>JBCFYV010000001.1:623425-1275840 GCA_039000515.1 Timema cristinae
CATGAAATCCCACTACCGTATAGCGACTTTATAACGAGGGTAAAACAAAGAAGTCGGGTTAAATGGAGCGAATGGTGGGAGACTACATGCCAGCAGAAAGCAAAATGGTATCACAGGATTTATGGTGCAAAATTAGTTACACCATGGTTTTCAGGAGTTAAGGGCTCCCGTAAGTTTATTTGTACAATTATCCGCCTCCGGCTCGGACACGCCTACACGAAAGACCGACTTTATTTGATGCGTAAAGTACCGTCCCCACATTGTGTGGTCTGCCACGTTCCAGAAACATTAGAACATATATTTATGGTATGTCCTGTACATCATTTGGCTCGGGTAAATTACATCCATAATCATATTACAAACTTTTCTTTAGTTAAGGTATTACGCTCAGACAACATTACTTTGTACAGGATGCTTTACAATTTCCTGCTAAATATAAATATGTCGGTATAGTGACGATCAACATGTCTTCCCGGTTATTTCGTAGTTGAAATTCGATGTGAAATAGGGCTAGGTTAATTGGGTCAGAATGTCGGTGTAGTGACGATCAACATGTCTTCCCGGTTATTTCGTAGTTGAAATTCGTTGTGAAATAGGGCTAGGTTAATTGGGTCAGAATCAGAGTGATCCAATAAGAAAATCAAGAAAGTGTAATCGGAATGAAGTCAAATAAAATGTTCCTGGCTTATTGAAGACAATATCTTCAGTGCCATTGAAGAAAGAAAGAAAAAAAAACTATATTATAGTGTTAGTTTTATTAATTTTTACAATGTTGGATAAAAACGGTTAGTGTATTCAGTATTGTGGATGTGGAGCTTTTCAGGCTGCTTTTTGATCCATGCCTCCGTCATGACGGTTAAATTACTTTTCGGTTTTTAAAATTCTGTTTATTAACGGTTTTAAAATGATTAAATATTGAAATATGTAATATTTAGTAAGGTAAAATTAAATCGTTTGATAGTTGATCGAAATTTTATCCTTCCTTCGAAATTTTTCAAATATGCGAAGGTTATTGTAGATGTCTAAGTCGAAACCAAAGGAGATTTGACCTTTGACTTAAACTTCGACTTTTTGAAGCTTCGCACACCCCTACATACTTATAAATATGCGTTATTGCTTTTACTTTCATGTGTGCTTCATTTTTATACAATTCCATTGTATTTATTTAATTACATATTTTTACAATTAATCTTAAGACTCGTTGCAACTATAAACATCAACAAAGTGTCTGGGATGTACTGTTTAGTGAAGTGCACTTGGGGATGGTATTATACTAACATGTACAGTATGACACGCCTTGCACAAAACACACAAGGACCCTTCCCCACCTCCTTTATCCTCCCTTACTGCTTCGCTGACGGGCGGTGGTCACTCTAAGCGCCCCGCTCGTCCTCTGCGCTTAGGCGGGATTATTAAAGTGACTTCAACTTCTTTGTTTGACTTCATGGCTGCATTCAGAGAAAGGTCAGGGATGGACTTTTTCATACAAAATATGTTAATTTTTTCAACTATTTTGCAATGTTGTAGTGTCCTGCCCTGACATTTTATTTTTCTAACTCAAACTAATATTATTTAGATATTAGAAACTATTTATGACTTTTAAGCATGTACTAAACTTAGACACTAATATTATTTTTAAATAATTATTTCTTAATAACAGTAATTCATAAATAGTGGTTTTTAAATTTTCTTCCATATCTATTTTTCATCATAACAATAAAATAGTTTTTGTAAATGTTGAGCTTTATGTTTTATGCACGAGTATTACACAAATGTACAATTGAGTTTCTCATACCGGGTTTATGAATAAAATGGCCTAGATTTGAGTATAGTACTAAAAAAACATTAAGAAAGAGAATTATATAAATTGAATCAAACTTTAATAAATAAGTTGAGATCACCATCACAATTCTAAAAATACCACATGCATTGATTAAAGGAAGCACATATAAATCTATCTTATATAATTTGATTCTAACCAAATATATATTAATTAATAATTAGTGCTGTCACACTTGGAAGATGTTGGTTTCAAGGTACATGATATGATCATTAAAAATATTTATTACATTCGTGTGAAACATATTTAAATGTTATTTGATTCTGCTAGTGTAAATTTATGAGAAACTTGGATACCTCATTTTCTTAATAGTTTTACATCGTTTTAATAAAAATTTGATTTTGGCTCACATCATTAAAAAAAAACTACTTCATTATCTTTTACTTAAAGAAAAGTTAATATCGTTTGAGTAAATATGATTGTAAAATATTTAATTATCATTTTCTTTGACTTAAGCTCAATGAATATCAAATCATTGAACTGTTTGTATGTAGAGGACTACATTTCAATTAATGGACGTTTATAGCTACTGATTAACTAAAATCCAGTGATACAACATTAATTTACCAAGCTCATTTATTTAATCAATAGCTTATGTTTAATCACAAAACGTTGTTCGGAATGTAACTGTCTTTGCTAATCACCTATTTCTTTTTGTCATTGTGTCTTCTTATCGTTTAAACCTTATTGTTCTGTTCATTTATCATTAGTTGGCTTTACATATGATTATAAATCAATTTCCTTATGGTTTGAATAATTTTAATTCACTTTCTACGATTTATCAAGTTCAGTAATCTAAAAATTAACAGATTAAAAACTACTTTATTTAATTTTCAAACCCAATATTAAAATATGATTTAGCTCCCATTAAAAATGCAATAATTGATAAATTTCCATAAATTACAAAGCACCAATTAGTTAAGAGTCATTTATTGTGATTTTATTCAATACATTATTAACTAAATTGTTATGATTAATATTTTTTTCTCGGTCCAAGCCTCAACCTATTTTAAGAAACAAACTATTGACACATTAGTTTAATCTTTAGTCATTGAAATATTCTGCCCCTTTTATATTAAATGTGTTCTTCATAACATGTTGGCATGAATATATTTGTTGAGGTGTCGGAAAATAGTCACTCAAACTTTGGTTGTAAAATTCCTAACTAACCATCATGAGTTTAAAAAAATTAATGTGTACTACCTTCATAATGTGATGTCACGATAAGTCATACTTGTAATAAAATAACTTAAAATGAGTCAAGTTAAAAAAGTGATGTATAAAAAATGTTTCCTCTCTCGACTAAAACAAATTTAACTGTACTTTTACCGAAAGTGTGTTGTCCCCGTGTTAGCGTGGTACGACTATGGGCTGACGCAGTACCTGGGGAACGCCAGGAGACTAAGTTGGAGAAAGTATTAGACGGCACGAGCACATCGACATTGATGACGCGGCCAAGCAGAAGATAATACGAGAGCCTGAAACAGAATGGCAGCAGCAAGAAGGGTGAGGACTATTACACGAAGCTCAAGGGGGTACATTCTTTAACAAATTACTCTAATACATGGGTAATATGTCCTTTGACAAGTCTACAAAAAAAATCATCAATTTAATTTACTTTACATCCATTACTGTTTCCCGCCTGTGGCCTGGGTCATTTGTTTATCCAAGACATTTATTTTCTACTACCAGCTTGCTAGTCCTGTCGTAGCTTCATACAGCAATTTTTTTTAAAATATATCAAATACTTGCCCGCCTCATTCCTTGTGAAATGTTTCTTGGTTTTTTTAATGCGCTTGGCATATCTGGAACCTCCTGAGATTATAGTAGAAATCTAGCTTCTTATATCTCGACTACTACATTTATACTTTAAACAAACATAATATTAACGCTTGGGGGTCGAATGTTGTAAGGCATCACTCTCGAAATAGACTGGACTGCCGATTATGGGGAGATTTCAGATCCTTGTTGGGTGTACTGACAATTATTTCTAACCCCCCACTCTCTCTCTCTCTCTCCATGAAAATGTAGTTACAGCTCCAAGTCCTACCTCGTTTATTTCAAATCCCATAGTGTAAATATGAAGATAGCCCCAAGCAAGACTTGTCAGGGTTGATAAACTTGCTCTTATCACTAGCACCATGTGGCAGATCATGTCGCAATATTTAATGAACCAATGACATGTTTCCCCAGCTCAAAGAGGAGGAGACTCGACTGAGGGAGTCCACCCACCAGTTCGCTATCCCAGGAGAAAAGATTGTAGCTTCGTCTGTGGCCAAGGTCATGGCCCAGAGCTACGAGCAGAAATTGTGAGTTCTAAAACATTAATTTAAAGCAATAGTTACGGTCACCAAAATCCAGAAATATGAAAAACTAATACTTTTTGCGAACAACTTCCCATATAGCTTATATGATTTGATGCCAAAAGTTGATGGACTTTATTTCTTTGTTTTGGTACTATATTTATTCTTTATAATAACAAACATAAAAATACTATTCTTACCTCTCCCTTAACAAACTACAATATGTTTGTTGTATTAGTGTTAAAAAACTCTTCTGATACATTTTTGAGGATTTTTAAAAATTCAAGAATAAAAATTAAAACTGGGTCCTATCCACTGTTTTACGGACCCAAATTTCAAATATTAGAGCTCATGAATCAGATCCTATATTTCTTAAACACAAATCTTAAATTTTCTTTCAGATCTCAAATCAAATTCAAATCCTCTATAGTCTTTTAAAATCCCCTAAATACCATAGAATTTGAGCATCCCCTCTCAAATTATTTTCTTTCTAATCCAAAATTTGATATTTTTCTTATTCTCAAGTTTCTAGATGTGAAAGGTCCAAACTTAAAGGTCATCACTTTTAAAAATATGATTCATTCAAAAATGAAATAAGAAGAAATGTTTGTTTTATGGAAAATATTTTATTCTTCAGCCCCATCTTCTAACAAAAGCCTCTGTTTCTGCCCCTTGTGTTCAGTGACGCAAACGAGCAACAGCCTCTCACCGGCTCCCGCACAACAGAGTTTGTGATCGACTCTAAGACAATCCAGTCACTCCTCCAGAGGACTCTCAGACAATCCAGTCACTCCCTCCAGAGGACTCTCAGACAATCCAGTCACTCCCTCCAGAGGACTCTCAGACAATCCAGTCACTCCCTCCAGAGGACTCTCAGACAATCCAGTCACTCCCTCCAGAGGACTCTCAGACAATCCAGTCACTCCCTCCAGAGGACTCTCAGACAATCCAGTCACTCCCTCCAGAGCCGTCTGAATCGTCCATCCACGGACGCGAGGTGCACGTCGCCAAACAAAAACCGTCACAGAAAGAGGTGAGTACATTTTGTAATGGTGCTTTAAGATAAAAATAGCTCAAATTAATTCAGTTAGATACTGAAGTGTATAAAAATTAAATTATAAAATTTCTTGATTTTCCTTCGACAATACATTTACCATAAATTTTCAATCCATTGCGTTGCATAATATAAACATTCATTTTTCCGAGATTTAAAAAATGTTTCCTCATTGTAAACATTAAACTCAACTCTTCTACAGACAATGCCCCTTTGGTAATGAGATTTCGTTGGACCTCAACAGGATATTGACTGATGGCCATGGCAGTTACCTCTTCCTCCGTCAAAGGGGGATCAAAAAATCTGGCCTTTTCCACCAACTGCGCTAAATGTCTCTCCAACGGCGCCCCAGGACCTCCTCTACACTTCTCCTGATATAACTTGACTCTGGCGTTGGCTTGTATTTTGGGTCCCCAAAACTCCTGTAGAAAAGCATCCTCGAATTACGAGAAATTTTCCAAGTTCTCCTCATTCATGAGGAGCCAATTCCTACTCACCCTCAACTGTTCAGCCTCTGTGACCCTGGAGGATTCAAATAATGCCCCGAGTTTCTTTAGGTGACGCCTAGGATGTTGGTTCGCTTTCCCCTCGTAACAAGGAATCTCACTCTCTGTAATCCTTCCCCCCATCCCAGATACAAATACAGGTAAGCCTAAGGGGCCTCCTTTTAACTCTTCTATGGCTTTACGATTATCTTCGACACGTTTCTCCACTCCTAGCTGGTCTGTCCTTAATGTGTCCCAACCCCGCTCAAAAATTGATTTGGCCTCGTCCCACTTGACCTGACCATTTCCGCCGTCCATACTTTCTATCTTCTGAACCCTCTCCTCCACTTCTAACAGGTCCTTTCCTATTAGGTCCTGCCTATTCCTAATCTGACCTACCTCTGGCTCCAATACTTCCGACACTTTACTCTCTAGGCTCCTGATGCTTTTGGTGTGTTGAGCCAAACTGATGATCAACCCTGACTTCAACCACCTTAATAGTATCCTTCACCTGAGTAACTTCCAGCTTGTGGGCCTCCACTTCCTCAATTACTTTCATTAATCCCATTCCATGGTCATTGACCCTTACAGTTAACTGTTGGACCTGTGATTCTACTTTGGGGTCCAAATTGGTGACCAAACTGATGTTCATAGCAATGTCAGCAGTACACCTAGTAAACCTATCTTCTATATCCTGTTTGAATTCACCCATATTGGTGGACAATTTTACCTCTAAACTAGTGATTTGAGTTGATAACTTAGCGTCCAGGTTCTCAAACTTAGTGTCCATGTTGGCATTGTGCGCTTTCTGTTCACTAGCTGCCAAAAGAAGTTGTTGGAATATGTTCATAAAATTAGGTTCAACACTGGCATTGCTACCCTCACCCGTCTCTATTATATTGGGCAACACAATATATTTTACCTCCAATGAACTTGTTGATATTCCTTCCCGTTACTGAACTCAAGTTCAATAAGGGTTCATCACACAACCCCCCACTCGAAGGTTCATCGTTATCACAATTATACATACAACTTGGCTCTTTGTCAGAAGAGCTATCTTTATCCTTAGGCTCCATATTTAAAGCTACGTACTACCAAAGTTGTAAGCAATGATTGTGGAGCCTAGTAAGTTTATTATTTTGTGATTGATATAGAATTTGATGAAGGTTATGATTTTTGTTGGACTAATATTTATACAGAAAGATAACCTAATTGTTAGTCCTGTAGACCTAACCTTTGATACAATCATGCACTCTTCGTTTGAAGTTAACTTATAACAAGTACTTTGACAACAAATGCTTATTTTCAAAATGGCTTTGTACTTGATAAAAGGGTTTGTAAATAGTTGAATAGTCGTATGGACTGCACCCACATTGCAGTTCAGAACCCCGGTGGACCGAATGGAGAAGTTTTCAGGTAACCCTTATGATATGCTAAACTAAATATAGGACAGACATAATTTTCTGAAAAAAGAAAAAGCTTCCTCCCACACAAAATTAAAACAATAGTAGAACCTACTGTTATTTTACATAGACCCATAGGATTTGTATAGTTACTGAGAACTCTTATTTGTATACATCTAGTTCGGCAAGACTTCAGTTTCATTAGTAAGTACCTACTAGGCCTACACTCTAGCCCAACATTTTCATCATATTGTAGACTTAGGCCTAATTAGGTTTAATGTAAGCTCGGTTAGTCAACAGCAAACTAAAATTACTCTCGCTGGCAGGCCTACTTTCTAAGGGTAGTACTAAATATAATTTTCCTTTTTAATTACACAACACCAACTACTCAGAAGTGAACACACAAAACAAAAACAAAGTCCAGGCGGGGATGAAACCTAAGAACCATACCTTTGTAGGCAATTTTTTTATTTAAAAAAAACTTGACAATCACAAAATGTATTGTAGCATTACACTCACAAAAATGCGGATAATCCAAAAATTCCATCTTAATTATTATTAAAAAAAAACTTTACTATGACAATTCCAAATCAAACTCACCTTGAAGTGACGCAGGAGTAAATATCGTTGAAAAATCCATTAAATTGCACTAGCCTAGCTTTATGTATATTATAGGGCCAATTAATGTGCAATAATTTTCTGAATCAACAGTAGGCCTACTTATATATCTTTTGCAACAAAACAATTTCTTGTAAATGGTTAGATATACTTTTCTTAGGCCCATCCAAACGACAACAACTTTCATTACGGTAGCTATTTGGCTAACCTGGTCAAACCTTGCTAGGTATGTTACATTCGATAATAAATTAGAATCTAAATTAATATTCACAAAATAGACTATTTGACTTTTGTAGTATAAGATGACATTCTGTAGGGGATCATGGGTAAACAACATGTAGATTTAGTATGTTTATGTTGGGACTTATTTATTCATTTGTCTAAATGTTGTAAAAATAAAATAATTTCAAATAAATATAAATACCATATAGTAGCCTACCAGTATTGTTGGAATTGCCATTCACTTGTGAGTATACTGTGATCGTATAACATTTTTAATGATATTATATTTTAAAGGAAATACATTGTATTATTATATTATTATAGTGCTTACACATCATTCCCTAAACCATGCCCCACTTGAGTTTACCTGTGAGGTTAGGTCAAGTGCTTTAAAATGTATGACATTGACCTACTTGTCTTAGCTAAGGTTAACATACTTTATTATTTAAAAATATCTTCAGCGTAAGTTGTGTACCTGCATTCAGACCAGCAGGGCCATCATAGCTGCATGTGCTGTGCTCCACAATATCGGAGTAGGGGTAATGACATGTACCCGGTATTATTTTCTGTTGGTACTATGCAAACTATACACAGTAATAATATGGTAAAATATATTTATTAATTCACATCAATTGTGAGCCAATTTGTACTTAAATAACATTGATTTAAAGTTATAAATAACATATTTAATCAAATTTTAGACCCTATTGAGGTTCACTATGATGGAAAAATGTTCATTTAATACATGGATGTGAATGTATATATATTTTTTTAATCGTCTAATTTTTATGCCAGGAATACATAGAAGTGACGGTTGCAAATCCTCGTGGGCAATTCCTTCAAGGACGAGCCATACGAGATGATTTCATACGCATGTACTTTGACTAAGGTAATTAATAACCTGAATTAGCACGTAACATTCCAAAATAACATTTAATTGTAAATTATTTTCTAATATGTAATTAAATAAAGATTTTCATATGTATTAATTAACTTTAAAATCTTGTCCTTACTGCTTGAAAGTATTCTACAAAAGTATTGTCTTCACTTAATAGACCTCCACCAAGGTCTTGTCTTCACTGGCCGGACCTCCTCCACCAGGGTCTTGCCTTCACTGGCCAGACCTCCTCCACCAGGGTCTTGCCTTCACTGGCCGGACCTCCTCCACCAGGGTCTTTCCTTCACTGGCGGACCTCCTCCACCAGGGTCTTTCCTTCACTGGCCGGACCTCCTCCACCAGGTCTTTCCTTCACTGGCCGGACCTCCTCCCCAGGGTCTTTCCTTCACTGGCCAGACCTACTCAACCAGGGTCTTGCCTTCACTGGCCAGACCTACTCAACCAGGGTCTTTCCTTCACTGGCCGGACCTCCTCCACCAGGGTCTTTCCTTCACTGGCCAGACCTCCTCCACCAGGGTCTTTCCTTCACTGGCCGGACCTCCTCCACCAGGGTCTTTCCTTCACTGGCCGGACCTCCTCCACCAGGGTCTTTCCTTCACTGGCCGGACCTCCTCCACCAGGGTCTTGCCTTCACTGGCCGGACCTCCTCCACCAGGGTCTTTCCTTCACTGGCCGGACCTCCTCCACCAGGGTCTTTCCTTCACTGGCCGGACCTACTCAACCAGGGTCTTGCCTTCACTGGCCAGACCTACTCAACCAGGGTCTTGCCTTCACTGGCCAGACCTACTCAACCAGGGTCTTGCCTTCACTGGCCAGACCTACTCAACCAGGGTCTTTCCTTCACTGGCCGGACCTCCTCCACCAGGGTCTTTCCTTCACTGGCCAGACCTACTCAACCAGGGTCTTTCCTTCACTGGCCAGACCTACTCAACCAGGGTCTTTCCTTCACTGGCCGGACCTCCTCCACCAGGGTCTTTCCTTCACTGGCCGGACCTCCTCCACCAGGGTCTTTCCTTCACTGGCCAGACCTCCTCCACCAGGGTCTTTCCTTCACTGGCCGGACCTCCTCCACCAGGGTCTTTCCTTCACTGGCCGGACCTACTCAACCAGGGTCTTTCCTTCACTGGCCAGACCTACTCAACCAGGGTCTTGCCTTCACTGGCCGGACCTCCTCCACCAGGGTCTTGCCTTCACTGGCCGGACCTCCTCCACCAGGGTCTTTCCTTCACTGGCCGGACCTACTCAACCAGGGTCTTTCCTTCACTGGCCAGACCTACTCAACCAGGGTCTTGCCTTCACTGGCCAGACCTACATCCCCAAGGTCTTTTGTTGCGTTACCAACGTGACTAAACGACTCGCATCTTTTTATACTGCATTATATATTTGTACATGAGGCCTTTTAAGGCTATATTTTGCAAATTTCCTTAATATCTCTTAGTATTAATAAAAAGTCAACAATTCTGTTGCATAGTAAGTTATCTTTTACTTTTGTATTGAAAACATACCTAATCAGTCTTCTAAAACTTCTTTTTTCAATTTGTGAATAACTATATATTGGTGTATAGCGCATCCAACTTGGTTAATGTGTTAGTAATTGACACATTATAAAAGCTTATCTAAAATTTTTAGAAAAGATAAAATCGTATAGTTCTAAATTGTTCAAAAATTGTTGAGACACCAGAAAACACAACTAAAAGCATTATCCGAAGCAATAGGTGGCTTCCACACAAGTTTAAACAAAACTGTTTGTTGAAAGATACCAATTTGCTCAGACCTGTTGAAACAAGGAGAGATTCCTCGTGGTGAAGATATACCTAAATTAGTCTTTGAATATGGGCAAAAATTTAAGAACAATCAGTCCACATTACAAAAAATTATTTGATTAACTGGATTTAGCTCCCAAGACAATTTAAGTTTGAAAAGTTACGGCTACTTATCGACAGTCTTGGGAACCATAACTATCTTTCAACGGATCAACTATGTATGAAACAAATACGATTTTTAAAAGTAGGTTAGGTTGCCATTTTCTTACACTTTATGAAATAGTTTTCTAAGTATTCTCCTTGGCTTCGCTGTCTGTGTAGTATGACTTGTGTGTCATCATCACAAAGTGGACGCAGGCCGCGCTGGTGGGCTTGTGGTCTAAATGCCAGGTTCATCTATTATTGTTTGCTGCTAATGGGGAGGTTGAGGCTCGAGTCCTAGCCAGGCATACCAAAGGGTGGTTTTCCTAAATGGTCACCCACTCCCTACACACAAATGTGAGTTCACTTCCTCTGAATTCATCCACCCTGAACCGCGTCACATTAGTGTAATTAATATATATTTGTACAAGCAGAACAGTTGTGAGTTACGGTGAACAATAAATATATACATAGAGCAACCAGACACAGTTTTGGGGCAATGCCATTTTGACATGACTGCTTCAAAGAGACCCCTACCAAGGCTGACAGTCAAAATAGCAGAGAGTCGAGCACTATGGCAGATTTTACAACTATCAACAAACTCTTGTATACCACCTGTGGTTGGCAACAGATAGTGGGACATTTCACCTCTAGCACCAGAGGGTCGGATTATTCTTCCCTATTTTATTAGGATATATCTGTGTTCTCTTCAAATATTATTTTTAATCTAGTTGGATGATTATACATCGGGTTTAGAATAAATCAAATATCTATTACAAGGGATTGCATAATACATGGAACTAAAGACTTATTAAAACAAGATAAAATACAAATCAAACAACCATCGCTGAATGTAGCCTAAGATAGCTGGCAACAAATCTTTGTTGTATATAAACATATAAAGAGTGTGATGCGAGCTAATCAATCTCGCTGGTAAAACTGTACGTTACACATTATACAGGTTTTAACATGTTCAAAACTCATTGATAAATTAATGCATTAATGTGTTTAACTTATCGAATATAGAGAATACACCATTTCTTTATGGATGAATCTAAAATTTTAACACACAAACACATAAAAAATAATTTTACAGAAAATCTAATGAAAATAAGAAATTAGTTAAATATCTGAATTCAAATAAATTTTAAACTTTAACAACAAGTATTCATCCTGCTTCTAATAGATGGGAAAAGGTTTAAAAACAGTAGAACCAATATGAACATCCCAAATAAGCCAGAGATCCACTCCTTGCCGCAAGTAAAACACTTCTCTTGCCGCGAGGCACCAATCAAACCACACAAAGGTTTTATCTTCTTCATTACATTTGTTGAACGGTTAAGTTTCTTCCAAAGGTCGTAACAGTTTTTAACTATCTCTTGTCAAGTTTTCACAATTCTGAAATCAAAATGAAAACAACAATACTAACATTTATGAATCAAAGTTTTCAAAACAACCAACCAACCTCTTTTAAGTGTTACACACACAAAATAATAATTTAAAAAATCAATCACTTCATAAATAACAATGTAAATAAATAATTTGAAAATAATATATATCTATATATTAAGAAATAATTACGAACAAACCCTCCCTGCTTTAAACTACAAATTGTTATGGTAGAGAGGCATATAATTGTGTGGCTACAAATAAAGTTTGGAAAGCGGGTGAGGAGGCTCAAGTGGAAAGTGGATAACACGGAGAAGGGGTGGATAAAGTGGTTAAAAATAAAAGTGAGTGAAGCTCTGCTACTATTTGTGATGGTGATGGAAATTGTCAGGAAAACTCAGAGGAAAGCCTTGATGGGATGGAGGGGAGGAAATACAGGATTAACTACAAAAATAGAATGAGGAAGTGAAAAAGTGTGGAATGAAATTTAGCACGGCAAAGTGTGACAAAGGGGAGGGGGCAAGGCCTAGTAGAACAGGGAAAATATCTTGTAAGCATGATTGAGGCAAAGGGTGGAAGTAGAGAGGACCTGCTGTGGAGAGTTGTTGTATAGGTGTGTAAGAGACCTGCTACGGAGAGTTGTTCTATAGGAATGTAAGAGACCTGCTACGGAGAGTTCTATAGGAGTGTAAGAGACCTGCTACGGAGAGTTGTTTCTATAGGAGTGTAAGAGACCTGCTACGGAGAGTTGTTCTATAGGTGTGTAAGAGACCTGCTACGGAGAGTTGTTCTATAGGTGTGTAAGAGACCTGCTACAGAGAGTTGTTGTATAGGTGTGTAAGAGACCTGCTATGGAGAGTTGTTCTATAGGTGTGTAAGAGACCTGCTATGGAGAGTTGTTCTATAGGCGTGTAAGAGACCTGCTACAGAGAGTTGTCGTATAGGTGTGTAAGAGACCTGCTACGGAGTGTTGTTCTATAGGTGTGTAAGAGACCTGCTATGGAGAGTTGTTCTATAGGTGTGTAAGAGACCTGCTTTCAGAGAGTTGTTGTATAGGTGTGTAAGAGACCTGCTACGGAGAGTTGTTGTATAGGTGTGTAAGAGACCTGCTACGAGAGTGTTGTTCTATAGGTGTGTAAGAGACCTGCTATGGAGAGTTGTTCTATAGGTGTGTAAGAGACCTGCTACAGAGAGTTGTTGTATAGGTGTGTAAGAGACCTGCTATGGAGAGTTGTTGTATAGGTGTGTAAGAGACCTGCTATGGAGAGTTGTCGTATAGGTGTGTAAGAGACCTGCTATGGAGAGTTGTCTATAGGTGTGTAAGAGACCTGCTACGGAGTGTTGTCGTATAGGTGTGTAAGAGACCTGCTACAGAGAGTTGTTGTATAGGTGTGTAAGAGACCTGCTACAGAGAGTTGTCGTATAGGTGTGTAAGAGACCTGCTACGGAGTGTTGTTCTATAGGTGTGTAAGAGACCTGCTACAGAGAGTTGTTGTATAGGTGTGTAAGAGACCTGCTACAGGGGAGTTGTCGTATAGGTGTGTAAGAGACCTGCTACGGAGTGTTGTTCTATAGGTGTGTAAGAGACCTGCTATGGAGAGTTGTTCTATAGGTGTGTAAGAGACCTGCTACAGGAGAGTTGTTGTATAGGTGTGTAAGAGACCTGCTATGGAGAGTTGTCGTATAGGTGTGTAAGAGACCTGCTATGGAGAGTTGTCGTATAGGTGTGTAAGAGACCTGCTACGGAGTGTTGTTCTATAGGTGTGTAAGAGACCTGCTATGGAGAGTTGTTCTATAGGTGTGTAAGAGACCTGCTGTGGAGAGTTGTTGTATAGGTGTGTAAGAGACCTGCTATGGAGAGTTGTTCTATAGGCGTGTAAGAGACCTGCTACGAGAGTTGTTCTATAGGTGTGTAGAGACCTGCTATGGAGAGTTGTTCTATAGGTGTGTAAGAGACCTGCTATGGAGAGTTGTTCTATAGGTGTGTAAGAGACCTGCTATGGAGAGTTGTTCTATAGGTGTGTAAGAGACCTGCTATGGAGAGTTGTTCTATAGGTGTGTAAGAGACCTGCTATGGAGAGTTGTTCTATAGGTGTGTAAGAGACCTGCTAGGAGAGTTGTTCTATAGGTGTGTAAGAGACCTGCTATGGAGAGTTGTTCTATAGGTGTGTAAGAGACCTGCTATGGAGAGTTGTTCTATAGGGTGTAAGAGACCTGCTACAGAGAGTTGTTCGTATAGGTGTGTAAGAGACCTGCTACGGAGTGTTGTTTATAGGTGTGTAAGAGACCTGCTATGGAGAGTTGTTCTATAGGTGTGTAAGAGACCTGCTATGGAGAGTTGTTCTATAGGTGTGTAAGAGACCTGCTAGGAGAGTTGTTCTATAGGTGTGTAAGAGACCTGCTATGGAGAGTTTGTCTATAGGTGTGTAAGAGACCTGCTATGGAGAGTTGTTCTATAGGTGTGTAAGAGACCTACTATGGAGAGTTGTTCTATAGGAGTGTAAGAGACCTGCTACTGAGAGTTGTTATAATAATGATAATGATAATAATGATAATTATTATAATAATAATAATAAAAATATAGTCCGAAGAAAAGCTTTGAAGGTAGAAATGTATTTATATTGAGAGCAAAAATTTATTTACCAACTGAATCTGGGTCTATAAAATACTTAAAGAATATTAGTTTCTAACATGATCTTTAGCATATAGTTTCACTATTTTTACTATTTATTAGTAGGCAACTGAATTATCGGTAATCAGGCTTAATAGAAGAATGAGCCTCTCACAACCTGTTCATAATTACGCCATTTTGGAGGTAATGTACTCTCATTTGCATGAAAGGAGAGTGGGAAAACATTTAGGAAAAATCCTCAGTAGACTCAACCAAGATTTGAACCTTACTATCCCAGTCATCGGTTAGCACAAGAGTGTTGCCACTGAAGCGTGTATGTGAAATAGATTTCTATAAAATATAATCAGTTGTACTGAATCAGCACATTTCTAGTGTAGAATACCAAGGTAACAAACTTAAATATTAATGTGGACATTATATTATTCGGTAAAAAAAAGTTTAAAACTGTAAAATAATAAAAGTGGTTATATTTTATGGCGAGTTTGCAGCCAAGCCAGTACCTGTGTCCAGTTTACGTTCCTCCTTCACAGAAGCCAAACACTTCCTGCGATGCATATGTCAAATACAGGAAGCCATCATCGGCCCGATACTCGTTGTACACCTCGGCGAGTGTCTTGGACAGACTCGGCATGGAGCGGTTGTTTACCAGCAAGTAAAATGCCTGTGTTGAGCCAAGCTGCATTCGATTCCTTAAACAACACAAACCAGTTGCGAGAAATCTTCACCCAGACAAGTCAAGATAAATTTATTAAAATCATAATAACCGAAACAACCACACAGCAGATGTTTTTGAAAACTGATAGTCCAAAAGTTAGCCAGCATAACTATAGATGGTGCTTGTGAATTTACAGGCTTTTCCTTCATTACGTCATTTCTAGAGTCTCAGCCACACAAACTGGTTCACCCAAGGCCCCACAGTTGCTAAGGGCGTCCCTGGCAATAAAACTACCTTACTACACAACTCGTGAGCAGTGAAACTATCATTTAGTGTCTTAATTGTTTCCCTAATTACCATATTTATTGAAGATCAATGATAAGTATATTGAATCTTACCTGATGATGGACACAAACTGAGACATGGTGATTTCTTGAGGAACTAAGAACTTGGTTTTGTCCAGCCGTGGCAGATACATTTCCTTATAGAACCTTTCCACAATTATCTGAAATGAACAACAACCACAGTCAGCACCAGCAGGGTTATCACTCCCAGTGAGGCCAAAATTTGATGCCAACTGGTTTCCTTGGTTTATACAATTTAAGCCTGATATAATATAAGATTTTGGTAGGAATAACTTTTTAGAACATACAACTATATATCACAGCCACACATAGAATAACATGATGTCAGTATGTGAAAGTAGATCTATAATAACTTTCACACCCCTCAGATAAGGTTCTTCCTTTAACTATCATACTGACACTACAAGCTTATAGAACCAAAACCATAAATTACAACTTTAAATTATGTTATAAAAAATCTAATATTTCATTTTATCTGGAAAGTTTACTTAAACAATTTTTGGCAAATTCAAGTCATACTATTTTTTTATTTTTGTTGTAAATTGAAAGACTAATTGGTTAGAGGTAACCAAACAAAATAACACAAATAACTTAGTAGAATGTTCTCAATATTGTCCACAAAGAAGAATGTTTTCTCTAGCACTCTTAAAACCACAATCGAGGTAAATGGCACAAACTTTGGTAATAAGATTAGGTTATATGAGTGAATTTCAAACAAACAATGTTACCAACACAAGTTCACCAACTACTGGAGTGTTTGACAGGGAAGTCTGGGTTCAAATCTCAGCTGGAGTGCTCTGAAAGTTGGTTTTCTCCTAACCGTTCCATCATCATGCACTACTCCAAAAACTGAGGAATGAGGACACCTACCTCTCTAACGGTTTGAGGAATGAGGACCCTACCTCTCGGTGAGGAATGAGGACACCTACCTCTCTGTGAGGATATTGAGGGAAACCCCTACCTCTCGTGAGGAACGAGGACACCTACCTCTCGTGGGAGAGGAATATTGAGGAACACCCTACCTCTCGCTGGAGGACACTGAGGAACAACCCTACCTCTCGTGAGGAAGAGGACACCTACCTCTCTAGGTTTGATGGAATGAGGAACCCCTACCTCTCGGTGAGGAATGAGGACACCTACCTCTCGGTGGATGAGAATATGTAGGATAGACCCTTACCTCTCGCTGAGGAATGAGGACACCTACCTCTCAGTGAGGAATGAGGAACCCCTACCTTCTAAATCGGTTGAGGAACGAGGAACCCCTACCTCTCGGTATTAAGGATACATGAGGACACCTACCTCTCGGTGAGGAATGAGGAACCCCTACCTCTCGGTGAGGAATGAGGACACCTACCTCTCGGTGAGGAATGAGGACACCTACCTCTTGAGGAAGATTCCATTTTACACAATAAAGTTAGGAGCAGCCATTCAAATCATGTTGCAACCAGACATGTCCTTTAACACAAGAGATGAGTTTGGAGGGGGCCTAAACTTAGTGAGGATGGATGAGGAAAGTACCTCCACAAGGAAAGTTAGCTTGAATATAAAATTTACCAAAAGGTTGGATCGCAATTTTTAACGTGTTCTCATAGTAAAATATAGATGCCAAAGAATTTGTTTACACCCAATGTAATTAAAACATAACAAATTAAAAACAAAACCCAATGTGAATATTTTTCTTAATCATGATAATTGTGGTAAGTTGAATGAATCATTATAAGTGTGATAACATGAACCAGCTTTCTGGCAACAACTCAAATGTAGGCTACAAGGCAACAGCCACACAACTTATCAAGCTATCAGCGCAATGACCTCTATCACAATATGTGCAATTCAACACAGGAAAAACAAGAACTCAATAAAAATAACAGTAAAATAACAATATCATAAAAAAATATGACATTTTGAATTACTATAGAAAAAAAAGAAGGGCTTATACAGAAAAAGTTACTTACATTTCAACTGTGTGTAATCTTAGTGCACATGTGTGTGTGTTTTATGGGTAGATTAATTATCTAGTTTACAACAGTCAACTCTGGTTGTAGTGGACATTTGGGTACAGTGAACCTAATTCATTGGTACATGTCAATGTGTGTTTAAAAGTTTGTTTATAATGAACCCTCAACTTCTCTTTTAGTGAACAGAAAAATTGAAACTTTCAGTAAGAAATGTCGTTCTAACATCATCATTCTTTAAAAACACAACTTTTTTGGTTGTTAAACTTGAATACACCGATTCTCTACCTGAGTTCCTGTTTAGGTAGTGCAAAGCTTGACTGAAAGTAAGGAATGGGGGAGGGGAGGGGGGTTGAGCTTAAACAGTCACTGTACTCAATGACCTGGCTAGAAGTTTTAATACCTTGGTATGTGGCAAGTCTTGTTGGTTGTATTAACACGAAGTAAAGGAAGACAGTCTTGTTGTTGTATTAACACGACAGGTAAAGGAAGCATGTCTTGTTGGTTGTATTAACACGGAGTAAGGAGATAGTTTGTTGGTTTATAACACGGCAAGAAGGAAGATAGTTTGTTGGTTGTATTAACAGGCAAGTAAAGAAGACAGTCTTGTTGGTTGTATTAACACGGCAGTAAAGAAGACTAGTCTTGTTGGTTGTATTAACACGCAAGGTAAAGGAAGACAGTCTTGTTGGTTGTATTAACACGACAAGTAAAGGAAGATAGTCTTGTTGGTTGTATTAACACGCAAGTAAAGAAGATAGTCTTGTTGGTGTATTAACACGGCAAGTAAAGGAAGACAGTCTTGTTGGTTGTATTAACACGGCAAGTAAAGGAAGACAGTCTTGTTGGTTGTATTAACACGGCAAGTAAAGGAAGATAGTCTTGTTGGTTGTATTAACACGGACAAGTAAAGGAAGACAGTCTTGTTGGTTGTATTAACACGACAAGTAAAGAAGACATCTTGTTGGTTGTATTAACACGGCAAGTAAAGGAAGACAGTCTTGTTGGTTGTATTAACACGACAAGTAAAGGAAGACAGTCTTGTTGGTTGTATTAACACAACAGGTAAAGGAAGACAGTCTTGTTGGTTGTATTAACATGACAAGTAAAGGAAGACAGTCTTGTTGGTTGTATTAACAGACAAGTAAAGGAAGTCAGTCTTGTTGGTTGTATTAACATGACAAGTAAAGGAAGATAGTCTTGTTGGTTGTATTAACACGACAAGTAAAGGAAGACAGTCTTGTTGGTTGTATTAACACGACAAGTAAAGGAAGATAGTCTTGTTGGTTGTATTAACACGGCAAGTAAAGGAAGACAGTCTTGTTGGTTGTATTAACACGCAAGTAAAGGATAGGTCTTGTTGGTTGTATTAAACGAAGTAAGAAGGGAGATTGTTTTGTGTATTAAACCGGAAGTAAAGTGAGAAGCTGTTGGTTAAATGAAACAGTCGTGGATGAAGCTGTAGGAAAAACGAAGTAGGTAGATTACTGGAAGTAAAGAACGTCTAGGAGTATCTGTATGTAATAAACGCAGTATGAACAACAGTTAAGGTGATTAAGTGAATAAAGAAATAAATGGAGATTTGGAAGTAATAACACGGTAGGAATCATCCTGGTTATTAACAGACAAGTAAGGTGATTCGTGGTGTATAGAAGACAGTATGAGTTATAACTGAGTAAGAACACGCTGTTAGATTACATGGTATGATAACAGCAGTAGGTGATACTTGTGGTAAGAAACAGCAGTAGGAAACACGTGTTGAAACAGCAGTGGTGTATTTGTATAACGCAAGTAAAGGAAGAAGTCTTGTTGGTTTATTAACACGACAAGTAAAGGAAGAAGTCTTGTGTTGATAAACGAAGTAAAGGAAACAGTCTTGTTGGTTGTATTAACACGACAAGTAAAGGAAATAGTCTTGTTGTTGTTAATAAACGGCAAGTTGGAGATTACGTGGTAAAGAAGAAGTCTGGTTGATAACTGTGGTTAAAGGAAGACTGTTGAGTTTCATGGTAAAAACTGGTAGTAAAGAAGAATAGGTTATACGGCAGTAAAGAAAAGTTAGGTGATAACCAGTTGATGAGTTACGTGATAAAAATGCAAGTAAGGTGCATCTGTAAGTAAAAGCAGTAAAGGAAGACAGCTGTGTTGTTTTAACACGAAGTAAAGGAAGCAGTCTTGTTGGTTGTATTAACACGGCAAGTAAAGGAAGACAGTTTGTTGGTTGTATTAACACAAGTAAAGGAAGACAGTCTTGTTGGTTGTATTAACACGCAAGTAAAGGAAGACAGTCTTGTTGGTTTATAACACGAAGAAGACATATGTTGTTGTGGTATTAACACGACAGTAAAAGGAAGACAGTCTTGTTGGTTGTATTAACACGACAAGTAAAGGAAGACAGTCTTGTTGTTGATATAACAAGGCAAGTAGGAGACAGTCTGTGGTTTATAACATGGATAAAGAAGACAGTCTTGTTGGTTGTATTAACACGACAGTAAAGGAAACAGTCTTGTTGGTTGTATTAACACACAGTAAAGGAAGACAGTCTTGTTGGTTGTATTAACACGACAGGTAAAGGAAGACAGTCTTGTTGTTGTATTAACACGACAAGTAAAGGAAGTCAGTCTTGTTGGTTTATTAACAGGCAAGTAAGGAAGCATCTGTGTTATTAAACGACAGGTAAGAGAATCTTGTTTTGTAAACAGAGACAGTCTTGTTTACAAAAGAGCATCTTGGTTATTACACAGTAAGACATCTGTGTTATTACCAGTAGAAAGTCTTTTGTTTATAACAGACAGAAGAAGACATCTTGGTTATACACAGTAAGAACAGTCTTGGTTATTAACAGCAAAAGACATTTGGTTATTAACAGCGAAGAGCAGTTGTTGTTATAACAGCAGTAGAGAAGTTGTGTGTTAACACGCAGTAAGAATCTGTGTTGTATTACGCAGTAAGAAGCACTTTGTTTTAAATAGGACAGTATGCATTTTTGTATAAACCAATAAAGAAGACAGTGGTATTAACACAAGAAGAACGTCTGTGTTGTATAACGCATGAACTGTTGTTTATTAACAAAGTAGGAAGCATCTGTGTATAACAGTAAAGAGAACTTGTTGTGTATAACGACGTAGAACTCTTGTGTTATTAACAAGTAAAGAGCTCTTGTTATAAACAGTAAGAAGACTTGTGGTAAACACAGAGAACTCTTTGTATAACGCAAGTAAAGAAGTCTGTTGTTATACAGCAGAAGAAAATCTTTGTTGTATCAATAAAGACAGTCTTGTTGTTGTATTACACAAGTAAGAGCACTTTTGATACACGTAAGAAGTCTGTGTTGATTACACGCAGGAACTTGTGTTACAAAAGGACTCTGTTGTGATTACACGCAGTAAAGGAAGAAGTCTTGTTGGTTGTATTACACCAAGTAAGAAGAGTCTGTTGTTGTATTAACACGCAGTAAAGGAAGCAGTCTTGTGGTGTATTAACACAAGTAAGGAAGACGTCTTGTTGGTTGTATTAACACGCAAGTAAAGGAAGCCAGTCTTGTTGGTTGTATTAACAGGCAAGTAAAGGAAGATCTTGTTGGTTGTATTAACACAAGTAAGGAACAGTCTTGTTGGTTGTATTAACAGCAAGTAAAGGAAGCCAGTCTTGTTGTTGTATTAACATCAAGTAAGAAACAGTCTTGTTGGTTGTATTAACACAAGTAAAGGAAGCATCTTGTTGGTTGTATTAACAGCAAGTAAAGGAAGACAGTCTTGTTGTTGTATTAACACAATAAGGAAGCAGTCTTGTTGTTGTATAACAGCAATAAAGGAAGACAGTCTTGTTGGTTGTATTAACAGCAGTAAAGAGACAGTCTTGTTGTGTATTAACACCAAGTAAAGGAAGAATCTTGTTGGTTGTATTAACAGGCAAGTAAAGGAAGAATCTTGTTGTTGTATTAACACACAGTAAAGGAAGACAGTCTGTTGGTTGTATTACACACATAAGAAGACAGTCTTGTTGTTGTATTAAACCAAGTAAGGAAGACAGTCTTGTTGGTTGTATTAACACGACAGTAAGGAAGACAGTCTTGTGGTTTTATTAACACAAGTAAAGGAAGACAGTCTTGTTGGTTGTATTAACAGCAAGTAAAGGAAGACAGTCTTGTTGGTTGTATTAACACGACAGGTAAAGGAAGACAGTCTTGTTGGTTGTATTAACATGGCAAGTAAAGGAAGACAGTCTTGTTGATTGTATTAACACGACAAGTAAAGGAAGACAGTCTTGTTGGTTGTATTAACACAAGTAAAGGAAGACAGTCTTGTTGGTTGTATTAACATGGCAAGTAAAGGAAGACAGTCTTGTTGGTTGTATTAACATGACAAGTAAAGGAAGCCAGTCTTGTTGGTTGTATTAACACGACAAGTAAAGGAAGACAGTCTTGTTGGTTGTATTAACACGACAAGTAAAGGAAGACAGTCTTGTTGGTTGTATTAACATGGCAAGTAAAGGAAGACAGTCTTGTTGGTTGTATTAACACGACAGGTAAAGGAAGACAGTCTTGTTGGTTGTATTAACATGGCAAGTAAAGGAAGACAGTCTTGTTGGTTGTATTAACACGACAGGTAAAGGAAGACAGTCTTGTTGGTTGTATTAACATGGCAAGTAAAGGAAGACAGTCTTGTTGGTTGTATTAACAGGACAGTGAATGACAGTCTGTGGCCATTTAGTAATTGTTTTCACTAATCCCTTTCTTTGAGAGGGCATATGAAACTCAAAAAATTATACTTCTCTACTCAGTTTAGTTTTATGAAAGCAAGGATAGTGTGGAAAAAGCACAGACTCTAGAGAAGGATTTGGAATTTGTTAAAATTAAAATAGTACACAATAAACAGCAGCATATAACCGATTTTATTAAAAGATTAAATAATAGATTTCAATAAAGAACAATTGTATTTAACTCTTATTATTTTGTTTGTCACTATCTCACTACTTCCAGATAAAAATAAAATATAAAAAGTTGTAGTGAACTTCTGACACGGTGGACAAAATATCCGAGTCCTTAAAAGTTCATTATAACCAGAGTTGACTGTATTTAAAGCCAACAAGCCGTTGTGAGGTATTAGTTTCCATCAATTTATTATGCCCACATGAAGGCTATATGGTATGTGTTTAATTATTATTTTAGGCAGGCAGTGTATTGACAAGTTTAAAAACTACACCTCACTGAGTAAAAGGTAAAAACACATTTCCTGCTTTCAGTGTTGCTCCAATTCTGGTTGTAATTAAATTACTCAACATACTCATAGTTTGATCATTTATTAACCAATTTTGTTCGTTTTAGTGTCAAATTAAAGCCTATATTTATTAATTTAAACACAATCCAAACATTTTGGATACATATCTATAATATTACAATCATGTTATTTTTATTATTTATTTTTCATAAGTTAGATTAAGTATAACCTTTTAATCACAGATATCAAACTTTTGATATTTTGAATTCAATCTAATTTAGCATAAACTTTCTTGAAAAAATAAATAAAGAGGGTGTTTATATTGGTTTATAAGTTTAAAATGATTATATTTTGTTGAAATACAAAAACAGCTGGTGCAAGACTAATTATTGTTCTTAAGTTACTTGCACGAAATGATGTTTATCTTGAAATGCAATATGAACTTTATTTTTGAAACATCGAACAGCATTTTGGTTGAAATCAGCTTTAAAAAAGTTTTAAGAGAATTGTTTTTTGGGTTAAGTTTTATACTTTATCCAAGTGCTCATGGTATTTGAACATTAATTGATATTGTAACTCAGCATTTGTATTGTAAATTCAGAAACGCATATATGATGGATGATAATAGTCACGCTATTATATTTGTTAGTCATGGTTATAGCCGTACCATTGGCATGCTAATCCAAAGATCCCGAGTTCAGTTTCTGTGTCTTATTTTTAAATTCAAAGAATAGTTACATGTATACAGTTAAACACTTAAGGAACATTTAGGTCATGTTCCGACAACCAACTTTGTGCAGCAGGATTGATTGTTAATATTACCCCGACAACGTCAAGCCGATTCTGTATTTTCAATGTTCTAAGAATATCAAAGGAGTGGTGTTTCCACGCATGTGTGCTTATTATACTAGGTTCCTCCCAAAGTTCTCCGAGCTGACCAGCCCTCTTAGCCCCTGAAGACAAAAGGTCTGAGGTTTGAATGGGGGTCGGATCAAGCCACGATCTGCCCCCCCTCTTGTGTTGCTCACGTTGACACTTCTTGGTGCTGTTCTTTCCCAGCAAATATATGAGGGCGTTAGACCAGTCACGTTTGTGAGAAGAACCCTTAATGATGTTGAAACAAAATATAGTGCATATGAAAAAGTGTGTCTGGGTTGTGTTTTTGGGGTAGGAAAGTTTTCCAACTATTTTGAAATCAGAGAGGTTGAGTTACAATGATAATATAGGACTAAAACAGTGGGGAAGGCTGGGAATTACGATGTCCACAATGGTCTCCTTGTCAAAAAACTGATTCCCATGACTCGGTGTTTTGTGAAAAGTGTGATATACTCAAGATATCAAAATAATTATTTTGGTTCAGTCTGTTCAATGACGTCAGGGATTGGGTACACAGATGTGAGCTTTGCCATAAAGCTAAACTCACCCAAAACTCTAAAATAGGACATAGGATATAGGATGACATAGCTTGGCATCCTTACCAGTGGGACGGACATCTTGATTTATGAATTTAGCCTTTAATTTAACACGCCACATATTGATTAGGGCTACTACCACCTCGGTCTTCCTTAATCGGGACTTGAACACTTTCTTGATGTCCTTATGGAATGTTAGGTAAATTTAGTGATCCCCATATTTGTAAAAGTGCTGGTTTGCGTTTGTCAGCCTGCAGAGATCACAGAGAAAGATTGTTATTGTATATAATTTGGGACATGACGGTTTTGTGTGTAGATAAGTCCCACACAGAGCTTTGCAGCTGATAAATCTCTTCTGCTAAACTGGTTTATGAATGGGGTGGTCAACGAAGAAATTCCTCACACCTGTGTCAGTTACACTGAAATATGTGGCTGACTCCACAATGGTCTGTCGTGCTCATCATGTCAGCCACCGCCTGTACACAGGCTTACATCCAATGTAAAGGGAATAGATAGGTAGCGCCATTTGTAAGAATTTGTTGACGTCATTGCTTACGTCAGCCACGATACGTCACCCAGTACACAGCAGTTAGTAGTATGTCGTGCGGTCCATGTGATTCGGGCGGTTCTTTCATTTATTTATGATTATTTATGTGTTTGCCTGGTAGTGGTTTTTTCGTGTATAATCTTTTAGGCTTTATGTTCATTTATTTACGTACATTAGGCATGTAAGACTACAAGTCATTGTTGAACAATCAGGCTTTTAAGATTTTTGCTAATTTATTTGCATACGTTTTTCAATTTTAATTACATGTGTTTCCAAACAGACATACAAAATGACTAGCTTTGGCTCCTTTCTTAAGGATCCAGAAATTTTCCGTCCATGGGAGCTCAAATGTAAAAGGAAAGACATAATTAATACAAATCTTGCTCGAATATGTTCCATTCATTTTACCGATAATGACATATCTGTGGTGCTAAATTGAAAGTTAACTAAAATGCCAAGAACTTAAAAAACAATTGAATGTTGCCAAAGTTAATATAATAGTTCCATCACGCAAGTAATTTTGAACATATTTTAATAGTTTTTTAAGTGTGATTTAATCAGTTTTTCTCATTTATTGGTGTGGATTTAAATTTTAATATTTATGTTTAATGTTATCAAACGTGATATCATTTCTAACAATACTTATTTAGAAAGGACTTAATTTGTTTTCCATAAAAGTTTGTGAATGTTAAGCCATGTTCTCATGTTTCATTTTCAGTGATTCACTGAAGATTAATACAAAATGAACGTCAGAACACTCATTTCATTAGACTGAATTATTATTTCACTCTTTCATTAAAAGTTAAAAATAAGTAATACTTTTATTAATTGTTAATTATTATCATTATTTAAAAATGAAAACAAAATGAACTGTGTGAATACATACAAAAATTAATGAATTCGTTTTTATTTGAATGTAAAGATTTATTTAGGTATTTTGTGCTGTTATAAGATTTCTCAAAAATTGTATTCAAGGGATGAAACGAACAAACCAACCAATTTTTGGATTGTTATAGACAATTTGAATGTCTGTGAAATATAAGTAGTGATTTGTATAAAATAAAACAGCAAGTGGTGTCATTTTAATCAATAAAACAGTAGTTGATTATTCCTAACATAATCATTATGATCAATTACACACGTGAACAAATTTCCTTTAATTTTTATTTTCATTAAAAATGAATCATTTGAAATTATTCATTGAAAGAGACATGTGAGATCATGGCTTTAAGCGTTGGCTAGTGTACTGAGTGACGTCACACGCTCAGCCAATCAGATGTCTCTCTCCAACTGCGCTACCTTCTATTCTCTTTACATTGCTTATATCCACATTATTATAGCTTTTCTTTCGGTATATTTTTATTCATCAATTGTTGGGGCTGTTAAGGTTATGTTGTGAAGGAAGATCTAAGAACGTGTCAGTGACAGTTTGGCAAGGCACCACTGACCTTGTTTGTACACCCTAGGAATAGTACACAACACAGACACCAAGCTGGGAGAGTAAACAGAGGACCAGGGGCATAACATATAAACAGATAGCTCATGTGCCTTATCTCCAGACCACACCAACATTATTGGCTACACACATTGTGCAGTTTTGCAGGAAATTTATTTTTATAAACAATATCAATGTAGTTAGTTATAAATAGAGACCTGACCTTTTGGTGATCATGAAAAATGTTTTGTTTTTTTAAATAAATGTGTTGGTGATTTTAAGTTTCAAATAACTTTTTTTTTAACTTTGGAATTAGTTTTTTTATCTTTTTTTTATTCAGTGAAATTTAATGTTTACTGGGTTTATCATGAATTTCAAAATATTTCACATTTTATTCCGAGAATTTAAAGCTGTAAAATCAGACAGTAATAAGCTGTAGTAGAGAGAAGATACAGGCTTAAAATGAGCTAAAGTAATCGATGCACGAATAAAATAAGAGGGTGATGCTCAAGTGCAATGATCACTTGAGGCAAAAGGCATCTTTCAATTAACTACTTCACAAGTTCGCAGATTTGAAGACCATTAAAGGAAAGTTCAAATTTAGTCTAGATGTTCACTGAATGCTGAAATTCTTATATATTTTGTTTCTATTTATTTTTTGTAGCATTCATTTATGAGCATACTTCCTAATGAATTTGTCTAAAACCTCAATATTATTTGGGATGATATTGATTATGCAAACCAAACATCAATGCATCTCATTTAACAGTAAAGTTTAATGTTAAATAAACATGATTTTAATGTAATTCTTAAACGTTTTTACCTCAAATCTATTATATTATCATTTGTTTCTATTGTTTAAATGTTAATATATCTAGGCTGTGCGTATGATATTGTAATTTACAGGTCAAGTTTTAGTTTGACATTATGTAATTGTAATTATTATTATTATTAGCACCACGTCTTACTACCCATTCGGGTTATACGCACTTACGCTAATGTGTAATGGTAGGGTGTGTAACAACTTACATTGTAACAACACTCACCAACTCGGGCAGCCAACTGGGACAGTGATGTAACAACTTACATTGTAACAACCCTCACCAACTGGAACAGCCAACTGGGTCAACACGCGGCACTAGCTAGTGCCGACCCTCCCGTTTGACATGATTTTGGGGAACGATTTTTTGTTTGAGACCAACGCTAGGTTGGATATGGGAAAACGTATTGTCTCCTTTAGTTTTGCGCCAGGGGAATTTGTCTCGTTTGCGACCGAGAAAACGCCGCCATGCTTGTTTCCTTTGGATAGGGATAAAGAGGCCATTCAAAGGGTAGTTAACCGGTTTTCTGATGTAATCACTGATAGGTGGGGGAAATGCGACATTCTCCCTTACGACATTGTTGCTCTTGACAACATCCCCGTACGGTCAGGGCCATACTCATGCGCTCCTCCCAAAATGGAGATTTTTAGAGATCTGATTTTCGACTTGGAAAAAAAAGGGGTCATTCGCCCGTCTAAATCACCTTATGCCAGCCCCGCTTTCATTATTCCCCGCAAGGGCAAGGGGCATCGCCTCATTGTTGACTACAGGAAACTTAATAAGAAACTTGTTTTCGATCCTTATCCGATGCCTAGCCTAGAGTCGGCATTCCAACACCTTGGTAAAGCCAGGTATTACAGTCTCATTGATCTTAACGCTAGCTTCCTCCAATGCGCGCTCTCAGAGCCATCCAAGAAATTTACCGCCTTTGTAACTCCGTGGCAGGTTTATGAATTTAACCGCGTCCCGTTAGGCATTAGTTGCGGGGGACAAGCGCTTAGTAGAGTGTTAGATCATATTCTTGCCGACTTAAAATTTAAATTTGTTTTCAATTATCTCGATGATATTTGCATTTATAGTAATTCACTTCAGGACCATTTGCGTCACGTAGAAACTGTGTTAGAACGTCTGCGCTCTGCTGGACTCACTGTTAATCCCGAAAAGGTTACATGGGCTAAGGAGTCTGTCCCGTATCTGGGATATGTTATTTCCCGGGGAAATTTGCTCGTTGACCCTGAGCGAGTCAAGCCTATTCTTGACTTCCCTACCCCGAAGAATTTAAAGGGAACTTCTAGGTTTTTGGGGATGTGCGCTTATTACGCCAGGTTTATCCCTCCTTCTCTGAGTTAGCTTACCCGCTAAACAGCCTTAAGAAAAAGGGAGCTGTATTTGCGTGGGGTCGGGAACAAAATGAGGCCTTTCTCGCCCTCAAACGGCACCTTGTCTCTCCGGCGGTATTGCGCATGCCCGACTTCTCCCTCCCTTTTATTTTACATGTTGATGCGTCGTCAATTGCCCTCGGCGCGGTGCTTTCGCAGCGAACCCCTGATGGATGTAGGCCGGTAGCGTTCGCCAGCAAGACCTTAAATGCTGCTGAGAAAAAGTACAGTACGTACGAAAAGGAATGCTTAGGTTGTGTTTTCGCAGTAGAAAAGTTCTCAGACTACCTAGAGCTTAGAAAGTTTGACCTGTATACAGACAACATGGCGCTGACCTGGCTATGGAACCACCCCAAACAGTTGGGTAAAATAGGCCGCTGGATCTGGAGGCTTTCTAGGTTTGACTTCACTACCCATCATGTCGCGGGTAAAGAGAATGTTGTAGCTGATGCGTTGTCGCGGATGGCAGAGGATCTGGACCCTGTAGGAGATGAAGCGGAGGCGGGAACGCTAGGCGTGATTCACACCATCCCAGAATCTTTTATTTCAATTGGTGCTCATCAGGCCGAGGATGAATTTTGTAAACAGCTCGTAGATAGGATTAGAACTGGGGAAGTAGTTGGGAACTATCGCCTGCGCAAGGGTCTCTTAGTGACTAATATTAGGGGGAGACCCAAATACTATATTCCCGAGAAGCTCAGGCCTATGCTACTTAAGTACTTCCACGATTCTGTTTTGGGTGGGCATTGTGGGGTGCTCAAAACTGAGAGGAAAGTTTCCAAGGAGTTTTATTGGCCCAACTTGCCCAAGGACGTAAGGGAATGGGTGCGCAAGTGTGAGGCCTGCCAAAGGGCCAAACCCTCACAAAACTCGAAATTTGGTTTTCATTCTGCTGACGTTGCCACACGCCCCTGGGAGAAAGTTTTTGTTGACTATGTTGGGCCCCTTACGCGTTCCTCCCAGGGCAACACGTCTATTTTGGTAGTGCTGGATGCATTTTCTAAATTTGTGGTGTTAATTCCCCTTAGGAACATGAAGGCATCTACGACTGTGAATGCCTTATCTAGGCGGGTGTGGGGCGTTCTAGGAACCCCTAAGGTTGTGGTTAGTGACAATGGCCCCTGTTTCCGTTCGAAGGCTTTCAAAGACATGTGCTTCTCGTGGGGGGTCAAACACGTGACCACCAGCCCATACTACCCCTCCCCAACCACGTTGAGCGTTTTAATAGGAATTTAAATGTGGCGCTAACTATTTTCCACCACCAGGACCACTCTCATTGGGACAAGGACCTCGACTTTCTGAACGTCGCGTTCAACTCCGCGTACCACGAGTCAGTCGGAGCCACTCCTGCCTCGGTCTTCTTGAATAGGGATTTAAACCACCCCCTCTTAACTACGTGGGATGTTGACCCGCTCTTATCTGACGCCCATGACCGCCCCTTTGAAGAGAAGTGTGAACTCGCCTATAAAAATTTGTTGAAGTCTAGGAGGAAAGTAGCTGCTACTTACAATCGGGGACGTGTCCCCGTCCCGTTTAATGTGGGTGACAAAGTAGTTTGTAAATGCTTCCCCTTGAGCTCGGCGATGGACAAGACGTCGGCTAAGCTGGCATTCAAATGGAGTGGGCCATGGCACATCGACAAGTTCCTAACGCCTGTCTCAGTCCTACTAGTGGACATTGCGGACCCTTCTGTAACCCGCCGCGCCCACGTTAGCCACCTCAAGGCGGTGACGTAGTGAGTCCACGTCCTGTGCAAGAAGGCAGGACGTGTTATTGGTTAAGTATTATTTATGTGTATTTGGAGTAAAATTTAGGAATTATCATAGGTTATTTAGGTATATAGTGTAAAGTTTAGGGTTTATCGTAGGTTATGTTTATTTGTTATATTGGACATTGATTCAAATCTTAGGGGTAGGCCTACCCGAACTTCTATATGTATATCTAATGGTTAGTGACTTATGTTTGAGTGTCACTCTGGGAACTTGGAAGAATCCATACGCGTGTGTGCGCGCGTACTATATGAAAAAGGAAGATGATGCAGTGCTTGCCCTTGTAGAACACTCTTGTTCCTGTTGTGCCTACTGGGAGGCATAGCCTCATGTGGATGCGCACTAAGTGCCGTGATGAACTGGATTAGATGGACTGCGCCTGCCAGCAGCCGTGTCAGAGCATTGTAGACTGTACACTTATATTATCTTTGTAACTGTAGTTTATTTGTTCTCAGAGGGGTCTTCACCTTTCCCTCCCCTTCCCTTTTGGTTCGGGGCGAGATATCGAACGCGTCTGCTACAGAAGACGGAGGCTGGCTGGGCCGACGGATATGTGGGACGAGTCTCAGCTTCAGCGTCTGCTACTGAAGACGGAGGCTGACTGGACCGACGGATATGTGGGACGAGTCTCAGCTTCAGTGGGTCGTCGGAAAGAAGGAGAGAGAGAGCATCAGTGCCGTGCGTGTAGTACTCCGGCGTGAGCTACTCCAGGATCTGTCAGAGCGCCACTACCGGGGGGGCCTACTACTTGACCATGAGGCCGGCTATCCGAGGACTGTCATGAGGGTTCGTGTGGATCATCTCCCCATTGTCTGCCACTAACGGCAGGGAAGGTACCGCCCTGCCGCTACGCCTACTGCCGAGGACTCCTTCTGACATCCCGTCAGGGGGGGAGGATGTAACAACTTACATTGTAACAACACTCACCAACTCGGGCAGCCAACTGGGACAGTGATGTAACAACTTACATTGTAACAACCCTCACCAACTGGAACAGCCAACTGGGACAGCCAACTGGGACAGCCAACTGGGTCAACACGCGGCACTAGCTAGACCGGCGACCTCCGTTCTCGCCAAATACAATGGACTGACTGAAGGCGTGTCTGCGCCTGCCGGCGATGAGACTCGACCACGTGTTCGGCCAGCAGATGGATAGAAGAGTTCCGTTTCCGCCTTCTTTGAGCTTCGCGAAGGTGCTACGTGTTCGATATGAGTCTCGAACTTCCCCTCCCCCCTTGTTTGTAATGTTCTCCAACCTTCCCTTCCTTCGATCCGCCCCCCCTTTCTGAGAATTATATTTCGTATAAATGCTAGCGGTACCGGGATCTCAGGTCACTTAATACCCCACCGGCTCGAGGATAAGAGGTGAGGGCAGCGACTGGGTTTCGGGGGATATTACTTTCCTACCAAAATTACTATTTCGGCGTCATGGGGGGAACTCTTTCTAAATTACTATTTGGACTTTGTTATTAACTTATGTTTATTTGAATATTGACTATGCTATGCGCTTATCGCTGCTGGGAGTTAGACCGTCGCTTTCGCCACCACTTATATTCAGGGTCTGGGCCCTATTCAAATGTACTTCATACATTTGCCAATATTAGCTTTTAGCCTGAGATTGTCAGGTCCTGGGTTCGAAACCCGGCTTATGTTGTTTTCGAGTATAGCTGTTTCTGGACTCATCTTTGTTCGCCAAGTTAAACGCCTAGGGTTGTTAAGTTATTATTACCTTGTGGCCTTGTTTGATTGCTATGACGTCACGTTTGCTACGGGCGTCTGTAAGAAAAATATATATTTATACTAGGGTGGATAACTTAAACGCTAGAGTAACCAGTTTAGGAACTAATCAATTTAACGAAGTAACCAAAGACCATGTCACTGAGATCCCGGACCGTTTCCTTTGATGGGTTTGATGTAACTTGTTTTGAGGAGGTAACGTTTATGTTTTCCTTTGATGTAATTGGTTTCCGCGATGGACGGAAAAGCGCGCTTCACGCGGTGTTGATTGTTTGCTCAGCTTGTTATTGTTTTTTTGACTAAATAAAATTATGTTCATTCAGGTAACTCTTTACCTAATTTACTGCCTCTCTCACCTTATAGATATTAAGGGGGGGGTTGCAGGTGATTGTGAGATGAAATGGAGGACCTACAGTTTAACGTGGAATTCGAACCACGGTGGAGGCCTGGCATTCCACACATTCACAAGATGTCTTGTCAGAGGTGAAGGGAGGGTTTGGTAATCAGATAAATCTGTGCCGGGACCGAGGATTGAACCCCGGCCGCCAGCACAGAAGTCTTACCCCTAGACCACCAGGTCACCGACATTATTTAATTACTACTGACACTATATTCAGTGATTTATGATTAAAAGAGAGTTCCTACACGTCATGGAAAACCTGGAATTTTAAAATATTTCTTCCAGGCCTGGAAATGCCTTTGCCCCCCACCCTCTTTAAAAAAGTCAGTAAATCAGGAGAAAACAGGAGTAAGTCAGCAGGTAACATATCCAAGATATCTGAGGAAATTCATAAGGTGTTCATTCATACCTTTAAATCCTCTTACATTTGTTTATCAAGATACTGCATCATTCATTAATATAACACTAGGTTGACATTAGTATAAAAAATGTTATTAAGTATTGTGCATGGTCTGTCCCGGTACGAGGCCCATGGGGTGACACCAACCCTAGTGGGGCCACTGTCTTCAACTGATAAGATAAATTGTATGTGAAGTGTTTGTTTTATTAAGTTGTCTAAAGCATTATCAGAATAAAGGGTTTTTATTAGCAACAGGTCTTACTACCCTTTGCCTGTTTTTCTAACAAGATAGGCATGAGACTATACAAGAGGAAATGTACACACATTTGCATAAAAGGGAAGTGGGAAACCATTTCGGAAAGAACCCTCGGTACATCTTAACATTTCCACTCTAGACACTCCAGTCTGGCGCTTTAGACCATGTGACCATTAAACCAGATAGAGGTTTATATCATCGATCAGATGATATTTTTAAACACGTTTAAAAAGTGTCAGAAGCGAATGATGAAGCTCACATGTCTTGTCATGAGTTCTGTCAGATAAGGTTATTCCCTTTTATATTATGTTTGGCTAAGTTTTAGATCCAATATGGCCGACACTTATCAAATGGTTGTTTCAATCTCCTTCATAATGTCAAAGAATCCCACAAGTGAAGCCCTTTGCTGACATCAATCGAGAGAGTCGTGGTACAAAGTCAACAACAACAACATTCACAGTCCATATAGTTTTGGACTGTGGACTGGATTTATCTAAACGCAACACTCACCGAACAAAGCTTGAAATGCCAACACACTCGTCAGATGTATCGAACACAACACAAACATTATTAAACTGCTTAATCTAAGGTGTAAGGTTGAGCTCAGCGGGGAGTCCCCTCAGTTCCTAAAAATACACTCAACCAAAATTTTAACTTCAAAAATATTTCAAAAGAAAACAGATTTAAATTTTAACGTTCAGGGTATGTAGATAAATTAGGTTGAGAATAGTTCCATTTATTTTCATTTCTTAATTAGCTTCTAAACAGTACAAGGGCTGGGCTATCATAATTACTTGCACAATTTCTGTATAGGGCGTCATTTACTAATGAGATTTTGTTAATTTTTTGCTTGACACAGTTCAAAATTATAAAAAGTATAAGATTTACAAGTAATTCATTTTCAAACAACTATCCCTAAAAAATACTTAATGTGTATTTCCAATTGAATAAATGGTACAGACTTTCTATCTTCTTTATCTTAAAATGGATATATTTATAATATAAGTGAAACTAAATAATATAGATTGTTAAAGAAACATTCTACCAAAGAGCATGATATATTCCCAGGAAACATTAGCCAGACCTCCATTCAAAAAATATTGGTTTAGTGAAAATATATTTCAAATAAAAAGTTTGTTTTTACTTTTTAATGGTTCTACAACTTTTCAATAAAAAGTTATTTTGTATCAATCAATGAGTTGCGAAGATATTTTTTAGATAACTGCTGTTAATTACCCTCCAAGATCTTCCCAGAAAAATGAGATGTGACATTTTATTGTAATGTTATTTTAAATAGTGCTTGGATACACATTTTTAATCAAAATCACTAGAGTTGATTTCAAACAAATCTATTTCAACTCTTTGACCCTTAATTCTAGGGTTGGATATTTAATTGCTAAAATCCCTCTATGGACCTCGTGAAAACTCCAGACACAGTTTTGCCTTATCAAGAAAATTCACATCTTAAACTTCCATAAGTGCACATTCACATTTTGATAAGGGATTTTTATTCTGATGACTTGTTTCTCTAACTCTGTCTTTTTTTTCTTTTTTTTTGCATTTCACCCTCACACCTTTTCTTGACTACTTTTTAACTTCATCAAATGGAAGCTAAGCAATGTCGCTTTCTACAGGTCATAGTGAATTGTTGAGCTTATAAACCGCTCCTCACGCCACTAAACATGAGGAGTACGTGACTGGATACTAATAAGAGGATTTCCCCTTTGGGAGGGGGTTTGAACCGGCCAACCCGTCCCCACTCCTCAAGTCTCACAAGTTTGTCATTTGTAACTTGGTAGACCTGCACAAATATAATTTCCTGTCGAAGGGATGTTAACCATTATGAAAAGTGTTTGGTCTCACGAAAAGAGGTAGTAAACCTGAATCAACTGATAAATGACTAGAATGTTGTCAAATAAACATAGATTAAGAGTGGTCAGATTTTTCTGAGGAAATTAAAAACAAGTCATTCCTCACCTCAGCAACAAGTATTAATGGTCAAACTTAAGGTGCGGCAGAAGGGAGTGCAAGTAGTTTTACAGTTTTTATAGCATTAATTTTTTTTGGCCAAAATAAATAAAATTATTTCTCCAGTAGCAACGTAGAGTTTAGTTTTCTGCACATACTAATATCAACAGATCTTGAATATCTGTGAAGGATGTCCTGGAATTTTGTCAAAACTTTTTCTCTTTATTTAAAAAGTTTTGACAAAATTCCAGGACACCCTTGATAGATATTCAAGATCTGTTGATATAAGCAGGTGCAGAAAACTAAACTCTACGTTGCTACTGGAGAAAATATTTGATTTATTTTGGTCAAAAAATTTATATTCTATAAAAAATGTAAAAATACTCGCGCTTCCTTCTGCCGCACCTTAAATCATTCATGTATATATGTTTCAATTTTGTTTTTCTCTATATAATTATTTTATTTGGTCCCGGTATTTTGAAAACTCATATTAAGCCTGTCATGTGGTAGAATCAAAGGTGAGTGAGGGGTTCTTCTCTCGTTGGTTCATTGATTGCGAGGTGTAAAGACAACCATTTACACATTATACTTGTGGTTGCAGAGCTAATATATTAAAAACACTGGAATGATCAAGACAAAGTGTTGGCTTGGTTGTATTAATAACTTACCGGCACTTTGTTGGGGAACTTTGAGCGAATGATTGCCACCTCCTCTTTTCTTGAAGCTGAAAGTAAAAATAAAACAATGTTCTTGTTTGGCAGACATGATTTGTAGACAATGGCGTATGTCCAATTGTTAAATAGCTAATGGGCTCAAAGTTACAAGGCAGTAGAACTGTTTAGAGGGTATTTTCATGATACGGTAAAAAATAAGTGACAGGTACCAATTTAGCATAACGTTTGAATCAAGAATAATATTTACTATGTTTATCTAAATGAAGATACTTTTAAACCAGATATGTTTACTTTTGTTTGTTATTCGGTGCATAGTAATATTGTTTCTATCTATAATTCGGTAGTAATATTATGTGAGCTAAAACTAATAGAACAATTATTTTTAATAATACATGTATAATCATGACCGTGATATATTTCATTGCCAATTTAAAGAAATAAAAACTACAATTCACTATGTAAAGTTTGTTGATAAAAACCTTGGTATATTTTGTAGTAAATTATAAAATAATGATATAAACCGTGGAGCAAACAACAGTCAAATAGAGTTACATACAGTCAACTCTCAATTCTACGACCTTTCACAGTTCCCTGGAAAAGGGTCGTTATTTCGAAGGGGTCCTTATTGGATTTGTTCCACCCCTGACCTTCATACGAAAAAATTGCATTTTTAGACAACAAATAGCGTGGGTCATCAAAAATCGTTCACAAATTCCAACCAAAAACTTAACCAAATCAAAATAACAATGTTAAACAATAGCATGGGTCGTCAAAAATTGTTCACAAAATAAAACCAAAATAGTAACCAAATCAAGAATCGAAATAACAATGGCGGCGCGTGATGTAGCGGCAGTCGCACGCGAGGAAACATTGTCTTGCTTGTGGGAGGGGGTGGACAGAGTCAAGTGCTATTGGCTGGCATTGATGAGGTGGTGTCTATTTTTATACCTGACCCACCCCAGCTACTAGTAATACAGCGCTCACAAAGATAATTGCAACGGAGTGACCTAAATAAATGCAACAAACACATTTTACAGTCGATTTCCTTAAACTTTTTAACCTTTTTCCCACATTTTTCACGGTTCCCAAAAAAGGGGTCGTTACTTTGAGAGGGACGCTATTCCCGGGGTCTTAGAATCGAAGTTGACTGTATGTGCAGACCTGGATAGATATTTTATCAGCCATGTCAAACTTGTGGGCCCCTCCAGGGCTTTGAGGCCCAAGAAAATATTATTGAATCAAGTGCAACACTCTCTGCTTAGTTGCATTCATACTTAGGCATGCCAAACATTAGAATAAATACACAAGAAAAAAATTAAGAAAAATTATTTCCCATGTGGCTCAAATAAAAATTACTAAACATTAAAAATTAAAGTAGGTTTCAAACACCTTTACCTTATATTCGTTACTAGAGCTATAAAAACACTGACATTGTCTACTAAACTTGGCCAATGGAATTCCCGACTTTTTCCCTGATCATTTCCTCTGACTCAAAAGTATGTCACACCCTTTTATCTCCCTCGCAAACAGTTTTTGTTGATCTTATTTATGAATAAGAATAATTTTTAAAATTCAAATAACGAGTATTTTATCTGTATTTTTTAACATGATCTACTAGACATTATAAGAATTACAAAATATATTACACAGCTCCAAACAGAAAAAGGCAGTTTGAATCACATTGTAATTTATTGATTTAATAATTATTATATTTCATATTTTGACTAAAACATCATTTTCCCAGATATTTTTTGTAATATACCAAATTCCCGACTTATTCCCACTTAAATTCCTGGCTAACTCCAGTTTTCCCTTATTTTCCCGAACGGAAGACACCTGTAACTAGTTGTGAAATTTAAAGTTTGTTGAGCCTCTCAGGGTATGAATTAAGCAGACAAGTGATTTAGTCTACGTTACCTCATCGTGGAGCGAAGATATTTTTTATGCGCCCAAGCATTGATAAACTTTTCTGCAGTAGCTGATGTATCTGGTATCACTTTCAGAGTTTTCAAAATCTCTTCAGTGTATGCTCCAAGCACATTTTATTTTCATTATGTTAACTTAATAGCTTGCCTCAACAAGCTCTTTAAATTATCTAAAAGTTGTATTCCAAAATGAAGACAGGGGATCATAATGTATGTACAAGTGAGCATTGTCTGATGCACCAATAAAGATTACATATCAAACCCAGCCCTGGTCATTGCACTATGATGATAAAATGAATATTCATAAATAAAAAGCCTGGTCTGGCTAGAAAGTGATATGTTAGCTATAAGATGACAATAGGGCCATGTGTGAGATAAGCAAACAACACGTGTGTGTGAATCAGTTCAATGACCCTGTTTGAACTGCTCTGGGGGCCCTTTCGTTAAATATAGTGGATAGTCTAAAACGCTGCAAGGGTTTGGGGCAGGACTTGTGACCACTTCCCTCCGTTGTCAGCCACTAAGGTTGGGTGGGTCTATCAGCAGTACCCTGATAGTGGCCCAGCCCCGGGAGACAAACGTCGCTAAGGTTGGGTTATTTACAAATGCACCTTTTAGCAGTCTTATCTGCTCGGGCTATACACTTGTGTGCTAATTATGTTAGTTGTTTTAGGGATGAAGTGTACCCGCATTTGTGTGAAGGGAGAGTAGAAAGCTATTTTGGAAAAACCACCCTCATTACATCCGACCGAGATTCAAACCTCGATAGCCCTGTCACCAACAGTCTAATCTACTGCCAGAGTAACACCTTAGACCATGCGACCACTGAAGCGTATAGCACCAATGTTGTTACTGGTGTACTCTAGGAGTGAATAAGAAAATAATAGTTTAGATGAAATGCACCCACATTAGTGTAGAAAGATGAGAAGAACACCTGCTTGGCCGAGATTCACTTTCATCATTCTGAAACCTGCAGCCCAGTATATTGCAAACACGACGTGTTTAACCAATAGTACGGGTGGTATCCCTGATGATAATTTTAGGACTAGTTTCATAAAAATAAGGATAGTTTAGTTTGACACGTAGAAAGAATATTAGATTTATTCTAATTACTTGCAACTCCACAAACCTCTGAGCTGACGCTAGCCATAAGTGTATGTGGGTCTGTCTTGAGAAACAAGCCAAGAATCTTGGTGTGTAAATGTTCAGATTTTAATAGGCCTAGTTTTAATTTATTTTTACTTATTCTCACACTATTTAGCATCGTAACCATACTAGGAACACACTATTTAGCATAATAACCATACTAGGAACACACTATTTAGCATAGTAACCATACTAGGAACACACTATTTAGCATAATAACCATACTAGGAACACACTATTTAGCATAGTAACCATACTAGGAACACACTATTTAGCATAGTAACCATACTAGGAACACACCATTTAGCATAATAACCATACTAGGAACACACTATTTAGCATAGTAACCATACTAGGAACACACTATTTAGCATAATAACCATACTAGGAACACACTATTTAGCATAGTAACCATACTAGGAACACACTATTTAGCATAGTAACCATACTAGGAACACACTATTTAGCATAGTAACCATACTAGGAGCACACTATTTAGCATAGTAACCATACTAGGAACACACTATTTAGCATAGTAACCATACTAGGAACACACTATTTAGCATAATAACCATACTAGGAACACACTATTTAGCATAGTAACCATACTAGGAACACACTATTTAGCATAGTAACCATACTAGGAGCACACCATTTAGCATAGTAAACATACTAGGAACACACTATTTAGCATAATAACCATACTAGGAACACACTATTTAGCATAATAACCATACTAGGAACACACTATTTAGCATAATAACCATACTAGGAACACACTATTTAGCATAATAACCATACTAGGGACACACCATTTAGCATAATAACCATACTAGGAACACACTATTTAGCATAATAACCATACTAGGAACACACTATTTAGCATAATAACCATACTAGGAACACACTATTTAGCATAATAACCATACTAGGAACACACTATTTAGCATAATAACCATACTAGGAACACACTATTTAGCATAATAACCATACTAGGGACACACCATTTAGCATAATAACCATACTAGGAACACACTATTTAGCATAATAACCATACTAGGAACACACTATTTAGCATAATAACCATACTAGGAACACACTATTTAGCATAATAACCATACTAGGAACACACTATTTAGCATAATAACCATACTAGGAACACACTATATAGCATAATAACCACTAGAAACACACTTTTTTTTTTGTCAATGTTTCTAAAAGATAAGTTCAAAATAACATATCAAGGCAATGATATGGGTGAGAGAGATAATATACTTATATTGAGAGTGTGTGAGAGTGAGAGAGCACTGTATAGTAAAATAATTAATAAGAATATTGTCCTCACCTCACCATTATCGTGACCCTAACCAGGACAGTTATGGAATAGAGTTTTCCCTCCAAATGGTTAAGATCTTCACATCAGTCCTACTAGAAACTTTTATAAGTTTTACTTTTGTTCATTTATAGTAACCAATGTATTAACATCAGATATAGAGACTTCAGCGGTCGACATGTGCTGCTACCTCTTATTACACCAGCAAATTAAACTCAGGACAACGGGCCATGACTACTGTCATGGAGACAGATGTTGACGACTACATTATTCATCTCACTAAATAAGAATGTTGTTTATCCTAAAGTAAATATGAAAACATGCCACTTTGTTAATTTCAAATATTCAATATTTCTAAAGTAAGTCTGATTTTATAATTAGCAAAATGTGTGCTTGGACCAGCCAGGATAACTAGACACGTTCAGGGGTAAGGTGTCAGACTTCTGTGCTGGGGTCCCGGGTTCAATTCTCGGTCCCGGCACAGATTTATCTGATTGCCAAACCCTTCCTTCACCTCTGACAAGACATCTTGTGAATGTGGGGAATGCCAGGCCTCCACCGTGGTTCGGATTCCACGTTAAACTGTAGGTCCTTCATTTCATCTCACAATCACCCTACCATTACACATTAGTGTAAGTGCGTATAACCCGAACGGGTAGTAAGACGTGGTGCTAATAATAATAATAATAACTATTAAAATGTTGGGGGGAAATCAAATATATTATATTTTTTTATCAGTTAATTAAGCTTTTATTTTTTAATGACTTTTTTATTCTAACCCAGGTCAATTTAATACTCACAGATATTTGTCTGTTTCGCAAGAATGACCCAGGAAAAGAGTAAAGTTGCATCCCTTGGTTTTTGCTAATGCCGCCCCCTGTCCTACCCCCAGGGAAAAAGGTGTTTGCTTCCTTTACACAAATAGTAAATAATTCTAATACAAGCATAAAGCATTTACTGAAGTACAATCCACTGAGTTTATATTCAATGTTTTTACACCCAGCTCTGTTATTTGAATGAAAGTACACCAATTGTCTGATCTCCCTGTTATCTGCAGTCTGGTCTAACTCGAAAGCTTTAGTTTGTTTGAGTTATTTCTTAGGTTTGTTGATGTTAAGTGTCTACAGAACACATCACTTCGCATGTGAATATAGGATTCAAACATTTAATAGCCAACTTTAACAACTCTCAAAAATGTACCATGCTTTCTAAATTGCACATTTAAAATACCCTTTTAAATAAAATCCATTCATTTGTTCCCAATTTACATAAAATCTCAACAATTCAATTTTCATGTAAAGCTAAAATACATATAGTTAAGTCATGTTTTGTTATTAGATATTATTATAATTATTACCTGTAAGATAAATGATAGTAAAATTTTATCAAAACAAAAAAGTATTTTATTTTCTAAAAGGCCCTTTTTTTATGAAAATTGGACTATTTATTAGAAGGGTTCCAATTTTATCACTCTTTAAATAGTTACTGGTGAAAAATAAGTTGTGTAGAAAAATGACAATTCTAACTGTAGGTATTGAACGATTCAAATATTATTTTGTAATCAGTTATCCTCATATCGAGTTAACTATTTAATCAAATTGTTAAGAAACTATACAATAAAATTTATAACTAATTCAGTGAAATATTACAGGGAAAAATTGACTTAAATTATATTAGTACGTAATAATTAATTACCCATATCTATTTCTATATAGGAATTTTCAGATTATGTAATAAGGATCGACATATCAATAACTTATTGATATAATCCTGAATGTTTAAGAAGTTTTAAGTTAACACTAATTTTTAACTATGAAATAGCAATTAAGAGAATGTGTGGAAGGCTCAACTCAACTGACACCCACATGTTTAAAAAGGCACGCAGCTGCCAATTACTCACCATAAGCTTTCTTATTATTTTTAATCTGTTTTTTAACATTAAACTTCTGGTCTAGATTTCGTAGCGTCATTTGCATCTCCATATTAATAGAAATCGGCTTCAAAATTTATGGAACTTAATCACACGAGACGATGAAAGTTTACGTTTGCCGGTAAACACTCTAACATGTAGTGCATAGATAAAAGTATAGTGATGTAGTGTGTTCGTACTTCGTAGTACAACTGGCAGCTGATATAAAAAAAAAAATCGGGCTCCGCCCATCTCATTGACACGTTTAGGTTTCTGATTGGTTGGTTTACTATAGGAATGTTCGATCTTGGATCAATCTTTTTTAAAAACGATTCTTTGCCCTCAGCTAATCGATTTCTTAGATCGATTCAAAGGCCTCGATCTGATTCACGTATAGATTCTTTTTCTATCGAAAGAAATCAAAACTTCGAAATTTCGAATTAAGTCAGGGAAATTTACTTTGGTTGGCTTTAGGAACTGTTTTTGTTGACTATTAGTATTAGGAAAATTTCGAAACCAAGTCTTACAATCTTGGGCTACTAATTAGTAATTATTTGTCTTTAGTTAGTAAAGTGAAGAGAATAATTCATTGATCTGCCCTTTTTAGGTCTAGGTTCTGTAAATAATCACATCACGTTTTTATCCTGTAGGCCTAATATATTTATGGTGACGTGTTGGCCAACAAGTCAATAGTTTGGAAGTAAAATAGTAAAAACCTCATCGCCCATGGAGCTATAGTTATTATTGTATGCCTAAATCTACAATCCACACTTCCTCTAAGCTAGTGATTCCCAAGTTTTGAGACACACCCTCCCACAAAAAGGTGTTTGGTTTCCTCAAGGTAGTTGCCAACAAGAGTATTTAGTTTTAGTACAATCACTGGTTCTCGAACAATTAATTCAAGCAAATAAGCTGTACTGAATCCACAGTTTCTGAAAGATTAATTCGCTGTGACTGAGGAAAGAAAATAAGTGCGCTCCTCTCTGAGGTCTACTGGTTAAGGTTCTGGTTTGTCTTCAATATGTACCCTGGTTTTCTTAAGAATTTGCTGGAAGCTCCTACATACCTCAATCTGCCTTTTGAGTTGGAGGGCAAAAACTTTTTTTTAATACTTAATTTTACTCCCTCCTTGCCCTTACATAAATATGATTTTCCAGCACTGTTGATTCTTCTCTTAGAGTAAAACATGTAGAGTGCCCCTCATTGTGAATAAAATATTATATATAGTAAGCCTAAAACACAAGTGCGTCTAAATTTACAAATTTAAAAAAGAACAGAAACAAGGTGTATATTGTATGTAAGGTCACACACATTATTTAAATCACTGCCCTTTGTGGTTACCACAAAAATAATTAAATTATCTTCCAGAGGCATTTAATAAGTCATACATTGTTGCTGCCATCTTCTCGATACACTTTGACAGCTCCACCCCTCACCTTGATACATTTTGACGCTTCCCCCACTCCTCCACTCAATACATTTTTGACGCCACCCGCACACCTCGATAAATCTTTGCTGCCCCCTCCTATAAATACATTTTGACACCCCCACTTCATCCTCAGTATATTTTGACGCCTCTTTCACCCTCTCCCATCGATACATTTTGACGCTACCAACCCTCGATGCATTTTGACACCCAGCCTCCTTCTCGGTGCGCGTCTTTTGGTTAGTGTAGTTAAATAAAGCAAACTTTAGTGACATGAATAGTTAGATCTATCTTTGGAAGATCGATTCAATGCACTCGATCTTTTGCTTGCATCGATACTACGCCAATTGATCTAGATCGATCCAGAGAATCGATTCAAAGCTCACGAATCGAACATCCCTATGTTTACAAGCAGACCATTATACTTCAAGTTCAAGCACGAAGACACGAACTAAAGAATATGAATCTTCAACTAAGGACATGTTATTAGCATAAGGCCACTCGACGTGCTGATAACCATTGTGCATCTAATAGCATTATATTATTATTATTATTAGCACCGCATCTTACTACCCGTTCGGGTTATACGCTCTTACGCTAATGTGTAATGGTAGGGTGATTGTGAGATTAAATGGAGGACCTACAGTTTAACGTGGAATCCGAACCACGGTGGAGGCCTGGCATTCCCCACATTCACAAGATAAAGCATCATATTAAAATACCACAATACATTATGGACAATAATTCATTATACATCCTGTAAACAATATCCCGTCCTAATTCATGTATTCATGAAGGAGGCGGGACATTACAATTAGTTTACATATGTTGCATTCCCTGATGGCAGCTTGAAATAATTAATGCCATCCATCCTCCCTATAAACCTCTATAATTTTGCAACCTCTATGTTTTTTGTTTTTTTTTGTTTTACAATGGCATTCATTGTTAGACGCTATAAATGAAAAAGGACACGAAAGAAAAGTGACGCGCTGGTTTAGAGACTTGGAAAAAAAAAAATTGTGAATGAATGTAAATAAAAAGGATTGGATTTGAGGTACGAAGTTTTTCGTTCTATCGGCGAGCGCCGGTTAAAGTCGAGGACTGGACCTCAATTTTCTTTGAAACGGGGAAGATTGTTCATTTTTGAAGACCTAGAAGTGTGTGTGCTACAGACATTATCAGAGAAGGGTATGCAACTTGTGTTTGGCATCATCACCTCAAATACTACAGGAAAACGCGTGAGATATTTTTTTATTATTATTGACAGTTCAGGACCACTAATTCGCAGTTACCACCAATGTATATGTTATTTTACTTAAAGGCTCTTATGCCGCAATGTTTCATGGCTTAGATTTTATAAATTACTCTGGTACCGGATAGGTAGGACTTTCTTTTAAAATAACAACTGCCACAATTAAAATAAATAAATTATATATATATACTAATTGATTATTTGAATCCTAGATATTTAAAATTTCACTATATTTATAATATGACTTTTTTCTTTTTCTTTACTTCTATTTTGGTTAGATTTATGTTCCACTCTTCTGGTGAGATTGTTGGTCCATTTTTCAAGTTCATAATAAGAGTATTTTAATTTGTGAGTATCACTTAACTCACTGGCGCCCACCCGTTAATTTCACTAGAATTTAGCACTTCACGACGAGCTACAGGATTACCGTGGATACATATCAGAGGGTAAGTTTACCTAGTAATTATGTCTATCGCTACTGGGCCACATTAAAGCCACAAAAATATCCTTCCTTGCTACATCACCGCGGATACCTCAAGAGGTTAGAGTCTCAGTTTTTTTAGGTGCTCTATCGACTGAGTTGGTTTTTGAGGGAGTGAGGTTTTTATATACTATACCCCCCTATAAGGTTACAATCCTAAAATAACTAATCCAGTTAATTTTAAAATATTGTAAAAAAAAGGATGAAGATACTGGGGAGTAGAGGAAGTTACATAATGATGAGTTACATAGATTGTAATCATCTCAAGACATTGTTAGGATAAACAATCTTGCAGAGTACGTTGAGCAGGACATTCAGAAAGAATGGAAGAATACATAACCATATTCAGGCTGTTGACGGGTTAACCCAATGGGAAGACCTAATCTCAGATGGGAGGATAACATTAAGCTGATTTCAGCTCCTAAACATTCATTAAAGTCATCAAAAGGTTGGTGCAGTAAAATATAATAAATTACATCTTAAAAATAATAATAATAATAATAATAATAGTAAAACGAGCTATGAAAAGCGTGAAGGAACATTTCAAAACAATCCCTGTAGCTTATATAATCGTGTCATTTAATCAAAATTCATTAATTTAAAAAACTAGGTGAAATATAATAAAGCTCGTATATAAAAGCACAATAAAACAGTCCGTTCGGCAAATACAAATATAGCTAGATTCTTGTACAAGTCTCACGATGGTACGCAGTCTAGTAAACATCAAAATGGTTCATACTAGATGTTCCACGGCTTGTTTTGGCCATAGCATTGCTTCTTGCTTATTTAAATGTTACACTTACTGGCCTTCATTTTCCAACCATTAATCTCTATAATATAATATAACTGGATGGACATCTACAGCTAACATTTTAGAACGGTTGTCTGCACAATGTTGTGTATGAGAGAAGAAAATCTTCGGGTATCTCTTTCTCTACTACACACATACAAGGCCATGTGGTATTTTTACATCGTTCGCTAATTTTTATGAAATATATGAGATATATCAATGTGTGATTAGTTAAACAAAATAAATGGGTTAGTAAAAGGTTTGAAGAGGATAATAAGATCAACACTCACAACATTTTTCTTTAAATAAGTTGATTGAGGCTAAAATAGTAATATGTCCTACAAACCTATAAGCTAAATGATCGTTTAAACGTAAAACTTTTACACAAAGTTTGTCATTCAAACGAATGTAATTAAGTTTAAAACTTTAAGATGTCATCTATATACATTGTATTTTTGACAAACTAATGGCTAGTTTATCTCAGCTTTTGTAATTGCCAATTTGTAAATCTTTGTCTAGTATGAAACAAACAACAAATAATAAAAGCACATTTGTCATTTCATGTCGGTAAGTAAATCCCCATAATTGATTATTATTTTATACATATCTGTTGCGATACTTTATGTCTACTATCAATTTTATCATCTAAGAGTTTCAAAATGTTGACACATCGGTTCCTCATTCTTTTCACAAGCGCCATCGACATCTTAACAAATTGTCTATATGATATATTCTTAATTTTAGATAAGATATTTAAATAATTATATTTCCTTATTAGTCAACTTTGGTTATAATGAAACTCTACAGACTCAGATATTTTGTTCACTGTGTCAGAAGTTAAATAAAACTTTTTTTTTTTTTCAAATCTGAAAGTAATGGGTTAGATACAAATGAGTTCAAATACACTATCCTTGCTTTCATAAAACTAAACTGAGTAGAGAAATATAATTTTTTTAGTTTCATATGCCCTCTCGAAGAAAGGGGCTAGTTAAAACTATTACTAAATTGCCACAGACTGTCATTCACTGTTCTGTAACTCCTGTCGTGTTAATACAAACCAACAAGACTGTCTTCCTTTACTTGCCACAATTCTTGTGTTAATACAACCAACAAGACTGTCTTTCTTTACTTGCCACAATCATTGTGTTAATACAACCAACAAGACTGTCTTCCTTTACTTGCCACAACTCATTGTGTTAATACAACCAACAAGACTGTCTTCCTTTACTTGCCACAATTCTTGTGTTAATACAACCAACAAGACTGTCTTTCTTTACTTGCCAAACTCATATGTTAATACAACCAACAAGACTTGCCACATACCAAGGTATTAAAACTTCTAGCCAGGTCATTGAGTACAGTGACTGTTTAAGCTCAACCCCCTCCCTCCCCCATTCCTTACTTTCAGTCAAGCTTTGCACTACCTAAACAGGAACTCAGGTAGAGAATCGGTTGTATTCAAGTTTAACAACCAAAAAAGTTGTGTTTTTAAAGAATGATGATGTTAGAACGACATTTCTTACTGAAAGTTTCAATTTTTCTGTTCACTAAAAGAGAAGTTGAGGGTTCATTATAAACAAATTTTAAACACACATTGACATGTACCAATGAATTAGGTTCACTGTACCCAAATGTTCACTACAACCCGAGTTGACTTTGTTTTTATTAAATATTTTTGAACGCTAAAAAACATTTTTTTGGAATGCACCTCTAGGACCTTACATTTAAATCTACACCATAATGATATACTGGGTCAATGAAAGAGTGAACGCAGCAATTTTAAAACAAAATTTGTGAGTAGGAAGTTGCGTTGCGCGTTTCACACTCCTCCCTGATGAGTTTCCGATAGAATTGTAGCGTTTTATTAGCAAATAGCTACAACAGTTAATGAATAAAAAGCAAGATAGACACTATTAGAATTAAAACGAGTAAACTCACCGTTGCCCCATTCAGCAGTTTTCGCCTCACTAGTGTACTCCCGCACAAAAATAACATGCTACTGTAACTTCCCCCTTTATTTGGGGTGCCCCGGTAGCTAACCCTAGCTACTATACTACCGGGACACCCTAGGGGGGTTTACATGGGCAAGATGGACCCCGAGCGGTAGGGGTTGGGATTGATGGTATGTGGGGGATGAGGCTCGCAAGTTTCCCCAATCAGCTGTTTATTTCTTCAAACAGTTACTACGCTACTACATAGATATTAGTAAAGTCCCAGCGACGAGGGAACACTCACGATAACGGAACCCGTAACACTACTTATGGACCCGGGATCGACTCTCTGGCCGGGGTGAACCGACTAGACTACATCTTAACTAGTTCATGATCTTTCAGCGAGCCGACTACCGTCCTCACAGCACCGTGCCACGCAACAATTCTCGTGTGTTTTCTCACACACATCACCAGTCGATCCCAGTTCTCACGAGTCCAAGGTCCATTCATCGCCAGAATTCGCTCGTCAACAGGATGAAGCTATATGAGCTAGAGGCTGTTCTCAACAGGAAGGCAACTCAATACTTTTGACTACCAAGGAAATGTGTCAGCGTGGGCTAACTTCCTGCCAGAACAAACCTTACATTACAATGAATTTAACTGGCCAAATAAGCCAGTGAAAATCATGCAAGACTATCTGTGCATTATCGCGGAGCATGTTGGGAAAATGGGTGGCGCGCACGCGCAAGGTGGTGATGTGGTAAAAAACATTTGATCTGGGAACTATCTACTAGCTGCTTGGTTATTTACCGTCGTCTATTTATACCCTCCCTCTCTTCGTTGTTTTGTTTCCCCCTTTCTCTGAGCTAGAAATAATTTAGTTTATAATGTGTTGGCCCAGATGGACGAATACTCTCAGGATCTTATCCTTGGACGCACATAGGGGTGCGGGATGTTTTTAAAAAGGTACAAAATTCTTTTTTCGGCTTTGTATTTTGAAATTCTTTTTGGCAAATTAATTTTTAAATTTAAAAACTTTAAAGTTTATTTACATAGGGATATCCGTATTACCTTAATTTTTTGGAAGTTGGTCCAGAATGTTTATCTTCAGTGTTAGTTTTTATGAAGCCCCTTCAGGGGTCACGTGATTCAAATTTGTCATTTTACAAGACAGATTTTTGATGTTATAAATTATAACTGTACGGCATGAAAGTTTTGTTTTTGTCTTAGAAGAAATTTTTAGTAAAACCTGGGTTGGGGATTGGGCGGTCACGATCGATTTTTCTTTAAGAGGCAACACTTACCTCTTTTTCCAATGGCAGCAGTTGTAAAAGGTGTGAACCATGTTCTTTTCATTGTAAAAGCCGTCGAAACCGATAGAAAGGACACAGCTAAAAAAAAATTTTGTTGTGACAAAGTTAAAAAATTGTGATTCATTTAGATATTATAACTTGAAATATTTAACTAGATCGAGCTTTATTAATTTGAAAAACCCAATTTAAATGGGTTTTATAAAAATAATTTGTTTTAAATACCCTTGTAATTTTACACCTATAAAATGATAACTTATGTTTGTTGCAGCTCAGTATGTAAAAAACTAAATGCTGATTTTTACACCAAGTGATTGAACGTCATGGACCCCAAAAATGTTTTTATTCGATATATTAACTATAGAGTTAATCTAGAATTTTATTCCAATAATATTCCTTATAGTTTTTTATAATTTATTTCTACGGACTAAGAATGAAAACATAATTGTAATATTTTTTCCCCAGCAGTGTGCCACCACGAGCTTCCATTTCAGTTTTACAATAACAGGCTTCCTATGGAAACAAAATTTCTAATTTAGATGATTTCATTCTTTGTATCCATTCTAATTTATTTTAATAGTAAAAATGTTGAATTTTTTCGGAAATTTAAAATTTTTTATTGTTTTTCTCTTTTTACGGGTTTACACTATCAACAAGAATGTCAATTGAACATATTTTTTCTGTTTATATCATGAGGCATGTTACAAATCCACAACAATCATTATGAACAAGCTGAATATCACAATTTTTTGTGCCCTGTGAATGATCACTTGCCAAGTTGTATTGTGAGCCGGCCTATTTTGCTTCAACCCTCGAAAAGACACTTGGAAAGGTGAAGTAAAAGAGAGAGTATTTAGATTTTCCCCTTTTATACTCACTCATATGGATAACATAATATAAACATTTATCATTTCCCCTTTGTTCAAAACATTAAATCATTCATTAATGCACAGCCAACTAACCCTTTTCTTTTTTGTGATTATTTAAAGTTTTAGTTTTTATAGTAAAAACTACTCTTTTATGTGCAGGCAGGACAAGGTCACTAAGGGTTGAAAAGAAAACACCCCACCCCTGCGAGTGTTGAAATATAGGTGGGTAAGAGAGTGATTACTGGGTGGGTGTGACTTACTACTGATTAAAAGACAAGAAATATTAGCCCATTCCCCTCCCCCTTCATAAATCTCTTTTCTTTAAAAAAAAAAACTATAAAACAAAATTTCGGTAACTCAATGTTTGTTTTGAATTTTAGTAATATGTTTTGATCAGCGCCCACCTTATACCGGGGGATCGTCTAGGTTGTCGTTTTTCTTCGCCCAAATGTTCCCCCCGTTGTCAAAGTGTTTTGACATAGTCGGGGCCATCGCCCCCTTTTTTTCCCCGATCTTCGCCCCACTTTTCTCCTTTTCTTTTCCTTTTTCTTTTCCCCTTCCCCCTTTCTTCAGTCTTTTGGTCTTTTTCTGCTCACTCCCCCCGTTTTTTTTTTCGAGTTTCCCAACTGTAAAGTCAAAAAAAGAGCGCCTTAAACAAGTTTTGTTTAATTTTTTTTTTTTTTTTTTTTTTTTTTTAAAATTTGAATATTTTATAATAAAAAAATTTTTTCCAAGGGCTTTTGGGGGTTTGGCCAAAAAACCCCCTTTTTTTTAAATTGGCCCCCCACAAAACCCCCTTTTTAATTTAGGTTGCCCCCCTTTTTTTGAAAAAAATATAAAAATTTTAAAAAAAGAAAAATTGAGGTAAGTTTTTACAAATTACCCAAATTTAACATTACTGGTGCCATTTTATTAAATTTAGTCAGGGGGAACTTCCCCCTATAATTGTGCTTTAAACGGGATCGGTAAAAGGGATAAAACCCCCAAGGTGAAATTTTTTTTTGGAAAAAGTTTCTTTGAGCGAGACAATATTAAAAGGCTAGAAAAGGGGAAAAGGGGGATAAGAAGAAAAAATAGCACTAAAAGAAGGTGAAAACAAGTTTGGAAAAAAAATACCCAAAAAAAGACCCTTGAGAAAAAAATTTTAAATTTTCTATAATTTTTTGAGGGATAAAGAGACAGCTTCAGGTAAGGGAGAAATTCAAAAATTTGGGCCTTGTACAAGGAATGTTTTTTTTTTTTAAAAGGTTTAAAAAAAAAAGGGAAAAACTCTTAAAATTAGTTTTAAAAGGAAAAGAATTTTAAAAATTCATATATTCAATAAAAACCCCTTAAAAGGGTAGGGGGGGTTGGATCAAAAATGGAAAAGATGGGGAAAGAATTAAGAAGGTGTTATATAAACAGGTAAAAAAAACCAAACCCAAGAGAAAAAAAGGAAAACAAAGAAGGGGGATTTTTTGAGAAATGCGGGCCCCCGTTTGAGGAAAGGGATGATAGTGAAGCAGAGGGGGAAAATTGGTTCCATGTGCAAGCGGTAGAGGTTGTATTAAAGGGGATGAAGCGAGAAAAGCCCCGGAGTGGTTTGGGGGCTAACGTGAAAACCCAAGGATAGTGGTTATACAGGGGGCTGAGAGGGGGTTTGGGAAAGGAGCCCGGTACTAGAAGAAAATTATAAAAAGAATAAGGGCTGATGTGACATGTTAAAAATGATTTTTTCAAAATTAAAAATTTTAATAGAAATTTATTTTTTTACTCAAAAAAATTTAAAATTAAAACCTTTTTGAGGTGGGTTGGGAAATGTTTGTTACATTTATTTTGATTGAGGTATATGGCGTTAGATTTTTCTAAATATCTTCTTTCAAGTTAAATCCCGCCTTTTGGGGGGTTTAAAAATATTTATAAGCTTAAATGTTTCAAAAATGGGGTTTGGCCCAATGGTAGAAAATTTTATAAAAAAGGAAATTGATAAAACTAAAGAAATGGGAAAAAATAAATATAAAAAATTAAGAATAAATTGATGAAAAAAAGCCACCTGGGGAAAAAAGAGGAAAGATGTGGGAAGAAAAAAATGCACAAAGGTGAAATTTTTTCCCTTTTTTTCTGTCTTCTATAGTGAAGTATTTCCAAAATTTTTTAAACCCAAAAATATAATAATATTTGGCTTGTTCCCTTTATCAAAACAAAGAAGAAGGGAGTACAAAAAAACCCCAAAAAATGGATTCTCCATTTTAAAAATTTTTGAATTAAATTTTAGAAACAAATTGTCCCAAACTGTTTTTGGGGTAGAAAAAAATTTCCCTGGTTGTGGTTAATATTTTTATAAAAATGATGATGATAATTTTTAATAGAAAAGAGAAAAAAAAAAAAGAGGAAATAATAATAAAATAATTTTAAAAATTTGGGAAAAATAAAATTATAGAAATAAAAAAAAACTATCTTTGTTGGGCCTGGGGGGAAATTTTTTTGGTTTTGGTTTTTTGGTCCCCAAATTTTGGGTGGGCATTTCCCCCCTGTCAAATTTGAGAACTGTTGTACTTTTTGGGGAATGCTCTTAATTTTTTGGGGTGGTGTAGCAGGTTTAAAAGGGTCCTGGTTGTGGGTACAAGCATGGAGGGGTTTACGGGGCTTGTGGATTTTTTTGGTTTGGGGTTAAAAGCGAAAAATTTTTTCATTCGCGGGTTGAGAGAATGTAGTGGGGCCCTAAATTTTTCTGATCATGTTTTTTGCACTTTTGTTGATATACCCAAGTTTTTGGGTTTTTGCAATTGAAATCCCAGGGTTTTTGTTTTCCCAATTTGGTTACTTTGTGTTGAAGGATGTAGTGGTAGGTGTATTCCACTTTTGCTGAAAAGGGTTTTACCGAGGGGTGTAAATTTTGGTAGTATGTTTTTTTTTCCCCGGAATTTTGGGGTCGGGAATTTTGGGTTACTAGAATATTGGGGAGATTGGGTGGGTTTGAAAAGTAATCTTGGGGGGGGAAAACTAAAAAGGTTTTGGGTTGGGTAGAACTGGTTAGGTATTTGTAAAAAATTTAAAAGGATGGTGTTGATACTTTGTAGCCCAGGATGGTTTTGGGTTTGAGAGGGATGTCTAATTTTTTTGGGGGGTGTGGTACCCCTGGAGAGTGCTCTGGAGTTTTGGTTGTCTATTAGAGGCTTGGGGAAACCTTTATTTTGGGAAAAAATGGGGAGAGTTTTTTGGGCAATTTCAGTTAAATGTCGGGTTCTGAACTTACCCTTTTGGGGCCGTGGGGCAAGGTGAATGGTAGCCCCCTTTTTTGTGTATGAAGGAGGGGCGCTATGGTAGTGGGGGTTTTTGTTGGTGATTGGGGGGTTTTTTAATATGTACGGGGTTTCAAATTTTGGTTATTTTAAAGGGAACGATTTACATCAAGGGGGAAAGGGGATATGTTGGGATTTTTTGTGGGTGAAGTTTGGGGGGCGCAATTGTTGAGATTATCTAGAAGATGTCCAAGGTTTTTCAGAGTGAGGCCAAAAATCATGAAAATGTGTCGATGTGTTGGGAAACACGCATGGCTCCTTCATATAAAAAACCCCCTTACTTGGGATTTACTTGAAGAACGTTTTCTACATTTCAGCCCACCCAAACCCATTCTATGGCTTCGCTAATCGACGCATTTTCTGTTCGGGCCCTCACTGGGAAGAATCCTTGGACATTTTTCCCTAGATAATTCAAAATTGCACCCCCCAAAAACTTCCCCCCCAAAAAAACCCCCAAATAGTCTTCCCTTCCCTTTTGATAAAAATCTGTTCCTTAAAAATTTAACAATTCGTACCACTGAAATTTTAAAACCCCAATCCCCAAAATTTCCTAATACCATAGCGCATCCTTCTACACAAAAAGGTTTTCTACCCATTCAGCCTTGCCAACGACCCAAAAAGGAAATATTTTTCAAAACCCCGAGTTTTAAAATAAATTTTTGCAAACAATTTCTCCACGGTTTTCCCAAAAGTAGGGGTTTTCCCCAACCCTCAAATAGAAAAAACCAAATCCCCCGAGCATTTCCCCAGGGATGCCCACGACCCCAAAAAAATTTTGGGGGGGACATCCTTCACAACCCCAATTTACCACCCTTGGTTTTAAACGTATCAACACATCTTTAAAATGGGGTTTTAAAAATTTCCAAAACCAGTTCTCCCCAGACCCAAAACCTTCTTTTTTCCCCCCCCAAAAGAGTTACTTTCAAACGGCCCCCCAAATCCCCACAATATTTGTACCCCAAAAAACTTCCTGACCCAAGAGTTTTCCGAAAAGGAAAAAAACTCCCCCCCAAAGGGTTACACCCTGCGGTAGCACCCGTTGCCCCATGTGGAATACCCCCTACAGTTTACATCCTTAAACAGCAAAGAAACCCCAAATTTGGAAATACAAAACCCCCTGGTTATTACAATTGCAAAACCAATAACTTGATATATAACTACAGTGAAAATTTTTGTTTGCAGAATATTTAGGCCTCAAACAGGTTCCTAGACAGCGATTAATGAACAATAATCGTTTTGGGACACAAACCCCCAAAAGTTTCCGGCAAGCCTGTACCCATCCTTTGCTATTCCCCAAAACCCAGGACTTTAAACTGCTACCCACCAAATATTAAGAGCTTTTCCCCAAACTTTACAAAAGTTTAAACTTGACAGGGGAAAAAAGGGCCCCACCAATGGATCCCCAAATCAAGTTACCCCCAGGCCTCATAGAAGATATTTTTATTTTTATTTTATATATTTTTTTCCCAAATTTAACATTATTTTATTTTTTTCCTCTTTTTTTTTTTTTTTTTCTTTGTCTATTATTTTTATTCACCCGTTTTATAAAAAATTAAACACACCTGGGAAATTTTTTTTTCCCCCAAAAAACATTTGGGCAAAATTTGTTTCTACATTTTAAATTTTAAATTTAAAGATGGAGAAAACCCATTGTTTGTGTTATTTGTACTCTTTCTTTGTGTTTGAAAAAGGGCAAAAAAGCCAAAAATATTATTTATTTGTGTTAAAATGTTTTAGTGACAAATTTTATATAAAAGACAAAAAAAAAAGGAAGAAGTTCCCCTTTGTGCATTGGGATTTTTTTCCCACTTTTCCTCTTTCCCTAGGTGGGTTTTCTTCATCAAATTTATTCTTATTTTTAGTAGTTTTTTTTTTCCTTTTTTTTTTTTTTTAAAATTTTTCCTTTTTATTATAAAATTATTTACCATTGGGGGCCACCTTTTTTTTGTTTATAATCTATTCCCTTTTTTTTTATGACTTGATGTAAAAATTTTTTTTTTTAAACTTTAACTCTAAAGTTTTAAACAATGGTTTTGGCTTTTTTTAAAATTTTTTGGTAAAGCTTTTTGGGTTTTTATTTATTTTTTAATTTAAAATAGTTTCTTAAAAAACCAAAATTTAGGTTTACATCGTGCCCTTTATTATTTTTTTTTGAGCTATCCCCAATTTCAACATTTTGGGAAAGGGATGGGAAGGTAAAAACTTAGAGGAACTGAAACCACTTTTTAAATAGAGTATTTTAGACGGGAAGTGGGTTTAAAGGCAAAAAAAAAGGACGTTTACCGGGGACGTGATATCAAAATTACAAGAAATTTACTTCTTGGTTTTTTTATCAACATTAAAAAGAAAAGTTTACTCCTGGGGACTTTGATTTAAAACATTCAAAAGGGACAGTTTATCACGTGGACGTGATATAAACTTTCACAAGACAGTTTACTCCGGGGACGTGTTTCAAATTCAAAAGGGGCCCATTTTTCTCACGTGGTTGTGATATAAACATTCTTTTTGGGTTTTTAAAAGCTGGTTTCCCTCCGATATAGCCCCTTGCAGTTTCTCCCGGGGACGTTGTTTTCATCTTCCATGGGGACGGGGGGCTCTTTGGGAAAAACCCTTGCCCAAATTAATTTTTTGAGCTAAATTTGCACAAACCCAACATAAAAACTTTGAAATTTAAACCCACTTTATTTTCATTTAGTTAATGGGTTTTTGAAAACCCTTTATTGAAAAAAATTGTTTTAAAGTATTTTTTATAAGAACTCGTAGGATTTGGGAACGGTTTTAATAGGTCTGTACATTGTTGTAGAAATTTTAAACCCAAAGACCCTTAAATAATATACTTTTTTCATATCTGTGGCATTGGAAAGGAGAAAAATTTTTTACAGAGAAACGAAAAATAAAAATCTCTTTGTACCCCAAAAGGGAGCGTAAAAATAAAATTCTTTTTCAAAGGGGGAAAAAAAAAATATTTATTTGTAATAGTTTTATGAATTATTGTTTTTAAAAAAAATATTTTTCAAATACAAGTTTTTATTTTAATAGAACTACAACTTTTAAATAAAAAGGTTATTTTGATCTCAAAAAAGTTTTTCTCAGAAAATCCCCTTTTAGCCCCCCTGGGGGGGGACGTTTTAAATTTAGCATCGTAAAACTTTTCCCCCGGCTTTAAAAAAAAAAAATTTTTTTTTCGGGGAGTCGGGGAAAACATCGACATCCATAAAAACCTTGAGTTTGTTTTATTTGGGATCCCCAATACTATCATTTGGGTGTCGACAAAAAGTTAAGAAAGGGTATATGAAATTTAATAAAAAATATTTTTGTCAAACGGGGAAATAAGTACTATTACCCCTCAGTGTTGAGGCCCCCTTTTTAAACAGGTATTGAAACTTTCTTTCGGGTAAAAATAAAAAAACCCCCCTTTCCCCAAAAAAAAAAGTTGTAAATGGGGAAAAAAGGTTTTTTTTAGCTCCTTGTTTAAAACCATTTGGGTTTTTACCTTTTTTACAAATTTTAGATAACGCCCTTGGGTTTAGGAAGGTTTAATGGGAGAGGAAGTTGCTTGCTTTAAAGGGAGAGGGATAAAAATTTGGGGAAAAAAACCATTTAGTGAAATCGCCCAGGTAAACCCCCGATCTCCCCCTTTTTTCGACGGGTTTGCCCAACACGAGAGTAGTGGGGTTGGACCCGCGGCCCAAAAGGGTAATTTTAAATTTAAAGGGGAAATATCGAAATAAGTTTTTTCTAAAAAAATATTAGGGTTAGAAACTGTGTTAGTAAAACCCCTGTAGGGGTTTTATTTTTTTTCCCTTTTTCTAAAAGCCAACAAAGTTGAGGGGCCGATTCTCTTGGATAAAATTCTGGCAGATTATGGGGAAAAACCTCCCTTCTTCACCCCAAAAATAATTATTTACTTGAAAAAGTTTGGCGGGCGTTTATTTTATCAAAAAAATTTTAGTTTAAAAAAGTTTGTAATTTTTTTTTAAAGATAGGATTACAAATTTTATCAAAGGGTTTGGTCCAAAATGGGGTAAAGAAACCCAAGCTTCTCAAGAAGGCGAAAGGGGGTTAAAAAGGGTGGAACATTTATTTTTTAGGACATGTTTCAAGGTTTAAACTACAAGTGAAAAATTTTTTTACTGAAAATTTTTTTTTTTGGGGGGGCCCCTTAAAATGAGGGCCCATTGTCTTTGTTTTCCCTTTTTAAAAACCCAATTCTGTATTTCTTTGATTCTAAGATAAACATTTTCTCCATTTTTAAAAGTTTTAAAAAAATGGAGAATGTTTTAAAAATGGGTTTTTTTTCGCCCAAATGTTTTGGGGGGGTTTGGAAGAAAAATTTAAAATTGACGGTCAATAAAAATAATGATTGATTCAGGGGGAAGGTTTAATAACATACTTCCCATTTAAAATTTAAGTTACATTTTTTGGATAGTTATTTTAAATTTAAAGTAAAAAAAAATAGGGAGGCCGTTGGCTTTAAGTAAGGATATGGAACAAATTTATGGGGTTTTTGAAAACCCATTTTGTAAAATTTGGTTTCAAGCATGGAGAGTTGAGTTGAGTTAGGAAAAATATACAAGAAAATCACCGTCCCGCCGGTTTCCGGATACGGCCCAGAGAAAAAAAAAACCAACGAGTATGGGCCCCATTTTGCGGTCCCCATAAAGGGTTTCAAAATGGCGCCCCCAAAATTGCGCCACACGACAAAAAGAATTTTTATAATCTAAAAGGTTCCGTTTTTTGGGAGTTTATAGTAAAAAGTTTTTTGTTGACCTTTATGTATTCCCCCACTATGTACTGTTTCGAATGTTTTGGGGCCCTTGTATTTATAGTGCGGCTTGGGACTTAGCTTGAATGGGGGAAATAAAATTTAAAATATAAGAACACAGTTTTTTTTTCCCCTGTTTACTTTGTCATTATTGATTATTTAATTTATATATTTAACTTTTAAAAATTTCTTTTTTTCAGCAATATATCATTAATTTTGAAAAAGGGGAAAATTTTAATGCTGTAGTCTTGGTTTGATCTTGAATTTTGTCACGAGTGGTTTTAAAACTTTGTTTAAATTTTTTTTACACAATCATTCTAAATTTTAAAAGAATAATGTTTGTTTCCCAAATTGACTATCATTATGATTTTTTAATTATCTTTTTATATATTTCCCAATTTGTTTCATTTTTTAATTAGGGTTATTTTTGAAAAAAAATCAACAATGAACTTGGTACATATAATCTTCCCCTCCCCTTGCAAGGGTCGGGGGTTATGGGTTCGAATACCTCTTTGTTTTTTTTGGTGACGTTTTGCTGAAAAGAAAGGGAGAGTGTAAAGATAACCCACAAAGTCTTTTTAAAGGGTCGGGGTACTCATCCCCGGGGTGTTTTGGGAAAAGGGGAAAGGGCCGGGGAAACAAGGGGGAAAAAGATAGAGAGGAACAAGGTGTAAAAAGATAGAGAGGAAAAAGGTGTAAAAAGATAGAGGGGAAAAAGGGTGTAAAAAATATAGGGAGGAAAAAGGTGTACAATATGGGAGAGGAACAAGGTTAAAAAATATAGAGGGGGAACCCAAGGTGTAAAATATAGAGGGGAAAAAGGTGTAAAAAGGGATAGAGAGGAACAAGGTTACAAAAAGAGGGGAACAAGGTGTCAAAATAGATGGGGAAAAGGTTTTACAAAGATAGAGAGGAAAAAAGGGTACAAAGTTAGGGGGGAACAAGGTGTACAAATGGAGGGGAAACCCAAGGTGTACAAATATAGAGGGGAAACCGGGGTTTTTTTTCCCCCCCCAAAAAGATAGAGAGGAAAAAGGGGTGTAAAAAGATAGAGAGGAACAAGGGTACAAATATAGGGGAAAAAGGTTTTTAAATTTATAGAGGGGAAAACAAGGTGTAAAAAGATAGAGGGGAAAAAGGTTTGTACAAATTTTAGAGAGGAAAAGGTTTTAAAAAATATAGAAAAGGAAAAAGGGTGTACAAATATAGAGGGGAAAAGGTTTTTACAAAAAAAGAGAGGAACAAGGTGTACAAAATAGAGGGGAACAAGGGGGTAAAAAATATAGAGGGGAAAACAAGGTTACAAATATAGAGGGGAACCCAAGGTTAAAATATGGGAGAGAACAAGGTGTACAAAGATGGGGAGGAAAAAGGTGAAACAAAGTTTTAGGGGAAAAAAGGGTGTAAAAAGATAGAGAGGAAAAAGGTTTTAAAAAATATAGGAGGAACAAGGTTTTAAAAATATAGAGAGGAACGGTGTACAAATTAGAGGGGAAAAACAAGGTTTTTTTCAAATTTTAGAGGGAAAAAGGGGTTTTAAAAATTATAGGGGAGGAAAAAGGTTACAAAAATAGAGAGGAAAAAGGGTGAAAATAAAGAGGGGAACAAGGTGTACAAAGATAGAGAGGAAAAAGGTGTCAAAGATAGAGGGGAAAACAAGGTGTACAATTAAGGAGGAAAAAGGGTTAAAAATTATAGAGGGGAAACACGGTGTACAAATATAGAGAGGAAAAAAAGGTGTAAAAATTATAGGGGGAAAAACCATTTTTTTTTTTTTTAGAACATAAAAAATTTTTTTTTAAAAGCAAAATTGAAAAAGTTCTTCCATTCGTATTGTGTATCTTTTTTTTTTCCCTTAAAGAACACCCAATGTAAAAAAAATTACAAAAATTTTAGGTAAGGTAAAATAATAAATAATATAATAATGTTTATCTAAATTTCTACTTTTTTTTTTTGGAGGGGGGTTATAAAAAAGATTTGGGGTTATCTGATCAATAGAGCCCTAATTCATCAGGAACTTTAAATCTACTTTATTTTTCCCATACAATATGACCCCAGGGCACTCAGACGCAACACCCCATATCCCAACCTTGTTTACGTGGATTGATTTATTTTATTCAAAACCTAGTAAAGTGATTCCTCTGGCAAGTCGCGGCCCCGGGAAATTTCTTCATAGGGATTTTGTTTATTTTCCAAATAAAATGTGTATCTTTCATCATGTTTCTTTTTTTCTCTCCTATCATTGTTCTCTCTTTCTTTGATTTGTTTACCTCTCCTACTAATGTGTATCTTTTCTTCATGTTTTTTTGCCTCCTACAAAGGGGGGGTGGTTTAAAATTGCACCCAAGGTCATCACATTTGTTTTTGGTCTAAAAAGTAAATGAGTTTTGAAAACTTTTGAGTTTTAAATGAGGGGGCATTTTTTTTTCCTATTTTGAATATGCTTTCATTAAAAAATTATTTATTTTTTTCAATAAATTAATAGTGTATGTTGAAATTCAACGGGGTTAAGGGGAAAACAAAGGGTAACCCCTTTAAAATTTCGACAGTAGAAAAAGGTTAATTATTGTTATTGTTATTAGAATTTTGGTGCTAACGGGAAAAAAAAACGGGTGATATGTAGGTTAGTCAAATTTTAATATTGAGGGTTTTATAAAAAAAACGGGGGAAATGGGCCCCAAAAAAATAAATTGTCAACTATTTGGAAAAAATTATTTAGATAAATAAAAAAAAATTGGGCCCAAAAACAATGGTTTAAAAAAAACAACAAGGGTCCCGGAAAATATTTTTACAAAATTTTTACAAAATAAAATGTTAACGGAAAAAAAAAATAAAAACTTTGGGGGGGGAAAATAGAAATTTTTAGATATGGCAAAATTTTGTTTTTTTTACTTTGAAAAGTTTTTTTCCCTGGAATCTTTAAAAAAAGGGTTTCAGGGTAATATTTATAAATGGTTTAAAGATTACCTAAAAAATAAAAAAATAAAAAATTAAAGTGAAAAATTGGGGTTTATAAATTTGGAGTCCCAAAAGGGCCCTTATTTTTGGGGCCAAATTACAAAAATTTTACTCATAAGAAATGGGTTTATTTGTGTTTGTTTGTATGGGTCCCACGAAATTTTAGATAGCCCCCTAAAAAAATTTGTGGCGGGAAAGATTTTAAATAGGTACAAAACTGGACGGGAAAATTTAAAATTAAAATTCACTTTAAAAAATTAATGATAACAAACTACGCATGTTTTTTGGGTAAAAATTAGATAAAAAAGGTTTCCATTGTTGATTTTTTAAACCAAAATATAAGCAATGACCTTTTATTTTTAAATTTAAGTCCAAAAGGAAACCAAAATTCCCAGCAATAGAAACCCAGGTTTTTTAAACCCAAAGAGTGAGGGTTCAATCATTTTTTTTGGCGCTAAATTTGGAAAAGGGAAAACTTTCCCTTTGCCCAAAGTAGTTTTGTAGAGGGAGATGGATGAGGTGAAAACCCAAAGCAAAAATTAAAATGTTAGTCCCAAAAAAAACGAGGGAAAAGGTTTTTTGGGTTTTGTGGGTTTGGTTTGGTGTCTTGTCTTTTGGATGAAAACGTTAACCTTTTTTTTTGTTTTTGTCGTTAAAAATTTTTTTTTTTCCCTTGGGAAGATTTTAATGATAAGTTTTGTGATGGGGATGATTTACTCTGGGGTTTTAAGTTGTAGAAATTAAAATTTAAATAAGTTTTTCCCCGTTTTAAAAGTTTCGGGGTTTAATTTGTGTTGTGTTCACTCTAACCCCCCTCAAATTTAGGCACAACATTTTTTTTTTAAAAAAGGTTTGGGGAATTACAATAAAGAAAAAAGTGCCGTGATAGGGAAGTCTCTACAGTGGATACTCTCTTAATGAAAACCCTTTTTCCCAAGGGGGGGTACAAAAGGGTGGGGTGCAAGGCCCGGGGCGGGCCCAGGGCTTCCCCCTTGGAGAACCCCAACGGGTCGCTTTGGAAAGCCCATGGCCCCCCGGCCACCCCCTTTTACCCCCGCGTCCCGCCATTATCCAATTTTCCAACCCGTTCTAGTTGGGGTTTTTTCCCCGTAACTTTTAAAGTCGTGGTTTTTTTTTCCCGACAAAATTTGAAGTTTTCCCTGTGAAAAAGGGAAAAAGAATTCCCAAGGTCGATCAATTTTTGATTTATATTATCAAAGTGTTTGAAAATGTGTTTTTTTTTTGGGTGGTTTGTCCCGTTTAAATAAAACTAAAGTTTTTATATAGTTTTTCAGGACAAAATGCTATAGGGGTTAGTTTAGTGATAGCAGATTTAAAATTATTTTTTTCAAATTTTAAATTTGGAGGGTATAAGAAAAGTTTAAATTGTTTTTTTCCCACTTATTTAATTTTATGTGTTTTTTGATTCAAAGGGTTTTAGATAAAAAACGAGTTTTTCCCCCAAAATATGCAGTTTTAAGGGCCAAATTAATTAAAATTAAACGGAAAAAAATATTTTTATGTGAATATTTGTAAAAAATTTAAAAGATTATATTTAATTTCCCCTTTCTCAAGAAAAAACTCAAATTGATTGTTTGAGATATGGGCATACAACTTTTTTTTTAAAAAAAAAGAAGATTTAAATAAACGACAGGAAAAAAAATCAAGACCAGACAGTTTATTTTAGTGTCACCCCCCTATATTTTAAATAATTTTTTAAATTTATAAAAATTTTGGGTTTTAAGAGTTAAAAAAAGATTACTAGGAAAACCAAACAAACTTGTAAAAAGGCACAGCATAAAGGGGCCCCTTGTTCTAAAAAAACAAAATAAGAGTTAAGAGAGGAGGGGAAAATTTCTCAATAATTTATTATTTTTAATTTAGAAAAAGAAACCCCAGTAGCACATTGCGTGGTTACCCTGGGAAACACTTTTTTTTTTTCAAAAAAACACAAAAAAACTTTATTTTATTTTTTTCGGTCCTCATGCAAAAGGGCTATAATTTTTAATTTCAGACATTTCAATGTGATAGATTATTTTAAAATAGGGAAAACACAAATTTTGGGGATCTAAAGGCCCGTAAATTGAGTGTGGGTGGAAAAAGGGTTTGTTCCTTTAAACCGTTAAGTTTTTGGTACATAAAGTCAAAGTTTCCGCCCAAATGGTTTTGATTCTTTCCATGAGATTTTCAGACAATGCAGTTTTTTGTTTTAAGATTCGGGGAAAAAAATTTCTATTTTGATTAGCCCCGGAGTGTGCCCCGGGGGGCTTTGTCATATTCCCCAGGTTTCCTTAATTTGTACCCGAAAAGTTTGGGAAATTTTGTGGTATGAAATTTTTCCTTTAAAAATGTGAGTGCGTGTTTTCCCCTTTTTGTTGGCCCAGTGATTAAACCAAATTTGATTAGGGGTTTAGACTGGGAAAAAATTAATATTTTGGTATTCTCCTTTTGTTTTTTTTAAATTTTGTGAAAATTTAAAAATTTAAAAAATTAGTTATTGATTACTATTGGTTTTTCTTGCTGTTGACAAAACAAGATATTGTTTTGTGGAAAAAGGGTCTATGAAACCCTGTTGGACCCCACAGAGTGTTATTAAAAGTTTGAAAATGTTTAAAAATCAAAATTACCAATTGAAACATAGATTTATTCTGCGCAAAATTAAATTAGTCCCCCGCTTCGGAGGCTGCAAGCTAACGCGTATTTGGGCAGTAGACTAGACAAACCAAAAAGGGGGAGATAAAGGTTAAAATCTCGGTCAGGTGACTTTTTGGGGGGGCTTTTAAAAAGGGTTTTTTACACTTCCCCCCAAGAAAAATGGAGATCACTTTCTTTAAATAAAACCCTTCCCTATCCTTAAACCCTTTGTGTTTTTAGTACTTTTAGTGTAAAATCCGAATGGGTAGTAAGCGGAGTGCTTTTAAAAAAAAAAATAAAATTTACTAATAAGTGAGGGGGAATTTTAATGTCGAAATTGATAAAGGGAAAGGATTTTATTTTTTTAAAGAGTTTCATTTAAATGGTTTTTTTAAATGACTTTGGAAAATTTGAGAAACAGTTGGGGACAATTTGCAACTTCTTCTCTGATTTTAAAGCTTTTTCCTAAAAAAAAAAAATTTTTATTTTACTTTTGACTATAATAGAATTATTAAATTAATTTTCCCAAAGGGTTAAAATATTTATTGTAGTGCAGAGTAGCTGTTTTTAAATTGTGTGCAGAGTAGCTGTGTTTTTGTATTTTTGGCAGAGTAGCTGTGTTTATTGTAGTGCAGGTAGCTGGGGTTTATTGTATTTAGGTAGTGTGTTTATTGAAAGTGCAGAGTAGTGTGTTTTTTGGTAGTGCAGAGTAGCTTTTGTTTATTGTGGGAAAGGGGTAGTGTGTTTATTGTAGTGGGTAGTGTGTTTATTTTTATTTGGCAGAGTAGTGTTTTTTATTGTAGTGCAAGTAGCTGGTTTATTGTGTGCAGAGTAGCTGTGTTTTTTTGTAGTGAGAGTAGCTGTTTTTTATTTTTGTGCAGAGTAGCTGTGTTTATTGTAGTGCAGAGTAGCTGTGTTTTTTGTGGGTGCAGAGTACGGTGTTTTTTTGTGTGCAGAGAAAGTGTGTTTTTGTATTTGCAGGGTACTTTTGTTTATTTTTTAAAGGGTGAAGGTAGCGTGTTTATTGTAGGCAGAGTCCCTGTTTTTTTTTGTAGTGAGCGTAGCTGTGTTTTTTTGTGGGTGCGAGTAGCTGGGGTTTTATTGTAGTGCAGAGAAAGCTGTGTTTTTGTAGTGGGGAGTGCGTGTTTATTTTTAGGGAGAGTAGTTTGGTTTATTGTAGTGCAGGGTAGCTGTGTTTATTGTAGTGCAGGTAGCTGTGTTTATTGTAGTGCGGGTTTGGTTGTGTTTATTGTAGTGCAGAGTAGCGGGGGGGTTTATTGTAGTGCAGAGTAGTGTTTTTATTGTAGTCCCAGGGTAGCTGTTTTTAATTTTTGTGCGGGTTTTAGCTGTGTTTTTGTGTGCAGAGTAGTGTGTTTTTTTTGTATTGTGGGGAAAGCTGTGTTTATTTTTTAGTGCGGGTTTGCTGTGTTTACTGAATTCGATATTTAAAAATGTACTTTTGAAAATTATAAACACATGTTTTCCTTGAGTTTCCCGGGGGACTAAAACAGCCACGGTTTTGGGAAAGGCCCCTGGTTTCTGGGTGTTTTTTTTCTTTTAAAAGGGGTTTTTCATTTGTAAATTCTAAAAAAGCCCGGGCCCATTTGGTTCTAAAACCCTTTTCTGCGGTCAAGACGTGGGAATGACTACAGGGTTCTGTAAAATTAGCTCTTGCCCTCTCTTTCATGACAAACCCCAATTTGAAAGTTGTTTTTTGTTTGTGTGTCTATGATGGGAGTTGAAGTGTTTTTAAACTAAAAAACCCCATGATGCTTCTTTTAAGTTATTTGGCAATGATTTTTTAAAAATTACTAACTGGTCTTCATACGGGAAAAAAAAATAGAAGTTTTTAAAAATTTTTAAAAAAAAACATTCTTAAATTTATTTAATAACGTTTAAATACTTTAAACGAGTTCCCCCATAAGTAAAGCAAGCAGAAATAAAGTCATGTCCCTTTTAGGTTTAAATTTGGTCACGAGGGCCCAGGGGGTGTTTCTCGCATTAGACTAGCCTGGCAATGTGAGTGGTCGGGACAGAGCCCGAGGGCTCCATTCATTTCCCCCCCCCCCGGGGCTCCTGCCCCACAAGTTGGGGGAACCCGAGATTCTTTTCGCGGTATAGTATTTTAAATTTTGTCTAGTTTCTTTTTTCTTTTAAAAGATTTTTTTGGCTTTTGGGTTTTTTTCCCTCTTTAAATTTGAAATAAAAAAAAAAAAAACCATAAAATTGGAGCCCTTTTTGGGTTTTTTTTTCCTCAACGTATCCTGAAAAATTGGTAAAAAATTAAAAAGGGACATGTTTGGGATTTTAGTATGGCGGTTCTTCAAAAAATGTCTGGGTGCCCCCTGTATAAGGTAAAATTTGGTCGCCTGAAAACTTTTAAGCTATTAGTTTTTTTTACTATTATACAAAAAAGTTCCCTTTTTTAAATTAAGCAGTTTGTTTTATTTATTAATTTTTAATGAAATGAACTCCCTTAAATAGTCTTAATAAATGACTTTTTGTTTCTCTCGGGCCCTCGGTAATTAAAAACCCCAAAAGGAAAGGTGTTTTTAATGAAAAAAATTTTGTTTCTTAAAGGGAAAGGTTTTGTAGGCCTTAAATTGTTATAATGAAAGTACGTGAGTCAACCCCAAAAATATAGTCAAAAATTTTTTTTTTCCCTTTTTTGAGATTTGGTGGTAGGTCCCTTATTGTTTGATGATGATGATGATGATGATAATGATAATAACAAAAACAAAAACCAAAAAAAAATTTAAAAATAATATTTAGAAAAATTTCCCTGGTAAAAAAAACATTTTTTTTCTATTTTCCCTTTTTATAGAAGGAAATAAAAAAAAAAAAACCCACAAAACCCCTTTTAATTTGTCTGTAGGAAAAAAAAAAAATAGAAAAAAATTTAACAAATTTGGGAAAAAAAAAATATTTTTATGAAAAAGGAAAAATTTTTTGTTTAAAGTTTTTGGTAGACTTTTTTGTTAGACAAAAAAAGTAAAAACAAAAATTTTAAGTTTGGGGAAAAGGGCCCCTTAAAGTACTTGGGGAAAATTTTTTTTTCCCATCCCAAATTTTTAAAGATTGGTATAAAGTGATTTGTTTGTTGTAATTTGAGAGTGTAAAATAACATTTGGTATATAAACAAATTTTGAAATAATGTGGGATGGTCTAAGTCGTACTTCCATTTGATGATAGGGAAAATTGGGGGTTTAAAAATCTGGTGGGTAAAAGCCTACTGGGGGAGGTTTTTAAAATGGTTTTCCATTTTTTCCCCCTGCTAATGGGGTAATTCAAAGAAAAAAAAACCTTTCCTCATTTTTAAAAAACCAAGGTTTTTGGCCTAAAAAGTATCTAAACATATAAAAAAAACAGGTTTAGGATGCGATGCTAAAAAAAACCAAGAAAGAGTGTTTTATTTACTAGCAGTATTGTTTGCCCCCCGGGGTGGAGTTTGGTAACAATGTAAAAAGGGCCCCGGTTTAGAAATAAAAATTATAATATTTAAAAACAATTTTTTTTAATTTTTTTTTTTTCTTTGGGACTAAAATTTTGAAATTTTGGATTGAAAAATTTTTTTTTAAAACAAAAATTTAAAAAATGCCAAAAAAGTTCCCCAAACAAGTAATTTGTATTGAAAGAAATTTAAATGGGCAGTCAATTTGTTTTTTTACAAATTTAATAAAATTTCGACTTTTCTAAAGGGTCTAGTCTTTACATTAAAAAAATAGAGGGTTGGATTTTTAAGGGGGGGAGCACGACTAAACGGCCCGGGTCCTCTCCCCAAAGGGAAAAAACAAACCCCGTAATTTGTTTGAAATTTACTGTTTTTTTAAATAAAGGGCAGTGAGTTTAAAAATTTGTTAAATTAAAAATAAAAGTGATTTCTTTCCCAAACCCAAGGGGTTTCTAGTTATTTATATTGAAATTAAAAAACGGGCCGGTTGTTTTTTAAAAAATGAGAAACATCGGGTTTTTGAGTGTTTGTAAATTAATTTAAAGGGAGTTCACGGGCCCTTAAAAGTCAACGCCCCCTCCCCAATTTTGGGATAAGCTCCCTCACGTCTTGTTTAAATAAAGGGAACTAAAAAAATGGGGTTTAAATTACATTTTTTTAAAACCCTTTAATGAAAAAAAAAAAAAAAAAAAAAAAAAAATATTTCAAAAGGGTTTTTTAAATTAAAATTTTAAATTTTTGGGAAACAATATGAGAATTAAAAAAAATTACCCAGTGGGGAATTTAAAATTTTCAATATTCAAATGAGGTTGGGTTTTTTTCCCTTAGGTTTTTTATTTTTGCTTTTTTAAAATTTCATCAGCAAGGGAAAAGGGGAAAATAGGTATCGTTTTTTCTTCATCGTTTTTAAAATTTCTTTTCCAATTTCTCATGATAAACAGACATTTTTCAATAGGCCTCATTCCAAACACAAAATATTTTGTAGCGGACGAATTTTTCCAAAACCCTCATAAAACTTTTTTTTGGGTTTGGAAAAGGCTATATTTGTAAAACTAAAAAAATTTACTCGGGTTGCCATCTATTTGAATTTTTGGAACAAAAATTATTTCCCCTTTTCCCATCTTTTTTAAAATTTTTTTGGAAAAAAAATTTTTTGTTGGGGTTAAATTTATTTTTCTAATGGGTTGAAAAGGGTTAGTTTATTGTGGTTTGGGGGGGACTTCTGGGAGCTCAGTACCCCTTAAATGATTTTATTCTTTTTCTAGAAACTATAATCTTTATTGGCCCCCTATATTTTTGAAAACCCCGTTTCCAGGAATAGAACTTTTTTAAAAGGGTTTGGAGGTCAGGATCCCGAAAAAAATAGTGATTTTAAAATTCCCCCAATTTTCATAGAAAATTTCCCAGGGTTTGCTTTGTTGGGTAGGGGAATATTGTAAAATCTTTTTTTTGGAAATTATCTTTTGAATCATGTTTTGTGTTTTTTTTTTTAGATCGGTAAATAAAATATTTTCTTTGGTTAAAAAAAAACACCCGTTCAACAATTCTTACTTAAGTGGTTTGTGAACAAATAGATAGGGGAGTGGGAGAGGGTAGTTTTAAAGCTATAATTGTGGCTTTGAAGGGGGCCCAATTTTTTTGTTATAAAATTTTTTTTTAAAAAAGCAAAACCTAAATTTTAATGTAAAGTCAATAGGCTTTAATGATTTCAACTTTAATTTTAAAGCGAGTGGGGTTTAAATTACAATAATTATCTTTTCCCCAAAAAAAATATTTTGAATTTATTTTAGGGCAATAATTGTGCCATCGTAGGGGACGACCCCATCTTTTTAAAAAACACGCTAAAAGTTCGGGGGGCCCTCGAAAAAAAAACCCTGAAATTGCTATTAGTTTCGCTCCCCCCAACGGTCACGGAATGTTGGAGACCAGTTCCGGGGTCACTCACACAGTAGTGTCTTAGCTATTTAAAGATGGACATCAAACCCCAAAACCATCTCTAAGCCCTTTTATCCCCGCAATGAGGACATCCTTCTCAGACGGGGAGGGGGGGACGGGATGAAATTTTTTTAATAATGGCATTTTTCGTTTTCGATTTTTAACAAAGTATGTGGGGAAAATCAGGGGGTTTTGGGGGGGAAATTTTTTCATAGTGATTATCCCTTCTTTTATAGGAGTTTTTTTTAGGTACAAGACAGTTTTAAAAGCTTCCCATAATTTGGGCTCGGAACAAATTTGTTAAACAAATTTTGCCCAAATTTGGGAAACGGAGAGACGGGTTTTTTAAGCCTCCCCTTTGTAATAAAACAAAATTTTTTCCCCTTGTTTTTTCCCATACTTTACCCAAATAAAAATTTTATTCCCTCGTCGTCCCTTTATTTGATTAAAATTTGGCCCTATATAATTAAACTTTTGGGGTGGCCCGAATCGGAAAATTTTTGTGTGGTTTTTTTAAAGAGAAATATTTTGAATTCTATTCAGAAACAGGTGTTTTTTTGATAAAATTTAATTATTAAAGGGTGAAAAAACAAAAAAACCCAAATTTTTAAAAATATTACAATTTCTAAAATATTTTTTAGCATTTTTTTTTAAATTTTATTTTTAATTCCTTTGAAATTGTAGAGGTGACTGGTATTCTGGGGGTCAAGATCGGCATCGGTGCTGGGGGTGGGGGCCTTTCTGGGTCCCAGCCACATTTACCTGATTCCCAAAATTTCCCCTTCCCCCTTGATAACCCCTGTTTTAAAATTAAACCTTTGGGGAATGTGGGGAAATGTCAGGCCTCACGTGGTTGGGAAACCCAATTTTAAAAGGGTAGGTCCCCCATTTATTCAAAATACCCTCCCATTAAACATTAGGTTAAGTGGTACAATCCGAAGGGGTTTAGTAAGATGCAGTGCAAAAAAATATAAAAAATTTAAAATTTAATAATAATAATAAATATTAAAATTTATATTTTGGCCCTTTTTTAAAAAAAAAAAAATGAAATAAAAGTAAAAAAATTATAAATTTTTTTTTTTTTTTTTAATTTTTTTTTTCCCTTCCCCATTCCGTGTAATTTCGGGGCCATTATAGAAGGCATAATCCAAAATTAACGGCAGGCCCGGGACCCAAAAAAAAACAAAAAAAAAATTTGCAGGGTCATTATGACATATGGGAACTTTGATCCCCCCCTTGTTTTGTCTTTGACGAATTCAAATTAAAAAACTGGGGCCCCTTTTCCCCCTAAAATTAAAACGTTTATGGGGGTTTTGGGGAAATTTTCTGTCGGGGGAATTTTTTATTATTTTCTTTTAATGTGGCAGACGTAGGGGATTACCGCATGTAGCCCAAATTTCAAAAAAAAATGTATTTTCACAAGGCAAAAATTTTTAAAAAAATATGGGTAAAAAAAATTTTAAATTGTTTATAGATAGAAATATATGAAAACAAATCAGTGTTTCAGCTTATTATATATACGGGGGAAAGAAAACCCTTTACCGTTCAAAAAAAATTAAAAAAGTAGGTCCGGGAGTTTTGTCGGCCCAAAGAGACCCTTTTGATTTGGTTTTAAATACCCGGCAAGTCCTTAGCGGGACCCTTGATTATAAAATTACTTTTAAAAGTCCTAAGCCCGGTAAATGTTAAAATTTTCCCGGAAATTCTAACTTTTTCCCAAATCTTTTCGTAAAAGACCGAATTTCAAAAACCCAATATTGAAATTGTTGGGAAACCCACTTTAAAATTTAAAATTTTAACACTTTTTCCCAAACATTGTTTAAATTTACTTTCTGCCCGGGCTTCTTCAAAATTTGAAGCCAAAAGGGTTATCGGGTAACTTGTTGGTCGTTGGGAAATTGTGTCATTCACCCCCGGTTTTTACATTTGGGCCCCCTCGGGTGGCTTTTTTTCTTCTTGCTTTAATTTTATCTGCTGATGGTTGGACTGGGAGTTTTTTTGGGAAAAAAGAAACATTCCTTTTGGGAAAGTTTGTCATTGGGGAGTTTTTGATTAAACGTGGGTTTACCTTTTTTAGATATCCCTTTCGAAGGGGATTGGGTGTATTTTTGATATCAAATTAAATTTGCTAGTTTTTTTTAGAAAGAAATATGTCCCCAAGATGTTATTTATAATGGCCTTTTCCCCTTTTAAATTAAAATTCCCCAATAACCCTTCCCCTCTTTGTTTTCTGGGTCCTGTCTTGGCCCTTGGTTTTTTTGTTGGCTTAGAAAATTTAAAATTTTGGGGAAAATTGTTATTGATTTCTGGGTTTAAAATTTTTAAATTAGTTGGTGTGAACAGAATGGAGGTAGTTGGAAGGAAAAAAATATGACTTTGCCTTTAAGCTTTTTCCCTTTGTTTATCGGTTTATCTTTTTTTGTTTCATGATGGTTTGGGTTTCTGTGTTCAATTCGCCTTTGGCCTCCCCCACTTTGGTTGTAAAAAAGTCTAAAGTTTTTTGTTATTTTCTGTACAAAACTCCCCCATTTCTCCCCCTTATGTATTGTCTTTTTTGTCTGCCTTTAAAAGATTCTGGAAATTTAAAACCAGCAAAATATTTCTTTTAAAACATAAATATTTTTTTCTTCTTTTTTTAAATACACTTTTTAATTATCTGGCTGTAGAAACCAACCCACTATAAAAAATTTTTGGAATTTTTGGTTTGCGGCTTTTGCAAAATTTTATTTGGGGGTATTTTCCAAAAAATTTTCGCCTTTTTTTGTAAAATTGTGCAAAAGGAAAAAAAAGTGTATGAAAAAAAAATTTACTATGGAAATTTATAAAATCTTAACAAAAAAACAAATTTTTTGTTACTTTAACTTAAATTGTTTTCAGTTCAAGCTTGATTATTATTTTAAAAATTAATTTCCATTTACTTGTTTTAAATTGTAAAAAGTTTAATAATTTTTTCCCTTGTCTTGGTTGCAATTAGAGGAGATTTTTTCCATTGAAAAAAACTGCAAAGGGATTTAGCTTTCTGTTTATAAAAGAAAAAAAAATCAAAATAAAATTTCTGGGGAAAACAGAATAAAAATTAATACTCCCCTTTCTACACTTTATCCATTCAAGAATATGGCCAGGTTTTTTTAACACACACCGCTGGGTAAAAAAAAAAAATTCCCTTTCCCCATCCGGCCCGAGTGGACTGCGAGGCAACGTGTCCCCCAAAAACTATGTGCGGGGGCACAAAAAGGCAATATACCGGCGTGGCACTGTTTGGCCCTTCAGTAAAACGAAAAATTTTTGTATCTTTTTTTTAAATGGGGGTGGTAAATTTAAATACTGACATTAAGCTGGGTTATTATTGGTTTTTCAAAAATAAATTTTTTAAAAAAAAAGGGGTTTTTTAAAAATTACGAAAATATTTAAGTGGAAATTGGAGGGGCTGCAATTCCGAGTGCCTTAGCGAGTTTCCCCTGGGTTTATTCTTAATGGCCAGGAAAATCGATGGCAATTCTTTCCACTCCTGGATAGCTCTTTTTTTCCCCCGGGGTGGGTTTTCCCTTTCCCTTGTTCCAACCAAAGGCATCCATTAATCCAGGTTCAGCCTTAAACCCAAAAAAATTAATCCCACATACCGATCCCTTTAGAGGAATTTTTGTAAGCTTTTGCATATTTTTTTTTTCTTTGGGCCTTCAGGTTAGCTTTTCTATCCCTTTAAATATGCCCTTAAGGGCTCGTAGAAATTCTTCGGAAATTTTTTTTCGCTTATCCATTTTAAAAAGCATGTTTTCAAAAGCTTCGAAATTTCCCCCGAACTATTCCTCATACTTTTTATTGCCCCACTGCAAGGTTTTAAAGGGGTTCACAAATTTGGTCCTTTGTGGATCCCCCTCTTGAAAACCCTATGGGTGTGGGTACCCCCAACTCTTTGTTGGGATTAATAAACTTTTCCCTTAAAAATGTTTTGTTCTTTTTTAAATTTTCCCCCTTCACCCTTTTCCCATTTCTTGTCCCCTTGTTAAAGGCCTCGATATGTAATGTCTCCCCCTTAAAATTTAAAAGTTTCAGAGCTGTTCCTGACTTCCTCTTTTTCTCCCATTCCCTAAAAACAAACAAAAAGATTTCTTTTTTTTGTGACCCTTTCCATTAAACCAAAACAAATAGTAAAAGTAAAAAGGGCCCCTCCCCCTTCATCAATTTTTTTTTTGGAACCCCTCCGTCCTTTCCCTTGCCCTTTTAACATAGCTTTATCTTCTTACATGATTTTTATCTTATTACCCCTCTTCTTTTTTTTTTTGTTTTTTCATTTTCCAAATTTCATTTCCAAACTTTATTTCTACCCCAACCTACCCTTTTCCCAATCTTTCCCCCCATTTAAAACCCTTTTTTTTTCCATCATCTGTTGGGATGGCAAAGATAAAGGGCTATTGTAGCTTGTTCCTAATCCGTGGTTCCGCCTCCACCTTCTTTCCTTTTTATATTTATTATCTTTTCTAGAAAATTTTTAATTTATTTATTTAAAATGGCAATCAGCGTTATCCCCCCAAAATTTGTAAACCCCTTTTCCCGTCTAATTTCTTGAAAAAAGGATTTTTAATCCTTTTTTCCCGTCTTCGGTAAATTTTTTTGTTTTTAAACCACTCTCAGCACCCGTATAAAACCCTTGAAAACCCAAATTTATTGTGCCCCCTTTTATTTCCACGTCAGTTTGTTAAAATTCCCGTGTTTTTCCTTGTTTTATCCCTTTAAGCTTCCCCTGTTGGACCTTTTTTTTGCTATTTATTCCCGGTTCTTTCTTTCACCCCTTTATTTCCTTTCATTTCAAGGTCCCAAAGTTTTCTCAAAAAATCTCACCCCTGGGTTTCCCTTTCTTCCCTTTTTGTCCTTAAGTTCTTCCCTTTTTTTTTATCTTACATTCGAATTGTTGTCTTTTTTCTTCTTTGTTTTTATTTGGATGTAAATCGTTTTCTTCCTTTAACCCCTTTTCCCGGGGGTTTTTGCCCTTTTAGTATCCAAACCTTTCCCGGGATCCCTAAACCCCTTGTTTTTTTTTTTCCCAATTTTTTGTTTCCCCCCCCCTTTTTTAAAAAAATCCTTTGAATGCTTTATTTTCCCCCCCCCCCCCCCCTTTATGTTTCCCCTTACCTTTTGTTCCCCCCGGGTGTCTCCTTTACTTTTTTTATTATTGCCCTCCCTACCCCTCCTACTTATTGTTTTTTCCCAAATAAAAAAGCTAAAAAAATTTTTAAATCAAAAAAACCCCTGGGTTTATTAAATTTTAACATCGAGATTTTCAGTTTGGGGTGCTTTGGCCCTTTTTATTGAAAGTTTTTTTTAAGGCTTTATTTGTTTTTTTTTTTAATAAAAAATTGAGTAGATTTTGATCTAATCATTAAAGGGGGTTCAAAGACCAAAATACAAAATTGCCTACAAAACAAAAAAAAAGCAAAAAAACATGATGTAATTAAGGTTTTCAAAAAATATTTAAAAATTTTTGGGTCTCAATAAAAAGAAACCAAAACCTGATTTTTTTTTCTTTTTTTTAGAATATTTTGGATCGAGGGAAATTTTTTGGAGTAAAAAAAAATTTTGGGCCCCGCCACAAGAAGAGTTTTTTTAAAGTAAGCCGACCCCAAAAATGTCCATTTGGGGTATACGCTTTGATTTGTTTTAAAAAAATACAGCTTCAATTTTTTCCTTAAAAAAAAAAATTTTTTTTTTAAAAAATTTGAACACCCAAAAAACTTTTGGCAATGAAAAACCCTTTAATTTTTTTGAATTTTTATGAGCTATTTTAAATTTAAAATTATATACAAAAAACTGAAGAAATTGTTTTAAAAATTTTTTAACAATTGGGGCATAAAAATTTTAAAATTAACTTAAACAAATATTTTCAAAGTTTTAAAAATTTAAAAAAAATTAATTTCAAAAGTGAAATATTTTATATAGGTATTTATTAAATCCCCTTTGAATTTAAAAAATGGATTCACACACTCCCAAAAAATTAAACCTTGAAAATCCATTTAAAATTTCTTTTTTTGAGAGTTTTCCCCATTTTAAATTTTCCCGGATTTTTTTAATTTTTTTGGGGCCGGGAGGACCTTGAAACCCCGTTTTTATTTTAGAAAAACTGGGAAAACCCCCATTTAAAAGGGTTTTCCCTTCATTGGAACCCCAAGACCAAAAAAGAACTCAAAACACTTTTGGAGGGTTTGCCGTAGGGGTTGAAAGGGGCCCCCAGGTGCCCCACGAGGTCCTTTAGGTTTCGCCATTTTTGTTTTGTTTTGTCAGTTACCCAATGATTTAGAGGGTAGGAGAAAATTAGATTGGCAGTTAGGAAAGAAATGGTGGGAGGGGAAAATAAAGGGGACAAAACCCCCCCCGTGGAGGAAAAATGTTAATGATATTTTGGCAAGATTTTTAATATAGAAACTGGAATTTGTTAATGAAGTTTAAGTGCTATTTTTTTTAGACCCAGTTTTTATTTTTTAGGTGCTTATTTTTGTACTTTATTTATACAACTATTTTGGACCTTAAAGTAACAACCCCAAAAAAGGAGTAGATAACCAAAAAATTTTTCTTAAACCTTTACCGAAAAAAGTTTTCAAACCAAGTTAACCGATATTAAAAAATTTTCTGTCTTTAAAAAAAAATGTGTGTTATTAAAAAACTTAACTTAATTTAAATGCTGAATTTTTTTTACTTATTATTTTTTTTAATAGCTCCAATAAATTAAATTTGAGGAAAAAATGTTCCTTAAAAAAATTTATGTGTTCCCTTATCGATGAGGTGAAAAAATTGGTTGGTATTGTAAGAGTCGTTTATTAAATTTTAATGGCCAATTGCCCCTTTTTTGATTGAAATTTTTCCCAACCCCGAATAAGGGTACAGGACAGTTTTGTTTTTTAAAAATGGGCCCCTTATGATCACCAATTACATTCACAATAGACTCAAAGCATGGCTCTAGGGGGAGGAAGCGCCGCTTTTTTATTAGAGTTAAACTATATTATTTACAAATAACAGTTATGTGTTAGGGATAAAGGGAAGGTTTAATATTAGAAAAAAATTTTAAAACCACATTCAGATGGATAGTGGGAAAACCCTTTAGTATAAATTACCTCTTTACAGAAGACTGGGATTCAATCCCTGTGTCACGTCATTGTCAAATCCATCTATTGTGAGATCGATGACTCAGAAAAAGTTAGTGACGATGGATTAAAAGCAGAGTCGTTTTATTAGCTCCATGCATTTCTTGCAGTTTCCACCCCCGTGAGGGAGCGGCGTGAAAAAGGTATGTGTGTACAGTAAGGGCCTCATATCCGCAGGTAATATGTTCCTAGATCTACTGGCTTCGTGAAACCGCAGATAGTACCCAACTATTATTATAACGTGATATTTATGTAACATTCATATATATGGTAGAGTTTAGTTGATAAATTATTGACAGTAAGACATTGCCACCAATTATATAAAGTACATGATAATGTGTACTTTGTACTTACTATTCTCCATTTTTCTTATTGAGATGATCACTGATAATTATGCTAATGATGATGACACTGGTGATGATATGATAGCACAATGCCCATAGGTGCTTTTATGATGCTAATATTACAGTCAGTTCTCGCTGGTTTGAAACTCATAAAACTATTTTTCTTTAATTAAAAATAAATAAAATTGGGCAGCGGTAAACCGCGGATAATGTATCAGCGGATACGGGGCAACACTGTATATTGTTTTTTTTTATCAGGGTCTTACAATAACAGTGTCATTTTGAATCTAGGAACACAAAATAAGAGAATCTGAAAATTGTCTTCTTCCACAATGCTTTAAAATTAAATTTTTGACTTCAATGATACCTGAATCAAAGATGAGAGGTGATTGGGTAGGTAGGTCATCATTATCATCTGAAGCAAAACACCTCAATGACCAATGCCATGGCTGCACCTAAAAGTATGTTTTAAAAAAACTTTTATCTAAAAAATGAGGAGACAACCATTTTATTCTAATCATATTTTTTTTAAAGGTGAATTATTGGAATATATGTTTTTTAAATCCACTTATTTTAATTTCTTTCCTATTAGATAAGTTGGTTAAAAGGTCAAATAGAAGCATGTTTAATAACTCAAATTTATTATTAATCAAGCAATCAACCCAAGTATGACCTTCTTCAATGGCTGCATAGTCTAAGGAGTCACTTGTACGATAGACTAGACTGCCAATGACTGGCAGATCGTATTTTGATCTCGGTCAGTTGTCCTGAGTGGTCCCCCCTCCTCTACCTTCATGTAAATGTGGGTACACTTTAGATCACATAACTTGATGTATGAATAAATGAAAGTAGATCTAGCAACATGTTTACTATCAGATAAGTTTCTTCATTTGAAAATTGAACTGTAAAATTTATGTGTTACTGTCCAATCTAGCTCATACCGTGTGGTTATTGTTTTGAACCACTCACATTTTGATGGCTATGGAGTTCTCGTCTGTGGCCTTCAATTTGGCAGATAATCTAACCAGTTCCACTATGACTGTACACTATCACAGGGTCGTTTGTCACCATGTCAAAGGCTTCTCAGTTTTGCTTAAAAAATTGACAATCTGTAGGAGGTTATTCAAGAAAAGTGTTTCGACGTGGTCCCGATGGGGAGTTTGGCCCTGATATCTAGCGAGGAAGGCGTTCAAACACTCGCTACGAGACAGAATAAGTTTCTGGCCTGTTCCTGGAAGAAATTCAATATAAACTTTTGGTCCAGCCATGGGATGGGATTAGCAAGAGTCTTCTCTTAGATGTCATTTATTGAAAATTGTATCAACACTGAAAAAATATATGACAGTAAATAATACAGTGCCTTTTTAAAATGTCTTTAGATCATTTGTTTAAAAAAGAGTGAAGAAAATTTACCATAGAATAGGAATGATGCCAGTTATAAGTAAAATAAGTATTTAAATTTTCTTACACTAGATTAAAAAAAACTAAAACAGAGATTTGATTTGATATAATTAAGGATAAAAGAGATTATATATAGCTGTAGTTATTTTCTTATGATAGTTTGGGAGGAAATTAAAATCAACTCTTATTTCATAAAGAATGTTATATTATACTTATATCCAATGTAGATTATAAAATATATAACCTAAGACATATTATATTTAGTAATGTTATCATTTATTTTAAAATAAAGCTTGTATAGTACCTCTGCAAAAGCATTGTCTTTCAGCTCTTAAAGCCTTTTAAAAGTTCTCATAGTTTGTTTGAATCTTAGTAGGACATTTTGAGCAGTCTTAGAGTGTATGCAACAGGATAAGTATTAATCTGAGCTCTATATTATCAGAGGTTGCATTTAGACGTTAGTAAGACAATCATGTTAAATGTCTGAAAAAAACCACTTAAGAAAACAGAAATCGCTATGTCATTAACGCTACCAAATGAGCCTATATATTAGAGACTTTTTTTTTTAATTCACACTTATTTGATAAGGTATAAAAAATTTAGTTCCCCCCATCTTTATTTCAAATGAAGGATTTCACACAATTCTTAACCCATTGAAAGTATGTACATAAAATAGATGGGGTATAAATTGTGTTATATTTATTTATAGTGTTTTGTTTAGCACCAAGTTTGTTGTTGGTTTAATTTAGGTGTAATTATGAGGGAGATAGTTTAGACTTAGAGTGAATAGGGGTTAAGAAAACCACCCCCAGTGCATCTGGCGAAGATCCAAACTTCAACCATCACGGCAATCTAATCTATTGGGAGATCGCTACCTTGGAATAGGCATATCCAACCTTTCCCCGAGGGAGGGCCGCATAAATTCTTGGGAATTTGGCCGGGGGCCCATACATGAGATTTATAATACTTAGTGCCCAAATATGGTAAACAAACACACATACCATGACCTCACCCAAACCATCCATCTATTAACACATATCAACATTTCTGGAAACTACATGGAAGTTAGCAAAAAATTCACTTTACCTAAAAGAGCCTAATTTATTGTTTATTTCTGCAATTTTTAAGTATTTCAATTTGAGCTTTGAGGACCACGTGGAGAACATACTTGGGGGGGCGCAAGTAGCCCACGAGACGTGGGTTGGGCATACTTGTCTTAGACTATGCGACCAACAAAACCATCAATTTTAAGTATTAACTGCTCTGTCCATCATAAGTCACATGAATGTTCGAAAACACATATCACATAACATAAAAATAAAATTCTTACTCCTGCTTTCCAAAGGGTGGCGGTGGCTTGTCCCCCACAGGGGTAGGTTTTTCAGTCTCTTCGCCATCGTCCTTAATCCTGTGCTTTACAACGCTCAATATCATTTGAGACAAGATAGCACCCAGGACCGAGGCATCATTGGCTATCAGTCGTAGCTTGTACAATAGCTCAGTCTTGTGGCAGGACGTGGCGTGAATATCTCGGAGGATTGCATTGTGGCGGAGCTGCAGATTCTTCAGGTCGGTCTTCCTAACCATGTCTAGAAGATATAAATATTCATGTGAAATATATTTTGAGGATCTTTAACTCCAAAAAATATGAAAAAAACTTCTCCTCTTTAAGGGTTCATTTGGATTACACTTTTTTTTAATCACTGTGTCTTATTACCTGTTGAGGTTATACATATATCATATATATATGATCGTTCCGCTAATGGGGTAGTGGTGAGAAAGGAAGAACTTTAGAGGTAATTTACCCACATTTTTGTGGAAGAGTGGGAAAACCATAGAGGAAAAAACCACCCCGGAGAGCCAATCAGGATTCAAACCTGATCTTGTCACCATCATCAGACCAGTCTTTATAATAACAGAGTGGGGAAAGTTAATTTAAAAAACTGCAGCTGCACTCCCCTCTAAGTATGATTGGAAAGCGAACGTTTGAGAAAAATCGCCTCAAGTAAACGAAGCCAGATCCAAACCATGAACTCTTCTGTCACAGTTGAGCATGTTGGAACTAAGTTTACATCTATAGATTTAACTTCCTATCTAGAAAGTTTATGACCCTTTGAATTAAATTACCTTTAAGTTTAGATTAAAGTTAGTTAGCTAAACGTGATAATGACCTATTAAATAAAATCTAGAAACCTAATTGTATATAGGATTACTTGTAAATTTAGTGTTTTTATTTGGTAGTTAATATTAATTGTGTGTAAAAAAGAAAAACCATCTGCTGCATGAGCACACATGGTGGCAATTATAGTTATACATGTAAAAGAGACCCTGCATGAACGTGGAACCTGGTTCTGCCGTTATTTTCAGATTGATTGCCTTTAAAGTATAATAACCTAATACAGATATGTTGGGCGCTAGTTTAAGGCGCCACGTTTCTATATTTGAATCTGCGGGCATAGCACACAAGGTGGGGCTCATAGTTCTATATGTCTATATGACCCTGCTATTATGTGGGAACCTGGGTCTGTCGTTATTTAGGAAATATATGCCTTCAAACCTATATTATCAGATTGTTTGAAACTGTGACAATGACAGATAATTTTTCCATACTATTTTATTTTAAGTAATACATTATTAATGTGAAGTTTAAGATTATAGTTAGTTAGCTAAATGTGATAATGACTATTAAATAAAATCTAGAAACCTAATTGTATATAGGATTACTTGTAAATTTAGTGTTTTTCTTAGTTTTTAGAGACAATGTTTATGTGTAGCCGTAGAAAGTTGTTAAAAAAAAGAAAAAAGTTTAGTTAGGGAAGTTTAGTACTTGTAATTTTATTCATTATCGGAATAGATTATTCGTAGATGTTAGTGATGATCTGATATTTAAATTCATATAAAGAATATGTATAAAAACTATTTTTTGTATGCATTATAATGCGTAGGAAATAAATAAACAATCATAGTTTTTTAAATCAAAATATTACATAGATATAAGTTTCGTATCAAAAATGTTGGCTAAATGATATTTCAAATTCGTTTAAATAGATGGTCACTAGCCGTCATCTATTCAGTTTGAACTTTTAAGTGCTTAAGAGACGATATTAATTTCAGTTTTTTTAAAAATTTGATCATCCTTAGTGTTCTTGCTTAAATGTGACTTAATATTTTTATTATCAAGAATTATTTATAAAGGGTAGGCAAAAGTTGTATATTTCAATATATTAAGGAATGATTGTAAGTAAAGCTCAAACATTATCAGTATTATTACCACGTGCCATATAAATTTAATGAGTCAGGTAAGAGTTAGGTGTAACAAGTAGGTGGGTGTTTTTTTTTATAGCTAAGCAGATAATCTAGTCTGAGTATAATATGTCATTCACGAGCTAAGTTTACTGGATGACAGCTCGAAATGTTAATAGAAGTACTCCCTATATATCACTACGCCAACAGTGATATCTATCACTTTGGATGACTTTAATGTTAATGTGTTAGTTAACAACAGTAATTTAGGCCAATATTATTTATATACTTATTTGAGGTCGGACACACAGTTTATTTATAGTTTTATTCCCCTTTAAAAATATTAACACCACTTTCACAAAAACTTATAAAAGACATAGCTTCAAAATAGCGACTGACGAATCTAAACCATATGATTGAACATAGCGGTAAACAAGTTTTAATACCTGTATTAAATGATATTGATGTGTGCACTATATTACACAAAATCAGTAAACGTTTCAAAACAGAAATAAGTACATTTGATTATGTTAAAAATATTGTTTCGAGTTGGATAAAAATAAATTATTTAAAAAATGAAATGGTATGTGAAAACTTAAGTTTTACGTTATTTTTAAATGTAATATATAACAGGTAATTAGAGATATTTACATTTATATCAAAACAGTGATCTTTTACAAGTGTTGGCAACCCAAACCTAAACATGTGATTTTCGAACTGTCATCCAGGTAAAAACCTATCGCTGGTAACATAGGCTGTATCTGAATATTTCACGCGCCGTCGACCCTTGACGTTCACTTGATAGTTGCATTAGCAATCACGTGATCAAGTGCAGATTCGCTCGAAAAGTCACGAAGTGTGCTGCTGCACCTTAATACACCCTTGAGTTCAATGGTGACAGCAAGCTACTGGTTACTGTTAATTCTCAAAATATTCCTAGAGGTACAGGGTCTTCATCTTTCAACTCTTTCATTGTTTTGATAGTTTATCCATTCTCTTAACCACATTCTAATTTTCCTTTTTTTATCTTTTACCAACTCATCCGGAGACTTAGGCAGTTTCTTCATCAAAAAGTAACAATTCCCGTACAAACTACTTCACTCATTATTTCAGCTACTACTAACATACCTAACTTTACTACACACAGCGATTTTTACTTGCCAGAGTATAACATATTTAGCGAGTAGTGGGAAAAGTACCCTGCAGGGCTATTATGACCACGACGCAAAACGAATTTGCGACGTTAGCAGAGAGACGCTAGACTTTGCGTCAAAAGTTATTATGGCGATCACTTTGCGAAAGCAAAGTCCTTGCGAGCGCAAATATTTCTCTTAGTAGCGTGACGCTAAGTTGCGCAGACATTTTACTTGTCCTTTGGTTTGCGTTACGAGGTTATGTTTGCTAGTTTTTGTAATTTATTACGTGTTTTGTGTTACCTTATTTAAACTTGCCATCTCTTTATCCCAATATAATTACTCAAAACTTTTGGTGTGTTTTTCACATAATATAGCTTTAAATAGGCCTATATCGTAATCTAGGCCATGAGTGGAGATAGTAGCTTACACTGAATGTTAAAAGAATGTTTTATTTGAAACATAGCACTATCAAAATGCATTACTATTCACTATCAACAAAATGATAATTCAGGTGATAAAATAATAAAACGTAGGCCTAATCTGTTTAAGATGCCTCAACAAAACTTTAATGATGTAATCATATTTAAACTGAATCGTACATACAGTAGTAATTACTATCCACATTAATGTGGGTTGTAGGCCTATGAAATATTGCAGCCAAGACTGGAAATAACTAAATAGGCCCTAGCTTAATATTTGCATGAGGTTTGGTTTAGGCCTAGATTTTAATCATAAAAGGTTTACCAAAGTTATCTGAAACCAATAATTAGTAGTTAAAGCTAGTTATACTGAAGTGAATAAATTGCAAACAAATCATTATAAAGAAATAAAATATCCTTATATTCTTAATCACTTAACTAAAGTCTCAATAATTCCCTTTATGTAAAAGATGCATTTTATTATTTTTTAACCATCCAAACACCCTCTCGTTCACTTTTTTTGTTAACTTAGTAGGACGACTAACATTAAGTTGTCGGAAATATTCAGTGTAAACACAATTTTTGGGAGATCTTGAACGCTTTCATCAACTTTAATTAGTTTTACTTTCTAAGATCTTAACACCGCATATTTCATTCAATCTCAAAGTGAGAACCTTTTCAACACTGTAAATTAATAAAATTAGCACAAAGTCGGCCTATATATGTTCAGGTGGAGTACCATATAGATGGGAAGTTTTCTTTATCTAACCTCAATTCAATCAAACCATATAAAATTTAAAACACCTTATGTAGGCCTATATCTTTGAACGTTCAATTTTTGGCTTGACAAAATCGAGGACGGTTTAAAATAGGCCTACTAAGAAAGCCAAAATACAAAATATTAATCTACTGTTTGATAAATGTTGTTTTTGAAAAGAAGTTTTATAAGGCATATATCTTTTTAGTTAAAAAAATTTAATTAAAATTAAAATAGGCCTAAAATAAGGAGAAGTCTACATTATAAACTGTTGAAATTATTTTTAATTAATATAATAAAACACACTTGTTCCAGTATCAACATGAATATATGAAGAATAAAGCATTGGGTCGTAAGCATAAATCTTACAAAAACATTGTTTCTTTATTAACCAACTTCTCATACTAGTTTATTCATTTCCCCATGTGACATTACTATTTTAATGCATAGCTCACATGTTTTTTACTACAATATGTTATGTGTATTGAATAATGTAGGCTAGTATTTTTTCATTTCAAATCGTAGGCAAACAAAATTATGCAAGTGATTTATTAAATTAAGCTAGGTTAAATCGTTTTGCAAATAATGTGACTTGTGATCAGCTGTTTGGGATAATAAAAATAAATGAATAAATGTTCAGTCATGAACACCAGCATTCTTGAAATAAATGTACCTAAATCTCTAGCCTCTAACTTCTTAAAAGGTAATATTCTTTGGAAAAGTGTTGCCAACTGTTGACACAAACAGATTTTATTCTGTGCGTTAACGCTAGAAGCAAAGTCGAAGCTAAAACTAGCGGACGATACAAAGTGTGGTGGTCATAATAACCCAGACGCTATCTTTTCTCCGAAAGTGAAGCTAAATGGCGGTAGCAACTAACTTTGCGTCGAATGGTCATAATAGCCCTGCTGGCCTTCAACTTTACTCGCCAGGTTATCTAGTAATCTCATATCAATCGGTGCGAAGGGGGGCTTGACACGCCACTTATAGACTCCAAAGCGCTACGGGAGTCGCATAATACCACTACAAGCTGCGGACGTAAAGGTAATATATATTTTAATGCCTGTAGGATAGCAAATAATTCCGCTGTAAATATCGATGCATCGGATTGTAATCTATATGACTGACCATAGTTAATACTACTGTCATAGAAGGCCGCCCCACTAGGGCTGGCTCCCCTCCCCTCCTAGCTCCATCTGTAAATATAAGTCTGTATCTACGCCATCTTGCTTTCATAAACTTTACTGCATTTAACTCTGTTATATCTTCGTATACTCTTTTAGAAAGAAAAACAAAATAACAGAGAGCTTCAGTTGTTTAATTTGAAGTTTGTTTGGTGTGTTTTTGGCAGTGTTATTGGTTATAATCGTGTTTTAAAATGTCTCGAGAAATGAAAAATATTAAAACTGTGCCCTATATTGGATTGTGATCAATTAGACGAGTCGGAAAATAACAATACTGGGTCCATTGGTGGTGTGAGTGCGGTAAAAATTGACAATCGTTATAGCACACCTGCAGTGTTATTATGACCACAACACAAAACGAATTTGCGACCGTTAGCAGAGAGACGCTAGACTTTGCGTCAAAATTTATTATGGCCGATCACTTTGCGAAAGCAAAGTCCTTGCGAGCGCAAATATTTCTCTAGTAGCGTGACGCTAAGTTGCGCAGACATTTTACTTGTCCTTTGGTTTGCGTTACGAGGTTATGTTTGCTAGTTTTTGTAATTTATTACGTGTTTTGTGTTACATTATTTAAACTTGCCATCTCATTAGCCAATATAATTACCTCAAAACTTTTTGTGTGTGTTTCACATAATCTAGCTTTAAATAGGCCTAAATCATAATTTAGGCCAAGAGTGGGATAGTACACTTACACTAAATGTATTTTATTTGAAACACAACATTATGAAAATGCATTATTTAACATCAATACACTGATAATTCAGGTGATAAAAATAATAAAACGTAGGCCTAATATGTTTAAGATGCCTCAACAAAACTTTAATGATGTAATCATATTTTAAACTGAATCGTACATACAGTAGTAATTTACTATCCACATTAATGTGGGTTGTAGGCCTATGAAATATTGCAGCCAAGACTGGAAATAACTAAATAGGCCCTAGCTTAATATTTGCATGAGGTTTGGTTTAGGCCTAGATTTTAATCATAAAAGGTTTACCAAAGTTATCTGAAAACCAATAATTAGTAGTTAAAGCTAGTTATACTTAAGTGAATAAATTGCAAACAAATCATTATAAAGAAATAAATATCCTTATATTCTTAATCACTTAACTAAAGTCTCAATAATTCCCTTTATGTAAAAGATGCATATTATTATTTTTAACCATCCAAACCACCCTCTCGTTCACTTTTTTTGTTAACTTAGTAGGACGACTAACATTAAGTTGTCGGAAATATTCAGTTGTAAACACAATTTTTGGGAGATCTTGAACGCTTTCATCAACTTTAATTAGTTTTATTTTCTAAGATGTTAACACCGCATATTTGATTCAATCTCAAACGTGAGAACCTTTTCAACACTGTAAATTAATAAAATTAGCACAAAGTCGGCCTATATATGTTCAGGTGGAGTACCATATAGATGGGAAGTTTTCTTTATCTAACCCTCAACTCAATCAAACAAGATAAAATTTAAAACACCTTACTGTAGGCCTATATCTTTGAACGTTCAATTTTTGGCTTGACAAATCGAGGACGGTTTTAAAATAGGCCTACTAAGAAAGCCAAAATACAAAATATTAATCTACTGTTTGATAAATGTTGTTTTTGAAACAAAGTTTTATGAGGCATATATTTTTTAGTTATAAATTAAAATTATTTAAAATTAAAATAGGCCTAAATTAAGGAGAAGTCTACATTATAAACGGTTGAAATTATTTTTAATTAATATAATAAAAACACACTTGTTCCAGTATCACCGTGAATATATGAAGAATAAAGCATTGGGTCGTAAAGCATAAAAACTTACAAAAAACATTGTTTCTTTATTAACCAACTTCTCATACTAATTTATTCATTTCCCCGTGTGACATTACTATTTTAATGCATAGCTCATATAACTTTTTGACTACAATATGTTATGTGTATCGAATAAAATAATTTAGGCCTAGTATATTTTTTCATTTCAAGTCGTAAGCAAACAAAATTATGCAAGTGATTTATTAAATTAAGCTAGGTTAAATCGTTCTTGCAAATAATGTGACTGGTGATCAGCTGTATGGGAAAATAAAAATAAATGAATAATGTTCAGTCATGAACACCAGCATTCTTGAAATAAATGTACCTAATTTATAGTCTAACTTCTTAAAAGGTAATATTCTTTAACATTCCACGATTATCTTATTTCCTAGATAACAGTAATCTTCCACCTTTTCAAGTTCCTTTCCATTGTTACTTTCTTTGCTGGGTTTGTGTTTCTAGTCACCTTCATTATCTTGCTCTTTTCCACATTCATGTTCAATCCATACTGTTTAGCGCTCCTGTGTATTTAGCTAGTTCTCTCTCCAACTCTCCCAGGTCATGACATCGTCCGCATATACCATCACCTTCAGTTCCCCCAGGGTTTCTCTGACCCTGGACTTTGGCTATAGTTTCATCCATTACAATATTAAATAGGAGTCATGATCAAACACTTGCTTGTTTCACTCCTCTTTCTGTTTGGAACTGATAAAGATTGTTTATCTTCTAATCTTACACACTTTTTATATGTTCCTTATTTGTTCCCCAATTCCTTCACCGACTCTCCTTTTTCTTAAACCCAACCATATACTTTATCTAAGTACTTTGTCATAAGCCTTTTTTTTCTGTCAATGAAGGGCTATCTTTACTAAATTCCTATCTTTTTCAATGATCTGTCTCAGTACAAAGATCAAATCAACTGTGTATTTTTCGCTTAACATTTCGTAGGAGTAATTTTTAATACATTCTCAGATAGTGGCACAACATTGTAATCCCCCTGTAATTTTAACTTGTTCCTTTTTTTATATGTGGGCACAATAACCCCTTTCCTTCAATCTTCTGGTATTTTTCTTTCCTTCCATACTGTCCGCATCACTTGGTATAACCACTGTAATCCCATAGCTCCTTTTCTTATCATTTCCACTGTTAATTTATATATTCCTGGTGATTTTCCACTTGGTAGTTGTCTCATTGCTATCTTAAGTCCCTCATATGAAATTTATCTTTCTCCTCCATTTCTCTCATCCCTCCTCTGTTATTTATTAATGTTCCCTCCAATAATTCCTTAAAATAGTCTTTCCATGTTTTCATCACCACCTCATCTCTCCACTGGACTTCTCCAGCTGCATCCAGTAATCTAGTCAGCATCTCTCGATGCCTTGTCTTATTTTTTACTCTCCCATAAAATATTTTCTGGTTTTCTTTGTAGGTGTCCCTTAATTTAAAAAAATGAAGGAGAGGGATAAAATAAGGGTTCAGGCTTGCGAGATGAAATTTCTGAAAACAAGGTTGAGAGAGACAAGGAGTGAAAGGGTGAGATAGGATAGAGGAGGTGAGCTTGAGGTGGTATGGAGGAAGACCCAGGCACAGGTGAATAAAAGGAGTGAGGAGAAGATTAGATTGAGTCAGTGTAGAGAAAGAAACGTGGTGGGAGGACAGAAGTAAAGGGAGACAAACCCTGCCAGTGGTAGGAAACTGTACATAATGATATTATTGGCGAAGATTATTAACTATAGAAGCTGGAATTCTATCTAAGTGAAGTTGAAGCTGCTATTTTTTTTTAGACCTAGTCTTATTATTATTAGCACCGCGTCTTACTACCCGTTAAAACGCACTTACGCTAATGTATAATGGTAGGGTGATTGTGAGATGAAGTGGAGGAGCTACAGTTTAACGTGGGATCCGAACCACGATGGAGGCCTGGCATTCCCCACATTCACAAGATGTCTTGTCAGAGGTGAAGGAAGGGTTTGGCAATCAGATAAATCTCTGCCGGGACCGAGGATTGAACCTAGGACCCCAGCACAGAAGTCCGACACCTTACCCCTAGACCGCCAGGTCACCTTTAGGCCTAGTCTAATCAGAAGCTTTGCACACTGCTAGTGATTGTTATTTAATGGCGCTCAATCGTGTTGACTAGGTACAGTAGCTGTATAATAAAAGTGGCTGAAATGTTGGTTACCTGTTTAAAGAAAGTTGGCCACTCTAACCTTAGTATGATAGTAATATTATTAATAAGTATTAAATACAAATGTCACATTAATATATATTCCTTAATTGTAGGCTTTTAATATTAATTTTCCCCCAAAATTCCTGGTAAATAATCTTTCCCGCTTAGCAAAATATTTGGAGCCTGCACTCATTTCCTGAGACAGATGTTCAACACGAAAATGAGAGCTAACTATAAACTATTGCGAATATACAAATTCTGGATTTTAAAATAGACAAATAAATTATAGGGATATCAGGTCTGAATATAATTTATGTTAAAAATGATTAATTTCCAACAATAAAGAATGGGGAAATCTACACCATTTGAGAGTTGTTTGCTGAAGTTATTGGTGTCTCCTGTAACAAGTATGATAATTTAAAGAAATTACACATTACTGTGAATAGATGGAAAATATGACGTAGATAGCATTTTAAAATAGCATGGTGGGAGAGGTGGGTGCGTGTTTTTTTTAATAATAAAATGTGATTATTTGTGTTTTCCCTTATTTTGTTTGAAGGTTGAAATGGAACAATTAAGGCGGGAAAAAGATGACAAGGACAGAGAGTTGTCATATTACAAAGAGAAGGTGAGTTTTGATCAATCACTCGATGGTTAGATAAATTATGGTTCTATTTTTATAAATTCCTTTTAGGTTTGGTTAAGTTTAGGGATAGGACCTTGATTCCTTAATTATATTTAAACATTGGAGGTCTCAAGAAAATCTCAGATTTGAGACTCAAAGCCCTAAAAAAGAAATTTTTCTATTTTTCAAATAAAATTCCTTTTAGAGCTTCAATTATTAGTGGTTCAGAACCAATTATAATTATAGGATGAACTTAACTTAACAACCCAGTCCTAGATCAACTAATTTTATAAATGTTATAATTAATTAAATATAAGAAAGAACTAGTTTTATTTTCTATTATATTTATATCTCCTATTATGTTCATAACTTTTTCCACGATTCAGATTTTGGATTCAAAAGTATATTAGAGATTCAGATTTGTAAAATAGTGGTTTTGAACCAACTCTTTATCCAAACAATTTATCCAAAATCTCTTCGGTTAAATGTTTTGGCTTTTTACTAATTCGAACCAAATAACCTTTCAAATTAACAAATTAAATTTTTTGTTCTCACAGGTGGCCAAACAGGAAGAAAGAGTAAAGAAATACCAAAAGAGGTAAATGTGGTAATCATCATCATAATCTTTCGATTTTTACACCTCTGTGGGTCGTCTGGCACAGCCTCTTCAGTTCCTGTCAATCTCCAAACTTCTTTCTCAGCCACGTGTCTCCGGGCTACTCCTTTAGCTTCCAGGTCCTTCTACCCTTCGCTATGTTCTCTAAGGCCTAGGCATTCTGTCCTCCATTCTTATCACATGACCTAACCACACCAACCTTTTTCTCTTCAATTACTCTTCTAATATAACTTTTAACCCATCCCTAATTAGTTCATTCCTTATCCTGTCTCTTCTTGTTACATCCTTAATGCCTTCCCAGGAACCTCATCTCTGCTGCCTGCAATCTACTTAAATCTTTCTTCGTCTATAACAAAATGTTGGCCTCTTTCACTATATTCCATCGCTAGATTATATATTTAACCACGTGGTAGAATTGTTCAATCTTCCATATCCTTTGTCCTATTTCCTCCTGGCTCTTACAGTTCGCGGTAATCTTACTTCCTAGATAGCAGAAATTCCACCTTTTCGAGTTCCTTTCCATTGATTGTTCCTTTCTTTGCTTTCAAAAATAGGTCAATGTGATACTGGTTTAATTAAATGTAGTTGATAAATAACACCTGGAGCCGAAGAATGAAATTAGGAGATTTTGCTTATTGAACCAATAATACTCTTAACACTAGCCAACCATGAGAATGGCACAAATTATGGATTTTTTTTCTTCTCGTAGTTATATTGCGTGTTTCTCCCTCATGAATAGTTTTTATAGAATGAAATACCTTATCTATGATAGGAGAGTTGAAGTGACAGCTAGCAGGAAAGTTTGTAGTTTGTTCACCATAGCTTTTTACCGGAATTTCAGTTTAAAATTACATGTTTAAGTTTTGGGCTGACAACACTGGTAAAAGATCACTTTTGCTCTAAATTATAAGTTTTTAATTACATTTTACCTTTAAAATAACATAACTTAAGTTTTCTCACACAATTTCATTAATTTAAAAAATTTATTTTTATCCAATGTAATGTTGTTTTACTGCCATGCTTACTGGGTTGTTGACATTAGGTTGTGTGTTTTATTGGTCAGTGACTGTACTGTCGGTAACTAGTGTTTGTACACGTGTAACTTGTAACCGTTTAATGAACACATTCATTCTGCTTCTTTCCAGCCCTTATAACATTTCAAGATCAAACCTCACAGCGTGGGTGCGAGAGAGAGAGAGAGGGAGCAATATTTTTCAACAAACTACTTGAGCTTTTTTTTTTTTTTTTTTTTTAGGTAGTATTGCTATTGCTTGTTAGAGCACAGAAGCTCTCGGTAAATCTGTAGCATCGGATGGTGTACCATAGACTCTAAACAACAACAAGGCGCTGACTTACCCCGTTTGCCCGCTGCCGAGGCTCCATGCAAGATAGACACAAGTCGGACGTAACTTCGCGGGACCGAAACAAAACTAATATTAACTTGAAGAATGGGACGCAAATCGGCGACGCCCGTAAAGTGGACTGACTGACGCAATGCGGATATCCACATCGTGAAGATTCCCGACCGGCCACGAACTTCCCCGAAGTTCGTTTTAGGCATGCGCAATTTGTTCCCTGGCGATCCTAAATGTTTTCCCCCCCAATGTCTCCCTTCTTTTCCCCCTCTGTGGCAGATTGTATTTATACGGGCATCTGAGCCTACTATCGATACAATTGGGCCTTAACCGTACTAGGAGTAGGAGAAGCTCCGGCTTCATTCGTATTATAATGTAAGATCTAAATTATTTTCTAGCAACTCTAACTTCGCTTTCTTTTAATATTAATTATTCTAATTCACTTTGACGTCATTTTAATTTATCTCTAAAATATGGAGCATAGTAGTAAATTTAATCTGACCTCGTTGATATCACAATGCGAGTCGAGTCGTAATCTTTGCTGGATAATAATCGATTACTAACCTTAGAGATATGTCGAATTTCTTTACATCAATATAGAATGTTTTTTTTAACTCGATATTTTCTGTGAGAATTATTTAAATGCATGTTCGCGGGAACATTGAGTTGGTTGAACTTAGGATTAAAACTTTTGTACCTTTGCTATTGACTCATGACTATTTATTGTTATAAATTGTTCGGAGTAAATTTGTGGATACCAAATTAGGGTATTTTTCTTATGTTTAATTCAAGGAGGTTACTTAGTGTGAATACGCTTTGGTATTTAACTGTTAAGATATAAACCATATTATTGTAAGCTTTCTCTTGTAACGTATCTTAATCATCACAAACTTTATGACTGCCATTAAAAAAGAAAAGAAAAGGGAACCAAAGCCTATAAATGTTTTGTAGCCTATCTACTCTGTCAACGCTAAAGTAAAGTAAATGATTATTTGTTTGTTATGAACTTTCTAAAATCTACTGATAATACTATAGCATTTTTACGACGTTTTGGTGAAAACCATAAATATTATACAATTATATATATTACAACTATATTTGATGTTCAATATTTAATCCTTTTAAATAAATTGGATATTCCTTATTCTACAAATACCTTCTTGACGTGATATAAGATTTTCCCACCATATCCTAGGTATACGAGAGTATATTTAAGTAAGTTTTCTAATATGGTGAACATGAGGGGCAGTATATATTCTTTACCTTCTCTTGAGATGGACTGTCCATATGTTTTACTCTGCGACAGGTGGGAGTTGCGAGATCTGATGATTTGAATGTTGTCTTTAAACCTTGAAAGGACAGAACTCCTTGCATTCACTCCTGATGTCCCCCCTTTTTTGTATGTACCTTTCTTGTAGTTTGAGCCTCCCCCCCATTAGGACGGTTCAAAATCTGCGCCACTCTGCGCTCAGAGTGATTGCATCTTGCGTGTTCTGTTTAACTAATTTTTTGTAATTCTGTTTCATGAATAACACGACTGCCATGGACTCTGCCTCTGGAAGCACGATCAGCTTGTGGTCTGAAATCTACCTGCTCAGCGGCTCCGATCTGCGTGAGGAGCTCAAGGCGAGGAAAATCCCATTCCCCCCCGAGGCAACAGTTGCTGTTTTGCGGTCCTTGCTGTCCGAGAATATTTGTAAGTCCAGCGACCCTAATAATAAGGACACTGTTTATAACGTTAGCCAGCCTTCTTGTGAGGATGGGGATCAGCACAAACTTGAGTCTGTAGTGATAGAGGGAGTTAGTGGACTCCCAATCCCTCCCGTTGTCCCCGCCACTAGTCCACATATTTCTAGTACTCTCTCCAAAACACAAAGTAAGGTCGCTAGCGAGCGCGTTAGACTTTGGCCGGTGTGCGATGGGTTATCACCCCCGGAATTATTTAGCTTTTTGGTAGAAGTTCATAGGGTTTGGAAACTCAGACTCGTAGGGGACTTAGAGTTATTAACCTTATGTATTTGCAAGACGTCAGGATTTCTGGCACACTTAATCACTGAGTGTATTCAGCTAGGTCTTCCTTGGACTAGGGTGAAAAGTTGCGTATTAGAATCTCTAGTGTCTAAAAGAGATAAGGATACCCTGTATAAACAAAACGTTCGCCGTTTTCAGCTTCCTCAGGAACCCTTTCGATTATTTATCTTGGCTGTCTCTGAGGCGATTGAGGTGTTGGATATTAATGTGCCTGAGAATGACATAGTGGAAATTATCCTTGAAAATGTGTCCCCTTTGACAAGGAGACATTTCATATTTTCTAATAGGCCTACTACTCTTTCCGAGCTTTACTCGTTGGCGTCCAGTATAGAGGGTTCACTTTTGGCCGAGAGGGAATATTTGTATGAATTTCCCGCGCAGGTACCCTCTAACTTCAGACAGGAAAGACCCCCCCAACTTGCGACTATTACCAGGCCTATTATTAACGTGGGTTCTAGTCCCACTACTAGGCAAAGAGGCGGGAAAAGGTCAAGGAGATCTTCTGATTTAACCCACGTCCGATGTTATCGTTGCCGACAACTAGGGCACCTTCAGAGGGAGTGCCCCTCGGGAAACGTGTGACGCGTGGTGGTGATAAGGGGGCCGCCGCGCGTGAAGTTTCCAAATTTTCTATCCCCCTTTCCCCTGTTGTTGGATTCTCAATTAGATCCGTGCCTGGCTCTGCCTTACTTGACACTGGTTCAAGTGCTTCGTTCATTAGTGTTGATTTTTTGAATAGTTTAAATAATGTTGGGAAGATACTGGTGGGGAAAGTCGGTGTTAAGGCCTTTGTCTTAGGCAATGGCAACCTCCTTAAGGTTAGTGAGAAAGTGAGTCTTTCCATAAAAATAAAGGGGTTTTCTTGGAAGAGGGACTTGTATTGTGTTCCATCATTACCCTACAACTTAATCTTAGGTAATGACTTCCTGTGGGGAACTGGTGCTGTCATTGACCTGGCTAGGAAGGAGTTAAGTTTTGGGTTTTCGCCCAGGGTTAAAATCCCGTTTTATACTAATCATATTTTTCATAGTTTATGTTTGTTTGATGATGGTGAAATAGCCATTAGGGGTCTGCTATCTAAGTTTTCAGACGTCATTACTACCAGGTTAGGTAGTTGTAACGTCCTGCCTTATGAAATCGTAATGAGTGACAACATTCCCATTAGATCAGGTCCGTACTCATGTGCTCCGCCCAAGATGAAGGTTTTTCGGGAGTTGATCAATGATTTAGAATCAAAAGGGGTCATCCGCCCCTCGAATTCACCGTATGCAAGTCCTGCATTTATTATACCCAAAAAAGGGGAGGGCTTCAGGCTTATCGTTGATTATAGGAAAGTCAACAAAAAGATTCAGTTTGACCCATACCCAATGCCTAGCGTAGAATCAGCTTTTCAGCATCTTGGTAGAGCTCGTGTATTTAGCCTGATTGATCTCAACGCAAGCATTTTGCAATGCGCCTTGACAGAGTCTTCAAAAAAGTTTACTGCTTTTGTCACTCCGTGGAGACAATACGAATTTAACCGTGTCCCCCTTGGCTGTAGTATAGGCGGACAAGCCTTAAGTCGCGTACTGGACCATGTGTTGTCTGACATAAAATACGATTATGTATTTAACTACTTGGATGACATATGTGTATATAGCAATTCGCTTGAGGATCATTTAGTGCATTTAGAGGAAGTGTTGACTCGATTACGGCGAGCAGGCCTGACAGTAAATCCCGATAAGGTTACTTGGGCAAAACCCTCCATCAAATACCTGGGGTATGTTATTTCTGAGGGAAACCTCCTTCTGATCCCGTTGCGCAATATGAAGCAACCACTACTGTCAACGCCCTCTGCAGACGAGTGTGGGCTTTATTTGGAGCACCGCGTGTTGTGGTCAGTGATAATGGTCCTTGCTTCAGATCTAGCTGTTTCAAAAACATGTGTTTCGGTTGGGGAATCAAACATGTGACCACTAGCCCCTACCACCCCGGACCCAACCAGGTGGAAAGATTCAACCGCAACTTAGTCATAGCTCTTACTATTTACCACAGTGAGATGCAGAATGCGTGGGATCAAGACTTGGATTTTTTGAATTTAGCTTTCAATTCTGCTTTCCATGATTCGATTGGCTGTTCTCCTGCTTCCATCTTTCTGGGTAGAGTTGAATCACCCCCTATTAGCCGTTTGGAACATAGACCCATTATTAGAGAGTTATGATGACTCCTCCCATAAGGATAGATGTCAACGTGTCCTGGATCACCTTAAAAGGGCTCAAAGAAGGGTGGCTGGCGCTTATAATAAGGGGAGACTCCCCGTTCCCTTCTGTGTAGGGGATAGCGTTTTATGTAGGGAATTCCCTTTGAGCTCCTCGGCGGAGAAGAGATCAGCGAAGCTGTGCCAGAGGTGGAGTGGTCCATGGACTGTTGAAAAGTTTCTGACCCCTGTGACCGTCTATCTCAAGAATGTGAAGGATGTATCTATCACTAGGCGAGCTCATGTTAGCCATTTAAAGAAAAAAGGTTAATCTTCCCACCCTAAGGTTTGAGCCCAATTGTCCCTAGGGATATGGTGTGGACCTTTTTTTTAATTTTTTTATGTGAGTTTAGGATATTGTGATAACTAATATATATACATATATATATATATAATACTTAGATATATTTATAACGTTAGCAAGTAAATGGTAGGTTAGGGATTGTTTATTCTTTGCTACTCCTGGGCCCAGGGCAAGTGATTTGAATGATATATGTACATTATTTATTATGTGCCGGACATGTGTATACCTAATCAAGATACATCCTCGTAGTAGTGACAAGTGCAAAACTAGTGGAATAGTGCACCGAGTGGCTAATGACTGGCTGATTCTGTGCTACCAGGCGGCCATGGAAACTACGAACAGCACCATGTGATAACTGGTTTAATCCTTTTTTTCCTCATATGAGAGCGAGAAAAATAATAATATATATAAATTTTTTTTGAACATTGGATAAGGACCCTAATTAAGTAGGGATGAGAACATTTAATTCTGTTTACTGCTTCTGTTCTTTTTGTGTGTGCAGCCCAGAGGAGTCCGGTTTTCTATGTCGTCTCCCTCCCCTTCCCTTTATCCCGTGTGCATGCCGCGAGGGAAGTGGCTTGGTGATGCAGACCTGATGTGGAAAAGATTGTGGTGGCGGTTCGCAGCCTTCTATTAGATGTGAAAGGTCGAGCTACTATGGTGGGCAGCTGAACGACCTGGCATTGGGCATTGTGCCTAATCCCTTCGGCGGTCGCAGTGGACACACACATCTGATCTACAAGGGTCCTGGAGGACAATCTGGCGCCAAGAAAGTAGTAGAAGGATGTGATGGCCTACTCCCTTCGCCCCTTCAAGGGGGGGAGATTTGTAGCATCGGATGGTGTACCATAGACTCTAAACAACAAGGCGCTGACTTACCCCGTTTTCCCGCTGCCGAGGCTCCATGCAAGATAGACACAAGTCGGACGTAACTTCGCGGGACCGAAACAAAACTAATACTAACTTGAAGAATGGGACGCAAATCGGCGACGCCCGTAAAGTGGACTGACTGACGCAATGCGGATATCCACATCGTGAAGATTCCCGACCGGCCACGAACTTCCCCGAAGTTCGTTTTAGGCATGCGCAATTTGTTCCCTGGCGATCCTAAATGTTTTCCCCCCAATGTCTCCCTTCTTTTCCCCTCTGTGGCAGATTGTATTTATACGGGCATCTGAGCCTACTATCGATACAATTGGGCCTTAACCGTACTAGGAGTAGGAGAAGCTCCGGCTTCATTCGTATTATAATGTAAGATCTAAATTATTTTCTAGCAACTCTAACTTCGCTTTCTGTTAATATTAATTATTCTAATTCACTTTGAAGTCATTTTAATTTATCTCTAAAATATGGAGCATAGTAGTAAATTTAATCTGACCTCGTTGATATCACAATGCGAGTCGAGTCGTAATCTTTGCTGGATAATAATCGATTACTAACCTTAGAGATATGTCGAATTTCTTTACATCAATATAGAATGTTTTTTTTAACTCGATATTTTCTGTGAGAATTATTTAAATGCATGTTCGCGGGAACATTGAGTTGGTTGAACTTAGGATTAAAACTTTTGTACCTTTGCTATTGACTCATGACTATTTATTGTTATAAATTGTTCGGAGTAAATTTGTGGATACCAAATTAGGGTATTTTTCTTATGTTTAATTCAAGGAGGTTACTTAGTGTGAATACGCTTTGGTATTTAACTGTTAAGATATAAACCATATTATTGTAAGCTTTCTCTTGTAACGTATCTTAATCATCACAAACTTTATGACTGCCATTAAAAAAGAAAAGAAAAGGGAACCAAAGCCTATAAATGTTTTGTAGCCTATCTACTCTGTCAACGCTAAAGTAAAGTAAATGATTATTTGTTTGTTATGAACTTTCTAAAATCTACTGATAATACTATAGCATTTTTACGACGTTTTGGTGAAAACCATAAATATTATACAATTATATATATTACAACTATATTTGATGTTCAATATTTAATCCTTTTAAATAAATTGGATATTCCTTATTCTACAAATACCTTCTTGACGTGATATAAGATTTTCCCACCATATCCTAGGTATACGAGAGTATATTTAAGTAAGTTTTCTAATATGGTGAACATGAGGGGCAGTATATATTCTTTACCTTCTCTTGAGATGGACTATCCATATGTTTTACTATGCGACAGGTGGGAGTTGCGAGATCTGATGATTTGAATGTTGTCTTTAAACCTTGAAAGGACAGAACTCCTTGCATTCACTCCTGATGTCCCCCCCTTTTTTGTATGTACCTTTCTTGTAGTTTGAGCCTCCCCCCCATTAGGACGGTTCCAATCAAAGCCAGTTTTGTGTGTTTTCTTTTCTTGCATTATTAACTGCTTTTTCTCTGAATGAGCGTAGTGAAGAAACTAGTATGACAATTTCTATATTATATTATATTATATTATATTAATCTTTGAATACCTATTCAAACTGGAGGCAAGCCAATTTAAAACATAGGACTTTCTCAATTATCAAATAAAATAAGAGTTCAGATAGTTTCTAGATAAAATTCTGTGAAAATAAAATGTTAAAGGTGTGCTTAAAATATACAAAGTGTAATACCAATTTCAGACCACTGTCCTCAAGATCGTATCACGACACCAATCCAAAATGATATTTTAAACATAATTAAAAGTACTTATTCTTAGTTTTGGAATGTTATTGATAATATTTAATATTGTGCGTACATTAATACTTTTTAATATAGACATCATATTTATCGGAAAGAGAAAATACATGTAATTTTGTTTACATATAATAAATTATTTTATTATTATTTTATTGAATCTCAAAATTTTTAACTGAATAAAATAGTTTGATCAATTGCTTGGGTGCATCATTGTAAAGAACTTGTTTGCGTTATGAGCAATCACATTGTTTAGATTCGTCAGTCACCATTTTAAAGCTATATTTTTAAAACCTCTTGTGAAAATGCTGTGAATAAAAAAAAGATTAAGTGTAATAAAACGTTAAACAAGCTTTGTGCCCAACCTCATATAAATATAAATAATATTGGCCATTTGATTATCACATTCATACATTATCAAATGTTTAATTACAGCTGTCCAAAGAGACAGATGCCAGCTGTTGACATAAAGATACATTAGGGACTATTTCTAGTAACTTTTTGAGCTGTTAATCAAGTAAACTTGTGTCCTAAATGTGTATTAGGTCATGTGCAAATGGTAGATGCCAATATATCTTTATCCACTGGCAGCATTGTAAATTGTCTTGTTATTGTAAAACCCATATTGTGTTTTCCTATAGCTTCCTCCATGTATAAACACATACGTTAAAAAGAGGATTTTCTTTGAATCGATATTTACAGGTAATTCCATTTCAAACTATTTTTAATCTTATATGGTTATTTTGATTCCAGCTGATGTCTCAATCAGAAACCTTTAAGCAGCCTTTAGAGAGATCTGCTTCAACCCCGAGGATTGCAACCCCTGCCTCTTCAAGGAGTTCTCCAAGACCCCAATCGGATGAGAATTCCATCCTCAGGCGATCTCCAAGGCTCCTTCTAAGACCCTGATTAGATGAGAATTCCGGCCTACGAAGATCCCCAAGACTAAGGAATAAGTGTGTAAAGTATTTTCACATCAACAATTTTACAAATTTAATTTTCTAATTCTTCTAGAGGTGTCACGATACCTGTTTTTCTCGATTCAGATTATTAAGTTAAGCCTCAATTCCGATTCTTGAACATTTCCTTTTTCATTATTTTTCCAAGTATTATTGTACAGAAAATCTAATGTGTCTGATTCCCTACTCACCCCCTAATGCGAAACTTTGACTCGATCATTACAACACATGATCGCTTGGAACTTTAATCTCACAAACTTTTATATAAATATTAAACACACTAAAAGTCTTCAAAACTAAACATTCAAATAACTTCAAAATTAATATAATAAACTGCAGATTTTATAACGGAAAGAGGAGCACATTTCACACGTTGCAAAATTTTCAAGTCGTCTACTATAACTGATCCCACGCACGTTAGCTCATCAGAAATTAGTGTAGAACTATTTCAAACCGTTCTGCCGCTAGGTAATCCTTTAATGGCTTGATATGTTTATATTGAAATATGTTTTTAACTGTCTTAGACAGAAACAGTTTAACCTCTTGATTGAAAGTCAATGTTCCAGGATAATTAAAAATGTATCTGTTATCTTAGAAAAATGTTAATATGATTAGTATTGAAATATAATGGTTTTTAAAAATATAGTTAGGCTGGACACCCAGTTTAGGTGATCTAATCTCACGTGTTTTTTAAATTATTTTTTAAATGATTAATTACCAAGTGATCTTGTTGTTTTTCTTAAAGTGGTTGAAAATTTGGGTTGCGGCCTATTTTCAGGCCAGTATAGTATTGAGATGTGGTGAAAAAATAATCTTCTTATCAAGATTAAAACCAATTAAACTTTATTTGAAAACTCTTTCATATTACAAACAAACATTATATTTTAGGCAACTTTTACCTCCGTCGACCGTAGTTTCCTCTGATTTCCAAGAACAGTCTGAAGAGAAAGAGAATAAGAAATCCTCTCACTGCGAGCTGTGCAACCATACAGATGAAGAAGTACAACTAACAGGCATCAATGTTCAAGTAGGTATCTTTATAAGGTATAAAATCTCTCTTAAAGGAAAACCTCTTTTCGTTTTTGAGGTATTTTGTTATATTTGAAAGAAGGTAGGGGATAGATGGAACAAACACAATTTGGCTTTAACACTTCACAATGTTAAAGCCAAATTGTGTTTGTTCCATCTATCCCCTACCTTCTTTCAAATATAACAAAATACCTCAAAAACGAAAAGAGGTTTTCCTTTAAGAGAGATTTTATACCTTATAAAGATACCTACTTGAACATTGATGCCTGTTAGTTGTACTTCTTCATCTGTATGGTTGCACAGCTCGCAGTGAGAGGATTTCTTATTCTCTTTCTCTTCAGACTGTTCTTGGAAATCAGAGGAAACTACGGTCGACGGAGGTAAAAGTTGCCTAAAATATAATGTTTGTTTGTAATATGAAAGAGTTTTCAAATAAAGTTTAATTGGTTTTAATCTTGATAAGAAGATTATTTTTTCACCACATCTCAATACTATACTGGCCTGAAAATAGGCCGCAACCCAAATTTTCAACCACTTTAAGAAAAACAACAAGATCACTTGGTAATTAATCATTTAAAAAATAATTTAAAAAACACGTGAGATTAGATCACCTAAACTGGGTGTCCAGCCTAACTATATTTTTAAAAACCATTATATTTCAATACTAATCATATTAACATTTTTCTAAGATAACAGATACATTTTTAATTATCCTGGAACATTGACTTTCAATCAAGAGGTTAAACTGTTTCTGTCTAAGACAGTTAAAAACATATTTCAATATAAACATATCAAGCCATTAAAGGATTACCTAGCGGCAGAACGGTTTGAAATAGTTCTACACTAATTTCTGATGAGCTAACGTGCGTGGGATCAGTTATAGTAGACGACTTGAAAATTTTGCAACGTGTGAAATGTGCTCCTCTTTCCGTTATAAAATCTGCAGTTTATTATATTAATTTTGAAGTTATTTGAATGTTTAGTTTTGAAGACTTTTAGTGTGTTTAATATTTATATAAAAGTTTGTGAGATTAAAGTTCCAAGCGATCATGTGTTGTAATGATCGAGTCAAAGTTTCGCATTAGGGGGTGAGTAGGGAATCAGACACATTAGATTTTCTGTACAATAATACTTGGAAAAATAATGAAAAAGGAAATGTTCAAGAATCGGAATTGAGGCTTAACTTAATAATCTGAATCGAGAAAAACAGGTATCGTGACACCTCTAGAAGAATTAGAAAATTAAATTTGTAAAATTGTTGATGTGAAAATACTTTACACACTTATTCCTTAGTCTTGGGGATCTTCGTAGGCCGGAATTCTCATCTAATCAGGGTCTTAGAAGGAGCCTTGGAGATCGCCTGAGGATGGAATTCTCATCCGATTGGGGTCTTGGAGAACTCCTTGAAGAGGCAGGGGTTGCAATCCTCGGGGTTGAAGCAGATCTCTCTAAAGGCTGCTTAAAGGTTTTGATTGAGACATCAGCTGGAATCAAAATAACCATATAAGATTAAAAATAGTTTGAAATGGAATTACCTGTAAATATCGATTCAAAGAAAATCCTCTTTTTAACGTATGTGTTTATACATGGAGGAAGCTATAGGAAAACACAATATGGGTTTTACAATAACAAGACAATTTACAATGCTGCCAGTGGATAAAGATATATTGGCATCTACCATTTGCACATGACCTAATACACATTTAGGACACAAGTTTACTTGATTAACAGCTCAAAAAGTTACTAGAAATAGTCCCTAATGTATCTTTATGTCAACAGCTGGCATCTGTCTCTTTGGACAGCTGTAATTAAACATTTGATAATGTATGAATGTGATAATCAAATGGCCAATATTATTTATATTTATATGAGGTTGGGCACAAAGCTTGTTTAACGTTTTATTACACTTAATCTTTTTTTTATTCACAGCATTTTCACAAGAGGTTTTAAAAATATAGCTTTAAAATGGTGACTGACGAATCTAAACAATATGATTGCTCATAACGCAAACAAGTTCTTTACAATGATGCACCCAAGCAATTGATTAAACTATTTTATTCAGTTAAAAATTTTGAGATTCAATAAAATAATAATAAAATAATTTATTATATGTAAACAAAATTACATGTATTTTCTCTTTTCCGATAAATATGATGTCTATATTAAAAAGTATTAATGTACGCACAATATTAAATATTATCAATAACATTCCAAAACTAAGAATAAGTACTTTTAATTATGTTTAAAATATCATTTTGGATTGGTGTCGTGATACGATCTTGAGGACAGTGGTCTGAAATTGGTATTACACTTTGTATATTTTAAGCACACCTTTAACATTTTATTTTCACAGAATTTTATCTAGAAACTATCTGAACTCTTATTTTATTTGATAATTGAGAAAGTCCTATGTTTTAAATTGGCTTGCCTCCAGTTTGAATAGGTATTCAAAGATTAATATAATATAATATAATTAGAAATTGTCATACTAGTTTCTTCACTACGCTCATTCAGAGAAAAAGCAGTTAATGCAAGAAAAGAAAACACACAAAACTGGCTTTGATTTACCGAGAGCTTCTGTGCTCTAACAAGCAATAGCAATACTACCTAAAAAAAAAAGTAGTTTGTTGAAAAATCTGTGGTGTGTGTGTTTGTGTGTGTGTGTGTGTGTTTGGTGTTGTGTTGTGTGTGTGTGTGTGTGTGTGTGTTGTGGTGGTTTGATCTTGAAATGTTATAAGGGCTGGAAAGAAGCAGAATGAATGTTCCTTAAACGGTTACAAGTTACACGTGTACAAACACTAGTTACCGACAGTACAGTCAATGACCAATAAAACACACAACCTAATGTCTACAACCCAGTAAGCATGGCAGTAAAACAACATTACATTGGATAAAAATAAATTTTTTAAATTAATGAAATTGTGTGAGAAAACTTAAGTTATGTTATTTTAAAGGTAAAATGTAATTAAAAACTTATAATTTAGAGCAAAAGTGATCTTTTACCAGTGTTGTCAGCCCAAAACTTAAACATGTAATTTTAAACTGAAATTCCGGTAAAAAGCTATGGTGAACAAACTACAAACTTTCCTGCTAGCGTCACTTCAACTCTCCTATCATAGATAAGGTATTTCATTCTATAAAAACTATTCATGAGGGAGAAACACGCAATATAACTACGAGAAGAAAAAAAATCCATAATTTGTGCCATTCTCATGGTTGGCTAGTGTTAAGAGTATTATTGGTTCAATAAGCAAAATCTCCTAATTTCATTCTTCGGCTCCAGGTGTTATTTATCAACTACATTTAATTAAACCAGTATCACATTGACCTATTTTTGAAAGCAAAGAAAGGAACAATCAATGGAAGGAACTCGAAAGGTGGAATTTCTGCTATCTAGGAAGTAAGATTACCGCGAACTGTAAGAGCCAGGAGGAAATAGGACAAAGGATATGGAAGATTGAACAATTCTACCACGTGGTTAAATATATAATCTAGCGATGGAATATAGTGAAAGAGGCCAACATTTTGTTATAGACGAAGAAAGATTTAAGTAGATTGCAGGCAGCAGAGATGAGGTTCCTGGGAAGGCATTAAGGATGTAACAAGAAGAGACAGGATAAGGAATGAACTAATTAGGGATGGGTTAAAAGTTATATTAGAAGAGTAATTGAAGAGAAAAAGGTTGGTGTGGTTAGGTCATGTGATAAGAATGGAGGACAGAATGCCTAGGCCTTAGAGAACATAGCGAAGGGTAGAAGGACCTGGAAGCTAAAGGAGTAGCCCGGAGACACGTGGCTGAGAAAGAAGTTTGGAGATTGACAGGAACTGAAGAGGCTGTGCCAGACGACCCACAGAGGTGTAAAAATCGAAAGATTATGATGATGATTACCACATTTACCTCTTTTTGCTATTTCTTTACTCTTTCTTCCTGTTTGGCCACCTGTGAGAACAAAAAATTTAATTTGTTAATTTGAAAGGTTATTTGGTTCGAATTAGTAAAAAGCCAAAACATTTAACCGAAGAGATTTTGGATAAATTGTTTGGATAAAGAGTTGGTTCAAAACCACTATTTTACAAATCTGAATCTCTAATATACTTTTGAATCCAAAATCTGAATCGTGGAAAAAGTTATGAACATAATAGGAGATATAAATATAATAGAAAATAAAACTAGTTCTTTCTTATATTTAATTAATTATAACATTTATAAAATTAGTTGATCTAGGACTGGGTTGTTAAGTTAAGTTCATCCTATAATTATAATTGGTTCTGAACCACTAATAATTGAAGCTCTAAAAGGAATTTTATTTGAAAAATAGAAAAATTTCTTTTTAGGGCTTTGAGTCTCAAATCTGAGATTTTCTTGAGACCTCCAATGTTTAAATATAATTAAGGAATCAAGGTCCTATCCCTAAACTTAACCAAACCTAAAAGGAATTTATAAAAATAGAACCATAATTTATCTAACCATCGAGTGATTGATCAAAACTCACCTTCTCTTTGTAATATGACAACTCTCTGTCCTTGTCATCTTTTTCCCGCCTTAATTGTTCCATTTCAACCTTCAAACAAAATAAGGGAAAACACAAATAATCACATTTTATTATTAAAAAAAACACGCACCCACATCTCCCACCATGCTATTTTAAAATGCTATCTACGTCATATTTTCCCATCTATTCACAGTAATGTGTAATTTCTTTAAATTATCATACTTGTTACAGGAGACACCAATAACTTCAGCAAACAACTCTCAAATGGTGTAGATTTCCCCATTCTTTATTGTTGGAAATTAATCATTTTTAACATAAATTATATTCAGACCTGATATCCCTATAATTTATTTGTCTATTTTAAAATCCAGAATTTGTATATTCGCAATAGTTTATAGTTAGCTCTCATTTTCGTGTTGAACATCTGTCTCAGGAAATGAGTGCAGGCTCCAAATATTTTGCTAAGCGGGAAAGATTATTTACCAGGAATTTTGGGGGAAAATTAATATTAAAAGCCTACAATTAAGGAATATATATTAATGTGACATTTGTATTTAATACTTATTAATAATATTACTATCATACTAAGGTTAGAGTGGCCAATTTCTTTAAACAGGTAACCAACATTTCAGCCACTTTTATTATACAGCTACTGTACCTAGTCAACACGATTGAGCGCCATTAAATAACAATCACTAGCAGTGTGCAAAGCTTCTGATTAGACTAGGCCTAAAGGTGACCTGGCGGTCTAGGGGTAAGGTGTCGGACTTCTGTGCTGGGGTCCTAGGTTCAATCCTCGGTCCCGGCAGAGATTTATCTGATTGCCAAACCCTTCCTTCACCTCTGACAAGACATCTTGTGAATGTGGGGAATGCCAGGCCTCCATCGTGGTTCGGATCCCACGTTAAACTGTAGCTCCTCCACTTCATCTCACAATCACCCTACCATTATACATTAGCGTAAGTGCGTTTTAACGGGTAGTAAGACGCGGTGCTAATAATAATAAGACTAGGTCTAAAAAAAATAGCAGCTTCAACTTCACTTAGACAGAATTCCAGCTTCTATAGTTAATAATCTTCGCCAATAATATCATTATGTACAGTTTCCTACCACTGGCAGGGTTTGTCTCCCTTTACTTCTGTCCTCCCACCACGTTTCTTTCTCTACACTGACTCAATCTAATCTTCTCCTCACTCCTTTTATTCACCTGTGCCTGGGTCTTCCTCCATACCACCTCAAGCTCACCTCCTCTATCCTATCTCACCCTTTCACTCCTTGTCTCTCTCAACCTTGTTTTCAGAAATTTCATCTCGCAAGCCTGAACCCTTATTTTATCCCTCTCCTTCATTTTTTTAAATTAAGGGACACCTACAAAGAAAACCAGAAAATATTTTATGGGAGAGTAAAAAATAAGACAAGGCATCGAGAGATGCTGACTAGATTACTGGATGCAGCTGGAGAAGTCCAGTGGAGAGATGAGGTGGTGATGAAAACATGGAAAGACTATTTTAAGGAATTATTGGAGGGAACATAAATAAATAACAGGAGGGATGAGAGAAATGGAGGAGAAAGATAAATTTCATATGAGGGACTTAAGATAGCAATGAGACAACTACCAAGTGGAAAATCACCAGGAATATATAAATTAACAGTGGAAATGATAAGAAAAGGAGCTATGGGATTACAGTGGTTATACCAAGTGATGCGGACAGTATGGAAGGAAAGAAAAATACCAGAAGATTGAAGGAAAGGGGTTATTGTGCCCACATATAAAAAAAGGAACAAGTTAAAATTACAGGGGGATTACAATGTTGTGCCACTATCTGAGAATGTATTAAAAATTACTCCTACGAAATGTTAAGCGAAAAATACACAGTTGATTTGATCTTTGTACTGAGACAGATCATTGAAAAAGATAGGAATTTAGTAAAGATAGCCCTTCATTGACAGAAAAAAAAGGCTTATGACAAAGTACTTAGATAAAGTATATGGTTGGGTTTAAGAAAAAGGAGAGTCGTGAAGGAATTGGGGAACAAATAAGGAACATATAAAAAGTGTAAGATTAGAAGATAAACAATCTTTATCAGTTCCAAACAGAAAGAGGAGTGAAACTAAGCAAGTGTTTGATCATGACTCCTATTTAATATTGTAATGGATGAAACTATAGCCAAAGTCCAGGGTCAGAGAAACCCTGGGGGAACTGAAGGTGATGGTATATGCGGACGATGTCATGACCTGGGAGGAGTTGGAGAGAGAACTAGCTAAATACACAGGAGCGCTAAACAGTATGGATTGAACATGAATGTGGAAAAGAGCAAGATAATGAAGGTGACTAGAAACACAAACCCAGCAAAGAAAGTAACAATGGAAAGGAACTTGAAAAGGTGGAAGATTACTGTTATCTAGGAAATAAGATAATCGTGGAATGTTAAAGAATATTACCTTTTAAGAAGTTAGACTATAAATTAGGTACATTTATTTCAAGAATGCTGGTGTTCATGACTGAACATTATTCATTTATTTTTATTTTCCCAACAGCTGATCACCAGTCACATTATTTGCAAGAACGATTTAACCTAGCTTAATTTAATAAATCACTTGCATAATTTTGTTTGCTTACGATTGAAATGAAAAAATACTAGGCCTAAATTATTTTATTCGATACACATAACATATTGTAGTCAAAAAGTTATATGAGCTATGCATTAAAATAGTAATGTCACACGGGAAATGAATAAATTAGTATGAGAAGTTGGTTAATAAAGAAACAATGTTTTTGTAAGATTTATGCTTTACGACCCAATGCTTTATTCTTCATATATTCACGGTGATACTGGAACAAGTGTGTTTTATTATATTAATTAAAAATAATTTCAACCGTTTATAATGTAGACTTCTCCTTAATTTAGGCCTATTTTAATTTTAAATAATTTTAATTTATAACTAAAAAATATATGCCTCATAAAACTTTGTTTCAAAAACAACATTTATCAAACAGTAGATTAATATTTTGTATTTTGGCTTTCTTAGTAGGCCTATTTTAAAACCGTCCTCGATTTTGTCAAGCCAAAAATTGAACGTTCAAAGATATAGGCTACAGTAAGGTGTTTTAAATTTTATCTTGTTTGATTGAGTTGAGGTTAGATAAAGAAAACTTCCCATCTATAGGTACTCCACCTGAACATATATAGGCCGACTTTGTGCTAATTTTATTAATTTACAGTGTTGAAAAGGTTCTCACGTTTGAGATTGAATCAAATATGCGGTGTTTAACATCTTAGAAAATAAAACTAATTAAAGTTGATGAAAGCGTTCAAGATCTCCCAAAAATTGTGTTTACACTGAATATTTCCGACAACTTAATGTTAGTCGTCCTACTAAGTTAACAAAAAAAGTGAACGAGAGGGTGGTTTGGATGGTTAAAAATAATAAATGCATCTTTTACATAAAGGGAATTATTGAGACTTTAGTTAAGTGATTAAGAATATAAGGATATTTTATTTCTTTATAATGATTTGTTTGCAATTTATTCACTTAAGTATAACTAGCTTTAACTACTAATTATTGGTTTCAGATAACTTTGGTAAACCTTTTATGATTAAAATCTAGGCCTAAACCAAACCTCATGCAAATATTAAGCTAGGGCCTATTTAGTTATTTCCAGTCTTGGCTGCAATATTTCATAGGCCTACAACCCACATTAATGTGGATAGTAATTACTACTGTATGTACGATTCAGTTTAAATATGATTACATCATTAAAGTTTTGTTGAGGCATCTTAAACATATTAGGCCTACGTTTTATTATTTTATCACCTGAATTATCAGTGTATTGATGTTAAATAATGCATTTTCATAATGTTGTGTTTCAAATAAAATACATTTAGTGTAAGTGTACTATCCCCACTCTTGGCCTAAATTATGATTTAGGCCTATTTAAAGCTAGATTATGTGAAACACACACAAAAAGTTTTGAGGTAATTATATTGGGCTAATGAGATGGCAAGTTTAAATAATGTAACACAAAACACGTAATAAATTACAAAAACTAGCAAACATAACCTCGTAACGCAAACCAAAGGACAAGTAAAATGTCTGCGCAACTTAGCGTCACGCTACTAGAGAAATATTTGCGCTCGCAAGGACTTTGCTTTCGCAAAGTGATCGGCCATAATAAATTTTGACGCAAAGTCTAGCGTCTCTCTGCTAACGGTCGCAAATTCGTTTTGTGTTGTGGTCATAATAACACTGCAGGTGTGCTATAACGATTGTCAATTTTTACCGCACTCACACCACCAATGGACCCAGTATTGTTATTTTCCGACTCGTCTAATTGATCACAATCCAATATAGGGCACAGTTTTAATATTTTCATTTCTCGAGACATTTTAAAACACGATTATAACCAATAACACTGCCAAAAACACACCAAACAAACTTCAAATTAAACAACTGAAGCTCTCTGTTATTTTGTTTTTCTTTCTAAAAGAGTATACGAAGATATAACAGAGTTAAATGCAGTAAAGTTTATGAAAGCAAGATGGCGTAGATACAGACTTATATTTACAGATGGAGCTAGAGAGGGAGGGGAGCCAGCCCTAGTGGGGGCGGCCTTCTATGACAGTAGTATTAACTATGGTCAGTCATATAGATTACAATCCGATGCATCGATATTTACAGCGGAATTATTTGCTATCCTACAGGCATTAAAATATATATTACCTTTACGTCCGCAGCTTGTAGTGGTATTATGCGACTCCCGTAGCGCTTTGGAGTCTATAAGTGGCGTGTCAAGCCCCCCTTCGCACCGATTGATATGAGATTACTAGATAACCTGGCGAGTAAAGTTGAAGGCCAGGGTACTTTTCCCACTACTCGCTAAATATGTTATACTCTGGCAAGTAAAATCGCTGTGTGTAGTAAAGTTAGGTATGTTAGTAGTAGCTGAAATAATGAGTGAAGTAGTTTGTACGGGAATTGTTACTTTTTGATGAAGAAACTTCCTAAGTCTCCGGATGAGTTGGTAAAGATAAAAAAAGGAAAATTAGAATGTGGTTAAGAGAATGGATAAACTATCAAAACAATGAAAGAGTTGAAAGATGAAGACCCTGTAGCCTCTAGGAATATTTTGAGAATTAACAGTAACCAGTAGCTTGCTGTCACCATTGAACTCAAGGGTGTATTAGGGGTGCAGCAGCACACTTCGTGACTTTTCGAGCGAATCTGCACTTGATCACGTGATTGCTAATGCAACTATCAAGTGAACGTCAAGGGTCGACGGCGCGTGAAATATTCAGATACAGCCTATGTTACCAGCGATAGGTTTTTACCTGGATGACAGTTCGAAAATCACATGTTTAGGTTTTGGGTTGCCAACACTTGTAAAAGATCACTGTTTTGATATAAATGTAAATATCTCTAATTACCTGTTATATATTACATTTAAAATAACGTAAACTTAAGTTTTCACATACCATTTCATTTTTTAAATAATTTATTTTTATCCAACTCGAAACAATATTTTTAACATAATCAAATGTACTTATTTCTGTTTTGAAACGTTACTGATTTTGTGTAATATAGTGCACACATCAATATCATTTAATACAGGTATTAAAACTTGTTTACCGCTATGTTCAATCATATGGTTTAGATTCGTCAGTCGCTATTTTGAAGCTATGTCTTTTATAAGTTTTTGTGAAAGTGGTGTTAATATTTTTTAAAGGGGAATAAAACTATAAATAAACTGTGTGTCCGACCTCAAATAAGTATATAAATAATATTGGCCTAAATTACTGTTGTTAACTAACACATTAACATTACAGTCATCCAAAGTGATAGATATCAGCTGTTGGCGTAGTGATATATTAGGGAGTACTTCTATTAACATTTCGAGCTGTCATCCAGGTAAACTTAGCTCGTGAATGACATATTATACTCAGACTAGATTATCTGCTTAGCTATAAAAAAAACACCCACCTACTTGTTACACCTAACTCTTACCTGACTCATTAAATTTATATGGCACGTGGTAATAATTACTGATAATGTTTGAGCTTTACTTACAATCATTCCTTAATATATTGAAATATACAACTTTTGCCTACCCTTTATAAATAATTCTTGATAATAAAAATATTAAGTCACATTTAAGCAAGAACACTAAGGATGATCAAATTTTTAAAAAAACTGAAATTAATATCATATCTTAAGCACTTAAAAGTTCAAACTGAATAGATGACGGCTAGTGACCATCTATTTAAACGAATTTGAAATATCATGTTAGCCAACAGTTTGATACGAAACTTATATCTATGTAATATTTTGATTTAAAAAACTATGATTGTTTATTTATTTCCTACGCATTATAATGCATACAAAAAATAGTTTTTTATACATTATTCTTTATATGAATTTAAATTATCAGATCATCACTAACATCTACGAATAATCTATTCCGATAATGATAAAATTACAAGTACTAAACTTCCCTAACTAAACTTTTTTTCTTTTTTTTAACAACTTTCTACGGCTACACATAAACATTGTCTCTAAAAACTAAGAAAAACACTAAATTTACAATAATCCTATATACAATTAGGTTTCTAGATTTTATTTAATAGGTCATTATCACATTTAGCTAACTAACTATAATCTTAAACTTCACATTAATAATGTATTACTTAAAATAAAATAGTATGGAAAAATTATCTGTCATTGTCACAGTTTCAAACAATCTGATAATATAGGTTTGAAGGCATATATTTCCTAAATAACGACAGACCCAGGTTCCACACATATGCAGGGTCATTATAGACATATAGAACTATGAGCCCCACCTTGTGTGCTATGCCCGCAGATTCAAATATAGAAACTGTGGCGCCTTAAACTAGCGCCCAACATATCTGTATTAGGTTATTATACTTTAAAGGCAATCAATCTGAAAATAACGGCAGAACCAGGTTCCACGTTCATGCAGGGTCTCTTTTTACATGTATAACTATAATTGCCACCATGTGTGCTCATGCAGCAGATGGTTTTCTTTTTACACACAATTAATATTAACTACCAAATAAAAATTATTATTTACATTACATTAGTCCTACTTAATTCACAAATAATTGATTAACTATTATTTGTGAAACAATTAAATTTATTCATATCTGTTACTGCCATCTTTTGTCATAACTTATAACGTGATTCATGTTTTAATGTTTGGAGTGCTCTCTAACGGTTTAATCCTAAACTAATGGTTATATCTGGTTTTAAATCCTAAATTAATGGTTATATCTGGTTTTAAATCCTAACCTAATGGTTATATCTGGTTTTAAAGTTGGATGTTGTCACCCTGCTCATCTCTTCTTTTCCCCTAGAATAAACGGTTATGTGGTTGTGGAATTCTTCTGTCAGCTCGTGTAGCTGTATCTACTATCTATAAGCGGGACGGGCTGAAAAGCTCCACGGTCACAATAAACTAACAATTTTTATCCAACGTTAGAAAAATTAATAAAACTAACAATATAATATGTATTCTAAAAACAATCATAGTAAGCGCATGAGAGCAGATATGGTTCGAAAATACATCATAGATACCACCATAGAAAAAGAATAACATAACAAAAGAAATTATAAGCAGATATTACTATATTAAAAATAAGTCATTAAGTGGAAGGACTACCTTGTAAAACTTGAGAAGCGCTATCAGCGCAACTCCTAAGAAACGTCCATATATTGAACTATTTGGACTGTTTAGGACACCGAGCTAGAGTTGCGTGTTGTCTAGTCATTTGTCTGAAGGTGAAGGGTAGCGAGCTAATCTGTTGTTTACATGGCTCAAGTTTCTTGGAAGGGAAAGGGCAGGCAGAGTGCAGTTTTTAACAAAGACCACGACCACTCACTCACTTTGCAGAAATCTGCTGCTTTATTTTTAGGTTGAACTCAAATAATCAGTAGTCTGGGTTTCTTTATATTTCTTACCTAATGGAAGAAAACCTTTTTCATTCGACTTTTTAGTATTAGACTGGATTGCTAGTGACGAGATCGGGGTTCAAATCCCAGTAGTATACTGATTTTTTTTTCTTTAAATGGTTCCAAACACGCAATTTATATTTATTTATTTTTAGCAGTGTGTCTTACTACCCGTTCGGGCTATATGCTTATGTACTAATTACTCTAATGTGTTGGCATGGGGAAGGTTAAATTAAGAGGAGGTGCTTCCGCATTTTCGTGGAGGGAGAGTGGAAAACTGTTTAGGGCAAACCACTTGACCGGAATCGAACCGTGATCTCCCCATCTTCAGCATGTCAGTTAAACACGGCGGGTAACACACGCTATTAGACTGGATTGCTGGTGGTGGGAAGATTGAAGTTCAAATTCAAGTCGGTTGTAACAAGGGTATTTTCCCCTAAAATGGTTCCCCACTCTCAATATACGCAAATGTAAGTACATTCAATATAAAATGTCACCTTCCTCATTCCTAGTTCATTAGGGTAAATTGATGTATGTGTATAAACTCAAACGGGTAGAAAGTCACAATTAAAAAAAACTATTGTCAGGACTACCAATAGTGTCGACAAAACTTTATTAGTGTCGGGCGAGGTAGTTCGTAAAAAAAATATTTTGAGGAGTTTTTAGGGGATTGAATCGAAACCAGTGGAAAATATTTGAAAATAGAATGGCACTAAGGAAAAACCACCTTAAGTGCATTACTATACAACAATAAAAGTGGATAAAATTGTTGCTGAAAAGTTTCAATATAATTTATAAAAACTTAATCTGAATTAAATACAATATTAATTAATATTATAAACAAATTTCTAATTATTTATCAATATTAGCACTTAGAGAAGCTAAACAAACATTGATCTCAGTGAAATTGTCTACATTTCCTCCAAGGACAAGCTATGGGCAGTATCTCAACAGACAACATAGCTAATCTCTGCATCCTTTCTCGATTCATGTGCTCCTTAAATAAATTTTAATAAAGTTTCAAAAATGACCTTTCAGCTGTTTCTATTGATTTTACAGAAAAATATGTACATACATTTTTTGTACAGCATAAATTATGCGTAATAAAGTGACTATTGAATAATTTTTGATTGAATAATTAGATCTTTACGAAACAAAGATAGACTTAAAAGACAGCTCTATCATCTCTCTAAAATTAATTTTGGGCGGGTGAACCTGCGTGGTGAGTCCTATTTTGGGTGGGGGGCCTGCGGCATTTTGCCACCACCTTATAGTTACACCACTGAACTTGTAACTATCAAGAATTTAAAACTCTTATAACCTATTTTTATTAATTATATTAGATTATCAAATATAGCTTTATCCGTTTAAACATATTTTAATATGTATAACCCCCGCTTTGTTGACCACGTGGTCTAACGCGCTACTCTCGCAGTAGACTAGACTGCATATGACGGGGAGATCCAGGTTCGAATCTCGGTCGGCTGTTGTACTGAGGTTGGTTTTTTAAAACTGGTTTTGCCCGCTCCCTCCCCACAAATGCGGTTTCACTTCCTATAAATATAACCTTCTTGATCCCAAAGCCATTAGCGTAATTGTTGAAAAACCAAATCCATTCAAAAATTCTCTGTTTATTTGACCAAAATTTAATGAGCATTTTCTTACTGAGAGAAAATATTTTGACCAGACTACAAAATATTATATTTATATATTTAATTTAAATAAAAATATAATATTATAAAATACATATATAATTATATCTATATATATAAATATATTCAAATTTGAAGATAGGCATATAAAACAATTTTCTGCAAAAAGAAACATTTCATTTTTAAAAATGGATAATTTGTATGGAAGAAATTTTACATAGGTAACCTTTATTGCCTTTACTACAAAACCTACAAACACTTACTCTAAGAATAAGTATTTAAAATTACAATAAAACACATATAAATATACTACAAGAAAAGGTTTTTCACCCAATTGTATGGGAAATATCTATCTATCAATTTTGACCAAATATGATAGGCTTACACACAAGTTTTACATTGAAGCAAGATAATTTTATAATCTGTGTGTCCCTTATCAATAACTTTTGGGTCAGGGGTGTTCATAATATCTACACATCACTAGCTATTTTATAAGTTGTTCTACACACAGTATATAATAATACATGCAATTTACAGCTTTATACATTCAAAGTACTTGATCAAAACTTCTGCAATGAACACACTTAAAATTATGTTTTTAATTTTGATTTATCAGGGGCCTGTGCTACAAATTTCGGTTGAATTTTCCTCGTGATTGCTCATTCCCGCCAAGCAAATGTAGGAACACTTTTTCTAAATTACCATATTTAATATCCACCCTACTTCATTATTATAAATTTACAGATAACATTTAAGGTAAAAAGATTAGAAGTATTTCTAATATTATAAGAACAAAAAAATGACATGGATATAATCTTTACAATACACATTCTTATATGTGTTGAGTAACATCCTCATCTTAGCATTTGTGTTCCCCCCTCCCCTTCCTCTCTAAAGATTACGTTATTTCCATCTCTTTGACTTGGCATGCTATAGCACCCGAGGGGTGCAAGAAGGTAAGAATGATATCTATGATTAATTTATTTTGCTAAATAATAATTGTCAAAATGAAATATGAAACTGTGTTAATTTTATTAATTTCAAAAGAGTTGTAATCAAGGCATGTTCACTAGTCCCCCCACTCCCCATTCATTATCTACCTTTACATTTGATAGCAATACAGTTTCAAGACGTTTATATATTGTGACAAGTGTATTTTTGTTAAAATTGCCAATAATCCATAGTGATCTAGATAGCCCTGTATTATCAATACCAAATTATTGACTGTTTACAGATCAGATTACCAAAGGTAGGGCCAAAGTGTTTGATTGGTACACCCAAGTGAACCGAGCCCGTGTAGGTTTTATGCCAATGTACTAATTAAGCTAATGTGTTATAGAAGAGTAAGGCTGCTTTTTGATGACATACATTAACATTTGCGTGGAGGGTGAGTGGAACTGGGATCGATTGTATTTTCCATGCAGAAACGATAATAAATTCATAACACCCTTTTCTTTAATCTAATTCACACGAGGAGAACATTTATTTTTCTTTCCTCTGGTTGAGAGATAGTCGTTTTTTATTTTATTTTCCTCGATCTCTTTTTACAGAAATGGCTTACATTGCAAAACACATTGTATTCACACAAATGATTTCTTAAATGAACGTAGCCGAGTTGATATTATTCCCGCGAACATCTGTGGATCAGCTTGGCACCACTGCTTTGAGTTTTCACGAGAGGCTCTTCTTGTTCAACCTTACACCGATAGGTCACAGCATATAGCACCACAACATTTTTTTGAATTAAAATAAAATTGTACCACTTTTTTTGGTTTAGAACAATAAGAATGTTGAAAAATAAAAAAATAATTGTTTTCAATCATACATACTAGGTTTATAATTTTCTGCGTAATAAAAATTAAAAAAACATTAAACCAAGAAAATATGATTATGTAAGAATCATTTAAACAAAGCTGCTTATTAAATATTAATAAGTTAAATATTAACTTTTAACTGGTGTTAAATTGTACTAAATGATAGAGAAATGTGTTTATTGTAATATAATGAAAACAGTTTTAGTCTAAGTCTTCCCACATTACACTGACAAGCCCTATTTGTTTTATGCAGTGTTCTTTAAATTATTTTTTTAAACTTAAATTTGAATTTACCGGGTAGATATGAATAAAACATAAAATATGTAAGTGAATTGATCTTTATAGTAGTAAAAATCTGATTAAAATGTGTATAATAGTTTTCTTAGAAATCGGGTACAAAGAATCAGCTTAGAAACCGGCCACGCTCATATCTCATGGTGATCCATCCCCTTAATAGACAAATACCTTTAAAACTCATGATTAATATAAAATAACCTACATAATGATACCATTATTTTAATTCACCGTATGAAAATGTGGTTCTTGCACAAACTTTAAGACAATGAAATATTTATAAACCATAACCTCAATTTAAAATCGCAAGGTTTAAGATGCTACAAATTTTATATTCTAAATTCAGTCCGCTATGGGACTTGGCTTCTCCACATGGAGATAAATACCACTGATCAGGATAACACGAAAGATCTGTTAAGTCTATGTTAAAATGTTTGTATGGAGTTTTCCGCATTTGTGCTGCTATCTAGACAAATATGTGAGCACTTTTGTTGTATTAAATAGCGGTCTCGGTGGCTCAGGTATTTTATTTGCGTAGCACTAATATTATTTTGATTTTATCTTTACTATTAGTTGTTTTGCTAATCCATTTCACTTGAACAATTTTTTTTTAATATTTCTAGGACCAAATGAATTTAAATAAATATTGGTTTATACAAAAATTATTTACATTGGGTCAATATTAAGTTTTTTTTAATAAAATCTGTTCAAGTGATAATGGTTGGCACAATATAGTTCTTTAACCATTTCTAGAAAAACTAAAATCAACACATCAAGTTTAAATTAATGTTTAAGGAAATATAATTAAAAAGCACACTAAGTTTAAAATAATCTATATTTATTTAAAAATTTAAACTTACACATTTTTTCACAAAGTACACAATATTTTTCAAATACAAATAAGTGTACCTGTCTTAATATAAAAAAAATAATCACAAACAAATCACCATCTATGTTTATTTATTTGGCATGAACATAATATTAACATGAAGAAAATCAATCAAGTAATATTATTATTATTATTAGCACCGCGTCTTACTGACTGTTCGGGTTATACGTAAGGGTGATTGTGAGATGAAATGGAGGACCTACAGTTTAACGTGGAATCCTGACATTCCACACATTCACAAGTTGTGATTAATACAAGTCTTGTCAGACAGAGGTGAAGGAAGAGTTTGGTAATCAGATAAATCTGTGCCGGGACCAAGGATTGAACCCCAGACCCCCAACACAGAAGGTTGACACCTTACCCCTAGACCACCAGGTCACTGATAATCAAGTAATAAAACAACTGTTAACCATTTTGTTTAATTAGCGATAGAATAGTTGTTTCCAACCAATTGCTTACTCACTTGTTTCAGGGCTGGGGAGGTGGGGGTTGAAATCTGTTGAGTTAAATTATTTAAAGAGGTTACAATGGCGTTAGAGAAAGTGTAAAATTCAAAGAGAAATTAACAATTATAAAACCTAATTTACTGCAGTTAAAACAAGTAGGCTATCGACAGGTGTGCAGTCTTTATTGTATGCTCGTTTGGTTCGCCGGTGATGAGGTCGGGATTCAAATACCAGTCTGGTAAACTAGCTGTAAATTTTCTTAAGCATTTCTACCCTCCCCTCCATGCAAAAAAAGGTATATTTAACCTAAATTATACCTCCCCCACCAATGTAATAAAATGATCAAAGCCTTGAAGGGTAGAAGACAAGTTAAAAAAGCATTAAGACAAAGTTAATTTGAACACTTCTATGTTATCAAGGAATCACAAGGATATCATGGACAAAAATGAGGTCAAACCTTGAAAACATTCGGAAACCAATAAAAATAAATGGTACAGAACCCCGAAGTATCTCTTTACAACTAAAATTCATAAAATTGTATCAATAGGCTATATTCGCCAATATCTCAGAAACTTTTGGTTTTATAAAATGTCAAATAAAAGTTTTTTATTTTTAATAGTACTACAATTTTGCAATGATAAGTTATTTAGTATCTCAAATAGTTGCAGAAATACAGAAATTAACGCTTCTGTTAAGTACCCTAAAAGTTTTCATGGGAAAATAAAAATAACCAGTTTTTTTCTCCTTCAGTAAACTACCCTTAATTTTAGGGGTAGATATCCAAATCCAAAAACCTCTCAGGTCAACCCTATGAAAACCCTAGATACCAAGTTTTTAGCTCGATCAGTAAAATAGTTTAGGGTCTAGTTGGAGGTACAGACAGACAGACTGAAATTCAAAATCATTTTTTCAGATTCAGGGAGTTATGAAACGTCAAGATTCATAAAAATTTCGAGTTCGATATTTTTTTATGATCACCATATTTTCTCTACCTGTAAGATAGCGAGAAAGTAAAAAGAGAGTATCAATCCTCTAATCTTCAAATACAAGTGAGTTAGATGTCTATTTTTGAGGATTCTTTGGGATAATTTTGTTAAATACTTTTGCTTAATTCTTGGAAAGTCTTTATCAAGTAAAGATTGAGAAACTCTTAGTTCCTGAAATATTTTGAACTGTATTTGGCACAAACTTTCACAACATACTGGGCTGATCTTAATCAGTAAATCCCTTGGCTGTTGTGTTAATTTTTTTATAGTCAATACATGGTTTAAACATTTTTCATGCTAAGTTTTTTTTTGTAATATATTTTTACTTGGTAAGTTAGTTTGGGACTATGTTTTTTATCACTTCGGGAATTGTTTTGTATGTAGCTCTAGTTCGACAAGGAGTTTAAAAAAATTAGTAACAACAGGGTTGCCACTATTTTCTTATTACAAAATTCCTTCTTTTTCCCAAGTTTCCCAGAGGAAATTTTCATTTTTCCAGACACCTAATAGATATAATAAATATAATTATAGGGACATAAAATGTTGTTTTAAAGAAAATTTTAGAAATGAATGACATACATTTTCTAGAAAGAAAAATTGATTATATTTGCTGTATGCCCTAAACGGAATGATATAAGAAAAAAAGTGGAAATACCAAAAATACATTTTTTTAGTTTAAATGTGGTGGGGCCTATTTACAATGTCTTACTTGATTTAAAAACATGTTAACTAATCTTAATTATTGTATATGTACTGTAGGCCTATAGACTAAGTAGCCCACACAAATTGTGAATAATAATTTACAATAATTAAATTAACATGTGATTTCCCTCGCTGATTCAGGTGCATTTTCTCTAATAAACCGCCACCCTCATACCTACCATATTGTAATAGATATAAAAAAAAAGTCAACTCTCAATTTAGCGGGGTAATGGAGGGCTACAAAACCCCTTTATATCAATTTCCATGGTAAATCTGCAAACCCATTGAAAACTACCAAATACAGTAAGTAACGATATGACACAATCATATATAAATGTATCATAACTATTATTGAAAAATCAAGCATCAGTAAAATACACTTAAACAACTTTTTACCACAAACACAATGATTAGGCTTAAGGCCCAAGATACCAATTTTGAAACAAATTGTTAAAGCATGTTTTAAAATATTTTATGTTTTTGAAAAAAATCACTCATCAGTAAACTAGCCCTCAACAATTTATGCTTTATGTACCAGCTTGTCCTGCAGAGGTGTCCGAAATTGACTCACATCAAAATGAGATGCACAAGTGTGTGCATAAATAAACTTCTCTCTATGGGCCATCAAGAGTCGATTTTGGGAGACGTCTACCCATTTCAGATACCTGGAAAAATTAACAAATAGTCTAGTGTTTATATTTTATTTCCTCAAACTGTAAACAAACAAATAATTTCTTCTATAAGTATTGCCAATTATGAACCAAATAATAGGCCTACTGTTAACTAGAACTATTGTTTCTTTTTTTTAACACCATGTCTTACTACCCATTCGGGTTATATGCGCGTACGCTAATGTGCAATGGTAGCGTGATTGTGAGATGAAATGAAGGACCTACAGTTTAACGTGGAGTCAGAACCACGGTGGAGGCCTGGCATTCCACACATTCACAAGTTGTGAACGAGCGTTGAAGAGCTCAATAATTTCACAAATCATCAATAAGAAGCAACACCAAAAATATTCACAGAATAATATTGACAGCTTCTTCAAACCTACGTCTACTAAGCAAAATATCATCACAGTGGCAAACCAATCACCATCATGCTTGTGTAATAGGCCTAGGTCTACTGAAATAGGTCAGTAAGCACATACAGTACAGTATATAGATAATTTGCCAGTAGTACTATAGGCCTCAACCTCTCCCATTTGAATACCTGTGTTATTTGTCTCTTACCTGATATGTATAGTTTACCTCGTCACATTAAAGTATAATATTACTTTAGATAAATATCAGTTTTAATTCTTTAGGCACAACTTTATTTCCCCTCGATAAGACGGACTTTTCATAACTCGGACAGACCCCCGCCCCCTTTAGTATGAGTTATCGAGCATTGACTGAATTTCAGAATTTAATTAAAAATATGTCATTTATATCCAAGAGATTATGTTTAGTTCCTTTGGGATGGTTAATAATAAAAATGTTAACTGTTATAATATATTAAAATACTTTTTCCTTAATTTTGGTAACTTAACTATAGAGATTAATTTTACCATTTTATTTTAATATCATAGTAAACATACTTTCTTGTGTGTACAAGCTGTTAAAAATATTAAAAAATATAAATAAAATAAAAAATCCCAGCACACTACTGTACTGCTGTATTATTTAGTGAGCCAGGATTCACAAGGTAAACATGCTTAATTAATAACTGTATCATACTCTGCAGTTAAAAAATATAATTAACATAAATAAGATTACCTTAATTTGTCCCCTGTTGGAAATCGTGGAAGATCCGTAGCATCCTGTCACAGAGCAAGTGTGGACGACTGGCATTGTTTTTATATTAACGTAAATAAAACTACCAAGTGAGACTGAGATACGCTAATTATAAATTCCACTGTCAATCCAAGTCAAAATATAAATATTCAAATACAAAAAAACCAAACATATAATAAACAATTGAAAATTAACACTAATTACAAAATATTAACTAAGGAAAAAACATTCTTGAATATAATACAAATGAATTTGAAAACGCAAAATAAGTCGAGAAGAGGAGACCAATCTATATAACAAAAATATAGTTTAACTAAAAAATGAACACAATGAAAAATATTTTAAGATGGAGTCAAACAATGAGTCAAGTATTAGTAATGTGTTCGGTGGGTCTAAAATTATTTCAATATTCACATGATGAAGAAAAATAAATATGTATTTAATAAAAATTAAAATTTATGTTGAAAATAAATACATTTTCAATACAGGGAAAAATAGAAATAAAGGATTTTTAATTAAAATTAATAAAAAAGAGTCAAATATATTTCGACTGTTGCGAGCTCTAGACAAATATGTGAGCACTAAATGAAGAAGATAGGCAGGGGGGAAAAGGGAAGAAACATCATACAAAATTTTACTATCCCAGTGTCAACCCCATGATAAATACTCGCTCATCACAGATCAAGCTATCGTTCATAACCAAACTAAAAATAAATTTGCATGAAATATAGTTTAGAATTCAACAAAAGATGACAGTATAAACAAAGTACAGTTCAGAATTATACAATAGATGGCAGTATAAACTAAAATATCCAACACCAATTTCAAGAATGAATATTTACGAAAGCATGTTATTTAACATTTTTTGTCAAGAGCACACAGCTGAATTTGAACCCCTAATTTTGAAACTTGCGAGCTAACTCGCAAATCGCAGGCTGTACCGAAACAGAGCTCATTTTGAAAGGTGTTTACTGTCGTGAAAGTGCGTGTAGTGTTGTTTTGCTTGCGACTGAGTTTTCAATCCGACAACATTTTAAAACCATGACGTTCCAAAGGATTGAGGTGTTGAGATGCCACAACACGCCATTATACAAAATACGTAACTGAAAGTAAACCCCACCAATTTTCATCCTTCAGTGTAAATATATATTAATACACATGTAATTCTATTACATCTTCATTTCACTTGTTTCATTTCATAAGGTATACAATTTCATTTACGAGGTTAAGAGTCATAAAAGTGACTCGGTACTCAAACAATAAATCAACCTTTTCTCTTGTTGAACTATATTGGTTCTTCTGTAAATTTAGAGATTGAGTTGGTAACAGGCTAAGGGCGTTTTAGGCCCAATTTTACAATGTCATGTTATTCTATTAGTTAGGGCTTAACATGAGGTTAAGCGATAACGACCACTACTTTTGATTTTACAATGTTTGTTTAGCGCTAATGTTCACGTAAATGTGCTCGTAAAGTTAACGCGAGGTCTACCTTCCGATCAGCAAACATAACGTCCACATTAAAAACGTTAAACACTCCACCATATTGTTTTGAAGGCGATTGTTGTTATTATTAAAGTGAGGTTACTTTTATTTAAGAAATGGATTATTTATTGTATGATGATGACGACTTTGAAGATGAGTTACGCGTTCTATCGAACTCAAGACTTAGAAGAACAACGAGATGATAATGAAACGAAAGAATTTCCTGGAATTTTATGACGAGGAATATTTTTTTAAACGTTTATGTCCAAACAAAAATAAAATTTTAGAAATTCTTGAAGGGATTTAACACCAATAGAATTGTTTATTTTCAATGGTTTGTTTGTATTTAACTGTTAATTCAATCTGCAACATTTCATCTGCTTTGCTAAAATTTACACTTCATTCGCTTTTATGATTCTCAACAGACATTTTAGCAGGAAAATAAATACGATAAAATATAGCAGATAACCTCAACAAATTTGATGAATTGAACTCGTTTTGATTGAATTTTTCATAAAGGTTCCATAGACGTTGTAATGACTTGGTTATATTCTCTATGGTCAAGTTAGGCCAATCAAAGGCTTTGACACAAATCTAGCGCTCCGAGAAAGTTAACGCTAAGAACTAATGGAAGGCACCTATCCGTAATTTGACGCGCACATAAAAATAGTATTGTAAAACGCAACGCTAAGTTTAACCAACGGTTATATTTTACAAACGGTTAAGTTACGAGGACTTTAACGTGACATTGTAAGATTGGGCCTTAATTTACAATTACACTTGGTTTTAGACTGCTAAAGAGGCAAACCTTAAGGTGATTATCTCTTGTTTGCGCTTCACGATTCTTGAAGGAAAGAACATAGAGGCTATAAAAGACCATTGTTTTAAGGGGTCTGTTTGCATTTGGCTATAATTATATATATATTTCATGCGCTTCACGCTTGTATATAAAGGGTACAATTTTCATTAAGTGATGATTGTCCACATTTATATTTTTTGCACTTCACGCGTGTACATTAAGGAGACAGTTCTCATTTAACTATAATTGACAAAATTTTCTTACCTGCGCTTTATGGGAAAATGTTCCCAAGTGAGGTTCTACAGGGCACGTTTTGCGAGAACTCGTTATATTAAATCAAGGGGGATTTGATCACAGGTTTTGATTGTCATAAATTCTACAATTTAGCAAGCTGCGCTTAACGCTCCCTGTGTACTCGACTCAGTACAGCCATGACTTTGCCCTAAGTACAGATCAGATTTGTTTAAAATGTATACATACATTAGCTCGGAAGAGTTATCTATGGTTATATTAACCTTTTTTTAAAATATAAAATACAATGTATCAATTTTTGATGTGAAGATAAAATTATTGTTACCTTTAAGGGTTTTTTTCTTTTTGGGTACAGTCATAACCATGTGCAAAAATCATATCTGGCCAGAACTGGTCCAGATCTGGGCCATATATACCCAGATCTGACCCAATTACAGTTCTGGGCCAGATCTGGCATTTTTCCACATGGGATACATCAAACCCAAATCACACAGAAACCCTTTTAAGTAGATCTGATTAAACTTTCTCAAACATTTGGATTTTTCAGTGCCAGTTCGTGTTGATTCGTTGGATGCCACCTTAAAGTAAGCGATTAATACTTGTTAGGAATTATAAATGAACTCTACTGTTCGAAAACTGCTAGACAGTCACCTAAAATCTACTATTTAGCCAATTTTATCTAACTGAACTTCAAGTGTTGATGCAACAGTTAAAAGTAATTGAAACATATTTTAATAATGATGTAGGCCTAAACCTTGAACTTAGAGAAGGACTGCCATCTTTAACTTTAACTTTTGACCTGCCCCATATTTATTTTTCTCACATAGCAATCATGGGTCTTTTTAATTGTTTTTTCCTCCATGCTTATATCTTTCCAATTGTAAAAATCTAACAGCAACAGCCATAATTTCTCTTGTGTTCTTAGAAAACTGACTAAATAACGCATATAATGTGCCCATAAATGCTTTGAAATGATTGATTGCTCTAATATCATCAATGGTGTCGTTGACTGCTAGTTCTAGTCGATGATTTAAACAGGGCCAAATACCAGCTAATCCCTCACAAATAATTGTTGTCACTCCCGAACTCTTGCCTGATATCCCATCAGCACCATCACAGCCATGGAAGACAAATCAGATGTATTTTGTAATATACTCTTTTGTAAGCCCATGTGACTGGAGAGACAATTAAATATATTTTTTTTATTGGCTGTGCTCTTTGAGTTTGAAGTTCAATCAAATCGAGAAAAAATATTCTCTGTTTCTATATTTATTGCAGCTCTTATGTAAATAATTAGTGTTTTTAAACTGAATGCCGACGACTTATCAGCCTGCTTATATCTCTAAAAAAATTAATCAAAAATATAAGAAACCTACAGGAAAGTTTACACTGGCTGAACAAAGCTATCATGTTCAAATTGGTTTAGACTGATTTAGTATAATATGATTGATTGACTACAATCGGTGAACACATTTTCCAATTTGAAACGGGTTGAAACTTATTAAAGTGTATTTAAATAGTTCATTCCAGTTAATACTGGTTGAACACATTTACCAGGTTGAAACTGGCTTAAGCTTTTTAAACTTGGTTGACAGTATGGCAAACTCGATGAACGCACTATGCTTACATATTATTGCTGGTAAACGTAGTTGAAAATCCAACCAGTTTCCACTGAAATGTATAGCAGGGTAGGTATAATGATGTTAGGAGCTATAACAATTTGGTGCAGTTAGGAATAATGACGTTAAGAAATTTAGTTTACGAGTTGTGACTTTAGGTATCATAATTTTAGTGCTACCGCCACATAGTCATAACCAATTTTTTCTTTAATTTCTTTAATAAAATGGAGAGTTATTTCTTTCAATTTTTTTAGAAACAAAAGTTTTTTTTCTATTCTAAACCGGTTTTTTCCATTTTAGTGATCTATGATAGTTTATTTTAATGTTGACTTTGTGCTTTCTATTGGCTTAGTTTATAACTAATAGTAATATCTAGCTATATATTCTTATGTTGTCACCTTGCGAATAGTCTGTTTAGTGTTTTCCACCATATAAAGGGTTATGTTTTTGTCGGAAGGTTCAGTCCGCTTCTACTGCTGTTCTTTTAGACTTCATAAACAAAATTGACAGTTCGAATGGAACTTACCTTTTGTAATGCTTTCGTCTGTGTTATTAATTATTGTTTATAGTTGATAGTCAATTTCGAAATTTGTGACTTGAATATAATAATAGGTATACTAAAACATTACACAGCTTGACTATGGCTGGATCATATTATTTTGTTATCGTGGGACATGCTGATAACCCTATTTTTGAAATGGAATACGCTCCTACCAATAAGGAACCAAAGGTGTAGTCTTAGTAAAAAATATATATATTTATAAGTTACTCGTCGAAGGCCTTTACAATGTTAATACAGTTTTTGATATCGAAGAAACCTTATTTTGAAAATAAATAAATAAATAATAATCAAAAATCAAAATAACATTAATAAAAATATTATTTGAAAAGTTATTTAGTGTAGGTAGCATATTTAGTAAGACTTTTTTTTTAACTAACAATAGAGAGGGATAGCTACTCATGCTAATGTAAAAAGGTTTAAAACATTATAAAAACACCAAGTCACTGATAAAACAAAAAGTAATTTAGTCCATCACAGTTCGTTTGTTAAAGAATCTGTTTTGTGTGTTAGTTTATGAAGCCCATTTTGTGACCTGTCTGACTCGCAATATTAACATACACAAGCTAATTCTTTCCAGTCCATCTCATTATATTCCATCTCTCTCAGGTTCATCCAAATGTTATCCTCCCATCTGCGTCTGGGTCTTCGCAGTGGTCTTTTCCCATTGGGTTTGCCATGCTAGACCTTGAATGCAGTTCTAGATACTCCCTTTCGCGCTGTATGAGCTGCCCACCATAGCCTGTGAGATTTTATTACCCTAATGATGTCTGGTGATGAGTACAGGGTATACAGCTCATCATTATATAGACTCCTCCACTTCCCATTATCTTCATCCATTTTTGGTCCTAATATCTTCCTAAGCCCCTTGTTTTTGAACACTCTAAATTTATTTTCGTCATGTAAGGTAGGAGGCCATGTTTCTCACGCATAGAAAGCAAATGGTAAGATTACAGCTTTGTATATTCTGAGTTTGACAGTTCTTGACAGCAGATGAGATGTTAACAACTTACTGACCGAGTAATAACAAGCGTTTCCCGACTGTATTATTTTCCTAGTTTACAATCTAGTATATTATCGCTAGTTAAAATGGTTCCTAAATATCAATCTTAGACTAGTTAAATATTATTAAATAATAATGTAATTTAATCCAGCAAGATAAAGTGTTTGTCAAAGTGCTCCATATTTAAATAGTTAACATCTGTGAATTTAGACTAATATTCAGTTTAATATTTGATGCACTAGCTGTGTTGTTGTTTGTCGCAGAAAGAGGACCACCGCCATCTGAACCAGTTCATCGCACATGCCGCATTGGACCTGGTGGACGAACACATGTGGAAGAGCAACAATATGTATCTCAAGTCTGTGGACAAGTTCAACCAATGGTTTGTGTCGGCGTTTGTGACCGCCAGCCATGCCCGTTTCATCATGGTCCATGATGCAAAGAACGAGGACGGCATCAAGAACTTCTTCATGGAGATGTACGAGACGTACATCAAGGTGGGCAAACCCTTTATGGGCTGGTTTTAGCTATCACCTTGCCCACTAAATACATCACTTGTTTTAGCTATCACCTTGCCCACTAAATACATCACTTGTTCTAGCTATCGCCTTGTCCACTAAATACATCACTTGTTCTAGCTATCGCCTTGCCCACTAAATACATCACTTGTTTTAGCTATCACCTTGCCCACTAAATACATCACTTGTTCTAGCTATCGCCTTGCCCACTAAATACATCACTTGTTTTAGCTATCGCCTTGCCCACTAAATACATCACTGGTTTTAGCTATCACCTTGCCCACTAAATACATCACTGGTTTTAGCTATCACCTTGCCCACTAAATACATAACTTGTTCTAGCTATCGCCTTGCCCACTAAATACATCACTTGTTCTAGCTATCACCTTGCCCACTAAATACATCACTTGTTTTAGCTATCCCCTTGCCCACTAAATACATCACTTGTTTTAGCTATCACCTTGCCCACTAAATACATCACTTGTTTTAGCTATCCCTTGCCCACTAAATACATCACTTGTTTTAGCTATCACCTTGCCCACAAATACATCACTTCTTTTAGCTATCGCCTTGCCACTAAATACATCACTTGTTTTAGCTATCACCTTGCCCACTAAATACATCACTTGTTTTAGCTATCACCTTGTCCACTAAATACATCACTTGTTTTAGCTATCGCCTTGCCCACTAAATACATCACTTGTTTTAGCTATCACCTTGTCCACTAAATACATCACTTGTTCTAGCTATCGCCTTGCCCACTAAAACATCACTTGTTCTAGCTATCACCTTGCCCACTAAATACATCACTTGTTTTAGATATCACCTTGCCACTAAATACATCACTTGTTCTAGCTATCGCCTTGCCACTAAATACATCACTTGTTCTAGCTATCACCTTGTCCACTAAATACATCACTTGTTTTAGCTATCACCTTGTCCACTAAATACATCACTTGTTTTAGCTATCGCCTTGCCCACTAAATACATCACTGGTTTTAGCTATCACCTTGCCCACTAAATACATCACTTGTTCTAGCTATCGCCTTGCCCACTAAATACATCACTTGTTCTAGCTATCACCTTGCCCACTAAATACATCACTTGTTTTAGCTATCCCCTTGCCCACTAAATACATCACTTGTTTTAGCTATCACCTTGCCCACTAAATACATCACTTGTTTTAGCTATCACCTTGCCCACTAAATACATCACTTGTTTTAGCTATCACCTTGCCCACAATACTCACTTCTTTTAGCTATCACCTTGCCCACTAAATACATCACTTGTTTTAGCTATCACCTTGCCCACTAAATACATCACTTGTTCTAGCTATCGCCTTGCCCACTAAATACATCACTTGTTTTAGCTATCGCCTTGCCCACTAAATACATCACTTGTTTTAGCTATCGCCTTGCCCACTAAATACATCACTTGTTTTAGCTATCGCCTTGCCCACTAAATACATCACTGGTTTTTAGCTATCACCTTGCCCACAAAATACATCACTTCTTTTAGCTATCGCCTTGCCCACTAAATACATCACTTGTTTTAGCTATCACCTTGCCCACTAAATACATCACTTGTTCTAGCTATCGCCTTGCCCACTAAATACATCACTTGTTTTAGCTATCGCCTTGCCCACTAAATACATCACTTTTTTATGCTATCACCTTGCCCACAAAATACATCACTTCTTTTAGCTATCGCCTTGCCCACTAAAATACATCACTTGTTTTAGCTATCACCTTGCCCACTAAATACATCACTTGTTTTAGCTATCACCTTGTCCCACTAAATACATCACTTGTTTTAGCTATCGCCTTGCCCACTAAATACATCACTTGTTTTAGCTATCACCTTGTCCACTAAATACATCACTTGTTCTAGCTATCGCCTTGCCCACTAAAACATCACTTGTTTAGCTATCACCTTGCCCACTAAATACATCACTTGTTTTAGATATCACCTTGCCACTAAATACATCACTTGTTTAGCTATCCCTTGCCCACTAAATACATCACTTGTTTTAGCTATCACCTTGTCCACTAAATACATCACTTGTTTTAGCTATCACCTTGTCCACTAAATACATCACTTGTTTTAGCTATCGCCTTGCCCACTAAATACATCACTGGTTTTAGCTATCACCTTGCCCACTAAATACATCACTTGTTTTAGCTATCGCCTTGCCACTAAATACATCACTTGTTCTAGCTATCACCTTGCCCACTAAATACATCACTTGTTTTAGCTATCCCTTGCCCACTAAATACATCACTTGTTTAGCTATCACCTTGCCCACTAAATACATCACTTGTTTTAGCTATCACCTTGCCCACTAAATACATCACTTGTTTTAGCTATCACCTTGTCCACTAAATACATCACTTGTTTTAGATATCACCTTGCCCACTAAATACATCACTTGTTTTAGCTATCACCTTGTCCACTAAATACATCACTTGTTTTAGATATCACCTTGCCCACTAAATACATCACTTGTTTGATCATAGGCTGTGAATAATTATATTCTGGAAACACTGCACTAACCAGGAACCCACACATGTCCTTAAAGAGTACCTCCTGAAATATGCATTCAAAGCGACAGTAGTCTAAGTTACATTTGATTAACTCTAATTTGAAGTGTGTTTCTTAATTCTCTTTGTGTCACAGATTTAGATACTGGTACATTTTTTATAGAAAATTTAAGGAATCTTGTTTTGTTTAAATATTTTCCACCCTTGGTCTTTTCTGAAATTAATGTTCACATATGTGTGCAGAATTAGTGTTAAAAGCACAGAGGTAACACATATAGCAGGGGTCGTAACCTTTTTGGGGCCTCGACTGACACTTACATTTATCAAAGCTCCCTTATCACCCTTCTTTTCTCCATTTTACTTTTAATTCTTTTTTTCCATACAATTTGTATACATTCCTTAAATTCAACATTTCCTGCCTTGATAGAAAATACACAAAATAAATAAAATGTAGTCTCCATTTACCCTGAAAGGTAGCAGTCTTACCTTGACGGATTACACTATGGACCTATCTTATGAGCTGTACCATGGTTAAATAATGTAAGGTAAGCTTGACTTTTCTTGACGGTATAGTTTTCTTATGTGATCAACTACATTTTATTGCGAGATGGACCAGTTGATCGTGGTTGACCTTTTGCTGACCCCTGGCATAAAGGAGGAGATGGTAAGGAAGTGTGGGAATAAGGTATAGTGTAAGGAAGAAAGGAGGAGATGGTAAGGAAGTGGGGAATAAGGTATAGTGTAAGGAAGAAAGGAGGAGATGGTAAGGAAGTGTGGGAATAAGGTATAGTGTAAGGAAGAAAGGAGGAGATGGTAAGGAAGTGTGGGAATAAGGTATAGTGTAAGGAAGAAAGGAGGAGATGGTAAGGAAGTGTGGGAATAAGGTATAGTGTAAGGAAGAAAGGAGGAGATGGTAAGGAAGTGTGGGAATAAGGTATAGTGTAAGGAAGAAAGGAGGAGATGGTAAGGAAGTGTGGGAATAAGGTATAGTGTAAGGAAGAAAGGAGGAGATGGTAAGGAAGTGTGGGAATAAGGTATAGTGTAAGGAAGAAAGGAGGAGATGGTAAGGAAGTGTGGGAATAAGGTATAGTGTAAGGAAGAAAGGAGGAGATGGTAAGGAAGTGTGGGAATAAGGTATAGTGTAAGGAAGAAAGGAGGAGATGGTAAGGAAGTGTGGGAATAAGGTATAGTGTAAGGAAGAAAGGAGGAGATGGTAAGGAAGTGTGGGAATAAGGTATAGTGTAAGGAAGAAAGGAGGAGATGGTAAGGAATGTGTGGGAATAAGGTATAGTGTAAGGAAGAAAGGAGGAGATGGTAAGGAAGTGTGGGAATAAGGTATAGTGTAAGGAAGAAAGGAGGAGATGGTAAGGAAGTGTGGGAATAAGGTATAGTGTAAGGAAGAAAGACAGATGCACAACTGGTCTGACAGTGGGAAAGGAGCAATGAAGAACTATCTGGGGAGTGGGGTAAAGGAAAGCAAAAGAAACAGGAGATAAATCAGGAAAAGAGCGAGGTAACTAGAAGCTTTTTTTTTTAAATAAAGAAGTCTCATTTGTAGCAGATGTGTTTTGGGTTATATGCATATGAACTAATGGCACTAATGTGTTAAGGATGTGGGAGGATGAATGTATAGGAAGTGTACTAACATTTGTGTGGTATGACAGTGAAAAACCATTTATAAATAAAATAGCCTTAGTATACCCGACCAAGATTCAAACCCTGGTCTCTGTCACATGCAGTCCAGTCTATTGCGAGAGTGATGTTTTAGAGTCTATACCATTCAACCATGGATGCGGGTGTGAGCGGTAGTTAAATAGAACCTGTAGATAGAGAAGTTGCGTTCAAGGTGCTACAATCATGCGACGAAAGAGATCATATTTAAGAGTTAATATTTTATTTTTATCGCCGCCGCGTCTTGCTTCCTGTTGGGGCTACACATATTTATGACGATTCTAAGGAATAATACCTAAAACTTGAAAAATAAGAAATATTTTCAATCCATTTCATTGCCATAATAATAATAATAATAATAATAATAATAATAATCCCTTTATGAATATGTTTATTATAAATATGTACTTCCATGTGATGTGTACATTATTTTACATAGTGCTATAGAGCGGGGGCTCACCTTATGAACGGATCAGCTCGTGCAGCCCACTGGTGAGCCGGATAACTCCACCCCCTAATGTATACTGCAATGTAATTTGGGGGGATCTCAGCATTTCACTTGTTCATTTCATTTCTAACTTCCATCTAAACATGTTTTTATTCCAGTCACATTTTCTGACACTAAACCTTTCAATGTCTCCCTGCTTGAAGAAACAAGTCCTCCCCTGTTGAATACTCGTTAAAGCCAACAGTTTTTCTGTTAATTTAAGGTGGGTGGACAGATGCCTCAAGTAAAGCTCAGCGTTTTGGCACTTTTTTTTATGGCAAAACAGTTTTTGGCCAACATTACTAAAATATTGATCCGGTAGAAACACAGAGTTTAATTTTCTTCACATGGAAATATCAACATTTGTTGAATATCTCTTATACGCATTGCGGCAATAGATGAGAAACTTTTTAAATGAAGAGAAAAAGTTGTCACCCTGATTGTTGATATGATCATGTGTAGAAAATTAAACTCTATATTTCTACTGGATAATTATTTGATTTATTTTCAGCAAAACATTGTTTTACAATAAGAACTGCAAAAACAGTGAACTTTTCTGGCGTCCCTTCCATCCCACTTTAACAAGTTCTATTACACGGAATATAAAGATAAATGGCTGTTCCATATCGCTGAGATCATTACTTTCAGCCAAGGAAATGGAATAGGTCTTGAATGTTTTACATTTTATATGTACTTGTGGGGCGATCATCCGTTTTGGAATGTGAGAGAGAGAGATTGTATTGTCAGCAAGCTCCGCAGGGTGGAACGAGATGTCTATATGAAATGTAACCATTGTGTTACAACAAAGCTCCTCAGGGTGGAACGAGATGTTATATGAAATGTAACCATTGTGTTACAACAAATTAGGGTGGACTAGATCCGTTAAACATGTAAAGTTACAACAACTACAACACTCAGGGAGATGAATCGAATGTCTTAGTCTTTGTATACATGGTACTCGAGCAATGATGGGTCTGGACTAGATCAGCCGGTATAAAGTAAATCAAACAACATCACTATTAGAAGTCACATTGTCTTTATTTTAAAGGATTTTCTGAGCAATTATTCTCTGTCCGCATCTGCTCTGCGTGGTCGCATGCTGCACTTTTTAGAGACATTATTCTGTATTTTTAGAATTTTTTGTATCTTTATTTTGTAAATGAGCTTTGGTAAGATTTCATTGTTATTAACTAATTTTGTATTATTTAATTATTATATTATTATTATTATTATTATTTTGTTAGCACCCGATCGGGTAATAAATACATTTAGTATTATATTATTATTATTATTATTATTATTATTATTTGCTATCCAGCAGACTCAGCGAATATAATCTTTATAAAAACAGCTCTTAGCAAATTTTTTCATATGTAGTTATGCTCTAAACTCCTTAAGCCCAGAAAGGAATGCTGGTTGAAACAAGGCAATAAGTTTGTAGAGGTATATACATATGAATTCTCATTATTTAAACTATCGGTATATAACAGTCTTGGATTGTAATAGTTTTTCTTTAGCTGTGTTGACTTACTGAGGGAAGATGTATGAATTTATCAATCATACGCAGGTAACTATATAAAGTAGTAGTATTTTTATCCAAGTACAACACTCCCGATTATCCGGGTTAGTACTCTTTTATACTAATAAAATGAAGAGTTTGTCTGTCAAGAGGGTTGCGTTACATCTACTTCACGCAGAGGGCTGACTAGCCCTCGCACACCTGGGAGGAGGAATTTTAAAATTTTGATATTCACTTTTCATCCTATTTACCCTTTTTACACTTTTTATCCTTTTAACCTCTTTTACACTTTTTAACCTTTTTACCCTAACATTTTTCTCTGTGGCTAAGTCAGATAGTTTATGTGAAAAGGTATAAAAAGTGAAATAAGGGTATAAAGTAAATCTAATCAAAAAGGGCATAAGACTCAAAGGGCAAAAATTGCAAAAATGTCAGGAAAGACATCAATAGGAAAAGTATAAAAAAAGGCACATTAGAACAAAAAGTGCAAAAGTAACTCTAATACAAGAAAGGGCATAAAGGTTAAAAGGAGTAAAATAAATACAAAAAGGTAAAAAGAAGAAAACAGTTAAAAAAAAGGATATACAGGTAATGAAGTTAGAAGGATAAACAGGGTATGAAGGATAAAAAAAGATTAAAATAATTTTATTGGATTTAATTATAACCCTTTTGCACTTTTTACAGCTTATAAGGTTTTTACCTTAAAATGATTAGCTTTTTGCCCATTTTTCCATTTATACCCTTTTAATCCTTTCTACACCTTTCAACCACTTTACTTATTCTTCTGACCCTATTTTAGAAAAAATGTTTTTAATAAGAATTACCTTTTTACACATTTTTAACCTTTTTACTTTCATCAGGTACTTCATTGCTGGTCGTTTATCAGTTTTACATAAACACATTGTAGCTTGAGTGGAACTCGTTGCGAGTGAGCTGGAGACATTACGAGTGGTTGTGGTTGTGGTTGTGGTTGTGAGGAAAACTTGAAGTTCCATTCACAGTACCACATTTACTGCTTAGAAAAAATTTGAAGAACCACGCACAGATAATCTGCAAACCAGATAACTGGGAGCCTATACTCATCAAATAACAATTAATTACATTTTGGATGGTCTTTAAGAAGTTAATTCTTAAAATAATTATGTAACCATGTCTTTTTTTTACAAGTGCTTCAAATGAAATTAGCTATCTGTACACAAATCTAAACACACATTCTGTATGATTATTATCGTTGATTGTAAAATGTTTCTGTCTTCTCATGTTCTAGTATTCAATGAATCCATTTTACAAGCTGAACACACCAATTAGGTCCACAACTTTTGAGCGAAAGGCACAATTTTATGGTAAGAAGTATTTGGTGGGTTGACTGGTGGGATGTGCAACATCAACATGCAATCAAACACACCCACATGCACATCTTTTCTCAACACACACTGGTGAGATGGGAACGTTCAATTGTTTGTGCAACGGTACACACCTATTAGTGTGTATATACGAAAAACAAGGGGAGTTGCGTCACTCCTCCATTATCATCGTTGATAATAGCTGATCAACATGAACTAAGATGAAAACAAGGTTGGATTATTACTGAGCAAATAGGCTGTTGCCGAGGCAAGTGCAACTTGTTGGACTGTACTAGTAAGTGATTTCCTTCCTATTGTTAACCACCAGTTGTTCCTACATTACTGCGTGTGTGGCCGGGAAAGTTACACTTGTTTCAAGGAAACGTCACATCATTTATCTCACTTGTAATAATCTAATATATGAAATATTTAAATCAGTATTTATTTGTAAAATATTATTTTTCCTAACCTTAAGGGGAACACTATTTTGTATGGATTTATCACACTCCCCTAGAATAGATACAACTAAAAGGTTGGATACTACAACTACTATTACCTACGCATGTCACCCAAATGTTTACAATTCTTTACTCTCTAGCATAGCTAGAATTCAAACAATTGATAATTACAATAATAGTATTATTCACGTAGGCTTCTAAATTTGACAAAAGGCTCCTTTATTGAAGGCCAAAATCTTAAGTCACGGAAGTACACGCACTCACTATTTTCTTTTCCTGATTTCAAGAAAAGCAAATCTTTAAGAAAATGTGAATTCATTACATGTTTTCCCTTATTTATTTGGAACAAATTATTTGATAACAAGTGATCATACTAAAACAAAATCAACATTTTGGTATTCTATTGACCCCCACTCCCCTCGATGACACCTCACAGTTTAGGAACCACCAATCTATACTGTTCCACTTTAAGTTCAATCATAAATTAAACCCTAAATATATTATTTTGTGAAGCAAACCTTGAAATGACACTTTTACAATTTCATCATCATTGTTAAACATTCTATTTAAATTAGCCTATTGTATATAAAATATTGATACTAATACTAATAAAATAAAATGTCATAATTGTTGTCTGCAAACAAAAGTCATGCATTTTCTGTAAGTTCCTTTCAACAATTTCAATAACCTCTAACCCGCATTGGTGAGCATACGTCCTGGACGTCAAGCTCATCTAGTCTGGTTCACCAACGACAAGGCGGTCTTGGTTTCAATTAGCTTATCTGTAATATTTAGAACTAGACCGAGTTCAACTAGTCTCAAGGGACATTAGTCTCAAGGTGACATTAGTCTCAAGGTGACATTAGTCTCAAGGTGACATTAGTCTCAAGGTGACATTAGTCTCAAGGTCACTAGTTCAAGGTGACATTAGTCTCAAGGTGACACTAGTCTCAAGGTGACACTAGTCTCAAGGTGACACTAGTCTCAAGGTGACATTAGTCTCAAGGTGACACTAGTCTCAAGGTGACACTAGTCTCAAGGTGACACTAGTCTCAAGGTGACATTAGTCTCAAGGTGACACTAGTCTCAAGGTGACTTATCCAAAGTGACATAGTCTCAAGGTGACACTAGTCTCAAGGTGACATTAGTCTCAAGGTGACACTAGTCTCAAGTGACATTAGTCTCAAGGTGACATTAGTCTCAAGGTGACATTAGTCTCAAGGTGACATTAGTCTCAAGGTGACATTAGTCTCAAGGTGACATTAGTCTCAAGGTGACATTAGTCTCAAGGTGACATTAGTCTTAAGGTGACATTAGTCTCAAGGTGACATTAGTCTCAAGGTGACATTAGTCTTAAGGTGACATTAGTCTCAAGGTGACATATCTCAAGGTGACATTAGTCTCAAGGTGACATTAGTCTTAAGGTGACATTAGTCTTAAGGTGACATTAGTCTCAAGGTGACATTAGTCTTAAGGTGACATTAGTCTCAAGGTGACATTAGTCTAAGGTGACATTATCCAAGGTGACATTAGTCTCAAGGTGACATTAGTCTCAAGTGACATAGTCTTAGGTGACATTAGTCTCAAGGTGACATTAGTCTCAAGTGACATTAGTCCAAGGTGACTTAGTCTCAAGTGACATTAGTCTCAAGGTGACATTAGTCTTAAGGTGACATTATTTAGGGGAGTGGGATGACCCACTCTTACAAATGTTAATACCACAACTTGAGGTAAATGTTTTTCAGAAACCATTGAAGATATCATAGTTTGAAAAAAAATTTAAAGATTGTGTTCTTATTTACATTTTAAGCACAAGGTTTGTCAAAATATGTTGGCATAAGTACTTTTTTATCAACCGGAAAAAACTGCAAAAATTTGAAACGTATGGTAATATATATTCCACATAAATAATAATATTACAAAATCTATACTAAAAATTTGTATGGCAAATAATAAAAAACATAAAACAATATAGAGACATAACTTATTTTACGATTCCTGAGAAAAGTGTACCTTTATATGAAAAACCCACACTTTTTCCAGGAAACGCGCCTAAAGTTGTAAATACTGTTGGCTTACCTTAATACATCCCCGCTCCACACACGGGGTTATCCGAGTCCTCCTCTTCATAAATATCCTGCAACTTCCTTTTAGCCAAGCTGGTCTTTTGTCAAGACTTTATTTCACTTTCTTGGATTGATTTTTCCACTTTCCTGATTCTTAGTTTATCCATTTTTTGTTTCATGAGTTTAATACAATTTATTCCAGGGGAGATGCCTAGACTTTTTAAAAGTTCACATCTTACTATGTTGCCTTTGTTAAAACTAGCTACAGACTCTAAAGTATTCTTCATTACAAACGTTGGTTTTGGAATCGGTGATCAAATCATGCTATTCTTTGCGTGTCCCTCCATGTACACATTTTATAAGGAGTTGTGGGTTAGTTAAGCCCCTAAAATAGGCTGTTATCCCTTCACTGACCATGTTCGTACAGCTATATTTAGAGCACAGCCCGTGTCATTGGTGCAGGAAAGGTGGAAGTGTTCTGCTCCTACAGCCTTTTTTTCATCTCCTCTAAACATTTCTGTGAAGTCAGTCCATAATACGTCTGTATCTCGTATACAGATGTATTTGTGAGACGTCCTTGACCTCCAATCTATTTAGCCCCCCCCCCCCCCCCTCAATAGTAATGCTCCTACTTTTCTTACTTTTAAATTTTCTTAGGCCCGTATCCACACTTTTCTGCACATGGGCTGCATGACTTCCCTCAAAGTGTACAGATTTTATTTGCCAGCCAAGATTTAAAAAAAATACAATCAGACCAAATAAAGTCTAGGTATCTAAAATCTTGTCATACCAATAGATCACATTTTGTAATTTATGTGTTTTAGCATGAATTTTATTTTCACATGGTACAGAAGAAATATCCAACATCCATTTTACATCTTATTAGCAAATACTCAAAGTTAAAGCAGGAAGGGGAAGAAATATCAAAGATGCCCAGAAAAATGGAAATAATATGTTAGCATGTACAAATGAATAATAGATAAACTCGGCAAAATAAATTTATTGGCAGTTTGAGAACAAGCTGAAAATGTACACTGTTTACAATGAACGTTTAAAAAATATGTCACAATATCTTATGCACCGCTTTAAAGCACAGGACAGACCACATCAGATAATAAGATGTATTGTTACTGGTCTGGCATTGGTTGGCACTTGATGACACCTTGCAGTACTTCTACACCATGGTATGATTTATACGTAATAGTACTCTCTTTTGTGCATACAATAACATTAATGGTAGTTTGATCAGACAGTAAAAAAAATACTATTTTGAGCTATGTTTTGTAGTTAGAAATGTAAACCACAGTCTTTAACATTATGTTAGCAGTAATTAAATAGTTAACTAGAAGATGTGTGTTACAAAAATATCTATATAATTGAACTGTCTATTAAAATTATTTCGAACTACAAGAGTGCAACTTGTGGTCATTCCTTTACTTGAATCCAATGAGAAAGCACGAGAACAAATTAAAATGACCAACCACATAATTTAGAAACTTTGGAATACATTTAAGTATTGGTCCTGAGGCACTGTTAAAATTTTCTAGATGTTTGACAACAGGTAAAATTAAAATTCAACACAGACACTCTTTTATCCAAACTTGTTTACTCTTTTAATTTTGATCATAGCAAATTGTATTCTTAATTTTACCTGATGTCAAACATAATGAAACACATAATTTAGTAATAAATACAGACTCTGATCAAAATAATTACAATATCTGAACTAAAACATTTATCTGCTCTCACTTTTATTACACAGACTTCCGAAGTCGACTGTTGGATAATTTATAGCTAAACATAAAACACTATTTAGAACAATTTTAATAGTTAAGTAAAACCAAGGGTTGTCATCCATAGTAAGATAAATACAAGCTATATTTTTCTGTGGTGAATTACTGCAACACTCTGTCTTAATTAATGCTTCACGTATTTATTTGTATGTACTGAGATAATTACTCTAGAAGTTGAAACAAATGAAAAAGATTTCTCCCTGTACCCTTGCGCTACGAACACAATCGTGCGCAACAAGGTGTAGTATGTAGTCAATATTTGCAGTTATCCTTCTTATGATTATCATTGTACCAGCACATAAACTCACACATCAATATTTGTATTGCATTCCAATATACACACAGCAGCTGTTTATACTCTACAAATCTTTGCTTGATTTTTATTTTGAGGTATTTAACATGTACTTTCTAAACCAACAGATTAAATCTGCACACGACTTATGGACTAACTTAACTCTAGAGCATACACAACATCCAGTTCCCAGCCGTTAATTCATCATTGTCTAAGGTGAACCCCACATTTCACCAATAATACACTTTTCGGTCATGTCAGGAATCAAACCCGCGACCCTTATCTCAGTTGACAGATACACTACCGACTGAGATAAGGTGTCGGCCTTTCTCGATAAAGTTGGAACACGAAATATTAATGCATGAATTGGATTTACTTTTCATTAAATAGTCACAGAACATAATCCAAAGTAAACTAGCTTATTTTTGAACGTTATATAAAATAATATATAGGATATTTAATTTGTTTGATTCTATCTTTTAAAATAATATGTTACATCCATGGATTTGCTCTTAAATTAATTGCACTAATTAAGTCAATGTTTCAAGGAAATTAGCTCATTTGCTCTCATTGATATGTATATGCTAAGTTGTGCTAAGTTATCTCACCACAGCTTAATACAGTGCAAGAAAAGTGCAAACATTGACTAAAATGGATATTTGGAAGAAATCCTATTTCTAAATTCACCATTTTATTTAAATGTTAGCCAGCCTCTAACATTACAATATTATCTTGTTGTCACGCATAGGAAATTAACCAACCATGTGAAGATAAACCAAAATAACTGTAAGACATTCTTTAAATATTAGCATAGAAATCCTGTGATTATGCTAATGGGAGTGAGGATTAATTTTCATTTTCTTACACTTCTAGTCCCCGTAACATTTCTTGTGACGACCCCGTGGGGATATGTTCATATGAGTGTGTACAAGTACTGCATTCCTGCCAGTTCATTTCACTGTGTGGGGGGTTGTCGGGGGGAGGGGGAGCCTGCCTTTGGTTTGGTTTGATGGTGGTCAGTTGTGAGGTTGCCACACTGCTTCACTCTGGAGCAACGGCAACTGGAACAAGCACAATTACCAACCGTGAGACATTTAGATGAGCGCATTGGTTATAAATTATGTTGTTAATAAATACAATCTTACAGATTGAAGTTGAAAAGGAATCAGATTTAATACTGTGAAAAGCAGCCTATTGAAGGTATTATGACTCATTAACTCCGCCCCCCTCCCCCGCCTATTCTTTGGTTTAAGGTAGAGTACAAGGGAATAAGAGTTATTATTTGTATCTTTACAGGTTTCCAAACAAAAAACCTTAATGGCTAAAATAAATAAAATATTGATTTTGTAGAAACATTTAATATTATTTTATACATTAAGTAGTCTCAACAGTTTTTGTATATCCGCCATGGCTACCACCGAATTTTACCTGGACATTTTATCTTAATTTAAAAGGTTTCTGGTCGTATACCCCGATATCTTTGGCAAATATTCAAGAAAGTGTTAAGATAAACTACACAAAGGCAACTATTCTAACTGTTTATACTGAAGGAATATTTGTTTTATTTAATCCAAACAAAGATGTTTGTCATAAGAACTTCAAAAATACTGACTTTAACTTGAGCTCTGTTCCATCCCATCTTGGTAATGGAAAACAATTTGCTCTCGCCAGCAACTTGACATTAATATCAAAGTATTTTTTATTTGTTTTTTATGTTTAACATCATAATTAATAATGTCTTATTATAAAGGTTAGAGATAAAAACTTTTATATAGAGGAAATGCAACCTCATTAGCATGTAAAGGTAATGGGAAACCCACAGTTCAGAAAACACACCCAATGTACCCTACTGATATTTTAAAATTTACGTCCCTGTCACTGAAAATCCAATCCATCGTGAGTATGATGCCTAAGACCGTGTGATCCCCGGTGCTAAGAGTTACAATTTTATTAACAATGCATGCTTTTGGAGATTTTTGAAATATGATTGCCAAACCTGGTGAGCGTTTTCGTCTCTCTGCCATTTGTTCTTGAGGAAGTATTGCAGTCTACGGACTGTGGAGTCTTCAGATCCCAGCCACGAGGCTCCACCAAACTTCTTACCCATGTTGAACTGAGGACATTACAACATTGGCTTCACCAACAACTGAATTACTTGCCTACAATCCATGTTTATTAATATTTTCCTGACATAAAGGAGCGTTATCCTGATGACTAGGTTCAGACCATCATTAGACAGAGTGACTCTTGAATACATTAGAGTGAAAGTGTTTATCGTGAGTCAGGTCCTATCAGATACCACACCGAGGGGACTGTGCCAGATATAACTATCTGTAAGCTGTGTGTTGATATTAAATGTGCGTCCTAGCCTCTAGTCTATGTTCAACCTTTGTTTAGTAGCTGTTCTAGTTGGAATATATCATATTTAGTGAGATATTTGAAATATGTTCATAATAAATACGTTTTCTTCCTTGGAAATGTTTCCAAGGTTATTGTGGGTGTAGGAGTGAAGGAGATTTGACCTTCAAGTTCAATATTGAGAATCTTCGCACACCACTGAAGATTATTAAAGATATTTATGATTTTGGCAACCAATGCACCGGGCACTGGCTAAAGAATGTTTACTCGTGATTCATGGGTCCCTGGTTTGATTCCATGTGGCACAGATCTGCTATCGGTGTATGAATGAATGTGTTCCATACTTATGATGTGTGGTGGAATACAAAATGCAAAGTCTCAATACATATTTAAAAGAACGGGACACATCATACAAGAAACCACATGTTTCGTCATTATGAACAAACTATACAACTAACATTTGTCTACTCTAACTCCTTCTTAATCAGTTCTGTAATTTTGTTCTAATTACGTATTCTTACATTTAAAAGAACACATTCTACCAATTCAAAACTTGTTTTTTTTTAATATTGTGTACAGGTGCGTTGCATGGAGAATCTGGCGTGAAGGGCGGCGTGGTATAAAAAAGTTTAGGAACTCTTGCTCTCCACACATCGGGTGTGTGACTGGGTTGCCGGTGACGGGAATAACAGGGTTCGAATCCCGGTCAGGTGTAACTAATCTACAATTATTCTAAAATTATCCTTCCTCATCCTAATCCTACTAGCGTAAGTCAATGTCTGTGTATTACTCAAACCGATGCTAAAACATGGGAGTGTAACAATACAATCTTCGTATTGTACAATAGCTACCCCACCCAACCTGATTCTACATGCTTCATCACTTATAACATACTACCCGCTCCTTAATAACTCCGACGTAATCTATAATAGTACTGTTCACTATTATAGCCCAATGCAGCCCAACCATCTCACATCATTTAAACATTCTTTATTCATCCATTATTGTCCGTCTACGAAACGAGTTGTTCGTCACGTACCTTGAATCTCCACGCTAACATCACTAGAATCCTGCCAAGTCAAAACGGCCCGGCTGGGTCGCGGACGACTACAAGAAATGTCCAAAGCTGTAACCGGCCCGAGAACATATCTGCACAGTGTTGCCACCTGGGGGAAAACCATGGCAACCGTCGCCTAGCAACTGACGCTTCCAACGGCTGTCGAGTGATCAACTTCAAATATTCGTGTTTTGCTGCAATGCGTCGGCTGACGGCCAATCAGCGACCAGGAAGAAAGAAGAGACTGATGTATGATGACGTGATGCCTGTGGTTACGTGACTGGCTTGGATATGAACTTCCCCCCCCTTGTTTTGTGTGCTAGATTCAGAAAGAGTATATATAAGAGTATAAAAATTGTATATGGACAGAGCATTGCCAGAGGGCGAGGTAGACAGAGCATTGCCAGGGGCGAGGTAGACAGAGCATTGCCAGAGGGCGAGGTAGAGAGAGCATTGCCAGAGGGCGAGGTAGACAGAGCATCGCCAGAGGGCGAGGTAGACAGAGCATCGCCAGAGGGCGAGGTAGACAGAGCATCGCCAGAGGGCGAGGTAGACAGAGCATCGCCAGAGGGCGAGGTAGACAGAGCATCGCCAGAGGGCGAGGTAGACAGAGCATCGCCAGAGGGCGAGGTAGAAGAGCATCGCCAGAGGGCGAGGTAGACAGAGCATTGCCAGGGGCGAGGTAGACAGAGCATCGCCAGAGGGCGAGGTAGACAGAGCATTGCCAGGGGCGAGGTAGACAGAGCATCGCCAGAGGGCGAGGTAGACAGAGCATCGCCAGAGGGCGAGGTAGACAGAGCATCGCCAGAGGGCGAGGTAGACAGAGCATCGCCAGAGGGCGAGGTAGACAGAGCATCGCCAGAGGGCGAGGTAGACAGAGCATTGCCAGAGGGCGAGGTAGAGAGAGCATTGCCAGAGGGCGAGGTAGACAGAGCATCGCCAGAGGGCGAGGTAGACAGAGCATCGCCAGAGGGCGAGGTAGACAGAGCATTGCCAGGGGCGAGGTAGACAGAGCATCGCCAGAGGGCGAGGTAGACAGAGCATCGCCAGAGGCGAGGTAGACAGAGCATTGCCAGAGGCGAGGTAGACAGAGCATCGCCAGGGGGCGAGGTAGACAGAGCATCGCCAGAGGGCGAGGTAGACAGAGCATTGCCAGGGGGCGAGGTAGACAGAGCATCGCCAGAGGGCGAGGTAGACAGAGCATCGCCAGAGGGCGAGGTAGACAGAGCATGCCAGGGCGAGGTAGACGAGCATTGTATGACAGCATTACGTGTATGGAGGTCCTGGAGGAGGGACCAGAGAGTTTGAACCGATTGGTATCATTAAAATTATTTATAGAAACGACATGATAGGTATCAGGGTCATGGAGGATGGACCGAGAAATTCATTCGTTTAATAGAGATAAAATTATTATTTGCTTATTATGTATCAGGGTCATGGAGGATAGACCGGGAAATTTAATTTGTTTAATATAAATGGACTCTTTTTTATTTTGCATATTATGTATCAATGTATCAGGGTCGTAGAGGTTAGACCAGGCTGTAATTATGCTTTCAATATTATTAAACTGTTTATTTATTAGGTGTGTCGGGAATAAAACCCGCATTTATGATGTGGCGTGTCTCTAGTAGAACGCAATGGGGCGATTGGGCCTGAATTTAGCTTTGTTTACTCTACAAATATTGTTTAGGTGTCAGTATGATTGTCATACGTTGCAAATTGTTAGAGTTAGTTATCAACACTTGGTTGGTATACGCTATTTTTAGCGTTTTATTCTGTGTCCATTTTATTCTATCAATTTATACTTTGAGTTAATGTAAATGGAAGGACTTAAGATTTCATTGAATATAACTGTTAATTAAAATTATTACCTTAAATTTTGTTGGAAAAGCTTAGTATATATTTTTTATACTATCATTCTGTAACATGATAGGAAAGACCGTAAGTCAAGTTTATGAAGTTAGTTTTTAAGATACAATGTTTTCTTTATGGATAGTAGCTACTAGGAAGTTTGAATTAAGGCCTTTATCCTCTTGTCTGTTTGTTTTTTGAAGATGATTAAAGTATTCCTGATTTAAAATATTTGCTCTTTAATTTGTTGATGATATTTCATGTATGCACATCACCCCTTTCCCGTAGTTTTAAGGGCCTTTCCTACAGGGACAGTGGAGGGTGTTGCAGGAGAAAATTAATTATGAGTGTACTAATCAAAATAAAACAATTAACTCAAATGGTGGTGTTAATTGCTCTTGACACCAGGAGATATTTTAAGCACAAAGCCACCAATTATGTCAGACCACTCACATACTTTGTGGAAAACTATCCGATAAAATTTAAAAGTTTTATTTAAATAAGTCATTACTGCCAATAACAATTCAGTGTTTGTTTGCATACAAGTTCCAATAGTTCAAAATAATCCACCAGATGGGCATAGAGGAGAAATGGGGAGGGGGAAAGAAGAAAATGAAATGCGTGTCGTTAAAAAAATCAATGAGTTTATATAAAATAAGCCATAAAAATATGTAATCAAAGCTAAATTAGAGTTTGGAGGTTTTTATTATGAACCTACCCCTTTTAAGTACAAGTTACTCACCGCTCCACAGTTCTGCGTCGTCCACGGAACAGTCCAAGATGAAACACACAAACAAAACATTGTTCATGTTTGTACATTGAACAAGACATTTTATGACATGACAGGGTTCCATGTTTAAACGTCTGTAACTTATCATTACTTGTTTAGATCATTTTAAAAATATTTTATTAAAAAAACTGTCTATTTACACCACACACAATTAGATTAATATAAAATCAGCCAAAAATAAATCCCCAGTTATTGAGGTGGACGTAATAAAAATGTTTGTAGCCATCTACTGACAACTTATTTTGAATAGAGCAGTTAAAAAACACTATAGGCTTATGTTTACAAAATTAGCATGTTGATTACTTGTTGATTATTTGACTAAGGATTAAGTCAGGTTATCAACATAGATGTAAATGTGGACACAAGTGAGTATAATTTGCTCAGTCTATAGTGGTTATTTAGAAACAGGTCGAGCACCTTGGGTGGGGGGGTATTTGAATACACATACACAACTGGACATGTTGATATCTCAAGTCTCAGTCGGATAACAAGGCACTTTTTATAGCAAAAAAACAACTTTTGGCATAAATAAATAAAATATTGTCCCAGTAGACATATTTAGCCGAGTTTTTTAAACACAATAATCTCAACAGTTCTTATATATTTGTTGAGATTTATTGAAAAACATAAACACATAATGAAACATCCTATTGAAATGTCCTGACGACCTTGACCCAGAGCTGTTACCCCAAACACACCTAATCTCCCATCTTAACACGTTTTCCCTTCACGTCACTTTTGTAACGTACATATTATTATTATAATAATATTATCATCACCACGTCTTACTACCTGTTTAGGTTACACACATGATAACTCTAATGAGGTAGGTATAAGGAAGGTAATCCACCCGCATTTGTGAGGAAGGAGAGTGGGAAACCACTTAGGAAAAACCACCCTCACTAGACTCGACTAGGATTCGAACCCCAATATCCAAGTCTTCAGCTTCAGCAGGCATATTATATTAAGGTGAACAAACAAATTCTGAATATTAAACACTTTTAGCTTTCATTGTTGCAAACATTATTGCGATTCATAAACTTCTAAATTTGGTTTTCAGTTATTGAAGTAGTTTAAGGTGAGATGAAACGAAATGCTAACTAAAGTCGATATTTTAACAGTTTTTATAACAAATAGGTTTCTGGTGCAAAAAATAAAATACTGCTTAAGTAGATAAATTTATTTTAATTTTCCATACATGGAATCTTAACAATCCTTCGATATCTGTCATGGGAATGTCGGAATTTGAATAGGAATGTTTCTTTGTATTTAAAAAGTTTGTCTGTGCACGTGACCGATATTTAAAAACTATTGAGATTACTATTATGTAGAAATATAAACTAAATGTAGTTAATAGAGCAATATTTTGTTTAAAAAACTTTTTGGTCAAAATAATCACAAACATTGCACTGATCTTAACCTGCATTCCTTCTCAATTTAAATACGGAATAAATATTTTCATATATTTATGAATGCAGATATTGTTCGACATTTTAAACTTTCAGAAGCTAAGTTCATATTAGGCCACTTTTAAGCATGTAGTAAAATATTTTTAAGTATTAGTTGAATCACTGAAGTCTTACTGAGTATATTTCAAAAACGACATCAGTATATTTGTATCATCCACAATTTTTGAGAAATGTTCACATACAATGATATATTTAGTATAGACCTAGCTATGTAAATAAGTTAAATATCATTATTTCTGAATTATGTTGTATAATGTTGTATCAGGAATTTGGATGTAGACTGTCAAATCGATAGCACTTCAAAGTAAGCTCAAAAAAATATGTTTTAACATTTTAAAATACTTTATTCTTATGTAAGAAGTGTAAAATAAATACAGGTAAATATTGTTGGGTTATTGTAACTTAATATTACGTGGTTTTTATTGATATATTCACAACCTTTTAGCACAAAATATTAATGTATGAATGAAATAGCCCAAACTTGACTGATTTAAAGTTCCCAGAGTAAAAATTAAATATTTAAAAAAATGTTTTGGGTTTCAATCTACATAAAGTTTTCAAAGGATAATTATGTATTATATGACATGACATGACTTACTAAAGAGCTCAGGAAAAGATAAGAAACAGGAGGAAAGATACATGGCAAAATGGGAGAGAAGAGGAGACGAGGGAGTGAACTAAAAGATAAGGAACAGGAGGAAAGATACATGGCAAAATGGGAGAGAAGAGGAGACGAGGGAGTGAACTAAAAGATGAGGAACAGGAGGAAAGATACATGGCAAAATGGGAGAGAAGAGGAGACGAGGGAGTGAACTAAAAGATGAGGAACAGGAGGAAAGATACATGGCAAAATGGAGAGAAGAGGAGACGAGGGAGTGAACTAAAAGATAAGGATCAGGAGGAAAGATACATGGCAAAATGGGAGAGAAGAGGAGACGAGGGAGTGAACTAAAAGATAAGGAACAGGAGGAAAGATACATGGCAAAATGGGAGAGAAGAGGAGACGAGGGAGTGAACTAAAAGATGAACAGGAGGAAAGATACATGGCAAAATGGGAGAGAAGAGGAGACGAGGGAGTGAACTAAAAGATAAGGATCAGGAGGAAAGATACATGGCAAAATGGGAGAGAAGAGGAGACAAGGGAGTGAACTAAAAGATGAACAGGAGGAAAGATACATGGCAAAATGGGAGAGAAGAGGAGACGAGGGAGTGAACTAAAAGATGAACAGGAGGAAAGATACATGGCAAAATGGGAGAGAAGAGGAGACGAGGGAGTGAACTAAAAGATAAGGATCAGGAGGAAAGATACATGGCAAAATGGGAGAGAAGAGGAGACGAGGGAGTGAACTAAAAGATAAGGAACAGGAGGAAAGATACATGGCAAAATGGGAGAGAAGAGGAGACGAGGGAGTGAACTAAAAGATGAACAGGAGGAAAGATACATGGCAAAATGGGAGAGAAGAGGAGACGAGGGAGTGAACTAAAAGATAAGGATCAGGAGGAAAGATACATGGCAAAATGGGAGAGAAGAGGAGACGAGGGAGTGAACTAAAAGATAAGGATCAGGAGGAAAGATACATGGCAAAATGGGAGAGAAGAGGAGACGAGGGAGTGAACTAAAAGATAAGGATCAGGAGGAAAGATACATGGCAAAATGGGAGAGAAGAGGAGACGAGGGAGTGAACTAAAAGATAAGGATCAGGAGGAAAGATACATGGCAAAATTGGAGAGAAGAGGAGACGAGGGAGTGAACTAAAAGATAAGGATCAGGAGGAAAGATACATGGCAAAATGGGAGAGAAGAGGAGACGAGGGAGTGAACTAAAAGATAAGGATCAGGAGGAAAGATACATGGCAAAATTGGAGAGAAGAGGAGACGAGGGAGTGAACTAAAAGATGAACAGAAGGAAAGATACATGGCAAAATGGGAGAGAAGAGGAGACGCGGGAGTGAACTAAAAGATAAGGATCAGGAGGAAAGATACATGGCAAAATGGGAGAGAAGAGGAGACAAGGGAGTGAACTAAAAGATAAGGAACAGGAGGAAAGATACATGGCAAAATGGGAGAGAAGAGGAGACAAGGGAGTGAACTAAAAGATAAGGATCAGGAGGAAAGATACATGGCAAAATGGGAGAGAAGAGGAGACGAGGGAGTGAACTAAAAGATAAGGAACAGGAGGAAAGATACATGGCAAAATGGGAGAGAAGAGGAGACGAGGGAGTGAACTAAAAGATGAACAGAAGGAAAGATACATGGCAAAATGGGAGAGAAGAGGAGACGCGGGAGTGAACTAAAAGATAAGAAACAGGAGGAAAGATACATGGCAAAATGGGAGAGAAGAGGAGACGAGGGAGTGAACTAAAAGTGGGTAAAGATAAAGGACAGTCTAAAGGAAACTGCTCGGCTCAGAAGGTCTAAAAGAATCTGGAAGGAATGGGTTACGAAGGCAATGTTGAATAGGATGGAAGAAAGGATGAATTGGAAGTATGTGGGAACAGAAGAAAAGAAAATGATACAGAGAAAATTGAATAATGACTTAAGAAGAGATACTAAACAAACCAGAGAAGAGTGGATGAGTGTAAAATGTAAAGAAATAAGGAAAATTCTGAGATAATATACAGAGTGAGCATGGTGTTCCAAGGAAAGAAGCGCAGAACGAGATTTGAAATATAGAGGATGAATGGCCTGGTAATCAGTGAGCTCAAGATGTTATGAACATAATTCTTAGAATGACTGTACGAAGCAGATCAAAGACATGGCTAAGAGATGAACGAGACAAGAGTATCTGAGCACACAAAGAGTAACTTCATCTTGGAAGAGGAGGTAGAAAAGGCACTGAAGTAGATGAACAGGATGGACGAATTACTGACGGAGATGTTGAGCTTGGGGTTAGAAGAAGAAGAGAACATTGTATATGAGAGAGGTGTAAGGGTGGGTTTCGGCGAGGAAAAGGAACGCCATTGGGCTACTGAGAACTATAGGAGTGAGTGAAGGAGGTTGTCTCTCCCCCACCTTGTTCAACATCTACCTGGAGGAGATTAGAGGAAGGTGTTTAGATGGAACAAGGATAGAGATTTGTGGAGCATGGACGGGAACTGACGGAAATGTTGAAATATCTGAATGAAGCTTGTGAAGAGATTTGAAGGGCTTGAGATGTGGGTTTGGAGGAGGTTGGAAGAGAGTTGAGGAAAGAGAACAGGAAGAGGAACTAGATTGGGCAATTGTTGAGAAGGGAAAGTCTACTGGAGGATGAAAAGAGGACGTAGAAGTTACCAGATAATGGATAATATCAAGGTGGGAGGATGAGGATTATTGTTGAAGACAGAACAGCGTGGATAGCTCTCGTGTGATGACCTGTCGCTAGGCACAAAACTAGATAATGACGATAATAATATTTAGACACTATGACAAACATGAATATATTAAGGAATCTTCATTCCCTTACCCTGCTGTCCAGCTGGGTGATGCATGAAAAAAGTACAAAATTAAATTAATTAACTTAAGTAAAATTCTTAGCAACAATTTCATAGCCTACATTATTTTGTTAAGGTAAATTTAGCTCAAATATCTACAATATAGCATTAATATACGATTAAACAAGTAGAAATAAACGTACTAATACTTTTGAAGTTAAAACTTACACTTCCATAAAGCTATTTTGATTTATTTAACGTTTAATGACAATTACATTTAATGGATTTTAAAAGGCCCTACAACTTTAATTTGAACTATTTGCTCTAGTTTGCTTGAAATAAAAATAACATATGACAATATATCATCATATGTTTAATCGTACATTTGGCTGGTAAAGATAACTATGTTAAAGAGAATCTTGCTCCTCTTTATGGAATTATTTAAAATTGGAATAGTTTGTGTGTTGCACCCAATTTCAATACTTTTGAAACCAAGAATATTCTAGAAACGTTCTAATTATTTATTACTTTTCCATGAGTGAAAGTTTCTTCTTAACAATGTGAAGACTTTACAGTCACGTGATACGGTCTAGTTTGATTCTAAAACGCCAGCTGAAAGGCGAGCAATGCCTGTGATTAAACCATATGTACCACTACATTCCGTTCACGATAGGTTTTTACCTGGATGACAGTTCCAAAATCATATGTTTAGGTTTTGGGTTGCCAACACTTGTAAAAGATCACGGTTTTGTTATAAATGTAAACTTAAGTTTTCTCATACTATTTCATTTTTTTAAATAATTTATTTTTATTTCCCAACTCGAAACAATATTTTAAACATAATTAAAAGTAGGCCTACTTATTTTTAGTTTTGGAACGTTACTGATTTTGTGTAATATAGTGCACACCTCAATATTGTTTAATACAGGCATCGCATTTACTTGGAAAGAGAAAATTGTTGTCAAATTTTTTTACATACAATAAATGATTTTATGATTATTTTATCGTATTTTGAAATATTTAACTGAATAAATTTTTTCATCAACTGCTGTCTGCATCATTGTAAAAAACTTGTTTACCGTATGTTCAATCATATGGTTTAGATTCGTCAGTCGCCATTTTGAAGCTATGTCTTTAGAAGTTTTTGTGAAAGTGGTGTTAATATTTTTTAAGGGGAATAAAACTATAAATAAACTTTGTTTCTGTCCTCAAATAAATATATAAATAATATTGGCCTAAATTACTGTTGTTAACTAACCATTAACATTACAGTCATCCAAAGTGATAGATATCAGCTGTTGGCGTAGTGATATAATAGGGATACTTCTAGTAACATTTCGAGCTGTCATCCAGGTAAACTTAGCTCGTGAATGACTTATACAGTCAAAGCTATTATCAAATTCATACAGTCTTATAATATAGTAAACAGTTTGTATAAAAATCAACATGAGTTTTTTTTTCATATTAAGATATCAATAATTATCTTAAATTTGAACACAAATTATTTTTAAATCTACAAATAAAAAATATTTAAATCAGAGTTTTAATTTTTTTTTTCAGACATCTTCACATTTTCACAGACATCTCCACATTTTTTTCCCAGTAGATAGCATTTCACATCCTATTAATCAACGCAAATAACTTATCACATTGGTATCCCCCCCCCCCCCACTATGTTTTAGTTTTATTCAACGTGCACTTTATGAACCGACTAATATCAGAACACGAGAAGTTCTATGAGCGATAGAGAAAGGGCCTTCAAATTTTTCCGGGAAAGATATTTTCACATACTTTCCAGGGTTGTTTTACAAACCATACTCGACATGGGACCGACAGCTTTCCTTCCCCTCCGAGGTAAATTGTGTGTGTTAAGGAATGTTATCACTCGACCCGGGCCGGGTTTGAACCCCGAGGTGGCACTCTATCCCAAGACCACAGAGGTCGACAACTCACTACGTAGTTCTCTATTTCACTTGACGCTGATGCTGTACATTCTCACCTAACCCGTTAGTTTAGCTAACAGACCAGCTTTAATGACTAGTAACAGAGCAGACATTGTGTTTGTAGCACTTACCTGCAATCTCAGCATGAATGAGGAACACTGTGATTAGTATACAGGTACAGGTTTAATGACATTAGCTACACTTACAACGATTATTGACACTTTTTAACCCGATGACACTAACGTAACAAGTCTTTATGTAAACTAGGGATAAACAACCATACTCACCCTAGATTGTAGTACAGTGTTTTAAGCAACTATATTTACACTCTATCTCAATTGTCTACTATTCCAAGGGTCCCGGGTTAGAGTCCTGTCAAATGCTGAAATATACAAAGTGAGATAAAATGTATTCGAGTCAATATTTGTTAAATTAACAATCTAGAGTATTTATAAAACTAATTTATATAGCATATATATATATTATATATATATATATATATTGACTTAGTTGTCCACACTAGTAGAGTAGTGAACTTTGAACAAATAGTTCGGGGTTCAAACTCTACCGAATACACTTTGAAGCGGTTTGATACACTGTGACTGCCCGTAGTCTGTTAAGCCAAAGGCATGAACACAGCCCCGAATAACAGGTTTGAGCTAAGAGTCTATCTCACGACCGATTATCCGGGGTATTATGTCTACACAACCACGCTTGAACCAGAAAACCTATTGAAATATTCTTCATTTGACAACTGGGAAATTACGATCAGGGAAATACTATTTTAATTTTAAAATTATTAATTTTAAATATTGTTGTAATTTTAAAAAAATGGCTGAGCAATGTTTTTACACTCTATTTCAATTTCTCTTATGAATACTTCAGTTTAACACATATATTATTATTATTATTATTAATAGTATTATTACTATAATAATAATAATAATGTGTTTTTACGTAGCTAGGAAACAAACCCGAACTTTATTTGGCAATACTCGTTCTTTCCGTGACTTATTTTACACCTCAATGACTCACCTGCGAACTAGAATCTATCATCAAACTTGTGAACTAACTGTTTTCCAGAATATTATATTCTATGAATAACATATGTACAATATTTTAACTAAGTATCAGAAAACACAAATTAATTACATTTATATTCATAAACGTACGCAATTATTAAGCCTTTATTATAATGTGGACTATCAATATAACATATGTAGCTCAAAGTAACTTAGTGATATAAAAAGTAAAATTAATTAAATAAATAGTGTATTCTTACCAGCTGAAGTGGATTTGCGATTCCAGATAAAGCATGAAAAAAACAGAAGGAACAAACATTTCAATTAGCATTAAAAAAAACCATTTAACTTGTTCAGTACGTAGCGTACAAACTAACAACCATATTTAACAGAAATTTTGATATTTCAGTTGATTGAGTTTTACTAAGTATTTCCTTAGCAAACTGTATATTTTGATGATTATTTTAAACATGATTTTGGTAGGAAGAACCATGATGGACGTATTTTTTACTTCAAGAAGTCTACTGACCAATAACTCAATAAAGGCCTTTCATAAGGTCCTTCATATCAAAATCAGTGTATATTGTTTAGGAGCCATTCAGTAAAAAAGTGAGAGACAAAGCCACATTGTCATCAAGGGTACATTATTTTAACATGTTCACTAGTAGAGGAAACAAATCTCCTTCTTGAGTCAACCAGCCAGCTTCCACAAAGCTAGATTCAGATAGCAACCCAGCTCCTCTTCCCATAATCAATCTCACAAACGCACTTTCTCATACTGAACATTTCAATAGTCCCTTTTTCTTGTTTGTTGGTGACTGCCCAGTTGCAAACAATTTTTGAGAACAGTTTTTGAATACACCAGCTTCTTAGGCTATTTTGCAATTGATAAAGTGTGGATGCGATGGAAGATGTAGATTCTGCAAGGAAAATATTCCGTGTACAGAAATGTGTGGATGCTTGGTTTTCAGTTGCAACAATAAACCAAGCCAACAAGGGATAACTGAGGATTGTGATGAATAAAACCATAGTGTAATTAGACGTTTGAATTGACTTATTAACTATTTAATGAATATTTTGTATTCCATTTTACGTAGTTAGATTAGTTCAGTGATCCAAATAATACATTTTTACACAGATACTTTGTAATCAAAAGGTAACTTAATATCTCATTGTAACTGCTTGAAAATAAAATTATTATTATTATTATTTTATTATTATTATTATATCACCACGTCTTACTACCCGTTCGGGTTATACGCACTTACGCTAATGTGTAATGGTAGGGTGATTGTGAGATGAAATGAAGGACCTACAGTTTAACGTTGAATCCGAACCACGGTGGAGACCTGGCATTCCTCACATTCACAAGATGTCTTGCAGATGGTGAAGGAAGGGTTTGGTAATCAGATAAATCTGTGCCGGGACCTAGGATTGAACCCGGCCGCCAGCACAGAAGTCTGACACCTTACCCCTAGACCCACCATTGAAAATAAAACATTTACTAATACGTTTATGATGAATTTGATGATCCCACTAATTTTCTTGTGTCAGAAAACATATATTTAGAAATATTATTTGTAATTATTCATAATTACTTACGAAGCTAATGAAATACTGCTAAATGGCAGCTATTTTGGACACTATCTTGGGTTTTATACGATTACAATATTAAGAAAAACGCCACCTTTTTTTTTATAAAGCTTACTATTCCTTAATTTGAAATCAAGAGAATTTTCTATTTAAACAAAAAACAACAACACGAAATTATAAAATGAGTTTACACTCCTTTGTTTGAATGCTCGGAGTAATAATTTGTAAGTCTCACCGCGCGCGAGAATATCAAAGTATTTGATCAGGTCAACCGCTTAAAACTGGCTTTCACCCTAAAGTCGATGCTCGGGGACGTGGTCACAACGGCCCCAATTCCCAGGAGCTACCTGGTGGACACTTATCAAAGTTATGTTTCCATGGCACCGAGATCAATTTTTGATAGGTGTGAATATTTACAGTACTTAGCAATACAAATGTAAATTGTTATTTTCCTGTTGTTAATCTTCTTATACAATGAAAGAAATTCTTAAACTATTATTTATAATTTAAAAAAATGCAAACTAAATGATATATTTACTAAAAAAAAAGTTCATGCTACAGAAATAATTTTAGCCTACTGACAATGTAAATGAATAAATTACACACCATTACAAATTATTAATTTAACAGTTAAAGTTTATTTATTCCATTTAAAAGGCTATTTTAACAAAAGGCGCGATAAGGGAGCACATCGTTAGCCCCTTAGTAAAGTGCGGTGTAAGGGTGCAAGAGAATTCAAACACAGTCCTAGTCTTCTATTAGCAAATAAAATAATAAATTATAATTTCCACTCATTGAGACGAAACAATATGGCTGTCTCATATCAATAATCACACGTGTGAGGTATCAAACAACCAATGCAGCGCGAGTCACATGTGATGGGTGCGTTTAACAAGTTTTACAACTTTTAGAAAATAAAATGAGAACGAGAGACAATTTTGAGTAGTTTTTGCAAATGTTGTACAACACTCAAATGTAACAAGTTACTACAATAACATTGTTTTATAACTTTTTTACTACCTATTGTAAACACACAATAAGTTACGTGCGGTTCAATCACAACCAATTATTACTTAGTAAATAATAAACATATTATGTCTTCATGAACCAATACATTTTTACTACTGTTTGTGGATTGAATAGCTACAATAAAAGCGGATACAATAATGATTTTAAAGTATTTAATTATCTTTAAAATAACACACAAAATTAGATTAATATAACATTTTTCACAATTACTAGTTGTTTTCTTTTTAAAATATTTCATGAAGCAACCGAAAATATATATTAACGTTTCATAGCTTAACTCTTTATCTTATCGATTAAAGCCAAACTACACACAATAAATATAAAATAATTAACTGAATTGGACTAGGAAGAAATATATATTTGAATACAAGCCTACCTTTAAATTTTATATAATAATAATGAGCTTAGATAATCTCCTTTATGCATGTTAAGCAAAGACCGATAAATACATTGATTTATTTTACTGTATATATTGGCTATTCTTTGTGTAATCAAACAAAAACACATTTTAAGGATTTGAATGAGATAAATATATAATTTTGTATTTTATTCGATGCATTATTTCATTAGACATATTATTTTAAAATTTATCTTTAAGTTGACAATTAATAGCCAAATACCTATTAAGGGCTTAAGAAAATACTGCTGTAGCAGTGCTTAATTTGAGTTGATCCACCAAAATATTATATATTGTGTTAATATTTGGGATATTTTGTATTTCAAGGCTGGTTTCTATTTTGGCCTTTCGCCATCTTCTCAAGCTGAACCAGGATAAGTTCGATTTTATCGATTGTTGTACTTATCGATTCCTCCATCCTTTCGACTCTTCCTTCCAACACGGTAAACTCTTGCTGCGTCACTTCCGGAGCACTCTTAGGATGAGTGGAAGATTCCGTGTCAAACTTGCGACCTTCAATGTCGGCCAGCATCTTCCTGGTCTCGACTTCCCCCACCACTTGGTCAGGGTCGATGTCGTACTTGGCAAAGAACATCTCGATCTCTAGCTCCGAGAAATTGCACTTCCTGAGAGTATCTCTTATCTCTCTGAAAGTGATTCTCCCGTCCTGTCGCGGTCCATCGTCTCTCGCCAATTTATGTCCATAGCCGAGTTTATGGAACACATTTGTTACCCCCCTCCAGAGGAAATCTGAAACCTCCAAGTCACTCCTGGAGGAGATCTCAGACTTAACCTCAGAGTAAGTATCATTAATGATTGCAAGGAACATGTTTAGAAGAACAAAGAAAACAAAGAAAATATAAGTCACGAAGAACAATGGGCCTAGTATTCTATTGGCTCTCTCTATTGCATCATAATCAAAATCAGCCAGTAGGATTCTTAGAAGGGTGAACATAGCATTAATGAAGGTTGAGAAGCGTTCCAGTTGAGATCCGAACAGGAGATACGATAGTTGAGCGAAGGCGCAGAATACAATGAAAAACATGATAGAGAAACCTGCGATATCCCAGGCGCATCTCGACAATGTATTACTTAGCTGGGACATCGTCTTGTAAAACTTATAAACTTGAAGATCTTCACCCAGGCAAAGAACAACGCTATTGCTTCCATGTTGTTGTAATCTACCTGCAATCTACCTAGGTGATCAAAATTGGCAAAAGTTGTCTTCTGTTTGAGGAGGCCCTGCAACACATCACTAAGCTTTACGAATTGGAAAATGTTGAATATTATGCAAGCATAAGAGAGGGTGATTATTATGAGGTCAAGCACATTCCAAAAACTTCGGATGATACTGAAACTTGAAGTGTATTATCTCACGGACTTCTTCCAGAGTGAAAAAGTTATGAAGCATATGAACAAAATCTCGCAAGCGAATATGAAATAATCATACTTTGATTGGTAGGAGAGAAGTCTAAGTGTAAGAAAGTCCCAGGAGGGCATAGCCCCACCTGTAGGGGGAAACTCTACGGTTAGCTTGATAATACAGAAAAGATTTATGTTAGCGTTATAGAGGGTAAAGTCTATGAAGACAGCTCTAGTACCTCGGGTTATCCATAGGTTTTCCTTCAGCACCTTTATTTTTTCCAAGGTTTCCTCGGAATGTATAGAGAAATCTTCATAAAATCCACCTCCTCCATAAGTTCCTAGCCAACCCCAGTAGTTTGAAGTGTCTAATTTTTCCGGCGAGCTATAGGTCCATGCTGTGCCTGTACCTAATCCGAAAGGTTCTGTGTCTTCAGACGTGCTAGAGAAATAGTCGTAGCAGGTGGAAAAGGTTCTACGGAATTCCTCGTGGACCGTGCAAGAGTTATTTCTAACTTTAACCTGCCTCATCCTAGGAATTCCCAACATTCTGTTCTCATATAGAATGTTTCGGTCTTCTTTAGACGTGATAGCTTGGTCGTTGTACCATACGTCCCAAAAGAGGCCGTCAATCAGCGGGCTTTCAACGTATTTCCAGAAGTCTGCCATTGTTTTGATATCCTGAAATTATTTACACGAATCAGATAGAACATGAATATTGTGATATATTGTAAATAGAATGTTACAATAATATAGGGAGCCAATTACCCAACTTAGGAAGTTGTGAATGGGCATTTAGAGAACCTTAATGTTTTTTACGATGAGCTAAAAATATCTGCCGACTTTATCTTAACGTATTCGCTCAAATCTTTCTAATTTAAAGAAAAAATACATTTATAATTCAATTGTACCTCTCAACCTAAATTGTATTCAGTTAGATTTATTGAGCCAATAAAGCGGTCTCCTATTTACTAGTACCTGACTACGTGAAAACCATCAAACTTATCACCCACTATGCCAGAATGAGAAGATATTGTTAAGGGGACGATATAAAATGATCGGCCAACAAGGTGAAAATGCTATAGTTGATTAAAATACTTATGGACACAGATTTATTTGAGTTATATCTGAATAGAAATATTGTGTTTAATACGCTAACTTCAACCAATAAATCCCATTTAACTAATTTGATAATATAAACATGGACTATTTTGACAGCTTGACTTTGAACCAGTATGAATTTATTTAGTCGAAACACTTTAATAATTTCCGCGGTGATCTTTGTGTACTATAATCTGTCGCGCTTTGTTTGCTTCTTCCAGTAGAGTGCAGTGAAGTAACATCAACACGCGCTAGAAAGAGAGAGAAGAGAAACATAACAATATCAATGCGCGCAGTTACCGGCTGTGAAATGAGCGTTAGATGAGAAACACGAATATGCGAACCTCTAGAATGTGCAGACTACTGGTGAAGATGCATCTTCTGGTAAACGCGATGAGAAAGCCCGAACTAGTGGAATATTTTTGGTCCAAGGGGCCTAAGCGTAGCTCTTTTTTGGGGCCGTACTTGTACTCCATTTATGTCTGACCTTGACCGAAGCTGTGACATTGATGGACGTTCCAAGGTAAGCTAACTGCGGATTCACACGTTGACCGAAAAACAGGTGCAGAGCGGAAAAGTGGTCACGTGACGAACTCTAAGCCAAATCACAAGATTTCCGCCTTATCAACGTGAGGTGTTCCGCTAAAGTTCAACTTATCTCTACTTTGTCCACTCTGCCCGAGATGTTCGGCAGGGGAGAACCAATCATCTTTAATCAGTGCGCATGTATATTTAACAGCGCATGCACTCTACATCCGGAAACAAGAAGACAGCTACGCTGACCGTTGTGAGGAGATTTGAACTAACTCGTTAATGTAAAGCGTGTATCGATGTATTGGATTGAGCCACGACACGGCGTTATAATTTGTAAACAACCATCGGGAGAATTATCTTAAATATATGTTTATCTATTAGAAAATAAAATATGTTGATAATCAGCTGTTTAGGTTAGCGTTGCAATGCATCATGGGTCAAGATACAGCGTGTGAATTACTGCGCCACTGAGGAAGATTCTGCTTTATGTTCTCGGTGAAGGCGTGAATCAAACCTGGGCCTATATCCTGAAATAATACTCAAAGCACTATGTTAACATTTATTTACAGGCTGACAGGTTGTATTCTAGAAGTATTGCCTTGACTGACTTGATTATATCTCTCTAGTCCATAGCCCCGGACTGTATTGAAACCAAACAAGGTAATGCTGATGCTACCTTTCACCTGTACAAACTTCTTCCCACACATTTTAAATATCACCATGTCTTACCACTTGTTAGCCTATAAACATATAATATGATATCTAATTATTCTAATGTGTCAGGGATGAGGAAGGAAGCATTTCAGATTTAATCAACCCGCATTTGCGTGGAAGAAGAGTGGGAAGCTATGTAGGAAAAACCACCCTCAGTAGACCCGACCGGGATTCAAACTCTGCTCTACCCGTCATCATTAGTCCTGTCTACCAGAGGAGAAAGGCCTTGAAACACTCGGCCATTGAAGTGAGTTTGACCCCATCAAGAGCTTGGTGCACATTTGGGGTACACGACCCTGGTAAGATATGGCCTCAAATATACAATTTGTGTTTATAAACGATTTTATTTGAATTTCAGTAGTTGGGCCCTAATTCCACGTGGATCTACTGTTTATCCCTTGCCAGCCTGTAAATACACAAGATACTCTCATCTTGAAGCTGACTGGGTGGTTTGAGGGGTTAGAAGTGACTTGCCAGCCTGTAAATACACAAGGTACTCTCATCTTGAAGCTGACTGGGTGGTTTGAGGGGTTAGAAGTGACTTGCCAGCCTGTAAATACACAAGATACTCTCATCTTGAAGCTGACTGGGTGGTTTGAGGGGTTAGAAGTGACTTGCTAGCCTGTAAATACACAAGATACTCTCATCTTGAAGGTTACTGGTGTTTTGAGGGGGTTAAGAAGTGACTTGCTAGCCTGTAAATACACAAGTACTCTCATCTTGAAGGTTACTGGGTGGTTTGAGGGGTTAGAAGTGACTTGCCAGCCTGTAAATACACAAGGTACTCTCATCTTGAAGCTGACTGGGTGGTTTGAGGGGGTTAGAAGTGACTTGCCAGCCTGTAAATACACAAGGTACTCTCATCTTGAAGCTGACTGGGTGGTTTGAGGGGTTAGAAGTGACTTGCCAGCCTGTAAATACACAAGTACTCTCATCTTGAAGCTGACTGGGTGGTTTGAGGGGTTAGAAGTGACTTGCCAGCCTGTAAATACACAAGATACTCTCATCTTGAAGCTGACTGGGTGGTTTGAGGGGTTAGAAGTGACTTGCCAGCCTGTAAATACACAAGTACTCTCATCTTGAAGCTGACTGGGTGGTTTGAGGGGTTAGAAGTGACTTGCTAGCCTGTAAATACACAAGATACTCTCATCTTGAAGGTTACTGGGTGGTTTGAGGGGGTTAGAAGTGACTTGCCAGCCTGTAAATACACAAGTACTCTCATCTTGAAGGTTACTGGGTGGTTTGAGGGGTTAGAAGTGACTTGCCAGCCTGTAAATACACAAGGTACTCTCATCTTGAAGCTGACTGGGTGGTTTGAGGGGTTAGAAGTGACTTGCTAGCCTGTAAATACACAAGATACTCTCATCTTGAAGGTTACTGGGTGGTTTGAGGGGTTAGAAGTGACTTGCCAGCCTGTAAATACACAAGTACTCTCATCTTGAAGCTACTGGGTGGTTTGAGGGTTAGAAGTGACTTGCTAGCCTGTAAATACACAAGATACTCTCATCTTGAAGGTTACTGGGTGGTTTGAGGGGTTAGAAGTGACTTGCCAGCCTGTAAATACACAAGGTACTCTCATCTTGAAGCTGACTGGGTGGTTTGAGGGGTTAGAAGTGACTTGCCAGCCTGTAAATACACAAGGTACTCTCATCTTGAAGCTGTACTGGGTGGTTTGAGGGGTTAGAAGTGACTTGCTAGCCTGTAAATACACAAGATACTCTCATCTTGAAGGTTACTGGGTGGTTTGAGGGGTTAGAAGTGACTTGCCAGCCTGTAAATACACAAGTACTCTCATCTTGAAGCTGACTGGGTGGTTTGAGGGGTTAGAAGTGACTTGCCAGCCTGTAAATACACAAGATACTCTCATCTTGAAGCTGACTGGGTGGTTTGAGGGGTTAGAAGTGACTTGCCAGCCTGTTAAATTAAACAAGGTTACTCTCATCTTGAAGTGACTGGGTGGTTTGAGGGGTTAGAAGTGACTTGCTAGCCTGTAAATACACAAGATACTCTCATCTTGAAGGTTACTGGGTGGTTTGAGGGGGTTAGAAGTGACTTGCCAGCCTGTAAATACACAAGATACTCTCATCTTGAAGGTTACTGGGTGGTTTGAGGGGGTTAGAAGTGACTTGCCAGCCTGTAAATACACAAGATACTCTCATCTTGAAGGTTACTGGGTGGTTTGAGGGGGTTAGAAGTGACTTGCCAGCCTGTAAATACACAAGATACTCTCATCTTGAAGTTACTGGGTGGTTTGAGGGGGTTAGAAGTGACTTGCCAGCCTGTAAATACACAAGATACTCTCATCTTGAAGGTTACTGGGTGGTTTGAGGGGGTTAGAAGTGACTTGCCAGCCTGTAAATACACAAGATACTCTAATCTTGAAGCTGACTGGGTTGTTTGAGGGGGTTAGAAGTGACTTGCCAGCCTGTAAATACACAAGATACCTCATCTTGAAGCTGACTGGGTGGTTTGAGGGGTTAGAAGTGACTTGCCAGCCTGTAATATACACAAGATACTCTCATCTTGAAGCTGACTGGGAGGTTTGAGGGGTTAGAAGTGACTTTGCAGCCTGTAAATACACAAGATACTCTCATCTTGAAGCTGACTGGGTGGTTTGAGGGGGTTAGAAGTGACTTGCCAGCCTGTAAATACACAAGATACTCTCATCTTGAAGCTGACTGGGTGGTTTGAGGGGTTAGAAGTGACTTTCCAGCCTGTAAATACACAAGGTACTCTCATCTTGAAGCTGACTGGGTGGTTTGAGGGGTTAGAAGTGACTTGCCAGCCTGTAAATACACAAGGTACTCTCATCTTGAAGCTGACTGGGTGGTTTGAGGGGTTAGAAGTGACTTGCCAGCCTGTAAATACACAAGATACTCTCATCTTGAAGCTGACTGGGTGGTTTGAGGGGTTAGAAGTGACTTGCCAGCCTGTAAATACACAAGGTACTCTCATCTTGAAGCTGACTGGGTGGTTTGAGGGGTTAGAAGTGACTTGCTAGCCTGTAAATACACAAGATACTCTCATCTTGAAGCTGACTGGGTGGTTTGAGGGGGTTAGAAGTGACTTGCCAGCCTGTAAATACACAAGGTACTCTCATCTTGAAGCTGACTGGGTGGTTTGAGGGGTTAGAAGTGACTTGCCAGCCTGTAAATACACAAGGTACTCTCATCTTGAAGCTGACTGGGTGGTTTGAGGGGGTTAGAAGTGACTTGCCAGCCTGTAAATACACAAGGTACTCTAATCTTGAAGGTTACTGGGTTGTTTGAGGGGTTAGAAGTGACTTGCCAGCCTGTAAATACACAAGATACTCTCATCTTGAAGCTGACTGGGTGGTTTGAGGGGTTAGAAGTGACTTGCCAGCCTGTAAATACACAAGGTACTCTAATCTTGAAGGTTACTGGGTTGTTTGAGGGGTTAGAAGTGACTTGCCAGCCTGTAAATACACAAGGTACTCTAATCTTGAAGGTTACTGGGTTGTTTGAGGGGTTAGAAGTGACTTGCCAGCCTGTAAATACACAAGGTACTCTCATCTTGAAGCTGACTGGGTGGTTTGAGGGGTTAGAAGTGACTTGCCAGCCTGTAAATACACAAGGTACTCTCATCTTGAAGCTGACTGGGTGGTTTGAGGGGGTTTGAAGTGACTTGCTAGCCTATAAACACGGAAGGTACGCTCACCTCAAAGTCGTTCTCAACGAACAACCCCATCAACACCTTGGTGTAGTAGTAGTAGGTTATGCTCATCATACCCAGAGCCACGATGTTGAACACGATCAGAAAGAGGACGTATATGATCAGTTCCTTTAACGACAGTTGGATCTCAAAAGTCTTGTCGTCTGTACCCTCCGCCATCTGTCTGGTCACCCAAAGGTTCTCGAAACGCTTTCGCCATCCTGTTTGACGAGGGGAATGCTCCTCTCCCGAGGGTCTCTCGTATTCGGGACTCTCCAAATCGCGCGGCTCCCTGCTTTGTCCCCGCCGTGGATCTGCCGTAGCTTCATTACTCATCATTTACACAGGTATATATATATATATTTGTCTTTCACTACAGCAAAAAGTCGCTTCGGACGTTCAATCATTACATTTGTGTGACCAGAACATTCCGATTCATTTGTTTACAAAGCCTATAAAATAAATGAGTCACATTTATTTCGTCCATGGATTAATTTCAAGGTAAACAATAACTTGAAGTCAAAGAGAATGGTAAAGGAGACTTGATGTAAAGATAATGTAATAACTAGTTCCAGGCGAGGGATCTCCTCGAGTGTGTGGGATGTTGTGCCTGTCCTAGTGTTAAGTTATACTATAGGACATATGAAGTTACGACAAACCCAGCCAGCCGGTAGTGGAGAACATATGACTGGAAACAGTGGTGGATGGGAAAACTATTGTTTACATTTAACACAGATACAGAGTTTTAACGGTACATTTTAAGGACGAGGTATAAGGACAGTTATTATTGTGATGGTACTAACAGTTTGGATTATTTGGTCGTGGGGCTGAGGTCTCAAGGGCTGGCTGGTATTCACACAATTAACATGTGATCTAGTGTTGGATCAGACTGCCGGTGAAGGAGAGATCGGTGCTCGAAAATAGGTCGGCTGTATTCTGGGTGGGTTTGTCTCTCTTCAAATGTCGCTACATCTCTTCAATATTCTGCCTTATCCATCCCAAACTCCATTTGTGATTATATCAAGACACAAGAATTTCTATGAGCTAGAGCGAAAGGGCCTACCAATTTTGCCAGGAAAGGGATCTCATATACCTTTCAAGGCTCTTTTGAACGTCACAATGAATACGGAACTGTCAGTCTCCTCCCGAAGGAAGTTGCGCTACGGATTTATATCGCTCAAGAGAATATCCGTCGACCCCGGCTGGGTTTGAACCCACGAATATCGGGTTCTGAGGCGAGCACTTTACCTCCGAGCTCGACCATATAGATTATCCCATCACCGGATTTCCAATCAACTTGATTCTAAATCAAGAAAACTTTGAGTTGCAGCAAAGTTAATTAGAAATAAACATCTCCCATCAAGCGACCATAGATGTGATCAAATAAACAAGTAAACAATATTGTAAATGCTGTAAACAATATTGTAAACTCTGTAAAAAGCTGATTGTGATATAATACGGCCTAATTTATACGTAAGTTGCCATTGTGGGTATTTCTTTGTTAGCTCAAGTTGCTTGGATCTATTTACATTTGCTAGTAAAAATATTACCTAAACAATATTTTTGTTGGATAGATTATAAAATTAAAAATAGTATAAGTATTTATATTAGTTTATAATATCAACATGACTGAAAAATAATATAAAACTCCCTACAATTACACATTTAGCGTAAGTGAGTAGAACCCAAACGGGTAGTAAGACGCGATGATAATAATAATAATAATATGTGTCACATATTAAAACTAATGCTATGATAAACAAGAAAAGCTCTCTACACACATTTGGCTAATAATTGAACCAAACACGAAAAGCTTTAATTCATAATTAAATACATATTTTACGAACATTACAATAAGAGATTAAAAACAAAGTATTTTACTTGAATGTAACACAATACGGATTACTATGACGTATAAACTTAACACTGTATATTGTGTCTCTAGTAGCCCAAGTTGTCTTGTCCGGGCCCGCCATTAAATACATTGTATTGTGGGCACGCTTCATAAGATTTTATTTTTAAAATCAATATTTTATCAAACGCGGTTCTAAATACTCCCATTCACGCTGCGTCACCTGACCACCGTATTACTCTAACGATGTCTGGGTATACAGCTCATCATTATATTATTATTTTTGGACCAAATATCTTCCTAAGCACCTTGTTTTTGAACACTCTACATTTATTTTCTCCGTGTAAGGTACCCATAGAAAGCAAATGGTAAGATTACAGCTTTGTATATTCTGAGTTTGACAGTTCTTGACAGTTCTTGACAGCAGATGAGATGTTAACAACTTACTGACCGAGTAATAACAAGCGTTTCCCGACTGTATTATTTTCCTAGTTTACAATCTAGTATATTGTTATCGCTATTTAAAACTATTCCTAAATATTTAAACTCATTAACCCTGACAATTGGTATGTTGTTCGCAGTACTCCCCAATCTGTGTTCTCTAAGTGATCATATACTTATTTCTTTTCAGCAATCCTTTCTAAACCTATTTCCTTTGCAACATCTTCCTTCCCAACAAAGCTAAATGATCTGTGCACCCTTAGAGCTGCATTGAACCGTTTAATGTCAGACATTCTCTACTCTCTTGAATTACCCTAATATCTCTCTTCAATTACTCTAATATCTCTCTTGAATTACTCTAATATCTCTCTTGAATTACCCTAATATCTCTCGTGAACTACCCTAATATCACTCTTGAATTACCCTAATATTTCTCTTGAATTACCCTAATATCACTCTTGAATTACCCTAATATCGTACTCTAAAGCTTTATTAAAGATAATTGGGAAAGTGAATCTCCTTGTTTCAATCATTATGTATTTCAAAAGTATCTGATAAGTGAGATCCAACCAGTATCCTGCCGCGAGTATCTCTCAAATATTCCTAAATTAGCTTGACCAGTTTTTTGGCCATCCCAAACTTAACATATCATATAATTAGTTGCTTTTAGCTTTTTAAAATCTATGTCTAAGTGATGTTCCGTCATGTTGAATTCCCACTGTGTGTGTAACCTCTTTGCTCAAGCTGGGTAGGTTTGTTTTCATTCTGGTTAGTTTGTATAGTTAATACAATGTTATTAGTTCCTTGTTAACTACTAGAGTGTTCATTGAATGTGTAATGACTCAACAACTAGGACTTACTAAGAAATGTAGTTTTACTTCATTAAAAAAAATAAGTAGAGTAATAATGTTCGTTAAAATTTGGGTTGGATTTTGAAGGTTTATTTATTATTTAAAGTTCCAAAATGTGACCCGATTTTAACAACTCAGTTTTTCTTTCATAATAGTTTTATGTGTGTAATGTGGTGACTTGTGTACTGAGTGACTTCACAAGTTCGTCCAATCAGATGTGTTTTTATACCTGGCACTACTTTACCTTCTCTAATCTTCATTTCAAATTTGATTTCTCTATGATTACAAATAAGTTATTCCATTTCTTGTTGCTGGTTGGAGTTCAATCATTATCTATAGCTCCATTGTATTGTTGAAAGGTGCCATAATATACAGAGTGTTCGGAAACTCACAGCCCTAACTGCTCATATAGTTTGTTTGAACTAAAATTAATAAACATTCCTGTACACTTACATCGGGAAAACAATGTTAATAACATTAAATTGTGTCCAATGTTTCGACGTATTGCACCGGAAGAACAAAGCTGTTCAAGCATGCGTGATAAAAAAGTTGCATAGGCGTTAGGCGCACGGCACTACATACCTCAACATCTTGGAGCACGGCAGCAGAACATACCAGTCCTAGAAATGTTACTATGTTCTGAGGGTCAATATTATTTCACCTCTATCACAGAAAGGGCTTGCCATTATTTCATGTGTAATGCCACACGCCTAGCTCCTATGCAACCTGTTGTACACACATGCTGTATAGGTTGCCGGATGTAAGTGTACAGGGATGTTGCACTGCTTTTAGTTCAAACAAGCTATATGTGCAGTTTGGGGTGTGAGTTTCCGAACATCTTGTATATAGACGACTAAATCAAGAGTGCAAACAGTTTATAACTATCCAATCATCACAACTTATAGGCTATGTTTCCCATCAAGATGGCGGCCGGAGAATCAAACAGTCGATAGAAGATAATTAGCTCGTTAGATTGACCAGAGATTTGATAAACTTCTTAATTGAAGACCCTGCAAGAAATAGAATGCAACTCTAATCTTTCATTAAAATATGTTAGTACCAACTGTACTTGCACCCATGAATGTTTGGTGCACTAAGCGAGCACCTCAAGGGCTGCGTCCTTTTTGCACCAATTAAAACATAATTTTGACTGTAGAATGTAGGATGAGCGGAGTACTCAAAGATTTCTCTGTGTATTTGTTTATTGTGAGGTTTTGTTTAAAGCAGAACTTTAGTAGGAGTAAACATTATCTTTCTTTGAGTCTTACTGTAAGAATGAATGAGCACAGTGATAGTTCATCGGATCCTTTTAGAAGTGATACATTAGTGAAGGATAGTGGTAATCATTTAACTGGGCAGGAAAATCCAAAATCAGAAAGGTTTAGGCTATCAGAGGCAAGAGACTATCAAGAAGTTTCAAAAATAACAATCAAGAAAGAAAACAGTGTGTGCAGAATATTCGACTTTCATCTAAAGCTGTTGCATCTCGTCTTGTTAGCCAAAATATTGTTCTCAACTTTACGAAACATTATGAAGGACCTTCAAAGAAGGGATTATTAGTGCCCCCAAAGATTCACGATCTCAAATTATATAAAATCTGAACACAGCAAGGACCACCAAAACTTGGTGTTGGCAAGTGTGTCTGCGTCTCTTCCTCATTTCAACAACGAGAGAAATGTTGGGGAGAGCATTCCATTCCTCTTGGAGCCAACAGGCAGGTAATGTGCTGAAACAGGATATTAGAAGGGACGATGCTGAAGGAGACAACAGACGACGATGGTCAGAATGTTGAAATTGGTGATTAATAGTTGACTTTTCTTATTTTATGTTTCCTTATTAGTCTCTTGTTGCTTGTTTTGTAATTGGTTATTACATGAAAGTACATAAAAAAGTCTACTATTAAATTGATCAAATATTTTATTAAACCTTTCACTTTTTTATGTTATTGGTGCAAAAAGGGTACAACTCCAGGTTTAACCCCCCCCCCCCCTTTTCCGCCAAATGATGAAATACCAAAATACTGGCTACAGCATATAATGTGTTATTATCTATTTTATATGCTAAGTAAAAATTAGGGACCTTCAATGAGTGAGGAATTTTTAAAGCAGTTTTTTGTTAGTTTTCAAAAGTTAATAAAGTGGATCTGCACCAGGGTCTTCAATTGTTCATGAGAATGCCCCTCAAAATGAGGTCTGAGATACTGGCTAGAGACCAACTTACAAATACTATCTGACGGTTCATACAACCGACTCTCAGATTTATTTGAAAATAAATATATGACTTTTCTTCCTTGTTTGGGGTGAAATGGAACACGTGATTCTTGAGTCCTGACTGCCCCTACTACCAAATTTGTAACATTTCTCAACTTTCCCTTTCAAATGTCCCATATTATCTTGTATTCACACAATAATTGTCTTTGTCATACTCTCTTGTAATTTCATTTTCTTTTGATAAAGTCTCTAGGACTATTTCTTGATGCGATTACACAATGTGGTTCACCCCTCGCGGCGCAATCGCGAACAAAAGAATGTCGTCCCATAATATTCCCGCCTTGGGGATTAGGAAATTGGAGTTGTAAGAAAATAGCGGTAAATATTCATAAACGTGTCGAAGTTTCTCAAAGAAAAAGAATAATGGGTTTAAAATAAATATGTGTCGAGTAAAGTTTATAATAGAATTGCTAAATGTCAGATTGATGAATTTATAACACCTTTCAGAGGTTAGATATTTAATAACAGTTATAAAAATAACGGTTTACTATTACTTTAATAGTAATAGCTCGTATTTCTGAATTTGCTTTTTATTTACACTTTATTTAATTACCATACAATGTTTACTATCCACCCGGGCTCTATGCATATTAAAACTAATGGCGTAGGGGTGAGAAAAGTAATATTTCTAGGAAATGTATCCGCAATTACGAAGAATGAAATAGGGGGAAACATTTAAGATAAAACACCGTAAGTAAACCCAGCTAGAATTCGAGCCACAACCTCCACGTCAGCGGAAAACAAAGCTAGATGTCTTTGCCCAGTAAAGTTCTCTGATCTTAATGTTATAGGATTACATAACAATGTGAGTGGACAGACAGTACCAGTTACGTCACACACCGCCCTCTATATTGTTCCAGGCCTACAGGTGTATACAGGGTGGGGCCTGGCATTCCCCACATTCACAAGTTGTGTGTAACACTATTGAATTCAATCGACCCGCGTCGGGCGTCGATTGAAACACTACGGATTAATTCCCAGATATAATAATGCTGTGACGATGTTTAGGTTGTCTATAGCTCCGTGGTCGAGCACTAATTAGAACGATATAATTAATTAAATGTAAGAAAGAGAACCATTGATGGCTGTTGATTCACACACGGTTTATTAAAATGACATATGTTAATTACTTATACACACTCCAATTAAATACTTTATATCAATGCACACTTGTGATATTAATGTTAGTTATTTTATACTGTGTAAGACTGTGACTGCCAGTGTGTGACTGACTGGCTTGTGCGTGGGCTGAGGGTTGTGGGGGTGGATCCTCTGCATACCTTAAACATACGCACAACGGTTTATATATGACATACCCCTTGCATCTTTCTCCCCTTGTCAACAGAGTAAAAACTAACTAATAGAAAGAGTCCTGGCGACAGCTGTTGTGAAGGCTAGCTTCTTATTGGTATAGAGAAGTGGCTTCTTTGCCAAATACTGTGGAGTTGTTCCTTTAACAGGAAGAATGGTATAAAAAATATATATTTTAGTGGTGAAATCCTTTTCACATTATTTCTGAGAAGCGCGTGTTTCTTCATGGATGAATAATAAAAGAATACTATACATATGATACTTTAAAGAAAAACTACCTTCATCCATGACTTTTTATATATTTTAGATTGATATGAATCAATATCATTTCAATACCCCTCATTTGCTTATATCTTAAATGAATTCAATGAATGTTGATAGAAGCAAATCCCATACATTGCAAGAGTTACGTCATATTTAACCTTTGATCATTCTCAAAATTAAACATTTATAAATTTGTTGAGTGTAAGTTACATAAATTCTACATGTGTGTAAACATTGATTACAATTTACTTGTATAACAATACAAAAGTTATGATACATTATTTATCCGTTGTCACATTTGATTATTTTTAATGTTCAGTCTTCTTGACGAATAAACAGAAAGAAAGAATTTCCTGTTTAATGTTTCATTTTTATTTTCTTTATACCAATGAAAAATTGTAGCACTTGTTATTCTGTTCTTAAAATGTCATGTTCACATACAAATTTTAACAAAATTATAAATGGTTTTGGTTGAATAATCAACTTTTTATTTGAGTTTAGGTAAAATTAGGTTAATTTTAAATTTAATAAATCCAAGAGTAATTTGAAAATCTTGAAAATTAATATAAATTTATAGCTGAAATACCTCAAAGTATCTTAAATTAACTTTAAATCTTAAATCGTTGTAATAAAATATAAACATTGAAATTACTATTATAAAATGTTTAATTTAATCATCATTAAATTAATTATTTCTATAAAACTCAAATCTTTATGTGGGTTGTTAGTTATCCAATCAATCACTGTTTACCAAACACTCTACGATAAACAATTGTAGTACAACATAAATTTAATTATAAATTGACTTAATTAAACTGTTCTTAACTAAACAATTATTTTTATATATTCTTAATAGCTACCTTAAATCTACTTGATAAATGGATCAAGTTTCTCACAATAGTTATTTAACTTTTTATTGATTTGATTAATGTTTATTTATTAATGTAACCTCATTTAATTTATTACTATAGAGCTATTAATGTCTTGCCATTGAGCAAAGCATATTACATTATTACATTTTCAGTCAATTAATATTAACATCAGTTATTACTATTTTCAGTCAATTAATATTAACATCAGTTATTACATTTTCAGTCAATTAATATTAACATCAATTCTTTTATAGTATATAGTTTGCAAACCCTGGTTTTTATTCAAGGTCAAACTACCCTTTTACTTTCTTTACCTTGCTAGTGATACAGCTGTCAAACCCTTCTACCTTCTTTCTTTTTCTACCCTTCGTATTTGTCAAACTGTTTTGGTGTGAGTGACAAAAACATACAATATTAACCTGACCTTATTTTGTTTAAAATAGTTGAAATAGATATAACACAATCTTGGATTCTTAAAGTACGCTTGAAATTAGTATGAAATCATATGTCACACTACTGTGAAATATTGAAAATCATTTTCCCCATTCTAATTGAGTGATTATTTTCTCATTAGTGAAAAATCTTTAACTATATATCTCTCTTGATCAAAACTTTTGAATGTTGCCTATTTTCCTTAGGTACATAAATAAAATGAAATCATAATTGAAAATCTGTTACAGTAGCCTAATTAGGTACAACACCCTAATTAGCTCTCATTATCCTTGTTGATACATCAATATTACATCATGCAATCACAGAATAGCCCTCTAAACCCCTTCATAATCTCTTTCATATCTATCAATTTCAATGTAGATTTTACCATTGCATACATATTACATTAGTGGAAAACTTAGGCCTTTGCCTAATTAATATGATAATTACTGGCATCTCCTTAGGCCACGCTGTGCTATCTCTATGCTTGTGAATACCTGCTATCTGATCCTTGGTGGTTCGTTGACTCACCAGAAAAAATGAAATTATTAATCATGGCTTGCCCATAGCTAAGTCCATGCCTTAATACACCTTAACTCCTCGACCAGTACACCTCAACTCCTCAACCAATACACCTTAACTCCTCTATCTGAAAAAAAAGCTTTTAAACAAGACACTACCGGCCTCTTATTTTTACTCACCCTAACGTACTGAATACCGTACTCAAGTGCATATCTAAATTAATGTCTTTAAATATCTTAAATCTTATCCTTCAGTTCATCAGATTACTCTGTGATTTCTTTAATATCTTAGTCAATATCGTTGAATTTATTGAAATGTAATTAATTTAATTAGAATAACCCCCCACACGAATATTAAGGCCCAATCTTACAATGTCACGTTAAAGTCCTCGTAACTTAACCGTTTGTAAAATATAACCGTTGGTTAAACTTAGCGTTGCGTTTTACAATACTATTTTTATGTGCGCGTCAAATTACGGATAGGTGCCTTCCATTAGTTCTTAGCGTTAACTTTCTCGGAGCGCTAGATTTGTGTCAAAGCTTTGATTGGCCTAACTTGACCATAGAGAATAAACCAAGTCATTACAACGTCTATGGAACCTTTATGAAAAATTCAATCAAAACGAGTTCAATTCATCAAATTTGTTGAGGTTATCTGCTATATTTTATCGTATTTATTTTCCTGCTAAAATGTCTGTTGAGAATCATAAAAGCGAATGAAGTGTAAATTTTAGCAAAGCAGATGAAATGTTGCAGATTGAATTAACAGTTAAATACAAACAAACCATTGAAAATAAACAATTCTATTGGTGTTAAATCCCTTCAAGAATTTCTAAAATTTTATTTTTGTTTGGACATAAACGTTTAAAAAAATATTCCTCGTCATAAAATTCCAGGAAATTCTTTCGTTTCATTATCATCTCGTTGTTCTTCTAAGTCTTGAGTTCGATAGAACGCGTAACTCATCTTCAAAGTCGTCATCATCATACAATAAATAATCCATTTCTTAAATAAAAGTAACCTCACTTTAATAATAACAACAATCGCCTTCAAAACAATATGGTGGAGTGTTTAACGTTTTTAATGTGGACGTTATGTTTGCTAATCGGAAGGTAGACCTCGCGTTAACTTTACGAGCACATTTACGTGAACATTAGCGCTAAACAAACATTGTAAAATCAAAAGTAGTGGTCGTTATCGCTTAACCTCATGTTAAGCGATAACGAATGGAATAACATGACATTGTAAAATTGGGCCTTAGTGTCACTCCTCGTAGTTGCAGTTGTTAATGGCTTCTTTACTAGTTCTATTTTAATTTATTTTAACAACTGCGTACTGTCTCACCCTTATTTAGAAAAGACGCACGCACGCCTTCTTCACAGTGCTCTTCTTGGGTTTCTCCCTCTCTTTTTTAGTACCTGAGCTAGCTAGGCTCTGGTTTGATATCCGGTTACAGCACGGCTACTTGTGACTTCTTAGGTTAAGTTTACCAAAGCTATTATTTAAAATACTCTTACTCAGAAATCCCTCGTATCGAAAATATCTATACTATTTTAAGTTTATGTCTGTCTTGTTATGATAGGGTTTTAATTCTGTGATATTAAAAACACCTCTAACTTTATGAGTCTCAGGGTTTTGAATTAAATATACATTTTGACCTATTTGTTGTTTTACCTGATAGGGTCCTTCATATAGTAGAAATAACTTTTTTACTTCTTTATTTAAAGCTGAAGATAATTGATGTTTTTTTACAAGAACTAACTGGCCATTTACGTATTCAATAGGTTTAAGAATATCTTTATCATGGTACTGGGTTCGTTTCTCTGCCCTTTTAATATTTTTACTGCTAAATGTAATTTAGTTTGGTGATCTATTTCTAACCTTTGTGGAAAACTGAAGAGTTTCTCGAGATTTCTAACTGGTCTATTACCTATCATTAATTCTTGAGGTGTTTAACCTGTGCTTTCGTGAGTTATTGAATTTAGACAAATTTCTATTCTTTCTTACATTTAATTATTTATACTGTTCTAATTAGTGCTCGACCACGGAGCTATAGACAGCTGGTTAAACGGTATCTTTTCCGTACAGTGATGATAGGCGCTCGACCACAGAGCTATAGACAACCTAAACATCGTCACCACATTATTATATATGGGAATTAATCCGTAGTGTTTCAATCGACGCCAAACGCGGCTCGATTAATACAATAGTGTTACATATGATTAATACACGTCTTGTTAGAGGTGAAGGAAGGGTTTGGTTATCAGAAAAATCTGTGCTGGGACCCAGGATTGAACCCTGGACCCCCAGCACAGAAGTCTGACACCTTACCCTTTGACAGCCAGGTCATCCACTCGGCTTAATTAATTACCTGGTATGACTTTCAAACTTTTCTGTATATTATACATTTCAAATTTTCACAAATCACTAATGAGTAAGATATCTTCTAATTAGTTTTTTTTCTATATATACGATATTATTTATTATATAAGAACTCCACAGAATCATATCCATATCCACTCTATATTAAAAATAAACAAAATCATTTGAAACATTTTCGAAAACTTTAGAATTTCTCAAAATAAATTGTGTTAGTCCTATAATTTAATTTATTTCACGATTTCTCCTCGAGATATGATCATATAGGTAACATAAATATCAAGCGTTAACTAAATCCAACAGTTTCGATTGCAGCTCAAATACAGGACAGACAATAAACAGATATGGGGATATAGACCTACATAGTCTCGAGAACCAGCTTCTCTCAGTTCGGGGGCACACAAAAGTGAAAATACAACATAATCTTGGGGTGAGAATATTTCCCAATTAAAATGATTTCTCTGCGTGAGAAAGTCAAAATCTTAAGTTACTTATTATTTAACTATCAACTAAATGCATTGAATAGTTGTGTGTTATCCAAGCAGGAAGACAGCACAAATGATGTTTGACATGTTTAGTACCCATACTAACTAACATAAGAACTATATTAGTTTCCATCATAGCATGTTACTGCAGCGCAGTCTATATCTAAATGAAAGAACTAGGCAGTGTTGTCTGAACTGCTCCCGGTAGTCCCATCTCGACAATATTGCAGCGTCTTTTGTCGCCGATAATCCCGTGGTCTGACAACACAATGGAGGGGAAGCCTCTCAAACACACACTGGGAGCAGATGATGAGGACTTTACGTCTCCGTGGATAGGAACGGTTCAACAAGGACCTCCTCCGGAGATTAGACAACACTGGACAACGTGCCATCTCCGGAGATTAGACAACACTGGACAACGTGGCCACATCCGGAGATTAGACAACACTGGACAACGTGGCCACATCCGGAGATTAGACAACACTGGACAACGTGGCCACATCCGGAGATTAGACAACACTGGACAACGTGGCCACATCCGGAGATTAGACAACACTGGACAACGTGGCCACCTCCGGAGATTAGACAACACTGGACAACGTGGCCACCTCCGGAGATTAGACAACACTGGACAACGTGGCCACCTCCGGAGATTAGACAACACTGGACAACGTGGCCACCTCCGGAGATTAGACAACACTGGACAACGTGGCCACCTCCGGAGATTAGACAACACTGGACAACGTGGCCACCTCCGGAGATTAGACAACACTGGACAACGTGGCCACATCCGGAGATTAGACAACACTGGACAACGTGGCCACATCCGGAGATTAGACAACACTGGACAACGTGGCCACATCCGGAGATTAGACAACACTGGACAACGTGGCCACCTCCGGAGATTAGACAACACTGGACAACGTGGCCACCTCCGGAGATTAGACAACACTGGACAACGTGGCCACCTCCGGAGATTAGACAACACTGGACAACGTGGCCACATCCGGAGATTAGACAACACTGGACAACGTGGCCACATCCGGAGATTAGACAACACTGGACAACGTGGCCACCTCCGGAGATTAGACAACACTGGACAACGTGGCCACCTCCGGAGATTAGACAACACTGGACAACGTGGCCACCTCCGGAGATTAGACAACACTGGACAACGTGGCCATCTCCGGAGATTAGACAACACTGGACAACGTGGCCACATCCGGAGATTAGACAACACTGGACAACGTGGCCACATCCGGAGATTAGACAAAACTGGACAACGTGGCCACCTCCGGAATAACAACACTGGACAACGTGGCCACCTCCGGAGATTAGACAACACTGGACAACGTGGCCACCTCCGGAGATTAGACAACACTGGACAACGTGGCCTTGTGGTCTAGCGCGCTACCCTCGCAGTACACTACACGGGGAGATAGAGGATTGAATATAGGCTGAGTCTGTACTGAGGGTACTGTTCCAAAATGGGTTTCCACTCTACCTCCACGCAAATGCGGGTACACTTCTTATAAATATAGCTCCATTTATACCTAAAACCATTAGCGCAATTAGTACATAAGCGTATAGTCCGAACGGGTAGTAAGACTTGGTGGTTATTGGTTGGTTGTTTTAGAAGAGTCGAGAACAGTCCGCTTCATGGTTTGTGCTTTTAGTCTTTTCACACGAGAGGGACTAGGGGGAGAGAGGGAAATTTAGAATAATTGTACCTGCATTTATAATAAGGGAAAGTGAGAAATCATCGCTCTCAGAATGCACGACACTAACATTAATACTGCATTTACACTAACGCTAGGCCAACACTCAAACTAACACCAAAACAACAATAACACTAAAACTGCATTAGTGCTCAAAGAATACAACAATAACACTAAAACTAAACAAACTGTCTTTAGCACTCAAATAACATTCAGTCTGGTTTAGTAATAATAATAATAATACAACCCTCAATTATTATTTAAATATCTATGTGGAGATGAGACACGAAATGAACCCATAGAAGGTTATTGACTAGAGAGAGAATGAAAAAACTCACGTATGTAAAGTTAAATCACTCACAGGGGACCCGGTTGGTATTAGAACTCGGACTGATTGCTATGCAAGTCTATGGCTTAGGCCATTTGAACTTGAGTGGGTTATTACAATTGTTACATTTGTTATTTCAAAACAAAACAGAACATTTGATCCTGAAAGTAGGACAACACCATGCACTTTGATTAGTCCACATTTACTCTCGTAGTGAGATATCATTAGTCCACATTTACCCTCGTAATAAGCTATCATTAGTCCACATTTACCCTCGTAATGAGCTATCATTAGTCCACATTTACCCTTGTAATGAGCTATCATTAGTCCACATTTACCCTCGTAATGAGCTATCATTAGTCCACATTTACCCTCGTAATGAGCTATCATTAGTCCACATTTACCCTCGTAATGAGCTATCATTAGTCCACATTTACCCTCGTAATGAGCTATCATTAGTCCACACTTACCCTCGTAATGAGCTATCATTAGTCCACATTTACCCTCGTAATGAGCTATCATTAGTCCACACTTACCCTCGTAATGAGCTATCATTAGTCCACATTTACCCTTGTAATGAGCTATCATTAGTCCACACTTACCCTCGTAATGAGCTATCATTAGTCCACATTTACCCTCGTAATAAGCTATCATTAGTCCACATTTACCCTCGTAGTGAGCTATCATTAGTCCACACTTACCCTCGTAATGAGCTATCATTAGTCCACATTTACTCTCGTAGTGAGCTATCATTAGTCCACACTTACCCTCGTAGTGAGCTATCATTAGTCCACATTTACCCTCATAGTGAGCTATCATTAGTCCACACTTACCCTCGTAATGAGCTATCATTAGTCCACATTTACTCTCGTAGTGAGCTATCATTAGTCCACACTTACCCTCGTAATGAGCTATCATTAGTCCACATTTACCCTCGTAGTGAGCTATCATTAGTCCACATTTACCCTCGTAGTGAGCTATCATTAGTCCACACTTACCCTCGTAATGAGCTATCATTAGTCCACATTTACTCTCGTAGTGAGCTATCATTAGTCCACACTTACCCTCGTAATGAGCTATCATTAGTCCACACTTACCCTCGTAATGAGCTATCATTAGTCCACATTTACCCTCGTAGTGAGCTATCATTAGTCCACATTTACCCTCGTAGTGAGCTATCATTAGTCCACACTTACCCTCGTAATGAGCTATCATTAGTCCACATTTATCCTTGTAATGAGCTATCATTAGTCCACATTTACTCTCGTAGTGAGCTATCATTAGTCCACACTTACCCTCGTATGAGCTATCATTAGTCCACATCTACCCTCGTAGTGAGCTATCATTAGTCCACACTTACCCTCGTAGTGAGCTATCATTAGTCCACATTTAGCCTCGTATGAGCTATCATTAGTCCACATTTACCCTCGTAGTGAGCTATCATTAGTCCACATTTACCCTCGTAGTGAGCTATCATTAGTCCACACTTACCCTCGTAATGAGCTATCATTAGTCCACATTTACTCTCGTAGTGAGCTATCATTAGTCCACATTTATCCTTGTAGTGAGCTATCATTAGTCCACACTTACCCTCGTAATGAGCTATCATTAGTCCACATTTACTCTCGTAGTGAGCTATCATTAGTCCACATTTATCCTTGTAGTGAGCTATCATTAGTCCACATTTACCCTCGTAGTGAGCTATCATTAGTCCACACTTACCCTCGTAGTGAGCTATCATTAGTCCACATTTAGCCTCGTAGTGAGCTATCATTAGTCCACATTTATCCTTGTAGTGAGCTATCATTAGTCCACATTACCCTCGTAGTGAGCTATCATTAGTCCACACTTACCCTCGTAGTGAGCTATCATTAGTCCACATTTAGCCTCGTAGTGAGCTATCATTAGTCCACATTTACCCTCGTAGTGAGCTATCATTAGTCCACATTTACCCTCGTAGTGAGCTATCATTAGTCCACACTTACCCTCGTAATGAGCTATCATTAGTCCACATTTACTCTCGTAGTGAGCTATCATTAGTCCACATTTATCCTTGTAGTGAGCTATCATTAGTCCACACTTACCCTCGTAATGAGCTATCATTAGTCCACATTTACTCTCGTAGTGAGCTATCATTAGTCCACATTTATCCTTGTAGTGAGCTATCATTAGTCCACATTTACCCTCGTAGTGAGCTATCATTAGTCCACATTTACCCTCGTAGTGAGCTATCATTAGTCCACATTTATCCTTGTAGTGAGCTATTATTAGTCCACATTTACCCTTGTCATGAGTTATCATTAGTCCACATTTATCCTTTAAAGAAGCTGTCATTAATTGACATTAGCTCTTGCAAACTGTTATTAATTCACATTAGATCTTGGTGCAATTCATTTTTTAATTATAATTTAAAATACTATTTTGAGTTAACTAATCTCAATTTATTTATTTTAGAAAAACTAAAATACATATCTATTTTCTATGCAAAATCATATTCAAGATACCTATTATTAACAAAGTTGTTAAAGCAATTTTCAAAATTTAAAGTTTTAAAAATCAATAATCAGTGTACTACCCTTAAATACATATATTTTCCCTTAAAAACATGATATACCATTTTATTAAATATGTAAAAACTCTTCAGATATCAATTTCCAAGCAAATAGTCAAACCCCTTTCAAAAAAATTCAAATTGTCAAAAATCATTTACCATTTCATTTAAACTCTCCTTAATTTAGTTCTAAAACCTAAATGAGTATTTGGACTTGATTTATCGTGATGTAACGACTAAATATAAAGTTGAGATAAATACCTCTCTCTCTCTCTCTCTCTGTTTCGGTTGTATCCCTGTACTCACACAGAATACAGACAGACACACACAACTCCAAGACCCATCATAATATCGCAGTAGAAAGTTCTTCACGTTTACAATGCTTTATCTATATGAAAAAAGTAAACGTAACATATTTTTCGGGGGAATCGATTAAGGCTAAAATTTAATTGAGCATTACTGAATATTGTCACAAAGACAGCCGGACTGGATAATTTAATTGCTGGTTTCAATATACTATCAAGGGAGTGTGGGGGGGTTTGTCAATTTAAATGCACAATTGCTAGAGATTGTGAGATTGTGGGATATTACCGAAAGGTTTCATTACAATGTATATCATAAACCACAACGTTTTAGTAAAGCAGTCACGTCCGCTCTGCTAGTCGGTCGTCCTGGTTATTGCAATCACTCAGAGGGCTGTTCGTTCATTGTGTAATTACCTGATACTGACTGTCCCGCCTCACGTGGGTCAACCTCTGGTTCCCTTCGTCCCTCAGTCAGCACCCTCACACACTCACACACTCGCACCCTCACACACTCACACCCTCACACACTCACACCCTCACACCCTCGCACCCTCACACACTCTCACCCTCAAGCATGTAGTGATTGCAGATGAAATACTTGACTCGCTTGGCCGAACAGAGAACTAAATGACAAGGTCATATAGTCTGCTTTACTGCTGATGGGAAGGTTGGGGGCCGGGGATCGGATCCCGGACGGCTGTATTGAAGGTATTTTCTTACTTGATGGTTTAGAACTCTTCCACCATGCAAATGTTGGTACATTCTCTCTAAATTATACCTTCTTAATTCCTATAATATTGGTATAGGTAAATTCGAAGAATCCGGCTGGATAGTAAAATGTGCTGTTTTTTTGTTCATTGTTTGAATTTCGGTAAATGGAGAAACCAAGTTACTAACCTCTGCTTTAGTTATACAGTTTATAACCATTTTATAACCAAGCTCAACAGTTAACTCGAAACATGCTACGCTACAAACAACATTGATTAAAATGGATTTTGACGACTTGGCTCAGTTGGTAGCATATCTAGCTTCCGAACTAAGGGTCCGGGGTTCGATTGCTGGCATGGCCCAAAAGGTGTTAGTGGTGAAATGAGTATGCCTGTTCACAGATAAAATTAATGACTGGGGGCTTGATGTTGTGTCTGTTATAGATTTAAGTTTGCTTAGAAATCATGTGTTGATTTAATCAGTCAGTTCAGAAAGTGCATGTTAAATACAGTTGATGAGACAAATATTTTTATTCCCGCTGAAATGTCGCAAACATTTTTGCGAGTGATCATACAGGTAGAGGAGAGACCAACAGGTGTTTGAGAGTCGAACCTAGACCCTCCTGTACCGGTGGACGGAAGGGCGAGGCTCCAGGCATGAAGGTAATAGCAGTGGCGGCTAAAAGAGAACGGTTGCGGGGGAGGTCACCCCATCATTCCACTCCATGACGTCACTAAGTGGCCAAAAGGTGAAAACAGTTTGAGCTTATCACGCGCTAGGTAGCCTACTGTACATTCAACCAAAATAGTAACGATCTTAATAAAACGGAGCAGTCTTTTTCCAACAACAGTTCTCATCTACTCTCCAAGAATTTCAGTTATCTTTCCTTAAAATTCATTTGTATTATCCTTTTACTTGATATCATATATTATAAACTAATAATTTTCATCACATTGACACTAAAAGGTTATAAATAATTAATAACAATTACATTGGCACTACATTTAAAAAAATAATAGCTATCACAATGGCACTATCACGTAACAAATAAATAATAACCACAACATTGACACTAAAACGTGATAAATAAATAATTAATAACCATTACTTGGCACTAAATCCTACTAAATAATTACAAATTATGATAGTATTGTTTGGACGGATGTTTTTGTTGCCACTTTGTTGATAAGACTACTCGCCAGTGGTGGTGCAAAATAACAAGTTACCAAAATAGGAACACTTTTCTTGAGAAAAACCTGGGCTCAAATAGTGACAGTCTAATGTGATGTTGTCAAATTAATAGTGATTTTAATTTTTCCATGAGTGAAATTAAATAAGTATTTAATTTCAATAAACAAAATATTATAAATACTTGTTTAAAGAAACAGGATTTTCGCCTTTTATTTAGTGGGCGTTATTTAATACTATTATAACAGGTTAATATTGTCTCTTCGTTTAATCCAAATTTAATTTTATTTAAATAAATCATTTAAGAATAATACAATAGAATATACTTAATTATTTAAACAATATATTTTTTAAAACACACCATTAAAACATCAAGTAAAAAGTTATAGTTAATTTAATGAATAATATAAATTAACACCCTTTTCTAACAAAATTGTGTACATAAAGTGCATCAAAAGTTTTGTCTCAAATTCGATTTTATCACTAATGTTACTATTATTACAAGCCCTCTTGGTAAACGTTTCTTCCATTTAGTACGTTTTAATTTCTGTCCAGTATATCTTGTAAAAACAATCTCTTATGATGGTTATTGGGGAAGCGAACAGTGACTATCTTTGGAATGACTCGGGCTAATTGGTTGGTTTTCAAAATATATCTTCTAGTTACATTAATTATTGTAAATTAAGCTTACTGTAATCATTGGCAAAGCGTATTGGATGTCTGGTTTGGGGGTGACGAGTCCCACACGCATGTTCTGAGATTTTTATAAATTGTTTTCCACACTCCCTCCGTGCAGATTCAGGAATATTTCCTATAAATTACACCCTACTCATCCCTAAATCATTAACATAATTAAAATGCGTATAGTCCGGACGGGTAGTAAGATGTGGTAAAATAATAAATAAACTAGAGTGATGATTTCTAAAACTGAAATCCCCAAAATACGACCTCGATTGATTGATAGCTTGTTAATATTTGATTATGCTAGAGAGTTTACAATATTAGATTAACTCAAATTTCTAAACAAACTAGTTACAAAAGAGTATGAAGTTTCACGAAGAAGCTAGGGTAGTTGATTACAAACATAATAATTAGACTAAAACATTACTGCTACTGCGAATATGTACTGTACATGATTGGTTGTAAGCTTTATTGACTTTTTTAATTGTGACAATTATAAATTATTCACTTAGGCGTACTCTTTGTACATATGACGGCGTAGTGCGAACGTTTTTATTTTGATGAATTCTCTACCCTTTGTTTGTAAATTCTGTTTTTGTGAACATAAATAAAGAACCAGCGAACGTGAGCAAATGTATTCAATAATGTAATGTGAAACCCTGTAAAGTGGTTTCCCATGAAAATTACCCAAACTTGTCCATTCCATTCTGTGCATGTGATCTTTCAGTTGTTTGATCTCAACCAAATTGTAGACTCGTATCAGGACGCTGTACCCGATAGTTAAGAACTGGCGAACGTTGCAGTGGCCACGACGTCTCAAGTGTCAGAGTGGATAGCTCTGCGTGGTAAAGATACGCGTTTAATTTCACATTAAGTATCTTAGGCCCGTGATGAGTGCCTTTTTAAAAACTAATGGCGCCATGATACCTGTTTAGGTTGTGATGATCATTACTCTAATGGGGTAGGAAGAGGGAGGAAACAGCTTAGAGATAATCTACCCACGTTTGTGTGGGGAACTATTTAGAAACAAGCACCCTCTCTAGACTTAATGGGATTCAAACTCCAATATACCTATCACCAGCAGGCCGGTCCAACCGAAGAGTGACACCTCAGACTATTCAATCATTGAATCATGTAATAAGAAGTATCTCTAAGCGAGTCCTGAATAATTATATAATGGATTCCCCAGCCTGACCTTCATTAATACAATAGAACTAGTAGACACCAACTTTGTCTGCCGCGTGCGAGGCTAGGTGGTGCAACGTCTAACGAGCTTTACTCGTGCGAGGCTACGTGGCGCGTCTAACGAGCTTTCCTAGTGCGAGGCTACGTGGTGGAACGTCCAAAGAGCTTTACTCGTGCGAGGCTACATGGCGCAACGTCCAAAGAGCTTTACTCGTGCGAGGCTACGTGGCGCAACGTCCAAAGAGCTTGCCACATTTGAATCTATATCGAGTGACATTTGTAGAATACTGATATAGTCCAATTTTCATAGAAAGGGCCTTTATTTGACCAATAAAAAGTTAGTAGATCTACTTTCACGTATTAATAGACCTACGTGAGACTGTGTGATCACTGATCATAAATGGTCGCTTTTGATTGATATTACCGACATCTGAGGAAAAAACTAGTAATAAAGTGACATTTTATCAATTTGGTTGGCAAAAAAATTGTGTATAAATTTTTCTGAAAGGCCTTTCTTTTTTTATGAAAATTTTAATATTGAATAGGTTAATTTTTATTGTTGTTTCAAAGTTGTTGTGTATTTTTATATATTTTAATATATTAAAAAATATAAAGTTAAGGTGTAGAAGGCCAGAAAACTATATTATAAAGCAGTCTAAATTTATATTTATTTCGGCATTGACATATTATTCATTATATAAACCATTCACTGCAGTTACACAAATTATCCATGCCAACATTTTTAATAGTTCCATGCTTGTTGCCAGTTCGACAGATTTAAATTGTATCGTTAATAATTTTTTTCAGATAAAATTTCAATCATTTACACCAATGTACTGTAACTAAGGTTCATCAAATAATTAATAAACTTATATTTGAATAATTGTTCTATTATTTGCCTAGTTTTCTAAAAAAACACAAAACTGGACCTAAATTAGAATTTTAATTACTTGAGTAACAAACCAGATTATTTAATTCCAGATAATTATTTAATATTATTAAATGCATGTGAACTCCCTTAATTAACTTATTTCATTAGCATAAATTGAATTGTTACGACTAAATTTGGGCTGTACTTGTTATAAATTGAATATATAAAATAATACTATACTCACCAATAAGAATGAGATTAAATTTATACGTGCCCATGTAGGCTATTATATATTTAAAATAAATCTTTCAAAACGACACCATGACTCGGAATCGAATCCTAGACCTTTGGTTGAGCTACTCATGCTCACGAATAGCCTTTTAATGTTATCAAGACGTTACACTGTGGGTCCGAACGTTATTTAAATCTGGGCAGCTCAGACCAGCATAAAGCTAATTTCTTGTAAGATGCTGGATGAGCGAGCATATCACCTAACAGAGTTACTCCCTTACTGCAAAGTATGCAATGTAACCAATTAGTGACGTCATCAACACATTTGAAGTAAAATAAGCCCACTAGCAGAAACATGCAAACCTTTTCTCGAAGCAAGATTTGTATTAACCAGCTCTACACTCTGTTTTCTCGAAGCAAGATTTGTATTAACCAGCTCTACACTCTGTTTTCTCGAAGCAAGATTTGTATTAACCAGCTCTACACTCTGTTTTCTCGAAGCAAGATTTGTATTAACCAGCTCTACACTCTGTTTTCTCGAAGCAAGATTTGTATTAACCAGCTCTATACCCTGTTTTCTCGAAGCAAGATTTGTATTAACCAGCTCTATACCCTGTTTTCTCGAAGCAAGAATTGTATTAACCAGCTCTACACTCTGTTTTCTCGAAGCAAGATTTGTATTAACCAGCTCTACACTCTGTTTTCTCGAAGCAAGATTTGTATTAACCAGCTCTATACCATGTTTTCTCGAAGCAAGATTTGTATTAACCAGCTCTATACATTGTTTTCTCGAAGCAAGATTTGTATTAACCAGCTCTACACTCTGTTTTCTGGAAGCAAGATTTGTATTAACCAGCTCTACACTATGTTTTCTCGAAGCAAGATTTGTATTAACCAGCTCTACACTCTGCTTTCTCGAAGCAATTTTTGTATTAACCAGCTCTACACTCTGTTTTCTCGAAGCAAGATTTGTATTAACCAGCTCTACACCCTGTTTTCTCGAAGCAAGATTTGTATTAACCAGCTCTACACTCTGTTTTCTCGAAGCAAGATTTGTATTAACTAGCTCTACACTCTGATTTCTCGAAGCAAGATTTGTATTAACCAGCTCTACACTCTGTTTTCTCGAAGCAAGATTTGTATTAACCAGCTCTACACTCTGTTTTCTCGAAGCAAGATTTGTATTAACCAGCTCTACACTCTCTTTTCTCGAAGCAAGATTTGTATTAACCTTCTCTACACTCTGTTTTCTCGAAGCAAGATTTGTATTAACCAGCTCTACACTCTGTTTTCTCGAAGCAAGATTTGTATTAACCAGCTCTACACTCTGTTTTCTCGAAGCAAGATTTGTATTAACCAGCTCTACACTCTGTTTTCTCGCAGCAAGATTTGTATTAACCAGCTCTACACTCTGTTTTCTCGAAGCAAGATTTGTATTAACCAGCTCTATACCCTGTTTTCTCGAAGCAAGATTTGTATTAACCAGCTCTACACTCTGTTTTCTCGAAGCAAGATTTGTATTAACTAGCTCTACACTCTGATTTCTCGAAGCAAGATTTGTATTAACCAGCTCTACACTCTGTTTTCTCGAAGCAAGATTTGTATTAACCAGCTCTACACTCTGTTTTCTCGAAGCAAGATTTGTATTAACCAGCTCTACACTCTCTTTTCTCGAAGCAAGATTTGTATTAACCTTCTCTACACTCTGTTTTCTCGAAGCAAGATTTGTATTAACCAGCTCTACACTCTGTTTTCTCGAAGCAAGATTTGTATTAACCAGCTCTACACTCTGTTTTCTCGAAGCAAGATTTGTATTAACCAGCTCTACACTCTGTTTTCTCGCAGCAAGATTTGTATTAACCAGCTCTACACTTTGTTTTCTCGAAGCAAGATTTGTATTAACCAGCTCTATACCCTGTTTTCTCGAAGCAAGATTTGTATTAACCAGCTCTACACTCTGTTTTCTCGAAGCAAGATTTGTATTAACCAGCTCTACACTCTGTTTTCTCGAAGCAAGATTTGTATTAACCAGCTCTACACTCTGTTTTCTCGAAGCAAGATTTGTATTAACCAGCCCTATACCCTGTTTTCTCGAAGCAAGATTTGTATTAACCAGCTCTATACCCTGTTTTCTCGAAGCAAGATTTGTATTAACCAGCTCTACACTCTGTTTTCTCGAAGCAAGATTTGTATTAACCAGCTCTATACCCTGTTTTCTCGAAGCAAGATTTGTATTAACCAGCTCTACACTCTGTTTTCTGGAAGCACACAGAATGTAAAGTCAGTTATGATTTATTGCTGATGTATTTCAAAGAGCATTTTAACTAAGCTTTTGGCCGGCCCCATTATTTGTCATGACAAACAGTCCGTATATTACTCATTTGGAACCTAATAGCTACGGTATTAAACATATTTCAAGTTTTTTAAAAAGCAGTCTTCAGTAAACTGCCTTTAATGTGAGGCCTATGGTCAGAATCAAAAACAATTTTGTGTCATAGCCCTATAAAATCTAAATATCAAGTTTGAACAAAATCCATCAAACCGTTTCAGATCCGTGGCCAGACAGAGAGAAGAGTAAAATCCATCAAACCGTTTCAGATCCGTGGCCAGACAGACAGAGAGAAGAGTAAAATCCATCAAACCGTTTCAGATCCGTGGCCAGACAGAGAGAAGAGTAAAATCCATCAAACCGTTTCAGATCCGTGGCCAGACAGACAGAGAGAAGAGTAAAATCCATCAAACCGTTTCAGATCCGTGGCCAGACAGACAGAGAGAAGAGTAAAATCCATCAAACCGTTTCAGATCCGTGGCCAGACAGACAGAAAGAAGAGTATAATCAATTTTTTTTGTTCAGGTCAACATAAAATGTAAAGATTCATAATAAGATCGACATTGAATTTTTTCACGACTACAATACTTTCTCTTTATATGAAAACATAAAAATAATTATTGTCATTGTCTTTGGCAGCAATTTTTTTTTTAGCTTATTACTATAAAAATAAAAGAGTAGCACCCCAATAAAAGAGTAGCACCCCCATATAAATGAATAGGACCAACCCCATATTTTTATCAACAATTTGAAACCATCCATTATCAACAATGGTGTGAATGTTATTCTTTCTATATTGTTGACAAATGTGTGTCCGTCCGAAAGTCGAGATCTCTCCGCTGATTGCTTTCATTTCAGGGGGGAACAAAATTGTTTACACGAATGTACTGCCAAACATTGCAAACATCTAGGGTTGGGAAATGATCTCTGTCAAAGAAAGAGTTCAGATTTGCTACACCAAACTCACATGCTAGAATTCTACAAACTATGTCCAATTCCCAAATATAACATCCCGAAATGTTTTATTTCGTCGATGTTTGTAATAATAATAATAATAATAATACACTGTTTGTACTTACTCTGCTGCCAAGGTTGGACTGAAACAAACAAATACACGTTCATTAAACCAATTACTCTCTTTCTGACAGCACTCATTCAAATTATATTGGATTCATAGATATTTAAAATAATAAACTAGTCACAACTATTTCAAAATCCATTAAAATATTTTTAAAATTGCTAATCTCTCTAAGTATTTGTACATTTTTCTAATTTTCCAGCATATTGAAAATATTGAGAAACCCCGACTCCAACCCTCCACATTCATTATTGTGTAAAAGATGTCATCCATACAACCCCCGTTAACTAGCCTCAACGGATGTCTTATTTTGGAAATAATATAATGGTAATTATTGAAATCTATGTGTAATAAAAACAATGTAATAGTCCAGGAAATTAAGTTTTATTAACGGAAAAATTAATAAAGATTTGAAATTTGGCAAAAATATTTTTGAGGGTGCTAGAAATGAAATAAAAGAAAGCTAGCTTATTTAACGTGGTAGGTTCATCCCTTAAAATTGGAAAAACCACCCCCATATATGATACATCCCATTATTTGCCAAACTTCCATTTTCGGCAAATATATTTTGCAAGAATGTTTGCCCAATATTTTCAACAAGAAACATTCTATTTATTTTTTCGTGCAGTGAATAAATATTACTCGTGCAAATGCGGCTCAAAGCCGAGGGTTGGTTAGAGCGCTCTTGGAATTAGATATCTAACCTTAAATTTAAGGGTAGTTTACTGAAGGTAAAAAAAAAGATTTTTTTTAGAAATTTGCTCTAACGATTTTATTTAAAGTTTACATCTAGATACTGTTTATCATTATAAACAAGATGGTACTACTTATTTTCCACAATATCTCCGCAACTATTTGATATAAGAACTATATTATCATTGTAAAGTTGTTGTAGTATTGCTATTAGAGATTAAAATTGAGTATTTCAATCCACTGGTCATATAAAGCAGCCTTAGCACTCACCGCCCTCTTGACGAGGAATTCCACAGGGACAACTTCATCAGTCAGATCCTCGTCCTCCTGGGACGCCGCGGTGCCTGCAACCCAACCGTACAATATGTTACAGTCATTGTTGGCCAGTATCTACAGACCATTGTTGAGACGGGCTGTTTCCTAATCATCCTGAGCTATACGAGATGATCCACGCCGGGGATAATGGCGCCAGTCTCGTGTTGTCTGGTTGATTCGAGCTCCTACCGATTGCACTCGAGTGGGTTCTACTAAATTCCTCCTCCCGCTCCCGACATCCATAGGCGGGCGTGTTTCTTACAAATACAAGTCTCAAGTCTGTATGGTACTGTCTGTTTACAAATACAAGTCTCAAGTCTGTATGGTACTGTCTGTTTACAAATACAAGTCTCAAGTCTGTATGGTACTGTCTGTTTACAAATACAAGTCTCAAGTCTGTATGGTACTGACAGTTTACAAATACAAGTCTCAAGTCTGTATGGTACTGTCTGTTTACAAATACAAGTCTCAAGTCTGTATGGTACTGTCTGTTTACAAATACAAGTCTCAAGTCTGTATGGTACTGACAGTTTACAAATACAAGTCTCAAGTCTGTATGGTACTGACAGTTTACAAATACAAGTCTCAAGTCTGTATGGTACTGACTGTTTACAAATACAAGTCTCAAGTCTGTATGGTACTGACAGTTTACAAATACAAGTCTCAAGTCTGTATGGTACTGACTGTTTACAAATACAAGTCTCAAGTCTGTATGGTACTGTCTGTTTACAAATACAAGTCTCAAGTCTGTATGGTACTGTCTGTTTACAAATACAAGTCTCAAGTCTGTATGGTACTGTCTGTTTACAAATACAAGTCTCAAGTCTGTATGGTACTGTCTGTTTACAAATACAAGTCTCAAGTCTGTATGGTACTGTCTGTTTACAAATACAAGTCTCAAGTCTGTATGGTACTGTCTGTTTACAAATACAAGTCTCAAGTCTGTATGGTACTGTCTGTTTACAAATACAAGTCTCAAGTCTGTATGGTACTGACAGTTTACAAATACAAGTCTCAAGTCTGTATGGTACTGTCTGTTTACAAATACAAGTCTCAAGTCTGTATGGTACTGTCTGTTTACAAATACAAGTCTCAAGTCTGTATGGTACTGACAGTTTACAAATACAAGTCTCAAGTCTGTATGGTACTGACAGTTTACAAATACAAGTCTCAAGTCTGTATGGTACTGACTGTTTACAAATACAAGTCTCAAGTCTGTATGGTACTGACAGTTTACAAATACAAGTCTCAAGTCTGTATGGTACTGACTGTTTACAAATACAAGTCTCAAGTCTGTATGGTACTGTCTGTTTACAAATACAAGTCTCAAGTCTGTATGGTACTGTCTGTTTACAAATACAAGTCTCAAGTCTGTATGGTACTGTCTGTTTACAAATACAAGTCTCAAGTCTGTATGGTACTGTCTGTTTACAAATACAAGTCTCAAGTCTGTATGGTACTGTCTGTTTACAAATACAAGTCTCAAGTCTGTATGGTACTGACAGTTTACAAATACAAGTCTCAAGTCTGTATGGTACTGACAGTTTACAAATACAAGTCTCAAGTCTGTATGGTACTGACTGTTTACAAATACAAGTCTCAAGTCTGTATGGTACTGACAGTTTACAAATACAAGTCTCAAGTCTGTATGGTACTGACTGTTTACAAATACAAGTCTCAAGTCTGTATGGTACTGTCTGTTTACAAATACAAGTCTCAAGTCTGTATGGTACTGTCTGTTTACAAATACAAGTCTCAAGTCTGTATGGTACTGTCTGTTTACAAATACAAGTCTCAAGTCTGTATGGTACTGTCTGTTTACAAATACAAGTCTCAAGTCTGTATGGTACTGTCTGTTTACAAATACAAGTCTCAAGTCTGTATGGTACTGACAGTTTACAAATACAAGTCTCAAGTCTGTATGGTACTGTCGTTTACAAATACAAGTCTCAAGTCTGTATGGTACTGTCTGTTTACAAATACAAGTCTCAAGTCTGTATGGTACTGACAGTTTACAAATACAAGTCTCAAGTCTGTATGGTACTGACTGTTTACAAATACAAGTCTCAAGTCTGTATGGTACTGTCTGTTTACAAATACAAGTCTCAAGTCTGTATGGTACTGTCTGTTTACAAATACAAGTCTCAAGTCTGTATGGTACTGACAGTTTACAAATTATGTCCATCTAAGGCTTCATTTTGGAAATTTAATGTATTTATTATATCAAGTAAACACATCACTATTTATTGATTAGATTTAAATTTAGCTACCGGTTGGTTAAATGACTTGTGTAACATCCTAAAATAACTATTAACTATCGCTTTACAGGCTGAGTTGGCACACTAGGATCCAATGTGGCACGAGCTAATGGCTGAGTTGGCACACTAGGATCCAATGTGGCACGAGCTAATGGCTGAGTTGGCACACTAGGATCCAATGTGGCACGAGCTAATGGCTGAGTTAGCACTTGTGCGACTCTCTTCAGCAACTGACGGTCTCACCGGGGAGAATAAATAAACAGATACCAAATGCATTCATACATGAGTCGTAAGGGTGCGTTTCAAAAGATGATCTTCGTTTTATTATTATTTTAGTTTGATTAAGACATTTTTTTTATAATTTGAAAATGTTGCAAAACATGTTGGTTCAACATATTATTGTTCTATTCATAGTGACAACCCTTGTGCCATAAGACCGCACCACCATCATCAAAACAGCCCTTTAAAAAGATAAAGATATCCGCGGGATTTTGCTTTGAAATAAGTTTATTTATGAAAACATTACTGATTCTGCATTTTAATAGAGGAACCAGGAACAGGTAAGAATTAAGGATAGAGGAAATTTATAGCCAATGACAGAGAGTATGCTTTGTATCATAAGAGAGATATTTAAAACGTAACAAATAATGTCTATTTTAAAGGTCGTGATGGAAAATTAATAGCCAGAGATCTTAACTTATACCTTATACATGTTATATAATAACGTTAGGACCTCAAAAGTTCGTTACCACACTTAGAGGAGTAAGCCACCTTTACTTATCTTGAGCTAGTTATATCCAGTCCACCTCACTACATCTCGTTTCTTTCAAGTCCATTCTAATGTTATCCTCCCATCTGCGTCTATGTCTTCCTACTGGGTTTCCCAGTCAGTACCTGAACAAGGTTATAGATTCTCCCATTCACACTGCATGTCCTGCACACCGTAATCTACGAGACTTGATTATCCTAACAATGTATTGTGATGAGTACAGGGTATGTAACTCATCATTACGTAACCTCTTACATTCCCCAGTATTTTAATCCATGCATCGGACCAAATGTTCGAGTAGTATTTTGTTTCAGAACACCCTGTATTTGTTCTCGTCGTGTGAGGGTGATAGCTTGTTTCACAACCAACAACCAACAACCAACAACCGCTGAAACTGTTAGGTTGTTTGTTCTGCCCTTATCCTGGTTTACAAATTAAACATCGTCAATGATCTATTGTACAAAAACTTTTACATATTTTCCTGTAGGTACGTATTTTTTACGTCAGTTTACTGTGCCAAAAATTAATATTTGTTGTTTAAAGTTTAACACTTTTTCTTAAATTTACATTTTGAAATAGTTGTGTTGAAAAGGCAGGGCTGGAGCAGGGTTATCAAAATGGATAGATGAGATTGGTCTTTAGCCTGGTAGATTGGTCTTTAGCCTGGTAGATTGATCTTTGGTTCTAATGACGTCCTGGTACACTACGTGTGCTTTTACAATGGTGCTTTTACTAACAATGGTTTACTATCTTCTTTCCAGGCAAATTCTTGTGCATTTTATTAAATATTCACATTCACCTTGCTACATTAAATCACCTCAAGTTGCGGATAGTCAAATTGGGGATTAAGACAGGTTTTTTTCTAGGTATTTAGAGTGAACTTTCTGAACAGACTGATTATATCAGCACACGATTATTTCTATGAGCAAGAGCGAAAATACCTACCAATTTTGCCGGGAATTTTTTTTTCACAAACCTTCCGGAATTCTTTTACACGCGACAGTCAAATGGGACCGATGGCCTCACTTCTCCCCCGAAAGAAGTTGTGCAACCAATTTTTATGGCTCAAGAAAAATCCGTCGACCCCAGTTGGTATGAACCCACAACCATCGGGCCATCAAGACCACCGGGGTCAACAAAAGTACTGTAGCTGAAAGATTATATTTGCCAACTCTAATATGCTTGACCCGAGGGGCGAGGGTTTGAATCCTGGTGGCTGCTTTTACCAGCTTTTTACACAATGAGATCTGATATTATTCTGGTGTATCTATTTTAACCACACATTCCCACTGTAGAGTGGGCTGCAATCCTTATTTTTATTTTCACCATCCTACTTTCAAGAGATTGGTATTGATAAAAGTGCACCCTCTTTTCCAGTTTAATAAATGAATTGTGGTGAGCTAAAGGTATCATACCAACAAATCTATGAAAAACGACCAAGTAGCTGCACTGAGCTGCTATTTTAGGTAGCAACTGTTTCCAATGCTTGGTATTCATAATTTAATATAGTTCCTAGATCCCTTTACACAGAAACATTATTTCCATTTTATTCACTGATTAAAACTCTATTACCATCATTACACTTAAAAGTAAATTCTCCTTTCCTTACTGTTAGTTTTTTACACGGCCATCTATCTATAAAGTGTGAATTTTAGATCAATATTAAAATCAAACTCGAAGGTATAGGCTATACAGAGAGTGCTAGAAATAAACTCTATATTATTAATGTTATTTTATAGGTGTTGGTAGGCCCTACTGGCTATTAAAATTCCACATAGCTTGACGTATGAAAATTGTCTTAGTAAATAGTAGCTTGTCAATATTGTTTCACCCTATTTAGAATGAATAGTATTCAAACTTCCATTACTTCATTTAAATCATAAACGAGGAACGAATGAGAATGATATTGTAACAGTGTTGTAATTATATTGTAACAGTGTTGTAATTATATTGTAACAATGTTGTAATTATATTGTAACAGTGTTGTAATTATATTGTAACAATGTTGTATGATGCTGCTAATAGTGTTGTATGATACTGCTAATAGTGTTGTAATGATACTATTTTGATAACATTTTTTGACAGTTATAAAAGTACCTAAACCATTTTCTTTAATTTTTACGTAAGGCCACGTGTTCTGCAGATATTATTAAAACTAACCGCTGTTGATTTGATTAGCCTAATTGAGTGGGAGTGAAGAAGTTAGAATATATGGGAAGTGTACCAGAATTTGCGTGGAGAGAGAGTGTGGGAAACTATTTAGGAAAAACCTCTTTGGTACACCTAGCCGGGGTTCAAACCAGAATCTCCAGGCACCAGAAATTAAACTAAACATCTCAACATTTGGTGGGCGTGATCACGGGTCTTGCCTGTATTTATATTTTTTCAAAATATAATTGGTAAGTTGCCTCTCATTGTATTTTCAAGGTTAAATTGAGAGTAATAAGAACAAAATGATGTTAAGATTCACCAGCCCAGGTTATGTTACTTTGTTACATCTAACACTCTCTGGCGATATATCACGTAACAGCTTGAGATATCAAGAACGTGCACACCGCTTGTAGAAATACTTGAAAGGTTTTAATAACATCACGAACAGTAGAATCAAGAAATAACAAACAATGTCTCTGTCATATACTGTGTTACCCCCTCTCGGCATCTCTCTCTTTGGTTGTAAATATTCACTATATCAATACAAGCAAACTACATGCTCCATCTTTGAAGATATGTCACTTGGAGGGAACAAACCTCAACACGTTGTCCAACACTTTCCTCATCATTCAGTCGTAGCCAACAAACCTTGGAGTTTTGCACAGATCAATGGAGATGGTACAACTGTTTGACATACTTTCTGGACAAGATGACGTCATATTCAGAATAACTACGGCTGTATGATCTCACGAAATATTCTTTCACCATGGTTTTATCAATCAAGTGATCTGTTTATTGTGTATTCATTCGATATAATTATGTCTTAAATGAAAAATAAGACGTCTTTATAGTATGTAATTATATTTCAAGCAACTATAACAACACGTGTAGATACTTAATTAAGTTACTCAGCTATCCAAAGAGCTACAAAAGGTAGGTAGTTAAATAATACTATTTATAACCTCAATCAATTCTGACGATACATGAAGAGTATAATATTATGTTCCACCAAAAAGTGACAGACTGTCCCAATAATGCGTGGTGCCCTGTTCTCATTAAACAGTCCAGAGCAAATACCCCAACAATGGACTCGCGTTCCCGATGGTCGGTCTAGGAACGTGGGGATGAGCCCCTACCTCGGATACAGGCACTTCGACTGTGCCTACCTTTACAAATATATATATATATATATTCACACAGAGCTAAAATAAAAACTTTCTATTTATTAATCTATAAAGGGGAAATAAGTGTTTCTTGTTATCTTATCGTAGTCATTTTGGTTCAACCAAAAGAGATTTGGCATTTTCTCACTCTTTAGTTTAGTTTTTCTTTAACCGCGTCTTAGTAGCCACTAGGGCTATACGCACATATACATATGTTAGTGAAATAGGTACGAAGAAGGTAGAATTTTAGAGGAAATGTACTCGCATTTGCGGAAAGGAAGATTGTGGAAACCATCAACACACTCATTACACCCAACCGGGGCTCTAACCCTGATCCCCTCCTCCCCATCAATCCATTATAACACGAGAGTGACGCCTTAGACCATGCGACCACCATGTAGGTCACTCTTTAGTTTATATTTAGTTTGCGCCACCCCTTCACTACGGTTTTGGTTTTAGTACCCGTTCAGGCTATGAGCATAAATTAATTACGCTAATTAAACCGGAGATTGAGGACGATAATTTAGAGATTACTCAGGGCAACTTACTGTTTAACGAGTTCAAATATTTGTAAATAATTTGAACTAGCAATAACGATATTAGATTGGAAATGAGGAAAAGAATAGATACAGGAAACGCACGATATTTCTCGGTCGCCCGCTGTCCAGGGATGTACAACTCAGAGTGTTACTAGGATTAGAGTGAGGCTAATCGCCTTGTATACTCGTAGTGTACTAATTGCAGGGCTAAAGGACCACTTGGCCCATCCCACTCTAGTCTAGGTAGGTGTGGTCCTATATTTAGTACTGTGCCGCCCTTGAGGGGTGATCAGGCTCAATTTGAAACTGGCTCTCAACAACTGGATCTTTTAAATTGTAGATAACATTTTTTAATCTTAAACCATATAAACACATTCGAATAGTTTTGTCTCTTTTTTAGTTCAAAGCCTCGTTGTTTATAAGAAACATTCAAACTAACTTAGTTAAAAAGTAAGAGGTTCTCAAGTTACAAATAGTTTTAAAGGATTACTGATATTTTTAATGAATCGTTGAAATAAATGAAAGAATAATAATATACGAGTGGCTTTAATGATTTTTGAAGAACATTGTTGTAGCCGAAGATTATGATGATCCACGGATAAGTAGAGCTATGAGTTACGTGTAGTTTAAACCAACGTAAACAATTCACATTTTATACCCAAAAGGGCCGTGGATCGAAATAAAACGTTATTTTCCGTCCCTTTCTCATGCAAATAACCTTGTAATCCTTCCATCAAACCGGCACCGACTCATCTTCTTTTGTTGGACGTTTGACTGGAGGGTGGATATTAATATGTAAATTGTTCTAACATGGCGTTTGTATTGTACATTCACGTTTAATCTAAGAACAGTCTTTATCTTTTAAAAGTTTGTATCGACTCGTAGGGTATTACTTCAAATAAGGCGTCGTTTTCAAAAACTACAAGGAGCTAATTTGTAAAGATACAAAATTTTGAAATAAATATTTTGCATATTATGTCTCATATCACGTCCTGAAATAACTCTAACAGTTTTTGTATTCTCACCCCCCACTTGTTTCTACCCGTCCGGAAATACAAGTTTAAGTTTATAGATTAGATAATGATGATGAGGGTAAATGTAGTTTAATTTGAGTGAAGAGATTGATTGACAGTCCTTGAAGATCACGCGCCAGCCACACAAGCTGTCTCCACCATGTTCTGTCCTCAAATATTCCTCCTTGAGATATTTGGTCACATCTTCTGGGCTGCCCCGGAGCTCTTCAAGAGCCAGGTATGTCGTCCACGGCTTATCTCCGGTTGTCATATAGGCCTGTTTCTCACATATCTCCTGGTGTCATATAGGCCTGTGTTTCTCACATATCTCCTGGTGTCATATAGGCCTGTTGTTTCTCACATATCTCCGGTTGTCATATAGGCCTGTTGTTTCTCACTTATATCTCCGGTTGTCATATAGGCCTGTTGTTTCTCACATATCTCCGGTTGTCATATAGGCCTGTGTTTCTCACATATCTCCTGGTGTCATATAGGCCTGTTGTTTCTCACATATCTCCTGGTGTCATATAGGCCTGTTTCTCACATATCTCCTGGTGTCATATAGGCCTGTTGTTTCTCACATATCTCCTGGTGTCATATAGGCCTGTTGTTTCTCACATATCTCCGGTTGTCATATAGGCCTGTTGTTTCTCACATATCTCCTGGTGTCATATAGGCCTGTGTTTCTCACATATCTCCTGGTGTCATATAGGCCTGTTGTTTCTCACATATCTCCGGTTGTCATATAGGCCTGTTGTTTCTCACATATCTCCTGGTGTCATATAGGCCTGTTGTTTCTCACATATCTCCTGGTGTCATATAGGCCTGTTGTTTCTCACATATCTCCTGGTGTCATATAGGCCTGTTTCTCACATATCTCCTGGTGTCATATAGGCCTGTTGTTTCTCACATATCTCCTGGTGTCATATAGGCCTGTTGTTTCTCACATATCTCCTGGTGTCATATAGGCCTGTTGTTTCTCACATATCTCCTGGTGTCATATAGGCCTGTTTCTCACATATCTCCTGGTGTCATATAGGCCTGTTGTTTCTCACATATCTCCTGGTGTCATATAGGCCTGTTGTTTCTCACATATCTCCTGGTGTCATATAGGCCTGTTTTTTCTCACATATCTCCGATTGTCATATAGGCCTGTTGTTTCTCACATATCTCCGGTTGTCATATAGGCCTGTTGTTTCTCACATATCTCCTGGTGTCATATAGGCCTGTTGTTTCTCATATATCTCCTGGTGTCATATAGGCCTGTTTCTCACATATCTCCTGGTGTCATATAGCCTTTGTTTCTACATATCTCTGGTGTCATATAGGCCTGTTGTTTTCACATATCTCCTAGGTGTCATATAGGCTGTTGTTTCTCACATATCTCGGTTGTCATATAGCCTGTTGTTTCTCACATATCTCCCGGTTGTCATTAGGCCTGTTGTTTCTCACATATCTCCGGTTGTCATATAGGCCTGTTTTTCTCACATATCTCTGGTGTCATATAGGCCTGTTGTTTCTCACATATCTCCTGGTGTCATTAGGCCTGTTGTTTCTCACATATCTCCGGTTGTCATATAGGCTGTGTTTCTCACTATACTTCGGTTGTCATATAGGCCTGTTGTTTCTCACATATCTCCGGTTGTCATATAGGCCTGTTGTTTCTCACATATCTCCTGGTTCATATAGGCCTGTTGTTTCTCACATATCTCCGTGTCATATAGGCCTGTTGTTTCTCACATATCTCCCGGTGTCATATAGGCCTGTTGTTTCTCACATATCTCCTGGTGTCATATAGGCCTGTTTCTCACATATCTCCTGGTGTCATATAGGCCTGTTGTTTCTCACATATCTCCTGGTGTCATATAGGCCTGTTGTTTCTCACATATCTCTGGTGTCATATAGGCCTGTTGTTTCTCACATATCTCCGGTTGTCATATAGGCCTGTTGTTTCTCACATATCTCCGGTTGTCATATAGGCCTGTTGTTTCTCACATATCTCCTGGTGTCATATAGGCCTGTTGTTTCTCACATATCTCCTGGTGTCATATAGGCCTGTTTCTCACATATCTCCTGGTGTCATATAGGCCTGTTGTTTCTCACATATCTCCGGTTGTCATATAGGCCTGTTGTTTCTCACATATCTCCTGGTGTCATATAGGCCTGTTGTTTCTCACATATCTCCTGGTGTCATATAGGCCTGTTGTTTCTCACATATCTCCTGGTGTCATATAGGCCTGTTTCTCACATATCTCCTGGTGTCATATAGGCCTGTTGTTTCTCACATATCTCCTGGTGTCATATAGGCCTGTTGTTTCTCACATATCTCCTGGTGTCATATAGGCCTGTTGTTTCTCACATATCTCCTGGTGTCATATAGGCCTGTTGTTTCTCACATATTCCTGGTGTCATATAGGCCTGTTGTTTCTCACATATCTCCTGGTGTCATATAGGCCTGTTTCTCACATATCTCCTGGTGTCATATAGGCCTGTTTCTCACATATCTCCTGGTGTCATATAGGCCTGTTGTTTCTCACATATCTCCTGGTGTCATATAGGCCTGTTGTTTCTCACATATCTCCTGGTGTCATATAGGCCTGTTTCTCACATATCTCCTGGTGTCATATAGGCCTGTTTCTCACATATCTCCTGGTGTCATATAGGCCTGTTGTTTCTCACATATCTCCTGGTGTCATATAGGCCTGTTGTTTCTCACATATCTCCTGGTGTCATATAGGCCTGTTGTTTCTCACATATCTCCTGGTGTCATATAGGCCTGTTGTTTCTCACATATCTCCTGGTGTCATATAGGCCTGTTGTTTCTCACATATCTCCTGGTGTCATATAGGCCTGTTGTTTCTCACATATCTCCTGGTGTCATATAGGCCTGTTTCTCACATATCTCCTGGTGTCATATAGGCCTGTTTCTCACATATCTCCTGGTGTCATATAGGCCTGTTGTTTCTCACATATCTCCTGGTGTCATATAGGCCTGTTGTTTCTCACATATCTCCTGGTGTCATATAGGCCTGTTGTTTCTCACATATCTCCTGGTGTCATATAGGCCTGTTTCTCACATATCTCCTGGTGTCATATAGGCCTGTTTCTCACATATTTCCTGGTGTCATATAGGCCTGTTGTTTCTCACATATCTCCTGGTGTCATATAGGCCTGTTGTTTCTCACATATCTCCTGGTGTCATATAGGCCTGTTTCTCACATATCTCCTGGTGTCATATAGGCCTGTTGTTTCTCACATATCTCCTGGTGTCATATAGGCCTGTTTCTCACATATCTCCTGGTGTCATATAGGCCTGTTGTTTCTCACATATCTCCTGGTGTCATATAGGCCTGTTGTTTCTCACATATCTCCTGGTGTCATATAGGCCTGTTTCTCACATATTTCCTGGTGTCATATAGGCCTGTTGTTTCTCACATATCTCCTGGTGTCATATAGGCCTGTTGTTTCTCACATATCTCCTGGTGTCATATAGGCCTGTTGTTTCTCACATATCTCCTGGTGTCATATAGGCCTGTTTCTCACATATTTCCTGGTGTCATATAGGCCTGTTGTTTCTCACATATCTCCTGGTGTCATATAGGCCTGTTGTTTCTCACATATCTCCTGGTGTCATATAGGCCTGTTTCTCACATATCTCCTGGTGTCATATAGGCCTGTTGTTTCTCACATATCTCCTGGTGTCATATAGGCCTGTTTCTCACATATCTCCTGGTGTCATATAGGCCTGTTTCTCACATATTTCCTGGTGTCATATAGGCCTGTTGTTTCTCACATATCTCCTGGTGTCATATAGGCCTGTTGTTTCTCACATATCTCCTGGTGTCATATAGGCCTGTTTCTCACATATCTCCTGGTGTCATATAGGCCTGTTGTTTCTCACATATCTCCTGGTGTCATATAGGCCTGTTGTTTCTCACATATCTCCTGGTGTCATATAGGCCTGTTGTTTCTCACATATCTCCTGGTGTCATATAGGCCTGTTGTTTCACATATCTCCTGGTTCTCTCCGTCTGAAACTTGTCGCAGACTACGGCAGGCTGCCAGGAAGAACGTTCCCTTGTTATGACACCAAATGGTGTAACGTCCACCGTCCCTCGTCTAGACGCTAGAAAGATGCCAGAAGTCTCGAGGTTTCTAGAGAATATTTCACATTTCTCCACGCCTGCAATTCAGACACCGGCTTAGTGTCGACAGCCTCGTACTAAAACACGTTTCTTCTTTGTTGGGAAATATGTGCGTTTTGTCTTCTATTATTACCGTTCATTTTGGTAAATAAAACTGACAATTAGTCTAAGGTAGAACTAAACACAATCACCATCGACAATTACGGTTTTATTGTGTTTTTCCTTGTAGATATTCTAATTAAAAATAGAGAAGACAGGAACGAAGCTAGTATCAAACCTAGGACCGTTGAGGGCTCTGGTCACTTGTGTGAGTGCACCAGGATTATATGTACCACCACTCACTGTGACGGGGAGCCCCTCTTGGGGTTGTCATCCATAGGGCTGGATGCAGCTACACATTTCTACTCGCTGGGTAGAACACCTTGTTAAGATCGTAAAGCCAACTGTGAATGATCATGTGATATTGTTTCTTGATGGCCATTACTCATATACGAGGAACTTAGATGTCAATGAACTTGGAGGATGAAATGGTATAGTGGTAAGCTGCCTACCTTCTCACTCAACACATAAGGTACAGTCACATGATGTTTCATTCATGGGACCATTCAAGCATTATTATTCGCTGGAGATAGAAAATTGGCTAAGAAATCATTCATGTCGTTCAGTAAGTTGAGCTAGGCGCACGGCACTACACACCTCGACATCTTGGAGCACGGCAGCAGAACATAACACAGTTAATAGTGAACAACCCACCAGTCCATCTAGAAATGTGAACACGTTCTGAGAGACTTCATGAAGTGTCCTACATCACAGACAGTGCTTGCCATTATTACATGTGTAATGCCACAAGCCTAGCTCCTATGCAACCTGTTGTACACACATGCTGTATAGGTTGCCGGATGTAAGTGTACAGGGATGTTTCTCTATTTTGGTTCAAACAAGCTATATGTGCAGTTTGGGGTGTGAGTTTCCGAACACCCTGTATATACTACTAAACAATAATTTAATATATTTAATTCAATAGTTTGTGATAATAGTATATTTTAATAAGTTTTGAATTAGTTTAAATGTCATTGTCATAATTTGATTAAAACAACAACAAAATCACCTTTATTTTCCAACCTTAGCATTGTATGTGCTATTTTAACAGAATGTAGTACCTGTATGTATCCCTGGTAAACAAGGGGAACGTGGAATGACGCCCCATGAGAGGTTTTTTGGAACCCCTTACTAGCTAACATGTTCTAACTAGCAAGGCTCCTTCCGCTATCTACATCCGGTTCGATGCAGGCTTTTAAAAGCAAAATCAACTTTCCCCGTCGACACCTTTTTCTCTGTTCTATCACAGATCAACACTTGACACCCCCTGCCCACTCTGCTTTTAAATTAGTTTGTAAACTCCTCACGCTCTTGTGTGAAACATTTGCAGTTTTGTTTTTATATGTTCCTATCCATCTAGTTTTTCAAATATTTACTAATGTTCAATTTGTTAACGACTAGTATTTGCCTATGGCTTTGCTCGCATCAAACAATACATTAACATATTCGACAACTTCAAAGGCTAAAAAAAGAATTAAACTTATTCGAGAGCGGTATTTTAAGTGCGTACGAATATTCACGAATAAACACGAATTCACCCCCATTCGCTCCCCTACACCCCCCTGCTCAACGGATTATTTATACTACCAAGAAAAAAGTAAAACGAAAAAAAACAACAAAAACTCTCACAAACTTTAGAGTTTTATCATATGTTTAGATTCACTATCTAAGAAACAAATATGAAGTAAATTGAAAGAAGCAATCTCTATTAATCGCCCTATTACAACAAATAATATTGTGATGTTGATTTAGCACCAAGAAACAAAACTAAATACACCTAAATCACAAGACTAAAACCTTAACTCCCTAAACGCAATTAAAAATCGTTGTATTTTAAATGTGCATTGTGCATTGTGTATTGTGCGTTCATTGTGCGTGTGATTGCGTATGCATTGTACACAATTAGCTAAGCGCTACGCATGGATATAAAACTAGCCTTGTCAATGTAAACAAATATCAAACAACAGTCTAATTATGTGTATTTTTTATTTGTGAAAGGAACACTATATACCTTCTTATGTGAATGCATAAAATGTTTGAAAATATACCTCCAAAACACTCGTTGCCAAGGAGACTTGCAACGAACATTCATACAGTAAAAGTTAATGTGTTTGAATTGTTACAAAGTATAAACGTAAATACAGCCATGTCGGTTTTATCGACACTCCTTCATTTACTGACGAGGTAGCTTGATGGTATATCATACCTTGCCAGGCTATAGACGATAACACGAATCGGCCTACTTTTTGAATCTAATGGAAACAAACAGAAGAAATGGGACGTTCTCACACATTTAGAGTTTTATTATAGAATATAGGAGATGATTTGATTCATCTTAGCTATTGTTATCACGTTCTGTCGAAATATTATCATGGTATCTCAAACACAATTTTTCTTTTAAATTTATCATGATTACTTCTTTTTTTCACAAATTTGTCCTACACATATTTTTCAATCAGACATTTTTTTCCCCACCCGCTTCGGTGGCTGCATGATCCAGGCGTCACCCTCGCAATAGACTATATTGCCGATGGTGGGAGATTAGGTTGATCCTGTCGTGTACTCAGCGTGTTTTCACTATTCCTCCGCGAAATGAGGGTACACTTTCGAGGAAGGAAACATTTTAGACCTTCATTTGCGTGGAGGAGAGTGGTAAACCATTTATGAATCACCCAACTGGTGCTGATGTGTAGGGACCTTTAGTCTACATGCCTCACATAGGAGCGTCCTTTGATAACTCGGCAGGGAACAAATATTGTGATAAGTGCCGAGAACAAGTTATAGGTGCAGTTTAAACAAGATCTTCTTATCCTGGCAACAATCGCTGTAAGTCACTGTTAGATTGTCAAACAAGGCTACCATAACTACTCATTATAACCTTGGAAAAGCTGATCAGGACAATTTGTGAAACATAAGGGTTCTATTTTATTGTCTGTAGGTGCAATAAGAGTGCTGATAACGTGAAGGTGTGATAGCGTGAAGGTGCTGATAACGTGGAGGTGCTGATAACGTGAAGGCTGTGATAACGTGAAGGTGCTGATAGCGTTAAAGGTGCTGATAACGTGAAGTGCTGATAACGTGGAGGTGCTGATAACGTGAGTGCGATAGCGTGAAGATGCTGATAACGTGAAGGTGTTGATAGCGTGAAGGTGCTGATAACGTGAAGATGCTGATAGCGTGAAGGTGCTGATAACGTGAAGATGCTGATAGCGTGAAGGTGCTGATAACGTGGAGGTGCTGATAACGTGAAGGTGCTGATAGCGTGAAGATGCTGATAACGTGAAGGTGTTGATAGCGTGAAGGTGCTGATAACGTGAAGATGCTGATAGCGTGAAGGTGCTGATAACGTGAAGATGCTGATAGCGTGAAGGTGCTGATAACGTGGAGTGTGATAACGTGAGGTGCTGATAACGTGAAGGTGCTGATAACGTGGAGGTGCTGATAGCGTGAAGGTGCTGATAACGTGAAGGTGCTGATAGCGTGAGGTGCTGATAACGTGAAGGTGCTGATAGCGTGAAGGTGCTGATAACGTGAAGATGCTGATAACGTGGAGGTGCTGATAACGTGAAGGTGCTGATAGCGTGAAGGTGCTGATAACGTGAAGAGTGATAACGTGAAGATGCTGATAGCGTGAAGGTGCTGATAGCGTGAAGGTGCTGATAACGTGAAGGTGCTGATAGCGTGGAGGTGCTGATAACGTGAAGATGCTGATAACGTGGAGGTGCTGATAACGTGAAGGTGCTGATAGCGTGAAGGTGCTGATAACGTGAAGGTGCTGATAACGTGAAGGTGCTGATAGCGTGAAGGTGCTGATAACGTGAAGATGCTGATAACGTGGAGGTGCTGATAACGTGAAGGTGCTGATAGCGTGAAGGTGCTGATAACGTGAAGGTGCTGATAGCGTGGAGGTGCTGATAACGTGAAGGTGCTGATAGCGTGAAGGTGCTGATAGCGTGAAGGTGCTGATAACGTGAAGATGCTGATAACGTGGAGGTGCTGATAACGTGAAGGTGCTGATAGCGTGAAGGTGCTGATAACGTGAAGTGCTGATAAGTGAAGAGTGCTGATAGCGTGAAGTGCTGATAGCGTGAAGGTGCTGATAACGTGAAGATCTGAAACGTGAGGTGCTGATACGTGAAGTGGATAGCGTAAGTGCTGAAACGGAAGATGCGTAACGGAGTGCTGATACGTGAGGCTGATACGTGAGTGTGTAACGTGAGTCTGATAACTGAGTGCTGATAACGTGAAGGTGCTGATAACGTGAAGGTGCTGATAGCGTGAAGGTGCTGATAACGTGAAGGTGCTGATAACGTGGAGGTGCTGATAACGTGAAGGTGCTGATAGCGTGAAGGTGCTGATAACGTGAAGGTGCTGATACGTGGAGTGCTGATAACGTGGGTGATAGCGTAAGGTGCTGATACGTGAAGGTGCTGATAACGTGAAGATGCTGATAACGTGAGGTGCTGATAACGTGAAGTGCTGATAGCGTGAAGGTGCTGATAACGTGAAGATGCTGATAACGTGAAGTGCTGATAGCGTGAAGTGCTGATAGCGTGAAGGGCTGATACGTGAAGGTGCTGATAGCGTGGAGGTGCTGATAACGTGAGGTGCTGATAGCGTGAAGGTGCTGATAGCGTGAAGGTGCTGATAACGTGGAGGTGCTGATAACGTGGAGGTGCTGATAGCGTGGAGGTGCTGATAACGTGGAGGTGCTGATAACGTGGAGGTGCTGATAGCGTGAAGGTGCTGATAGCGTGGAGGTGCTGATAACGTGGAGGTGCCTGTACACTTGTTTAGCCAGAGGGTACAAATACTTATCGAAACTGACAAAAATAAGTTTTTCTCAGATTCAAAAGCGATAATATATTAGATTCTACGTGTGGATTTTGGAGCCCCAAGTGTGATAAACACTCCATTTATTCCCGTGGAGCAGGGCCCAAACGAGCCCATATCAATATATGCGCATAAAATCAGCGTAGAGAAGTATTTGATAGCCATTTAAAGGAGAAAAACAGTTAAAGAAAGAAAATACTAGAAAAAGAAAATTCTTTCACTTAAACTCAACATGAATGTAAAATAATATTCAAATGATGGGATTTGTAAAATAAATAGGTAAATATTGAAACAATAAGATAATAAGAAAGAGTAGGACTGAGAAAGGGAAAGAGTGGCCGTGACTGTGAATATCTTAGATCATACGCCAATCAACTCTGTGAGACAGTCGGGTACATTCACACCAACACTATCCCCCGCGTGGATCATTTGTGATCAAACAGTGAGTTCCTAATAGTGAATATTGTTCAAATATTACATGACATTTGGATAAAAACTGCATTAAAACAATATTTAGAATGGTTTCACAGATAATAACTGTTCACAAATCTATTCTGTAGTTATTGACAAGAAACTTTGTCCCCCATCGTCCCCGCGAGAAACTGCTAGCTATCATTCAAATACGAATGTCCTGATACTATCTCTGTCTTATCTTGGTCTTGTCTATTCCTCCGAGCCGGGACTGCTATGATGCAATATCTCAAAATGTCGTGCATGGCAAAATAAAGTCTAAGGATTCCAACAGGGCTCTTTTTCCTAAACAACACTACATATATTTGGAGTTTTAAAAATAGAAACAAAATTTTGAAAAAGTGATATTAGATCATTTTATAATTTTTTTATATGAGACTAGGCTTAGTGAAAAGGGATCTAACTTTACACTTCATCTAACAAATACAATAATACTTGTTTAGGCTCACAACAGAAGAAATGTTTTACTTAAGGGTAAAACTTTTTCAATTGTTATAGTCAACTTTCTTTTGTTCAAAATAAATATAACATTTCTTCAGTTTAAACATAGAGTTAAATTTTCTTAATAAGGTAGAATAAACCATGTTTAAATATCTGTCAAAGGGTCCCTGGAATTTAATGATTAATTTTGTCTTCATTTATAAATCTGGTCATCAAATACTAATATGGCTTAAATAGCCAAGCTATTGTTTTGTTTGTTATATTCCCCTTGAGTAAATTACCCTTATTTTTAGGGTTGTATATCTAACCCCAAACATTCCTTGAGGAACCCTATAAAATCACTAAATACACATTTTTAGCCCGAGTGGCTGAGTGGTTTCAGGTCCAGCCAGAGGTACAAAGAACGGACGGTATCGGGTCAACATCACAATACTTCTTTCTCCAAGGGGTCAAGAGGTAACGAAAACAAACGATAGAGTGATGCCAGCCATATAGCCGGTAGCTTGTACAGTTCGAAATATATAACACCGCGTCTTACTACCCATCCGGGTTATATTCTCATGTATTAATTACGGTAATAGTTCCTCCTTGTACTTTTCATAAGAACATTATAAATGTTGGCTCCATTATTCTAACTGCATGGACACCCCTGCAGTCACCTAACGAAGCAAGGACCTCATATGAGAGGTACAGTAACACGGACGATGGTAAGAAGATGCGTGTGTTGTTGTTTGAGCTTGAGTAAGTTAACATGCCAATCAGATCGGCCCAAAGCGGGCCATTTGGTCCTTGTGCACTAACATTGCTTCTGGAAAACCGTCATAGGGTAGGTCGATACATTCCTCGACAGACATCATTAAGTGGTTAATAAGTACGGAATAAATACTCGTAATTCTCCAATGACCGAAACTATCTAATTATCATTTGAGGAATGTCCAGCTCTAGATGAACCGTGCAAGAGAATTAACCGATCAACAAATTGGCTCGTATCATCCAAAAGGGTGCAAATGATCCCTCTTCCATTCTCAATCTTTAACATACTTTCTCCCTTTAGCTCATATTCCTCTTGAAAAAGGTTTTTTTAAATTAAATTGTTAGATAGTTTGGTGTGGTACGCGAATTGATATATTTGTGATGTACATTCCTTAACCGATGAACATTTCTCTCTGTAAGCCTCCGCCTTATAGACTTCAAGATACTAATAGAGTAGTTCCTAAAGTTATCGATTATAAGGTATCTTGGTATCGTCCATGTTAAACAGGATACGGGTTTTGCCTGAGAGTTTATGTTCCCCACATAGCACACAGTGTATATTTTATTCGAGGGATAATGAAACTGTTAAGATCTTGCAGTTATTTTCACCCTCTTGTTTAGGGTTACAAAGTTTGTTTTAAAAGTTTCCTGAGTAGAAACCTCTGAATCATGAAATGCATGATGCAACTGTTTATATTTCCTCTTTATTAATAATCTTACTAACTTTGATAATATCCTCTTTAACCTTCGTCTCCTTAATGTAAACTAAGACTGACGGGTACAATGGATGAAGCAGGTAATATTAATTAAGCATAGGTACAACATATGTGTACTGTACATGTAGAGTTAGTCATATTGGCAATATTTTCTCCATCATGAATGATATTGCTCCACCTTCTGAAACCTTGAAAAGTATTGTTCTGATAGAACTAAGGCTCAGTAGCGAAACAAGGTTGTTAAAATTCATAGCTAGTGATAAAATCACGACAGATTTCTTAAACCTATAGTCAGTACAACCTATTAAAGTAATCTCAAAATGTATTGCATTTTTTCTGCTAGGATTAGAATAAAAGTAGATGTAAGTGAAACCTTTATCACACATCAGATTGACATAAAATTTAGGACCGGCTTCGGAAGGTGTGGTCGGTTCTTAGATATCACGTGGTGGTAAACCACCAGATCTTCCTCCTTTACTCTTATCAGACAAGATTCTGTCTCGAATGCATAATACAAATTGTTAGACTCTTCCGACTTCTTCAGCTTAGAAGTCAAAGACTCGATCAAATTGTAGGCCTTCCAATACTATATTCCTGCAGTCAACACACGTTCCTCATCTCTTTAAACCTTTGCCAGCTTATGGTTGCAAAGTTAACTGTCATAGCCCAATCTTTTTCCATATTTTCAATTAGAGATTCCATGCGTTTCGAGATTGTATCCTTAACATTGTTGAGAGCAAGACGTATTTGTTTATGTTGACCAATACGTGTTGTGAAACCTCTCCCCATATTCACCTGAAACTTGTACCCTCTCCCAGGCGTACCAACAAACATTCACTGCTGGTAGTTATGTTGTGTACTCACCAATCGCCGTGAGGCAAAGTGCAACAATGAGGCAGGAGAAGAAGAGAGGGCAGGTCATGGTTGTTGTGATGATCTATCTAAGTGCTGCGACTTAGTCCTCCAGCTAGAAACAATACAGTGCGATAACACTACCTACATAAGCAACAAAGCATTCTTAAAGTAACTGATTTACAACAATGGCCGTGAGTGTTAGCATATAACGCTGGAGTGACCATTGGGGAAACTAAAGTAAGGCAACAACAATATTTGATTTATTATGCTTGTGTGGTTGTTTCTGTCTATTGGTAGTGTTTTATGAGGGGTATTTTTGAGGAAAAAAGGGGAGCATCGGAAAATAAAGTAAAATATATTTGGAGTATTTATATACTGAGTACTCAATTTTTAAAAAAAATAGACCCACGTACTTAGCCTATAAGTAAATATTTTATTAATCGACTTTAACTCAAATACTCCGCAATATTGGGATTAGCTCTCCTTGAAACAAGCGCTAGCAGGGTACAATGATGTCGGAAAGTGGAGAAAAAGATTATATATATATAAAACCCAACATGGAATGGTCCATATCAAGTGCTATATAATATATTCTTATACCAACCAGTACATTTTACAGTTTTTTTTAAAATTATTAGTAACCTAAGAATGAATAGCCACATTTATTAATTTTTCGTAAAATTAGTATAAATAGGCATTTAAATGATTGTCTAATAACACTAACTATACGTTTCTAATAACTCGAAAGATAATTGCGGAAATTGAAAAGGTACTTCCCCTAACCCTATCTCTATAATGTGATAGTTATATCAGGTCCCTTACTACACTCTATCCCTACCTTGAACTAGCTATATCCAGTCCACCTCATTAAATCATCTCTTGTTCAATTCCATGTTAATGTTATCCTTCCATTGGACTCCCTATCTTCCCACTGGACTCTTCCTTTGACTCACTATCTTCCCACTGGACTCTTCCTTTGACTCACTATCTTCCCACTGGACTCTTCCATTGGACTCCCTATCTTCCCACTGGACTCTTCCTTTGACTCACTATCTTCCCACTGGACTCTTCCTTTGACTCGCTATCTTCCCACTGGACTCTTCCTTTGACTCCCTATCTTCCCACTGGACTCTTCCTTTGACTCCCTATCTTCCCACTGGACTCTTCCTTTGACTCACTATCTTCCCACTGGACTCTTCCTTTGACTCGCTATCTTCCCACTGGACTCTTCCTTTGACTCCCTATCTTCCCACTGGACTCTTCCTTTGACTCACTATCTTCCCACTGGACTCTTCCTTTGACTCCTATCTTCCCACTGGACTCTTCCTTTGACTCACTATCTTCCCACTGGACTCTTCCTTTGACTCCTATCTTCCCACTGGACTCTTCCATTGGACTCCTATCTTCCCACTGGACTCTTCCTTTGACTCACTATCTTCCCACTGGACTCTTCCTTTGACTCCCTATCTTCCCACTGGACTCTTCCTTTGACTCCCTATCTTCCCACTGGACTTTCCTTTGACTCCCTATCTTCCCACTGGACTCTTCCTTTGACTCACTATCTTCCCACTGGACTCTTCCTTTGACTCACTATCTTCCCACTGGACTCTTCCTTTGACTCACTATCTTCCCACTGGACTCTTCCTTTGACTCACTATCTTCCCACTGGACTCTTCCTTTGACTCACTATCTTCCCACTGGACTCTTCCTTTGGACTCCCTATCTTCCCACTGGACTCTTCCTTTGACTCACTATCTTCCCACTGGACTCTTTCCTTTGGACTCCCTATCTTCCCACTGGACTCTTCCTTTGACTCCTATCTTCCACTGGACTCTTCCTTTGACTCCCTATCTTCCCACTGGACTCTTCCTTTGACTCCCTATCTTCCCACTGGACTCTTCCTTTGTACTCCCTATTCTTCCCACTGGACTCTTCCTTTGACTCACTATCTTCCCACTGGACTCTTCCTTTGACTCACTATCTTCCCACTGGACTCTTCCTTTGACTCACTATCTTCCCACTGGACTCTTCCTTTGACTCCCTATCTTCCCACTGGACTCTTCCTTTGACTCACTATCTTCCCACATGGACTCTTCCTTTGACTCACTATCTTCCCACTGGACTCTTCCTTTGACTCACTATCTTCCCACTGGACTCTTCCTTTGACTCACTATCTTCCCACTGGACTCTTCCTTTGACTCACTATCTTCCCACTGGACTCTTCCTTTGACTCCTATCTTCCCACTGGACTCTTCCTTTGACTCACTATCTTCCCACTGGACTCTTCCTTTGACTCCCTATCTTCCCACTGGACTCTTCCTTTGACTCCACTATCTTCCCACTGGACTCTTCCTTTGACTCCCTATCTTCCCACTGGACTCTTCCTTTGACTCACTATCTTCCCACTGGACTCTTCCTTTGACTCACTATCTTCCCACTGGACTCTTCCTTTGACTCACTATCTTCCCACTGGACTCTTCCTTTGACTCACTATCTTCCCACTGGACTCTTCCTTTGACTCACTATCTTCCCACTGGACTCTTCCTTTGACTCACTATCTTCCCACTGGACTCTTCCTTTGACTCACTATCTTCCCACTGGACTCTTCCTTTGACTCACTATCTTCCCACTGGACTCTTCCTTTGACTCACTATCTTCCCACTGGACTCTTCCTTTGACTCACTATCTTCCCACTGGACTCTTCCTTTGACTCACTATCTTCCCACTGGACTCTTCCTTTGACTCGCTATCTTCCCACTGGACTCTTCCTTTGACTCACTATCTTCCCACTGGACTCTTCCTTTGACTCCCTATCTTCCCACTGGACTCTTCCCATTCAAACCAGCAATTAGCTACAAATGCTATCAATGTTCTGTTATAGCTACTCTGTTTATAAATGTCCTCGGAAATGAGAGTTTTGGAAAGAATGACAGGTTATTTGGTATTTCTATTGGTCGCAGATGTAGCCATATTATTAACTAGCACGTTTCTGATTATAGAAGGTATACATACTTATTTTAATCGCGTAGCCCCTCAGATGAACTCGACAGAATGCAACAAAATATGGACCGCAGGTTCAAAGGATGCACACAAGCAGAGGACTCCATTTTGAACAGTTTTTGTAACAAAAGGTTCTGTATTTCTTGTGTTAGTTTCTGTTAAACGTTGTATTGTTTAAAATTTAAAAGTTGTATTGTTTAGTTGCATTTATTCTTCTGTTCTATTGATTATTTATATAAAAATAAAATGATACCATAGCTCTGAAAGTAAACGTTTCAAGACGCACGTTTATACTTGATGTGAACGTTTCTAATGTTTTGTCGATGGGAATACGCTCCTAGGATGTTTCACCCCAATTAGAACACACTTTGTAGAAAGTACCTTTAATGTAATGTTCATGTTCATGTTCATGTTCATGTTCATGTTCATGGGAGAACGAGAATTTCAATTTTGTTTGTAATGTTGAACAATGCCTAGGTACAACATTTTATAAACATCGTTAAATGGGAATTTGAGTAAATCGATTTTATCTCTTTTTGCCCTTAAGTAAATTACCCTAAAATTTAGGGCTAGATATCTAATCCCAAACCCCAGATACCAAGTTTTGGCCCAATCGGTAAAATAGTTTAGGCTCTAGGCTGTGATACAAACATACAGAATCGCAAAAACAACCTTTTCTGTTTTAGGGGGTCAAAAGTTATCAAAATTTTGTTTTTTTTACGACCCCATTACTTCTCTCTTCAAATGGTCGAGAGAAAGTAAAATAATACCTAGATTATGATCACTTAGTATATTTCAGATCTGATCACTTATTATATTTTCACAAAAAAAAGGGGTGAGGGGGGAAATATGTTTTTCAAATAATAATTATATTATAAAAAGATAACTGTATTGATCTTACTTCTATCAGAGCCATCCCAGAATTGAGATACATCAATAGCTTCCCAATTGCTCTTTGTAATCTATAATTTTAAAAACAACTTTATATTTATTTCAGTTATTCAATAACCAGTTATAGGTTTTCCTTGAGTACTGAACAATAATAAATAGTACAAATGTATAAGGCAGGTCTTGAATCGATAAGACTAGTTACTACTGTCAATATAAGGTGAAATAGGTAAACCTTATTGGTCGGAGAACTGTTGAGTTCTTATTTTATTTCAAATATTCTTCACCCACAAACAAATAACATCTAAATGGAAACAAAACTAAAAGTGCACAAGATAAATACATTCAATATAATAACTGAGCACAGAGGTTCACAAATACATTTAGTGGCTCCCATTTTATTTAAAACAGCAACAAGAAGATACGATATACCCCGGGGGTTCTTGGGGTTCCTGTGGGCCAACAAGAAGACACGATATACCCCGGGGGTTCTTGGGGTTCCTGTGGGCCAACAAGAAGATACGATATAGCCCGGGGGTTCTTGGGGTTCCTGTGGGCCAACAAGAAGATACGATATACCCCGGGGGTTCTTGGGGTTCCTGTGGGCTAACAAGAAGACACGATATACCCCGGGGGTCCTTGGGGTTCCTGTGGACTAACTTAGATTGAAATACGTCAATGAGATTCCAAATGGACACAATAGTCACGTGGGTTTCTCTTACAGTCAAAAATATACACAATCAGTAATTACCGACCCTCCTCGGTGATCGCATCGTCTAAGGCGCTACTAACGCAGTAGATTTGATTGCCGATGACAAGGAGTTCAAAGTTCAAATCTCAGTCGGGTGTACTGAGAGTAGTTTTTCCAAAATGGTTTTACACTCTCTCTGCATACAAATGCGGGTAAACTTCCTCTAAATTTAACCTGCCTAATTCCCTAAAAATCATTAGTGTAATTAACAAATAAGGGTATAAACCTTAAGGGTAGTAAGATACTAAATGTGTGAATGTGTTCGGCTCTTTCCCCAGGACTATGTGGGCAGACACGATCACGGCTTTCTTTCCCTGGACTATGTGGGCAGACACGATCACGGCTTTCTTTCCCCTGGACTATGTGGGCAGACACGATCACGGCTTTCTTTCCCCTGGACTATGTGGGCAGACACGATCACGGCTTTCTTTCCCTGGACTATGTGGGCAGACACGATCACGGCTTTCTTTCCCTGGACTATGTGGCAGACACGATCACGGCTTTCTTTCCCTGGACTATGTGGGCAGACACGATCACGGCTTTCTTTCCCCTGGACTATGTGGGCAGACACGATCACGGGTTTCTTTCCCAGGACTATGTGGGCAGACACGATCACGGCTTTCTTTCCCTGGACTATGTGGCAGACACGATCACGGCTTTCTTTCCCCTGGACTATGTGGGCAGACACGATCACGGCTTTCTACACTGTCATCAACAACCAATTAAAAAAAACACAATTCAATGACATTTTTTATCATCTTTTGACGCCTTGGAGAGAGAGTATTGTGATCGCCAAAACATAAAGTCTGAGATTTTTATCTGTCTGTCCGTCTGTCTGTATCTAGAGCCTAAACTGTTTTACCGATGAGGCTAAAATTTGGTATCTAGAGTTTTCATAAGGTCCCCTTGAGGGTTTTTGGAATTTGATATCTCACCCTAAAATTAAGGGTAGTTTATTGGGGCATAAAGAGAAAAAATCGATGTTCTCAAAACTTGTTCAAACAATTTTGATTATATTTTTTTAAATCTAGACAGTGTTTTCTTTATAAACAAGACGGCAAGTCTCCTTTGCTCGTGTAAGTGACCTTGAGGTTACATTACATGAGCAACAGGTCGATATATTCAAAGATGAACATTTATAATATGCATTCATTTGATAGAAATATTGCAATTATTGATAGCTATAAATAATCGGCGGACTTTTCAAAACGTGCGTTAATGTTTTTACATAATACAATAGCTATACATGATTATTACAGGCTTGTATGAAAAATAATACAATTTTACTTTAGAATTCTATTTTCAAATACATTTTTGCTTGGAATTGATTTGATTTAATTTATGCATGCCACTACTATTTTGGTTTTGAACCCTGATAAGTCTGTAAAAATTATATAAATTAGTTTAGCTATAAAAATAACCAAATATAAAACATTTAGTTCACACACACAAAGTAAATATTTTTTTCTTTGTGTTTTAAACTAACTTTAAAGTTGTAAACCCAAGCCCAGGGACAAGTGTCTAAGAATATTTATTAAAAATTAAACGGATATTATAGGGAGAAAGTAAAATTTATTTTAAAACATTATTTCAAACAAATTTTTAATGTGCATATCTAGATCACTAATAAATTATCACAACCTGTGTGATAAAAACATGAATGTTTCGTAATTAAACTTTTGACTAGCCCAAATGAAATGTAATCTCACCGTAAAGAAGAACAAATTAGAAATTAATAAACATGAGTTTCTTAAATAATATTTTTATTTGCTTAGGTTCAAGAAATATTTTACTTTTTTCTATGGTCTCTAAAACTAATCTTTGGAAGGAAAGGCAACTTTAGGTGCGAGGGAATGTTTTTTACAATCCTCCTTGTCGCTCTACACACATCTGGGTCGTTAGGGGATGGGACCTCCCTACAACGAAACATCAATAGAAGCACCAGATTCTTATGGTGCAACCTCCATCATATTATTTATTTCAAAATTTAAGTAATTTATACCAAGAACGCGTGGCGACAGTACAATCCCTTGCAGTCACCGTTAATAGGAGGTCAAGGTTCGATCTCAATCAGGTGCAATTGTGTCCTGTGGCCATTTTTAAGGTGAGGGTTTGGTGCATCCCAGATATATATATTCAAAAATTCAAACCCACCCCCAAAGAAGGCTCAGATTAGTCTCAAGCTTATACTACAATATTTAAAATATATTTAAAGTTATAAGTAGTTCCAAAAACTAGAAAAATGTTAGTTTCTAGGAAAGCACGTGCTTTTGTTAACAGTTTGGTCAGTCTATATCTAATTCTTTGAGCTATCAAAGATCCTAAACAGGCAAGCTTAGCCCTGATTTTGGGCAATGCATTGCCCACACTAAAGAACAGAGATGATTTGCTACAATAAATTCCGAAACGGGAACACTTTCTAACTCTAGTGCTGTGAGGGTTTTTATAGGAACAATATTAGGTTTGTAATAAAATATGTTAGGTATCTGTTGAACGCTCTAAACCCTCTCTAAAGGTCTCGTTTACTTTGGGAGAACCTCACCTAAAACCTAGAAACGTTACTACATCTACTTTCCTGTGTTCATACGTCAAGTCATATGATCTGCAATACCTATTAGATTACACTAACAATAAACTAAAATGTTATCAATTTTGGCAACAAATAAATTTATATTTTATAAAGGGTCTTTATATAACAATTGGACTGTAACAACGCCATTAATTGTGTTAATCGCATGCCAACCAAAACTATAGTAGCTTTATGTAAATGTAAACAACAAATGTGGCGACACTGCGCGATAAAGAACACAAATAACAATTCTTGATTTTCCAGCGAATGTAAGTTTAGAACACTTTTTATAAAATTCAATCATAATTGTTGGTGTCGTGGCTCTCACCTTGGCGGGAGGTCCGGGAACAATGCTGCCAACAGAACACCGCGCGAGCACTGAATACCACCTGGAATGTAGAGCCCGTCTCCCGCGACCCGCTCGTTTATAAGAGCGATAGAGGCGTGATGCGATTGGTCGGAGGGCGGGACCAGGTCGCCCACCTGTTGGAGCTAACCAACTCACACTAAGGTTGGTATTACCTGCTTGTCTTCCCCGTCTCCCTTCTTGGGGAAACTGATGTCTTCATTTGTGTTTCAAGGTCACGAGGTCGGACATTTAACAATGGTGGGTTGCAAGGCCCAGACTATTCCCTCCCCCTCACTTAGTTAACTTACCCACCACATACACAATCATGTATTTAGCGAGTGCGGGGTGATCAGGGGTCCAGGGTTCAATCCTCGGTCCCGGCACAGACTCCGGGGTCCGTACTCCGTAGAAGTTGATCAATTTTAACTTTCTAAGGACTAGTTCATACGGACTACCAATCACAGCTGAGTAAATATGGGCATGAGCGTTGAAATAAAAGAACGAATGGCAGGGCAACATCACTCCCAGTCACAGTGATATATCACTTCTGCAACACTACTCCCAGTCACAGTGATATATCACTTCTCTAACACTACTCCCAGTCACAGTGATATATCACTTCTGTAACACTACTCCCAGTCACAGTGATATATCACTTCTGAACACTACTCCCAGTCACAGTGATATATCACTTCTGCAACACTACTCCCAGTCACAGTGATATACCACTTCTGTAACACTACTCCCAGTCACAGTGATATACCACTTCTGTAACACTACTCCCAGTCACAGTGATATATCACTTCTGCAACACTACTCCCAGTCACAGTGATATATCACTCTCTAACACTACTCCCAGTCACAGTGATATATCACTTCTGCAACACTACTCCCAGTCACAGTGATATACACTTCTGCAACACTACTCCCAGTCACAGTGATATATCACTTCTGCAACACTACTCCCAGTCACAGTGATATACCACTTCTGTAACACTACTCCCAGTCACAGTGATATACCACTTCTGTAACACTACTCCCAGTCACAGTGATATATCACTTCTGCAACACTACTCCCAGTCACAGTGATATACCACTTCTGTAACACTACTCCCAGTCACAGTGATATACCACTTCTGTAACACTACTCCCAGTCACAGTGATATACCACTTCTGTAACACTACTCCCAGTCACAGTGATATACCACTTCTGTAACACTACTCCCAGTCACAGTGATATATCACTTCTGCAACACTACTCCCAGTCACAGTGATATATCACTTCTGCAACACTACTCCCAGTCACAGTGATATATCACTTCTGCAACACTACTCCCAGTCACAGTGATATATCACTTCTGCAACACTACTCCCAGTCACAGTGATATATCACTTCTGTAACACTACTCCCAGTCACAGTGATATATCACTTCTGTAACACTACTCCCAGTCACAGTGATATATCACTTCTGTAACACTACTCCCAGCCACAGTGATATATCACTTCTGCAACACTACTCCCAGTCACAGTGATATACCACTTCTGTAACACTACTCCCAGTCACAGTGATATACCACTTCTGTAACACTACTCCCAGTCACAGTGATATATCACTTCTGCAACACTACTCCCAGTCACAGTGATATATCACTTCTGTAACACTACTCCCAGTCACAGTGATATACCACTTCTGTAACACTACTCCCAGTCACAGTGATATATCACTTCTGCAACACTACTCCTAGTCACAGTGATATATCACTTCTGTAACACTACTCCCAGTCACAGTGATATACCACTTCTGTAACACTACTCCCAGTCACAGTGATATACCACTTCTGTAACACTACTCCCAGTCACAGTGATATATCACTTCTGTAACACTACTCCCAGTCACAGTGATATACCACTTCTGTAACACTACTCCCAGTCACAGTGATATACCACTTCTGTAACACTACTCCCAGTCACAGTGATATATCACTTCTGTAACACTACTCCCAGTCACAGTGATATACCACTTCTGTAACACTACTCCCAGTCACAGTGATATATCACTTCTGTAACACTACTCCCAGTCACAGTGATATACCACTTCTGTAACACTTCTCCCAGTCACAGTGATATACCACTTCTGTAACAGTACTCCCAGTCACAGTTATATAGCACTCCTGCAACATCACTCCCAGTCACAGTGATATATCACTCCTGCAACATCACTCCCAGTCACAGTGATATATCACTTCTGTAACACTACTCCCAGTCACAGTGATATACCACTTCTGTAACAGTACTCCCAGTCACAGTTATATATCACTCCTGCAACATCACTCCCAGTCACAGTGATATATCACTTCTGTAACACTACTCCCAGTCACAGTGATATACCACTTCTGTAACAGTACTCCCAGTCACAGTTATATATCACTCCTGCAACATCACTCCCAGTCACAGTGATATATCACTTCTGCAACACTACTCCCAGTCACAGTGATATATCACTTCTGTAACACTACTCCCAGTCACAGTGATATACCACTTCTGTAACAGTACTCCCAGTCACAGTTATATATCACTCCTGCAACATCACTCCCAGTCACAGTGATATATCACTTCTGCAACACTACTCCCAGTCACAGTGATATATCACTTCTGTAACACTACTCCCAGTCACAGTGATATACCACTTCTGTAACAGTACTCCCAGTCACAGTTATATATCACTCCTGCAACATCACTCCCAGTCACAGTGATATATCACTTCTGCAACACTACTCCCAGTCACAGTGATATATCACTTCTGTAACACTACTCCCAGTCACAGTGATATACCACTTCTGTAACAGTACTCCCAGTCACAGTTATATATCACTCCTGCAACATCACTCCCAGTCACAGTGATATATCACTTCTGTAACACTACTCCCAGTCACAGTGATATACCACTCCTGCAACATCACTCCCAGTCACAGTGATATACCACTCCTGCAACATCACTCCCAGTGAACCAGCCAATATTCGATCCTCCTGCCACAGATAATTCTGTCTAATATGAGAGTGACCCCCCCACCTTAGAGAGAGTGGTCTCCAGTTCGAGTCTGATAGACATATAAAACAAAACAAAGTTTGTGTTTGTCTAGAAAGATCTAGATGAGCTGGAAAGCTAACATTTGGCAGACAGGCAAAGGGATCAACCAAAAACTTGTAAAAAGAGGAATATTAAAAATGCTGCTCTGGGAAAAAGAGAGGGAGGGGCTATAAATAGAAAAAAAACTGTTTAGGGGAGGTAGAAAATTGAAAGCAGGTAAGGAGACCAATCCTGATAAACAAACAAGTATTATAATTTCAAATTTTGTTGTGGGAATTGGTGAAATGAGAAAGTGATGACTCGACATTTCCACAACTGACAGAAACAACTACTCGCTGACAGAAACAACTACTCGCTGACAGAAAACTACTCGCTAACAGAAACAGGCAGGTAGTTATAGGGACAACACCAAATAGCCAGAAAAATCTGAAAATTTGGGATTTAAAATAGGATTCAAGGAAATAAGGAGGTGGTATAAATAGAGTGATGAAGACCACCCCAAATAATGAGAAAATAATTAAAATTTGGAACTTAAAAATTGATTAGAAGAAAAGGGTTCAATATTTCTCAAACTAATTAAAAAAAATTCTTGATGTTGCAGTAAATTGCGATCATGTAGAGGGGGGGGGGGGGGGGAAGTCATGGATAGTTTAATGAAGTCTTACCTTACGGAATTACCTACCGAAAGCAAGCCTGGAAATGGAGAGCTCGAAGTTAATACAGCCATTTAAAAAATAATAATTACTTACGCTGTGGTTGAAAGTTGAAGTTTGGCCCCGCTTCGAAGACATGGTCAGAGATGTTTTATGTGAGCCTTGCACCATCTACGAAGGCTAGTGGTCATTCAGTGAAATTTCGCAATTTAATCAGTCCAGATGCAAACTTCCTCTAGTTCGTCAGTTCTGTTTGTATATAAACGACATTCCTCGCTTCACAATTTGTATTCTATTTTATCAATTCGACGGTGCAACACATCGAACGTTAATCTACATCAAAGAAACAAGTTACTGGTGACCAAGATGTGTGAGGTGTCGGTCTCTCCTCCTCGTCGCAGATGAAGTCTCGCCAGAGACTATGAGTATTTGGAAGTTAGAGTCGGTGTTGTAGTTTTGGTATTATTTTGCTATGTCCATGGACATAGTTTTGTTTGTCAAGGAATCAGACTACTGGTCTATGCTATTAAGATATAGTGGTAGTCTTAACGTTCTAATTCTATGTCCGTATCACTTAGTTTATGTGTCAGTATATCTGAATTGTTTTCCTATGCCCATAAGGCATAGTTTAGAATAATAAGCTTCATGCTTCATGCTTCATGCTTCATGTAGCTTGCTCCATATAACATGATTCAGTATGTCAGTGCTTCTGACTACCTTTTATAAGTCTTTAAGACATTGATTTATCTACTAGGAAATAGTCTTTACTCCCTAAACTGTGTGGCCTTGTTTAGGACCACTCCATGAGGGCAATCAGGTTATCTATCGCTTTGTTCAATGAACTAATTAGGTCTGTGACAGACAGCAGTCACTATTATCTCTCTTAGTGTATCTATTTGCGGTGCGCAACCTGTGGGCGCACTACTAGGTCGTAGTAGAGGCCCGCGGGATAGTGTTTGGTCTTCGACCCCTTCAGGCGCCATTTGTATTGAGTAATACAAATATTGTTTGTACTTTGTATTGAGTAATACAAATATTGTTTGTACTATTTATTGTGTGCCCAGGTTAGGATGGAAATATAAATGTACTATTGTTTATTTATTATTATTTAGCACCGCGTCTTACTACCCGTTCGGGTTATACGCTTTAAGTACTAATTACGCTAATGGATTGGAAATTGGGAAGGTTGAATTAGAGGAAGTGGACCCGCATTTGCATGGAGGGAGAGTGGAAAACAATTTAGGAACTCCTCCCCCCCCCCCCCCAGTTCACTCGACCGAGATTCGAACCTCGATCTCCCCGTCCTTGGCGGTTGAGCTCAACACGACTAGCGCGTTAGCTAATTACCCCACCGAGGCGGGTAAATATACTATTGAATGTCCAGGCAGTACTTGATAGGAACTGACTGTCCATAGTATTTTAACCGCATAGTTGCCTGATAGCTCGCTATTTACTATTTGTAATATGCTAGTTCCTCCTCTAGGAGTTTATTCTTAGATTTTCGTAACTCTCTACGGAGTTAACTCAAGCTAGCTAGCGTATATAGCTTCCTTCATAGTAACTATGTAAAAGTAGGACGTAATAGCCCTTGTTTTAATTAACTATTATTCATGAATAGACCTTTCAGATCTTAGTCTGGTATTATCTATACCGGATAGTCTTCATTTATTGGGGCTTAACCTTATATTATTATTTGTTGCCTATTTCTGACTGCCGCTAGGTTGAGGCAGACGCTCCTTCGCACGAGAATGAGCGTTGATCCTTATTTCTAGAGTTTCTAAACTATATGTTCAATCTTACTTCTGTTAGTGCCTTGTCATCAAGATGCTTATTGCTATCCCTGCCTGTCGTGAAGTATTCCACTATGATAACTGAACACACTTGTCTTAAATAACTATGGACTGTTTGATCTCATATCTATTTAAAATGTTTGCAATTCTATTTCCATTGTTTACATTAAATAAACTGATTTGCTAAACTAATATATTTCTATAATGTCTCATCCTTCCCAAAAGTTCATTTAATTATTGTTTGTTCTAACTCGTCACTTCTTCTGTTATATCAAAGAAGTGATAAGGATAGGTAGAAACCAAACATGACGTGATGGAAATTACAGAGAAGCAATAAAGTTAAAATGTGGTTATAGCAATCAAATGATAAATGTCCGTTTGAAGGGCCACGGGTCGAGAGTGTGGGCTAGCGGGAATTGTGGGCAAAGCAATTTGTTTCAAAGGCGAGTAGGCGATACATAATATTGGCTGTTTGATTAGCTTTTACGTAGCTACAGATAATCACACCTAATAACGGTTGGAACCCAATTCAGGGGCCGAATAGTCTAAACCTTCACTCTCATGCTAGCCTGGCCTGCTGATGACGAGATAGGGTTCGAATCCTGGTTGGGTCTACCGAGGGTGGGTTTTTACTAAATGGTCTCCCAATCTCCTTCCATGCGAATGCTGATATATTACCTCGAAAATGCTTAATTAGCTGAATGTAATTATTTTTAATCATTTTAAGATAGATGTGCCTAAAATAACTCGAGAACAGATTTTAATTCGGGATATCAGATTTTCTTCCGGGATAGCGCAGGTCCCTTTTCTGTACTCCAGGAATCATGTTGCGATTATTGTTCATATCAGTAGGCCGAGTGGTTATGCCGGACGACCGTCTAAAAGTTTTTTTTTTCCATCCCTCGGGAACAGTACTTTTTTTCTGGATGAAAGGTACCCTATGTCCTTTACTGTACCCATGACAACGTGTATGCAAAATTTCATGATGATCGGTCGAGTAGTTTAGGCGTGAAAGCGTAACAAACAATCAAACAAACAAACTCTCATTCGCATTTATAATATTATTAAGGATTATATCGTTAGGAAACTTCTCATCACTTTAACAAAAGAGGACAGCAGCTGCGTCAAATTAATTTAGTTATCACTTTCCCCCTCCACGTCTTACTACCCACCCGGGTAGTAAGCATTTAACTACATTAATTGAGTAGGGAAGAGGCATCCCGAACATAGCTACATTTGCGTGAAGGGAGAGAGTAAAACCATTTAGGTAAAACCAACTTCAACACACCTGAATGGGATTCGAAGCCAAACCTCATTACCAGCAAACCACACTTTATGAGTATTTCATTTAGTCTGCGTGCTCACCTCTACAGTTTATTTAGTTAAATGCATCATATATATAAGCGTATATTGTTTTAAATGCTTACAAAAATATTTATAATATCAAATACTATTTCTATTAAACTAAGAAAATTGACCAAAAACGATGATACAGCCCAGCCCGCCAGTTAGATTATCGACGGTAACGATGGCTCAGTGTTTACCTTTCTAACCACGCGAGCTCGTGAGTTAACACCTCCATATAAATATGATGTGGTGATGCTGACAGGCAGTTCACGCCACTAAAACTTGTTGATCTTGTAATGGGGGCGGCAGATTAGTAGGAGCTTCGTTTGAGAGAAGAGTGGCCTAACTACAGGACAACAATATGGGTGACGTGGTCAGCCTCTATATCTCTTCCCTGGGATAGTTAATCCAGCTTAGCTCTCTCGCCGAAAGTAAGGGCTTATAATGGTTATAAATCACTCGAACATCTGGCACTCGCGACAGGAACAAACATCAGTCGCAAGGGGCTCACATAAACCGCCAGGACTATATTCTCAGGTGGTGTATTTTGACAAACTATTCAACTGACTCTCCCTCTAGGACTAGGGGCCAATCACCCTGATCTCAACACGTGGTTAGCGCTGTAACCCTACCTTAGACAATGTAGGATAAGGGACTCATCTTGGTGACCCGGTGTCGCTCTCACAGTTGAGGAGATCGGGGTTTTAATTCCGGTCATGTAAGCGATTCTTCACTGTTTATCTAAGCTAATGTGGGTACACTTTATTTTAACTAATACTTCTTCATCGCTAACACAATAGCAAAATAAGTACATTAGTGTATAACAGGATGAGACGGGGCACTAAAAGTGTTCCGCAAAGCGCTTGAGCATGAATTGTAGGCCTATTCTTACGTTACATAAATGACAGAAACTGTTAATCTGTTTGACATAATGAAAGAAAGCACTTATATCATGCTTGCACAAGCAACAACATTCTTGCATTTTGCACTAATATCTTCTCATGTAGACGTCCCGACTTTTAGTGATTTTCAAAAATTCCCCTTTATTGAGAACTGTTAAGGTTTAGATTAATAAACTGTACGTACTAACTAAAATGTGTTAATACCTAACTATGCAGAGTATAACATTATTAAATGGTACAGAATAAAGTAGGATGGTTTGTAACCTCATTGAAGCCGTATACAAGAATGAAAAAAGGCGGAAATGGCGTATTAGATAGTTCTTAAGATGAACAAAGTAACTGGACTACTCGAATCATAAATTCAAGACTCCCACTATTTGTTAATTGATATCCCTAATCGACACAGATTCACGATTCATACAAAATTTCTTTTGTGGCAAAGCCTTAGTTAATAAATCTGCTAATTGGTTCTCAGAACGCACATATCGGACAACTATAACATTGTTTTCTACACACTCGTGGATGTGATGGTACTTAACATCTGTGTGTTTGGTCATTTTGTGATGCTTTCAGTTCTTAGCCAACCTAATTTCACTTTGGTTGTCCACGAAGAGAGTTGTAGGCTCACTGGATATCAGATCAAGTTCCATGAGCATCATTCTTAACCACACACTTTCTTGAGCGGCTGAAGATGCTGCTATATATTAAGCTTCTGTAGTTGACACACCCTTGTCGATGAGATGACCAGGTGACTGGTGCTCCTGCTAAAATACTGATATATCCCATCGTAGATTTTCTTGTGGTTTCATCCCCAGCATAGTCAGCATCTGAATATACAGTTAACTCAGGTTGATTTCCTTGGTAGCAAATACCACAGCTCCTAGTCCCAGCTAGATATCGCATTATCTTCTTAACTGCTGTTCAATGAATGTCTTGTGGCTCATTTAAAAATCGACTTGCTTGATTAATTGCAAATTCAATATCTGGACGTGTCACTGTAGCAAGAAACATCTGCTTCCAACTGCCTCTCGATAAGGTACATCGAGAACCTTATTAGATTTCCCATCATTAATATGCAAAACCAGATTTGAATCAGCTGGTACTGCTTGGGATTTGCAATCTTGCATGGAGAACTTGTTCAGTATTTTCTCAACATTTTATTATTTTTCCTGTCCCTGTTGATATAAATTACAACAAAATAATTGCAGTCTTCTTCTTTCATCTCAAACTGGGCCTTAAGCTCTATTATCACAAGTACCAATATTCCCGCGCAAGTACTTATTAGCATTCTATCGTGCACAGATAATGCAAGCCAAACTTCAATGTTATCAATCGTTGCTCTGAAGACACATTTATCTGATTCCAAAGGCTTGAATTCAAATTATTTTAAAAATTCCAGGAATTTCTTACTCCAACAACGCGGAGCCTACTTTAGTCCATACAAACTCTTCCTCAACTTGCAGACTATGTTTGGACCACTCTTCCCGAAACCTTCTGGCTGTTTCATAAACAATTCTCCAAGCAGTTCGCCAAATAGAAATACGGTCTTTATGTCAAAATGTATCATTTACATGTCATAGATCGTTGCAAGTGCAAGAAGTATTCTGATTGAATCGTACCTGATGACTGGTGAAGATGTTTCCATATAATCGATACCTGCCTTTTGTGAATATCCTTTTGCACATAACCGTGCTTTGAAGCGCTCAATACTCCCATCTGGTCTTCTTTTTATCTTATATATCCACTTGCAGCCTATAGCTGGTCGATTTGAAGGTATATTTATCAAGGTCCAAGTTTCGTGATTAATTTAAGACATCATCTCTTCCTCTATAGCAGTGATCCATTCCTTAGAATACGTGTCAGTAACTGTTTCCTGGTATACTTGACAAACATCAAACCGTGTTGGCGACCCTAGCGCCCACCGTCCATGTACAAGAGTTAACACTTCTACCTTCCGCTTGAACGTACTAACCATCCCCAATCTGTACGACACTCAAATTCCTCTGTAAATGTTATCTGGTAAGATATAATGGCGTTTTAAATATTATTTATTTTAAAATATAGATAAGTTAATCAACAGTTCTAAAGTAGAACACATAAATAAACACTTTGTAAATATCCGTCGTATGAGACTGACTATTAGCTCCGTGTTGTGTAACTTTTCCTTTCAACTTACTACGAGCTTACTAGTCTTGGACAACATCCAACTTGTGTTATCATTACCATTCGACGGATATTGCACGATACTCACTTGATATTGAGACTGTTTTGTTAAAATAGTCTCATAAGGCGTAGACATGAAGCTGCTGTCGCTTATAGGTGTTTTCTTGATCATGTTTCATGTAGTTCCCACCTGTCCCACCAGAGCTGCTATGAGCAACTTTAACACAACAAGGGTATGTACGAGAAACTAAAAAATATAACAATCTGAACTTGATACAGAACTTTTAATGTATGTGCTAGTTGATAGGACTATACATTAATATATTATTATTACTATATCATTCCTGTCAATATTATTATAACCAAATGTATTTTTATAACAAAATTTTGGATAAATTTACTCTAATATAAGTTTATATTTAATAACTCTTGGAATTTTCTAATGTAAAATAAATATGGAAATATCTTATATACTCAGGGGGAACTGAGTCATATAGTATTAATAATAACTGCGAAAGAAGTTCCCATACAATATAGAAATCAAAACAAATTTCCTAAGAAGGTCTTTATAGAAAATTAATTATTATTCTCTACGTTAAGAACTGATAACATTTTACTATAATATTCTGAAAATTGACACCTGGACATGGGAATCGAACCCGGGACCTTCGGCTTAGTACGCCAATGCTCTTACCACTGAACCATCCAGGATTCATCCGTGTGGTGGCTGCGTTGTCTGATGGCTGTGATCTTATATAATCACATGTTTATAAGCTGACGATTTCCGCCCGTACATCAAAGACTATTCCTTAAAATATGAGTGAAGAATGAACCTGGGGACGGGACGAATCCTGGATAGCTCAGTGGTTAGAGCATTGGCTACTAAGCCGAAGTCCTGGGTTCGATTCCCACGTACAGGTGTCATTTTTCAAATTTCAGAATATGATATCTAAGTGGTACTTGTCTCACTAAAATGCATAGATGATAGCTTCGTCTATCTGATTCATTTTACTATAAGCCTATTATTAATGTTATTCTATAGGCACTGATTATATATTATATAAAAATGTATAGCTTCCTAAAACATAGCCTGACGCATGAATACGTGAAAGTAGATCTAGTAAATGTTCTATGAATGTAAAACTGAGGCCTACAAATTCCTCCAAATAGTTTCGGCAATATACTATATGATCCGCGGAACTATAATAGAATCATGGCTGTAGAATAGCCGGTACTAAACCTCTGGCGAAATCTGGTTTTACATTCAGTGTCTCCTTGTCTTACTCTTCTTACGCATCCGAACCACTCATCCTGTTTCCTACCAACGTTGATTGCATTCAATGGACTAGAGCTATGTCCTTTGGGAGGCTGGTTACTTCAATAAACACGTTATTATATTAAAATATTAGTCTCCAGGTTTGACTCCAGCTTTAGTTTAAAATCTCACAAATATCTTCACTGGAGTGTTGGAACGGATTAACGGTTATGAGGATGTTGAGGTTTGATAAGCCTGCTCAGAGGAGTTCGTGCTCCAAGTTTTCCCACCATCACTCTACCGAAACGCTGATACACTTCTTTAAAAACTATACCTTGTTCATCCTATCCCACTAGCATATAACACGAACGAACATCAAGACGGGTAGTAATAAATATTATATTTGACTCAGAAGTCCCGGGTTGAATCCCCGACCCTTCCAGATGTTCTGTAAGCAGAACGGGGTCAACTTATCCTCGTGGGGAGGAACAATTAACTCTCCATGGATATTACAATAAATGCTACAATACAAACCTTCTCTCTCTCTCTCTCTTATCTAAAAACTCACAGGGTCTGTGAAGCCAAGTTATATAACCATACCGTTACAGTAATAGTCCCGCAAAGAGATATAAATAAAATAATATATACTGTTACAGACACATCGAGAAAATAGGTATATCTCTGTCCAGAAAAGAGCATTACAGTCAATTTCAATCTCAGAGTGCTCCAGTATATATATATATATATATATATATATATATATTTTTGAGTAGGGCGCAGAAACAATTGGGCTTATTAAAATATATTTTTAAATGAAAGCATTTTATTTTTAATAATAATAATAATAATATCCCTTTTACAATGATAAGCTATTTCTTATCTAAAATTGTTAGGCCCCTTAAAGTAATTTTCATGGTTAAGCGAGAGTAGCCATTTTTTTTTAAATATGTTAAACAATGTTTAAACAAAATATGTAAATAAAATCTTTAAAACAGATTTAAAGAAAACTGGTTTTACCTCTTTTTAATTTTTTTGTAAATAACCCTTAAATAATTTAGGGTTGTCTTATATAATTCCAAAACCCCCTCGGGGGACCTTGGGGCCCTAGATACTAAGTTTCAGACCGATTGGTAAAATAGTTTCTGCTCTAGTCTGAGACACAGACAGACAACAGACACACAGATAGACACACAGACAGACAAATAGACACACAGATAGACCACAGATAGACACACAGACATCGTGAAAACAACTTTATCGTTTCCAGGTCATTTATCAAAATCTAGAGTTCAATTTTTTTGATGATCACAATACTTCCCTCTCCGAGGGATCGAGACAAAGTAGAAAAGCCGAGTTGTGTAAACATCTAAAACACTCTTTTTTATATGTTCTCATATAGAGACAGTATTATAATCGTTAACAAATTTACCTAAAGATTCATGTTGGATATTGACGTCCCTCTGTCTGTCTGCACGTGAGATTACAGCTATAATAATTAGATTGGTTTTGTTGCTTTATGATCTATCTCGAGGAAAAACTGTGATTTTAGCCAACTCTAGGAGAATCCTACAGGTGGTTTTTTACTACCTATTTTTGAAATGCTATTTTTTTAAACAGCGTTAACGATTTTGTTTAAAATTGATATATTTGGAATGTTTTACATGTTTCAGAAACAATAATTATTTAAGGATGGTTTATAAATATCTTTATTTTTGAAAGTATGGAATTGTTCAAAAATTACTATAATGATTTTGTTCATAGTGGAGAACTGGAGATTGTCTTATATTATTAATAATACCGGTAATGTATTTTTGTTAAAATAACTAATTTGAAAGTAATTTACTGCTATCCGATTTTTAAACATTTCTCTTTTGAACAAATTTAATATTTGATTTGAAAATGTATACCTGAAGAATGTTTCATATGAGTCAACAGAATAAAATGTTTAATTGTCTCAGGAATTATTTGATGTTTGTTTACTAATGAAGCAAGTATTATTGTGTCTTTCCATTTATTACATTTTTGATCAAGTTCCTCGGCACTTGGTACAACATCAAGAGATCTTCCAACGCCAGAGTCACCTACAAGTGCTTTCAGAACCATTTCTCAAGAAATGAGGCAGGGGTGATATCCATGGTGACCAAATACTACAACACCTCGCAAGTACCGCCATATTGCTTAGCTCTCTTGTGATGTCACTTAATGTACTCACTAAAACCATAGAAAGAAACATATAGGAACTTGCCTTTTGTTGATATTACTATTAATCTTTTTGCAATTATTTAGAGCACAAGATTAATTTCGCCATTAAATTTAAACGTCCGATTAGATTAAATACATATATAATTAACTATTGATTAATATACATAACTAGTGGTTATATGCGCAGGTCAGCTTCATACATTAGTTTTCCTGGTGTTTTGAACAAGATGGACGCTGCCTCGCCCGAAGCCAAGTTTAACCTCGTAAGATCTGGTGAGTCGTGGTGAGCTTCATATTCCACCAATCTCTATGCTCAAGTGCATCTTACCAGAGTTATTTATGTCTTGCTTGGAAACTTCATCTCATGCTATGTTTTTATTTGTAATCCATTAAATTGAAAATTTAAGTCTTTTTTACTTATTCAGTAAACGATCGAAACAAATTAAAAAAGGGTGTGTTTGATTTTGCAACTTTTATAGTTGTGATTTAAAATTTTACCAAACATAAAATTAAACAAATAAAATTATTTAAACAAATCAAATTTAGTGTACGTCCAAAACATCTTAGAATCCAGAATAATAAAATTATATAAGCAGGTAATTTATAATCATCAGGGAAAATTAGTAGATAGAAGACATAGTAATTTAACAATTAACTAACAGTTTATTTAGGCTACGTAAGTTCCAAGCCTTTGAAAACATAGTAATTTAATATTTTTATGATCTAAGTAATATAAATACATTTTATTTTGAGAAAACATTGTAGAATGTTACTACTTGTTTGTGTATTTATGAAGTTGTTCCAATATCAGTTTCATTAAACCAACACATGTGACTATTAAAATACAGTCCATCTTTAAACACGCTGATTTTAAGCACATCGTTTCAAACTTAACTTCTAGTGATCCATTGCAGTGTTTAAAAAGTACATTAAAACCTTTAAATAAAATTAAATGCTAGTATTTTTAAGTTTGATCTATTGAATGTCAACGTTTGACTAAAATATCTAATCAATTTCTCCTTATTTTATTTTTTTAGACCAAGCAAACAGTTTTTATGTTTTGGGAACAGATTATCTTAACTATGCTGTAATGTGGTGGTGTGGACCCAAGAGAAACACGACCGAGCATATAGGTGAGTGTGCGTAAATAGAAGGAAATATATGAGCTACTCCGAGTGCTTAGCTCTCTATTACTTATATGTTAAAAAAATGGTAATGTTAAAACTAGAAACATTAGCTTACATTCAAAAAGACATTATATCAATTTCTGTAGCCCAAAACTTTACGAAAACTACAAATATGAATGATTAACGTAAATATGTAGAAATAGACTTATTTAAAGTTAAATTCACTAAATCAGAAAGCCAAATATCAACTTTTATTTAAATTTAGCCCAATCAAATCTCCAGTAGCTGTTCATATGCTGTAATTTACATTAAGACATAACAATACTAAATAAACTATCTTTGTAGAGAAAAACACAGCTTACCCATTCAAACCTTGGTGTTACTTCCCGGGAACTATTTTAGAAGAAATAAACATGCTTTATTTTGCCCACTGTCTCCAACAAGGGGAGGTAGTTGTTATCAGTCTTAAACAAGTTTGGTGTTTTTGTCATTTTTCTCTTTTGAAGAACTAACCTTTAGGATTCATTTCATATATAAAGTTATTCAATTCTAGAATAAAAAATCTTGAGATATACATTTTTAAATGTGTACGTGTTTAAAAATGGCCACTCCCAGTTCAATGCCATGTCAGTTTAAAATATTTGCATTTTTGTTTTAGTAGCACTGATTATTTATAGATGCTTTTATTTCATAAAAAATGTATTTACTTTATATTTTAATTAGTTATGTTTGTAATTCGTACACATTCACATTATTTTTTAAGGAAATCTTGAGTTTGTTTAACACGGTACCAGTATTTATTTTCCAGGGGAGAATACTGTATTTATATAATACTTTCAGTGTTTCAGCGGTGTACCTTCATATATTTTTAATAAAATACTGCCTAACAATGTTTCACTTGATGTGGATATGGCTAGAATTAATAAATTCAATCGCAAAAGGAAATTTTGGGGTAACGGATATTCACCAAAATAACATGTAGCTTTGCCAAGCCTTATACTAGAAACTCCAACAACTGGACCCTTTAGTATTGACACGAAACAAAATATCAATGTAGTGCATAAAAAGTTGTTTTACTTATTCTAAGAAAGTGAGTGTGATGAAGAAAAGTGTGCGCCAGAAAATATTATTATTTACTCAACTTGAGTGGTTTTTTAAAATTTACCAAACAATTGTGATATATTCAAGCTATAAAATAAACTTTTCGTACAACTGACAGAATAAAATTCAAACCGAAGGCGTTTGGATACAAGTATAACGCTTGAATGTATTGAATATTTAGAAAACCCATCAATCACGACTTACCTTGTAAACCACAAGAAATTTTACAACATAAATATATTGTTTGCATATGCAATACGTTGCATTGTAAAGGGTTACGTGCAGCCCAAACTTTAGGTACTACGATGGATCTCCCTTTGTATGCAGTGAGTTTTGAAAGAACAAGATAATGTTGTCCAGCCCAGACAATATTTCTGAAGCTTCACTGCGTAAGGCTGTGCAAGAGACTGTATCTGATGATTGTCAGCACAGATGTAGTAACTGCAGAGAGGAGGGGAAACACTTCACTCATTGGCGTTGTCACAGCCAGATACTTCAACATTGGAAAGGTTGAGGATGTAACTCTCTTCAGAGTCATGGGTGTTCGGTGGGAAAAAACCTTGGAGGGATAGGCTACAGTGGGGGCATGGGGGTTGAAGTTGTTCTTCATATAAGTATGTTATCAGAGGCATTTCGTTAGTGCGGTATGTTCGTTACCTTGGAGTTGGCGATTCATAGGAATTTCCAAAGGTTTGTGAGGCTGAGTCATATGGTGATGAAGTGATGGTGGAAAAATTAGAATGTGTCGGCCATGTCAAAAAAAAGACAAGGTACATGACCTCGCAAATTAAGAAAGGAATTAAAATTAATTAAATTGTAGAATGGAAAATCAATATAAGGGCGGGAAAGGCTTTCTCATGTCAAAATAGATTTGTTGCAGCAGTAAGCCTTACTATAGCCTTGAAATCCGAAGAAACACAGGAAATCTCCAGTGAATAAAGGAAGCCGCGGGGCCAACATATTTTCACAAGTCTTCAATCTACGAGAACTCTCTTTGTCTTAAGAGTCAATTAAAGCCAACAACAAATTTGTACAGATAAGTTTTAGTGTATATTTCTAAAGGAACAGAACAAACAGTAAACTCACTTGGAGCTGTAGAATATCCATATTATGCCCCTTTACACAATCAGAATAATAGTGTCTTTATTTTCTGTCAGAATCTAGCTAATATATTGAGTGATTTATGTCTGGGAGTTTTAATAATTGCGTAACAGCGAGATTCATTATTCGACTTTTATAAAAAAACTGAGTGAATTGGGTTAATTTAGGTCCATTGAATTTTGGTTTAGCAACAGTGCCACATTATTTTCTATGATTTATCATTTACAGAAGAAATACAGTCCACCCTACTGTTATATTCCCAGACGTTCTTAGATCTGGACCTAGCTTTATAAATCGAGCTTATCCTGGTATGAAAGACGTTTTCAAATAAAAATCTGAATAACACTGATTACAAATATTATTTGTATTATTCAAATTATATTTTACTGCACTGTGTTTCAAAGGGCCATCGAACACTTTTTATTTCAAAAGTATGCAACACATTTTAGTACAAAACAATTAAATAACTCTACTAATGGTGAAAATAAGGGTTCTGTAGCACTGTCCCCCAATCATATTAATTTGAACCTCCTCACTGGAGTTGTATTAATCTCTCCCCCCAAGTCTTTCCTCCACCACCACGAAACACTGCCTGCAAATATACTTGTTTTATTTAATAAGTTTTGTATTAATTTAAAATAATAATTTATATATCTACAATAGCACTATAATCTGTTTGGGGGCCAGCCATGGAGGCCTAAGATACAAGGGTGGTCGTGATGACATGAATAATGGGGACTTTGGGGTTTTATGTGATGGCATCTGGGTGCGGGGCTAGACGCTTATTGGCTGTATGGTTTAGGAGGGGGGGGGATCCACCATCTTGAATCCACTGGCTTTGATATACCATTTTTGATCCGATCATCGGCTGTAAGGTTTTTAAAAGGGCCAATTCGATGTAAGGCCTTGGAGAGGGTATGGTTACACCATCTTGGGTCCAGTTATTGGCTGTAAGCTTTGCTAGATAGGCACTAGCTATAAGTTTTGCTATACTTTCATTATCTGTAAGTCATAGAAGGGGCTGAAGGAGGGGATGGGGCTTAATTCTCATTGGCTGTAAGGCGTAGGAGGTGGGGAGAGAGGGGGGAGGAGGCGCGGTTTTGGTGGAGATAAGGTTTTGTATGATATTTGTCTTCGTGGGAAAGGGGGAGCGTAAGGTGGAGATAAGGTCTTGTTTCCTTCTTAAAGTGCGCCGGCACCAACCCTTCTACTCTACTCTCTGCTTAACCTGGAAAGACTCCAAGACACGACACTGATACTACTAGCTTGACCAAATAAACCATGAAATATCATATTTAAACCCAAAATTGCCCAAAAATATGCATTCCTCATCCGCTCTTATTCTCAGTGTGGAGGATCAATGCGCTTTTTATGGGAAAATGGTTGACAACTTCCCCTCTTAGATAAATTGTCAATATAAATAAAATAATAAATTTTAAATTAAATAAATAATTGTTAATAAATTAATTAATAATTTTAAATCAATTAAAATTAACTAATTTGATAAATAAGTACAATTTCCAGTGGCGGTTCACGGCTGTGGATGGCAGCGGGGTGGGGGTGGGGGTGTTAGAAATTGATCCAAATCCAGAAAGGAGGATAAATGTTAACTTGACAGTGATCCTCTACATGTTGTGTGAAGGATCATTGTTAACTTGACAGTGATCCTCTACATGTTGTGTGAAGGATCATTGTTAACTTGACAGTGATCTCTACATGTTGTGTGAAGGATCATTGTTAACTTGACAGTGATCCTCTACATGTTGTGTGAAGGATCATTGTTAACTTGACAGTGATCCTCTACATGTTGTGTGAAGGATCATTGTTAACTTGACAGTGATCCTCTACATGTTGTGTGAAGGATCATTGTTAACTTGACAGTGATCCTCTACATGTTGTGTGAAGGATCATTGTTAACTTGACAGTGATCCTCTACATGTTGTGTGAAGGATCATTGTTAACTTGACAGTATCCTCTACATGTTGTATGAAGGATCATTGTTAATATTATGGGGCAAATGTGGTCAAAACTCTTTTTTATAACTACTACCTTCTTTAACTAAAACACTGTGTTTATGATTGTTTTTATGCAGGCGTGACTTGGGTGTCGTCCCGTTACAAGACACTTGATGCCACATACCAAGCGAAGGCTGACCAAGTTCTTCCACCAGGAGACTACCTGGCATCTGACCAATCAGGATGCCCCTAGCGGTGGTCCCAGCCCCTGGAGAGACATTTACATATTTTATTAACTGTTTTATCTTTAATAAAATAGCCTGTGTCTCTTTTATTAGAAAATGTAATAGCTTAACAAATTCCAAATGTTTAGTTATAAAATATATCAAAACAAAATCTAAAAAAAAAATTAAATAGTTTATGCCTTATAATTTATTATATAGCTCCTACCCATATATTATTTAAATATATCATGCTTTATGCAATAGTGGAGCACAACATACCTTTTAGAAAACAGCATGATGTGAAAAAGTTTTGTTTTAATACTGCCCTTTCTCTCTCTCTCACGATATTAAATACGTAATATGTTTTAAATAGTAAAACTGATCGTTGGAATTTTTGTAGATTCTTCACATTCTCACTTACATCGCCACTACACATACATTCCAATTCTTGAAAACTGTGATGAAAAATAGTTGACAAACTTACTGATATTTATGTGTGTGTGCTTTGTTAGTAAGATTCTATTAAGAAGAATCTTCTAAGACTGTTACAAAAGTAAATAAAATTTAATTTAATCTAATCACACGCCAAGTCATAGGATTCACATTTCTATTTTTTGATAGGTAACAATACACATTTAAAATTAAAATAATCCTATATTAATATTTAAAGTATAATTTATTAGTTTATTTCACCACATTTCAAAGGTCCCTACAATACATATCAATGTTGATTGAAAATAATGTTTGTATTTTCTATACTGTCCTTTATACCATAATGCTATCATTGTATTCATGAGTAGTACGTACGACCCTTAATAACTCTCCCTCCTCTCCCCCCACCCTTCAGCCGCTATCCAGGTCATTGACTTCCCGTGATGAGGGCTATTTTGTGCAAGTTTTCTCCGGTGACGTTAATTGACTGGACCTATCGACAAATTGAAACTCATTTGTATCACCCGATGACGTCCTTGGAGAGTGTGGGAATCCCCGTTGAGGTCAACACTCGCGCCTTCCTCCCAAGTGTTTCACAACCTGTACGGATATTTATCCCTCTACCTGTGCCAGAATGGCTGTGGAGGTTTCAACATGAAGGAAAACAGTTGGTGACGTCATCAGGTCATCTGATTATGGAAGTGAAAAAACATATATATATATATATATAAATTATTAATATTAAACTAATAATGGTGCTTGAAGCTTACAATATTTTCCTAAAATAAAACCAATAAACAATAAACCATGGTATACTATTTTTAAGTTGCACACTTTGAATTAAATAAAGCCAAACATAAAATGAATTGATGCCAAACAAATAATGGTTATTAAATATTAAAATATCTCCCTACAATAAACTAAAACAATAGATTAAAAATATTTCTAGAAGTTAAAAATAGTTCTAGAAGGCCTGCATTTTAAACGATTTTGAATAAGGTATATGCCCCAGAGAAGAATGAATTATCTCGGAGGAGAGTCGCATGAGTTTTTTAAATGGTAGATGTGAGTATTCTATATAATATTGTTTTCAATATAATCGTTAAAATTGTTTTAACATAGATTATTACACCTGTCCTCCGCTTATAAAGAGCTCCTTTGATTTCTAAGCACTCCAAATATTTATTTATAGCTTGTATGTAAAATATATACACTCTTTAAATCAAATACAAGCACTGTCTTGTTAGAGGATGGAAATTAATGACATTGTCTGGGTGTAGTGAAGAAGATCACAATATACTCAATATGAGGCGTTACGTCATGAGGCTTTTAGATTTGAGAGGTGGGGTACAATGTTCTTCCTTTCTGGAGGAGGGTAATATAGTGTGTGATGTTCCAGAATTTAATACTGATCGTGCAAGGGCAAGATGTAATCTAAATACTTCGAGATGAACAATGCGCATGAGTAGATAGAACTCCCTCCTAAATTGCCCATCCTGGAGGGGGAAGAGGGGGTGGTTAGAAAAAATATATATTCATACCAATTTAATTAAAGTCATGCATTTATTACTACCAGCGTCCCAGAATTATGATAACCCTTACTAATTGTACCCACATTTTCATGAAAGAAGGGGGAAACCTATGATAAAAGCCACTCTCAGTACACCCGACCATGATTTGAACCCCTACCTCTCATTCATAGGCAGTCCAGTCTATTTTAAAAGTGACGTCTTAGACCATGAGTCTATTGAAATGGTAATATGGTTTATTTTTACCTTCTTTCGACACTTTGGAGAGAAAGTATTGTGATCGTAAAAAGATTAACTCGAGATTTTGATAAATGTCGACGTTTCATGAACCCCTGAAACCAAACAGTGTCTGTCTGTACCACGGACTAGAGCCAAAACTATGTTACCGATTGTTCTAAGACTTCGTATTTGGAGTTTTAATATGGTCTCCTCGGGGTATTTTTTGATTTAGACATTTAACCCTAATATTAAGGATAGTTTACTGAAGGCCAGAAAAAGAAAATATCAATTTTCTCAAAATTCACTCAAACGATTTTGATTAAATTTTACATTGTTTATCATTATAAACAAGATACCAGCTCTCATTTTCTCATAAAAATGGCATTGAGGGCACTTAACTTAAGGGAAACTTTCCAATTTTCATTATTTCTCCCCAAATATTTGAGATACGAGATAAATTATAATTGTAAAGTTGTAGTGCTATAAAAAATATATATCTTCTATTTGAAATGTGTTTTTATAAAACAATAAATTCTTAAATATTAGGAAATATATCTAGTTTTTAATCCAGGTCTTTGAAAATGAATTTGATTCTTATGTTCTTTGGTGTACAAAGATGTTTGTCTTTTCTCAGTTTCTGTAACAGTGTTCTTAATGCCACAGAGTAAGTAAAAGTGTATATTATCTTAATTTTTGCCCGTCTTCCTCCCACCACACATCCTTCCTACCCTACCAAATATAATCACCAACTAATTTTGAAAGAGAGCTTTACCAAATCCTATAAAATTAGCGAAAGATACTAAGATATATACTGAGAAACTATATTTAATATATTTATTTGAATCAAGGGAGAGGGTGTGGGTTTGGTGGGGGAATATGTGGGTTCTTTGTTTCGGGTTTTAACTCTCGCTCATTTTATTGGGATTGGGAAATAGCTCTTTCAAAATTAGTTGGCGATTATATTGCGTAGGAGGGGGGTGGGTCGGTCAAAATTAATATCTGATTATTACGCATCCAAGACCAATGAAGCTACATATGAGCATTTTACTGAACATTGATAAGAAATTGCTAAATGCTATTTTCTAATCATCCAAAGAGACTATATTAGGAGCTTTGAATTTAAATAACTTCGTTTGGTTCAGTTACTACATATTTATATTTGGTAGCTGGATAATATCTTGGTAAATATATTATATATAACAACATATTGTGTATACGATATTTTCTATTCTTTATTAAAGACCTTATTTAGTAATTTTATATAATGTTTAGAGTTCTCTGCAAATTCCTGTGCTTCTGGGACACAGGCCTCTCACATATTTATGTAACTAACTTATAAATGCTACCAATATTCATGTGGGTGGAGGGGGAAAACTATCGTTAGAGCTATTGGGTGAATACCCTCCTCATCATACCGAGAGCGAACCCCAGCCTAACAAGTCAGAACCATGAGAGTAAAACCCACAACACATCTCCTCTGGTTACACACTCTGATGGCCGATTGTCCAATAACCTCCGATAATAATCTCGCAATAGACTGGTTACACGCTGGGTGGCCGATTGTTCAATATCCTCCGATAATAATCTCGCAATAGACTGTCTACACGCTGTGGTGGCCGATTGTCCAATATCCTCCGATAATAATCTCGCAATAGACTGTCTACACGCTGTGGTGGCCGATTGTCCAATATCCTCCGATAATAATCTCGCAATAGACTGGTTACACGCTGTGGTGGCCGATTGTCCAATATCCTCCGATAATAATCTCGCAATAGACTGTCTACACGCTGTGGTGGCCGATTGTCCAATATCCTCCGATAATAATCTCGCAATAGACTGGTTACACGCTGTGGTGGCCGATTGTCCAATATCCTCCGATAATAATCTCGCAATAGACTGGACTGCAGACAACAAGAATATCTCATATCAATATCCCAGTCGAGTGGACTGAGGGTGATTTACTATCGAAGATTTTTCACCCACTCTCCTGGCAAATTAGGGTACATCTCCTTTCAATGAAGTCTTCATCATTCCTTACAACTCTTAGAATTCGTACAACTTCTAAAAGTTTAACCCTAAAGGGTACTAAGACGTGGTACTAAAAATACTTCTGGTTCTTGAAAATATCATTAAATATATTTTAGGGGTGATTAATAAATGAATACATACAGAGCAGTATATACCAGCACTAGGTAGAGGTGGATATGATGTTAACATCTGTTGTACTGGTGGAGCAGAGCAGTATATACCAGCACTAGGTAGAGGTGGATATGATGTTCACATCTGTTGTACTGGTGGAGCAGAGCAGTATATACCAGCACTAGGTAGAGGTGGATATGATGTTCACATCTGTTGTACTGGTGGAGCAGAGCAATAGGTATATTTATTGTTTATTTATCTTAATTAGTATCGCAATTCTTATTTGTCTATAAACATTGACACATTTAAGTTTAAAATTAGTGGTCGAATTTCAGATCAGCATAAACTCGTCAGATAGGAACAAATTATAGCAGAAATGGATTTTATTCCAAATATTAATTAAAAATAGAGAAAACGATATATTAATTTCGATATTGATATCAGTCATCTTTGAATTTGCTACACAAGCGTCAATATGTCAATGACTTGTTTCAGTTGACGGTCAGTATGGACAATATGATAAACTTTTAACTCAGGAGGTCAAAGTTCATTTCCAAGTGATTGCAAGTTTAGCTCTTTTAGTCCTTGCATGTTTTGAAACGGTTCTCTAAGGAACCTTCTTGTTTTGATACGGTTCTCTAAGGAACCTTCTTGTTGTTTTTTACATACCGCCCTTTGAGTTATCTTGTTGACTTGATTGTTGAATTGATCACTGTTGATTTATTTCAAATAACTTGTATTTATTCCTGTGTGGTGCAGTGAAACAAGGCTAGGAGGATTGAGCTCGAGCCCAGTCTAGACTCAAACTAAAGTGACCGGTTTCAGACGAGACAGGAGAGAAACAAGTTGTAATGTTGAGCCGATACTCGATACCATTAAACAAAAAAAGAATAAATCCTCATTTTATAAGCATAGAATGTAGGCCAAAATAAAAGGAATCGAATGATTATTCGGTTATCTTAATCATTCGATTATTCCCATCACTATTTCCAACTTGTTTGAGGAGTAAACCGTGTTGTATAATAAAGAGTGGTATCGATATTTATAGCGCACAGTATCGATTATTGCAATACCATTCAATATCGAGAGAATCGAGTATCGGTATTAGCCCACCAATATAAATAGCCCTTTAGTGGCAGCTGGGGTTGTGGTGTGACGTCAGATGTGCCACACCCTCGTAGTGGTTATCTTTGATGGAATATACGATCCAGCATAGTACTTTTAAAGTGGAACAAAACAACGCTATTCAACTAAGCTGCAGCAGAAGGAAGCGCAAGTATTTTTATCTTTCCTTAAAAAGTTTTCACGAAATTCAGGGTACTCTTGACAGATATTCAAGATCTGTTGATATTAGAATGTACAGAAAACTAAAATCTATGTTGTTACTGGAAAAAAAAAAGATTTATTTTGGTCAAAAAATTTCAATTCTATAAAAACTGTAAAAATACTTGCGCTCCCTTTGGCCGCACCTTAACGACATTCGTTTTAAGATATTATTACTAAACTAAACCAACCTAACTTAATCTAACCTTCCATTTTAAAACAATTAAAAGTTAAATTAACTTGAGAACCAAACGGTTCTTCCTTTGTCCATTTTATGGGCTGGGCAAAAACTATTCCAGTTCATAAATTGGGTAACATACGTACATATGTTATACACATGTATGCATATATAAACATATATATATATATAAAACTGATAAGAAACTGATGGAAATAGTCAAGAAAATGGGCATCAACTGGAGGGACCAATATTCTGATGATCTAGCATTCCTGGCCAGAAATAAAGAAGAGTTGATGGATTGGCTGGTGGAGATCGGGAGAAGAAACAACATGGAGATCAACATGGAGAACTCAAAGTGATGGTGATTTCAGAAAATGATGAAAATCACAATTGAAAACCAGGAGTTGGAAAACAGAGCAGTTCAAGTACCTGGTAAGTCTGCTGACAAAGGATGTCTATTGTACCAAGGAAACTAGGTCCAGGATAGCTGTAACCAAGGAAGCTAGGTCGAGGATAGCTGTGACCAAGGAAACTAGGTCGAGGATAGCTGTGACCAAGGAAACTAGGTCGAGGATAGCTGTGACCAAGGTAACTAGGTCGAGGATAGCTGTGACCAAGGTAAAATAGGTCGAGGATAGCTGTGACCAAGGAAGCTAGGTCGAGGATAGCTGTGACCAAGGAAACTAGGTCGAGGATAGCTGTGACCAAGGTAGCTAGGTCAGGATAGCTGTAACCAAGGAAGCTAGGTCGAGGATAACTGTGACCAAGGTAACTAGGTCGAGGATAGCTGTGACCAGGAAACTAGGTCGAGGATAGCTGTGACCAAGGTAACTAGGTCGAGGATAGCTGTGACCAAGGTAACTAGGTCGAGGATAGCTGTGACAAGAAACTAGTCGAGATAACTGTGACCAAGGAAACTAGGTCGAGGATAGCTGTTACCAAGGAAACTAGGTCGAGGATAACTGTGACAAGGAAACTAGTCGAGGATAGCTGTAACCAAGGAAACTAGGTCGAGGATAGCTGTAACCAAGGAAACTAGGTCGAGGATAGCTGTGACCAAGGAAACTAGGTCGAGGATAACTGTGACCAAGGAAACTAGGTCGAGATAGCTGTGACCAAGGAACTAGGTCGAGGATAGCTGTGACCAAGGAAGCTAGGTCGAGGATAGCTGTGACCAAGGAAACTAGGTCGAGTATAGCTGTGACCAAGGAAACTAGTCGAGGATAGCTGTGACCAAGGAAGCTAGGTCGAGGATAGCTGTGACCAAGGAAGCTAGGTCGAGGATAGCTGTGACCAAGGAAACTAGGTCGAGGATAGCTGTGACCAAGGAAACTAGGTCGAGGATAGCTGTGACCAAGGAAGCTAGGTCGAGGATAGCTGTGACCAAGGAAGCTAGTCGAGTATAGCTGTGACCAGGTAACTAGGTCGAGGATAGCTGTGACCAAGGAAGCTAGGTCGAGGATAGCTGTGACCAAGGTAACTAGGTCGAGGATAGCTGTGACCAAGGAAGCTAGGTCGAGGATAGCTGTGACCAAGGAAGCTAGGTCGAGGATAGCTTTTGACCAAGGTAACTAGTCGAGGATAGCTTGACCAAGGAAACTAGGTCGAGGATAGCTGTGACCAAGGAAGCTAGGTCGAGGATAGCTGTGACAAGGAAATTAGGTCGAGGATAGCTGTGACCAAGGAAACTAGGTCGAGGATAGCTGTGACCAAGAACTAGGTCGAGGATAACTGTGACCAAGGAACTAGGTCGAGGATAGCTGTGACCAAGAAACTAGGTCGAGGATAGCTGTGACCAAGGAAAACTAGGTCGAGGATAGCTGTGACCAGGAACTAGGTCGAGGATAGCTGTGACCAAGGAAGCTAGGTCGAGGATAGCTGTGACCAAGGAAATTAGGTCGAGGATAGCTGTGACCAAGGAAACTAGGTCGAGGATAGCTGTGACCAAGGAAGCTTTCAACAAGAAGAGGTTACTACTGACCAGTAAGTTGAGTTTGGAACTGATGAAATGCAACATTTGGAGCAGAAACTTGAACTCTCAGGAAGATGGAAAATAAATACTTGGAGAGCTTTGAAATGTGGAGAAGACTTGAGAAGATCAGAGGGACAAATATACAAGTCCTAAGAAGAGTGGGAGAGAAGAGAACCATTTTGGATGTGATTCTCCTGTACAAACCAAACTGGATCAGACACATCCTTAGGAGGAACTGTCCTCTACACGATGTCATGGAGGAAAGAGGAGCTTATGAAGAAGGAGGATGTGTATCTGTCGTAAGACAGAACACCTAATAAAAATAATACACACACATATATATATATATATATAATATATATATATATATATATATATATATATATATTATATATATATATATATATATATATATATATATAGAATATTGGTTTGAAAATTCCTTTGGATGTATGTTTAAAAAAAATTGGGAATAGTTGAGCTGCAAGGTTCGAAGTGTAAAAATAATATATAGTATATTACAAGTACAAACAACAAATACAAATTTGCAAATATATTGTTTCTGAGGATAGGTTCAACACCATAATTAAATATAATTATGACTGCCTTTACTCTGGAGATGTTGCTTTTTATTTACTTTACTTATTGCAATCTGAATGATGATAAAGTACTATCAACAAATTATCGAATAAAGGTGAAACATTAGCTAAATAAAATAAACAAATTAAATATTATCTGTAAACAATTGATTGAGTCAGAAACATGATCATAAGAGAAGTTTTATAGAATTTACAAAATAGTTTTATTTATATTAATTATCTACAATAAAAACATCAAATGAGCTAGTAGGATTGATTAGTTTTTTTAAACAAATTATCAATTTTCACTAAGTAGCATAGATGCATGTTGTTTTCATGTTTGTGAGTTATCTAACTATTGACCCCTAGACCTATGATCTAATATAACGTCATGAGCATCGAGAGTACAGCCTACAAGGACACTGCACAGCTTATATAAACCCTTCTCCATGTACTGTAGTCCACATCTGAAGACATGGCGCTGATACTACTAGGAGTGTTTCTGCTGACGGCACAGGTGTTTGCCGACTGCCCGGAAAAAAGTGCTATAAGCAATTTTAACACATCAGCGGTAAGAGAAATCTGCTCTTTAACTGCCCAGTATCCTATCAATGTATCATTAGTGGTAGAACAGTCTTTCAACTAAACACGTTTATAATAGTAACTATTTTATACAGGAATCACAGATTGTCCATACTAGTTGTAAATTGTTGTTTGGCTATTCACTTTTATAAAATTATGTTTGGTAATCAATTTTTCCGTCTTCTCTTACAGTTAATCACAGTTAGTTATTTAAATTAAACACATCAATTAATTAAGGTCTTATTTTTTTTTAAATTACGGCTCAGTTTTGTTTATGAAAACACGTTAGATATAGAAGTGAAAATTAAACAATTAATTTTTTCCCTTAACATTTCTTTTGTAAATTATCAAATATTATTCTGTTTTTCTTTCTAACAATGTAGATAGTTGACCGGAAACGAACTGGTAGTTTGATCCAGTAAAAGTGACGAGACTAGACAAATGCTATTAGCTATTGGGTAGTTGGGCAGTATTACAGCCGATCAGAGCTCGAACCCTCAACTCTTTGTGATCTGCAGACCAGACCAGACCATATTTACGTACTAGCGATGCAGACTGTACGCAATAAGATATCGTAAACATTTATAATGTTTATTCGAACTGTCACACGAGTATACCTACCTATTTGTTGATTGGTTTTACCTCATTTGTCCAATTAACTCTAACGCTCTTTCTGAGGAGTGAAGACTTACCTTGGACGGTTGACAGGACTGGCTCTCACGTATGTGATATAATATATTGATCCGTTATCCCACAAAACAATAACAGTGCCGTGATAACTTTGTATTGCAATTTTTTTTTTTACAAAATATGATAGTAGGATAACATATTAATACGTGTGCTGTAAAATATTTCATAAGTCCTGGATACAAGCCTGTGCTGTTATCTTGCTTGCGCAATTACTAACATTGTTATATTATATATTATAATTGTTTGCAGTTTGCGGGCACATGGCACACGGTGAAAACAAATGCCCAGGTTCACTAAGTGCCCGGTCCAACGCCAAATGCCTCCACAATGTTATGACTCAAGATGGAGATAAGCTCAATTCTCTCACCATGTATTATGACAAGACGTAAGTAAAATATATTTTACGAAAAGGTGTTAACGTTAAAGTAATATTTGACTAGCTATTATCTGAACCCGGGCCATTGCCGCCAGTGGTGCAATTCGTGCATTTGTACAGGGACACAAATTATAGGGGACATCAAAAATTGCGTTCAAGATGTATTATGGGTATCAACATAAATGATGTTCAGGCAGGACCAGACTCAACATTCTGAAATAGCAAGTGTGGGACATAATAGAGGGAATGGAACAGTTCTGAGCCATTTGGAGCCAAAATTCCCCAAACATTGCCGTCCCCTATCTCTACTCAACAAACCTTTCCCCCACAATGCATGTTGCGTTTCATTCTCTGGATAGCACACTTGACTACTAGCATTGCTCAAACCAGCCTCGTATTGTGGAGCGGGTTTCTGCTATATTATATTGTACTGATTCCAATTACGATGTTGTTAAGAGGATGATTTAGAAACCCGAGATACCAAGTTTTAGCCCGGTAGGTAAGATTGTTTTTGCTCTAAGTCGAGATACAAGCACACAAAAGGCATCGTTAAAGCCACTATTTTGGGTTCAGGGGATCAAAAACGTCGCAATATAGTACAAAAAGTCAAAATAATAAACATCCATAACTCGCTAGAATAATCTGCACTATTCCCAAATTTTACGTTTAAGTCTTTTATCAAATGATTTGGATAAAACAATTTTATTTAAACCAGAGAGACTTAGAATTGAATTAATTTAGTTAAAAAATAAGATAAAACCATTCCGGAACATAAGTGTTATTTAAGGGCTTGTTCTCTAAAATTGTTTATGAATGGTTCTTTTAGTTTAACAAGGCTGTGGTTTACACTTGTCACTATCTGACCAAGTTGTTTGTTTGAAGGTCCTCAGAGTACCAGAGAATGTCCGGTGTTCTGACCAAGTTGTTTGTTTGAAGGTCCTCAGAGTACCAGAGAATGTCCGGTGTTCTGACCAAGTTGTTTGTTTGAACCCAGGTCCTCAGAGTACCAGAGAATGTCCGGTGTTCTGACCAAGTTGTTTGTTTGAAGGTCCTCAGAGTACCAGAGAATGTCTGGTGTTCTGACCAAGTTGTTTGTTTGAAGGTCCTCAGAGTACCAGAGAATGTCCGGTGTTCTGACCAAGTTGTTTGTTTGAACCCAGGTCCTCAGAGTACCAGAGAATGTCTGGTGTTCTGACCAAGTTGTTTGTTTGAACCCAGGTCCTCAGAGTACCAGAGAATGTCCGGTGTTCTGACCAAGTTGTTTGTTTGAAGGTCCTCAGAGTACCAGAGAATGTCCGGTGTTCTGACCAAGTTGTTTGTTTGAACCCAGGTCCTCAGAGTACCAGAGAATGTCCGGTGTTCTGACCAAGTTGTTTGTTTGAACCAGGTCCTCAGAGTACCAGAGAATGTCCGGTGTTCTGACCAAGTTGTTTGTTTGAACCCAGGTCCTCAGAGTACCAGAGAATGTCCGGTGTTCTGACCAAGTTGTTTGTTTGAAGGTCCTCAGAGTACCAGAGAATGTCCGGTGTTCTGACCAAGTTGTTTGTTTGAAGGTCCTCAGAGTACCAGAGAATGTCCGGTGTTCTGACCAAGTTGTTTGTTTGAAGGTCCTCAGAGTACCAGAGAATGTCCGGTGTTCTGACCAAGTTGTTTGTTTGAAGGTCCTCAGAGTACCAGAGAATGTCCGGTGTTCTGACCAAGTTGTTTGTTTGAACCCAGGTCCTCAGAGTACCAGAGAATGTCCGGTGTTCTGACCAAGGAAGACGCCGCCTCCAATGACGGAAAGTTTACTATCTCTAGGGCGGGACAGACATCTGGTGAGTTATTGAGTTTGAAACGGCATTGGTTTTTTATTTATAAATCTCCATAAAACTTAGATTTTTTAAAATAATTTAGCACTTGATGTTTGAACTAGCTTGTATTTATTCTCTTTCAACATTAAATTGCTTTAAGCGGTGTGTTTAACCTATGAATTTAATTTATTTATAAGCCTATACAGTAAAATGTCATATTTATACCATGTTGGTGTTGATTAAAACTAAACTGTTTTTAATAAAAATAGAATATATATTGTTTGTAGTCCTAAATGCGAAATAAATCAAACAAACCTAAGCCATCCAGACCTCCTCGGGTCTCTAATTTTTATGTATACTAATATAGTATTATATATAATTTATATTAAATTAATACAATTTGTATATGTAATATGACTATGTATAATGCCACAGGCTAATATTAAAATCAGTCTTTTTGTAATGCAGCTAAAGCCCTCTAGCTTTCCTGCAGCGCAATCATTTGACCACGAAAATGCTGTCCTAACTTTAGCCGTTTTACAAAAAGCTATCTCGTCGAGCCTTTTTAGAACCTCATTAGTCTACAAAGTATTAGTGAGTATATAAGGCAGATATTTCTAAGCAGTAATTTAAAAGTAAATAAATGTTTTATCATGTCAGTGAAAATAAACCAAGTCACAGTAATTGAAAAATTAATCATAAACATTGTAATATTACACAATAGCCACTTATCAATTGAAAAATTAACTAAATAGGTATAGATAATATAACAAAGTTATGCATTCCTTTTTTTTCAAGCATAATATTTAAAGTAAAAATTCAATAGTATATCAGTGTAAAATAAGATTTTAAAAATTAAGAGATATGCTTAAGAAATTCTACACAATTTTAGAAGTTTGTAAACATTGAGTTTGTTCATCAATCCAATTCATCATTGCAATTTTAATTGTTTACAATAAAATAAGATAAAAAAACACGAACAAGTCAGTACATGTTTATGTTCCAATTAATCAATCAAATGACCAATACATAATATCTCACAGTAAAATTCAAAATGATACCGAGTTCACTTATAAAATTCACTTACTGTTATTTACTTGTTATTTATTGATACAAGTCAGACTTGAATTACATTTTGAATTAAACTTGAGTTAACTTGTGAGGCAAGAACATCTCTTTGTGCAGCGTGGTTCTCTTATCGCTTGCAAATACACTTGTGAGGCAAGAACATCTCTTGTGCAGCGTGGTTCTCTTATCGCTTGCAAAGACACTTGTGAGGCAAGAACATCTCTTTGTGCAGCGTGGTTCTCTTATCGCTTGCAAATACACTTGTGAGGCAAGAACATCTCTTGTGCAGCGTGGTTCTCTTATCGCTTGCAAAGACACTTGTGAGGCAAGAACATCTCTTTGTGCAGCGTGGTTCTCTTATCGCTTGCAAATACACTTGTGAGGCAAGAACATCTCTTGTGCAGCGTGGTTCTCTTATCGCTTGCAAAGACACTTGTGAGCCAAGAACATCTCTTGTGCAGCGTGGTTCTCTTATCGCTTGCAAATACACTTGTGAGGCAAGAATATCTCTTTGTGCAGCGTGGTTCTCTTATCGCTTGCAAATACACTTGTGAGGCAAGAACATCTCTTGTGCAGCGTGGTTCTCTTATCGCTTGCAAAGACACTTGTGAGGCAAGAACATCTCTTTGTGCAGCGTGGTTCTCTTATCGCTTGCAAATACACTTGTGAGGCAAGAACATCTCTTTGTGCAGCGTGGTTCTCTTATCGCTTGCAAAGACACTTGTGAGGCAAGAACATCTCTTTGTGCAGCGTGGTTCTCTTATCGCTTGCAAAGACACTTGTGAGGCAAGAACATCTCTTTGTGCAGCGTGGTTCTCTTATCGCTTGCAAAGACACTTTTGAGGCAAGAACATCTCTTTGTGCAGCGTGGTTCTCTTATCGCTTGCAAAGACACTTGTGAGGCAAGAACATCTCTTTGTGCAGCGTGGTTCTCTTATCGCTTGCAAATACACTTGTGAGGCAAGAACATCTCTTTGTGCAGCGTGGTTCTCTTATCGCTTGCAAAGACACTTGTGAGGCAAGAACATCTCTTTGTGCAGCGTGGTTCTCTTATCGCTTGCAAAGACACTTGTGAGGCAAGAACATCTCTTGTGCAGCGTGGTTCTCTTATCGCTTGCAAAGACATTTGTGAGGCAAGAACATCTCTTGTGCAGCGTGGTTCTCTTATCGCTTGCAAAGACACTTGTGAGGCAAGAACATCTCTTGTGCAGCGTGGTTCTCTTATCGCTTGCAAAGACACTTGTGAGGCAAGAACATCTCTTGTGCAGCGTGGTTCTCTTATCGCTTGCAAATACACTTGTGAGGCAAGAACATCTCTTGTGCAGCGTGGTTCTCTTATCGCTTGCAAAGACACTTGTGAGGCAAGAACATCTCTTTGTGCAGCGTGGTTCTCTTATCGCTTGCAAAGACACTTGTGAGGCAAGAACATCTCTTGTGCAGCGTAGTTCTCTTATCGCTTGCAAAGACACTTGTGAAAGTTCCACTCTCCAAATGGCAAATCGAGCAGCTAGCTACTGGATCTCGTGGTGAAATGGTTCTGGCTTGAACTGTCTCTGTTAATGAAGTCTTGGAAAGCTAAATTTCATATCGTGACCCACCTCGGTGGCGTAGTTAGCTAAAGCGCTAGTCATGTTGAGTTAGACTGCCGAGGACGGGGAGATCGAGATTCGAATCTCGCTCGGGTGAATTGGAGTGATTTTTCCTAAATGGTTTTCCACTATCCCTTCACGTAAATGTGGGTTCATTTTCTCTATATTCAACTTTCCCAGTTCCTAACCCATTAGAGTAATTAGTAGTCAAGCGTATAAGCCGAACGTGTAGTAAGACCGGTGCTAAGTATTATTATTTTTAACTATCTCTGCGTCAGTTCCAACCCTGTACACTCTATTTTTGGAGCTAACACTGTTACCAAGCTGCCTACATTCAAAGGAGGGAGTTTATTGGTGGCCTGTTCTTCCATTTTTATGATTCACGTTTGATGTTTTTGTAAGCCATAGCCCTTTCGAAGGAAATCTAAAGTTGAATTTTACAACTTGATCCTCGCAATTCACCTTTAGCATCATTTGCGTCCATTTCCGTCATCTGCTGGTTGCAAGAAGAACATTTCCCAGATAAATCCACTCCATTATCTAATATTCCACTTACGTAAGGTAATGAGACATTTTCTGATATGCTTATAGTTCCAAACGCCAGTCCTGTCCTGATAGTGCCATTCTGAGTGTTGAAGATACGTCTTGATTCAACTTCAGTGGTGAGTTTTTCAATAACTGTGTTTGGAAGCCCTGTGCTATTGAGTCAAATTTTGGGATCGCAACCAGAAAGATCTCGGATACCTCCCAATGATCCTATATAGAGAGTTCCTCTGATATTGTACGAAATAGCATCCAACTATCTACTCAGTTGAAGTGAATAACGAAACCTTTTGAGACTGATATCTGTTCTTCAAGCAAACTTGGCACATGACAACAAATATTTCAATCAGAATTTTCTGAATTAAAATCTTATCTCTTAGACTTTAGAAAATATATCATTTTATCCCGGCCTCCATGTGGACAAACCTTAGGAAGCTCTAACAACTTTTCATAGCACTTATTGAGAGATGGAATAATCTCACTCCGATCTACACTTCATAATCAAACGTTCTTCTCCTCCAGAATTCATAACATCAGTGGTAAAGTGGTGTTGTGATCTTCTCCTCCAGAATTCATAACATCAGTGGTAAAGTGGTGTTGTGATCTTCTCCCCCAGAATTCATAACATCAGTGGTAAAGTGGTGTTGTGATCTTCTCCCCCAGAATTCATAACATCATGGTAAAGTGGTGTTGTGATCTTCTCCTCCAGAATTCATAACATCAGTGGTACAGTGGTGTTGTGATCTTCTCCTCCAGAATTCATAACATCAGTGGTAAAGTGGTGTTGTGATCTTCTCCTCCAGAATTCATAACATCAGTGGTACAGTGGTGTTGTGATCTTCTCCTCCAGAATTCATAACATCAGTGGTACAGTGGTGTTGTGATCTTCTCCTCCAGAATTCATAACATCAGTGGTAAGTGGTGTTGTGATCTTCTCCTCCAGAATTCATAACATCAATGGTAAAGTGGTGTTGTGATCTTCTCCAGAATTCATAACATCAGTAGTAAAGTGGTGTTGTGGAGGTGTTCATCACCGAAATGCCGTTTAAATACTTTGGCTTCTTTTGTCCCCTGCATAATTTCCAACCCAAGCTGTTTTGTCCTGGGTTTTTCTGTGACTGCTATACTCCCTCGTAGAACTTATTTAAGGTCACATAAAAAGTTTCTTTATCACTCGACTCACAAAATCTATTCCCTAAAACACTTTCACCCAAGTTTGGTACAGCAGATAACTCACCTTGCGGTGATTTTGCCGCTGCCAAACAAACTCCTGGAGCGGAGGGAAAACAGCGTTTCTAGCGGCCGGGGAAATTTAACAATACGGCTGGATGTGTTGGCCTCTTTATGAAACGGCTGAAGTAGGACAGCGTTTTTATGGTCAGAAGTCCCCATTATAATAAATCTGGAGGGAGTTGTATTGCAAAAAATACCGGCCTATTGTTTTTTTCCACAAAAAAAGACTGGTCTTACAATAATCCTGCGCCAAATAATAATATCTAGATATTTGTTTCAGGAAGTGGTGGAAAACACTACATTATAGACACCGACTACACGAACTACGCCGTGGTGTGGCTCTGTTTGACCCGAGACAGCAAGACTTATGGTGAGTGTGTGACAACTATTGGTTGTGTGCTTTCATTCAACGCTGTAATTATAAAGTGTGGGAATGATATTTGACAGTATCGATGGTTGAACCTTAGCCAGTCCTATAAGTATAACGTACACACGTGAATGGGTGGAAGCACAATAAATGGTGAAATAAGAAGGAAACATGGAAAAGGGGAAGTTCTAAAAGTTAATAACAGGCCAGCCCTCCGTACCGTACACTGGATGGACCTTGAAATGTGACGTATTCAAGAATGCAAAGCTAAAGTGGAACTATCTTTGGAGAGTTCTCTTCAGGTTTCTCAACACAGATAGTTTCTCGTTGTCATATTATTATACACATCTTTTTATTATCCTTTTATCACCGTGTCTTACTACCCGTTCAGGTTGTATGTCTATCTACTAATTTTGCTAATGGGTTAGGGATGAGGAAAGTTAAACATAGGAAGTGTACCCACATTTACGTAGAGAGAGAGTGCAAAACCATCATGAATACACCCGACCGGGATCGACAATCCAGTCCGGACTTTCTTAAGTACATCTCTCTTTCCTACTCATTTTTGTTAAGTTCCACGCCGTTATTTGAGTAAATTACGTTGGTAAAAACTAAATATAGGAGATTTCGTAAGAAAAGTAACTTTATAGCTGTAATAACATATGAAGATTACACATTCCTCCATGTGTGTTTTGGTTACCTCGCCACAGACCTGACTGCAGTGCTGTCCCGCGCCAAGACGCTCAGCGCGGCGTCGGAGATAGAAGTTAACAAGGTCCTGCCAGCAGGGGATTTCAATCTCGCCGACCAGACAGACTGTCCGGATCACGATCATCACAGTCGTTGACCCTATCATGGTTTAATATTCATCAATTAAAATATTTCTATAGAACAAAGTTATTAGTGTATTTGATGGTTAGATATTATTATGCAAGCTATCTATAGCACAAGAGATCAATCAATCACCAATCATTGTGACGTCATTGGTGTGCAAATATTTGAGCTGATAATTAACTAGAAGAAAAAGGCAATTTCAATTATTTAACGAAATTTAAAAAAAGTTAACAGTTGTAATAATTTAAACGTAAAAAAATTAATTAATTAAAAGATAAAACTACTTAAATGAAGTTTACTAGTTAATAAAAAAATTTATGTACCAATATAAGATACAATAAATATTAATAAACACATATTCGTTAAATATTAACTTTTCCTTTATAAAACAAAAAATTGGTGAATTTATTATTATTTTAAGGCGTGTTTCTTAATATGTTTTATGGTTCTTACTCTTTACAAATAAATTAAGCCAGGTAGCCAGTTATGCTCTTGTAGCAGATATATTCTCATTTGGTTGAATAATGCTAGAGTTTATTTTACTTTATATTTTCATAACTACAAGAACTATATAAACTATTGTGTTCCTTACAAAGAAGATGTCAAGAAATGTTATAGTGCACTTTTTTTATACCTTGAATAGTAATAATTATTATTACTAAAACAATGTTTGTTAACGATTTAACCTAGGGCATAGGGATAATAACGGCAGTTTAAATCAAGATAAAGCCAAGCAATATCTCGGAAAAGTATTGTGAAGATCACCGTGATATTACTCATATGTTAAAACTATCTCCTGATCACCAACCCGGGTTTTGAACCTCAACCTCCCAGCAATCCATTCTGCAGATCTCTTGTCACTCTAGAACCTGTCTCTTCCAACCTCCTAGCAATCCATTCTGCAGATCTCTTGTCACACTAGAACCTGTCTCTTCCAACCTCCTAGCAATCCATTCTGCAGATCTCTTGTCACTCTAGAATATGTGCCTTCCAACCTCCCTATTATGTTGTTTATGTGAAACCATCTCAATACCACCCAGCTGGGATTCTAACCTCAATCGCCTCAATACTGGAAATACAGTCGAATGCGAAAGTGACGCATTAAACCATGCATTGTTAGTAGGTAGGCCTGAACAAGTAGCTATAGCAACTTCACTAATAACAATAACCAGCATTTCACTGATATTCATTATAGTTTTAGTAAGGAGAAATATGAATTTATAATATAAGGAGCGTACTTAGATGATTGTTATAACTTCTTAGGCAATTAAATCAAGATAAAAATAAGAAACATAACATGCAGGATAATTTATTTATGAAAAACACAATTATCATGAACTATGAAGTCGATTAAAACAGGTACAGGTACAATAACATTTCTAAAGATCATCAGTGAAATGATTACAACAATGTGTTTTGGCATTATTAAATTAGCAGAAAACAAGGAAAGAATAACACTCTTTGATGATACAATATTTTAAGTATTAGCAGATAATAGGATTGGCTGATAAACAATGATAGGGGATAAATTGGCAATTTGAATATATTGGAGTAAATAATACCAAACGTTAACAAAGACAATTAATAAATTTGAATAACTTGAAATAAAAATATTTAAATCCTGTATGAGAGATATCACTTATCAAAAGTAATATGTAACTTGATATGTCACCAATAATGAACTTATTAGATGAATTATATACTAGTAAATTATTTGAAAACAATTAACCAATTTACTAGTATGTATAACATTAACCTAATAAGTCCATTATTGATGGCATACATATATATTCGCTGAAAATTGATTTGCAAATGTGCCCGTTCAACCAACAACAACAAAACCACGCTCTTCAACCAAGTGGTCAACCCTCTCTCCCCCCCCCTGCTAGGACGCTATACTCACTGCGCAGGTGCGGCCTTCAGGGGAAGACGTGACAGCTATTCCCACAACCCCCCCCCCCCCCTCCTATTCATGGAAACCACTGACTACCAGATGTACTACGCATGCGCAAGCTTACTAACTATGTACGTTGGAGTTAGTTTCGGCTGATATTTTTGTATACATAATTGGTTAGGGTTTTGCATTGATTAGTTTTTATCTATAAATCATGTTCGGCATAATTGTTTATTACAAAATGTGGATTAGAGAGCTCGTCTGATGTAGTATGTCTATGCTTAGTATAATATAAAGAGGTGACCTGGTGGTCTAGGGTAAGGTGTCAGACTTCTGTGCTGGCGGCCGGGGTTCAAACCTCGGTCCCGGCACAGATTTATCTGATTTCCAAACCCTTCCTACACCTCTGACAAGACATCTTGTGATTGTGTGGAATGCCAGGCCGCCACCGTGGTTCGGATTCCACGTTAAACTGTAGGTCCTTCATTTCATCTCACAATCACCCTACCATTACACATTAGCATAAGTGCGTATAACCCGAACGGGTAGTAAGACGCGGTGCTAATAATAATAATATAAAGCCCCCACACATACAAACATTCGTGAAGATGATAACTGTGCTGTTGAATATATTTAAAGTCTTGGAATAGAACTGGAACTTTAGCATTTATTGCGAGTTCTTAAGACTGATTCACTTTGGTTATTATTATTATTTTGGTTAGACTTAGGAATGTATATTTATCTTTATTATATTATACACCTAAAGGTATTATTTATATTAGTAATTGACTTCATATACATTTGATTGTAAATGTTAGGTCGGGGACTAGGATAATAGCAATACCTAGGTTTAATAGTGACGGTATGGTCATGTGCAGAACTATATGGTATCTACTCTTAGTTTACGAGAGACTATTTTGAATCTATATACTCGTATAACCATTTACATATTCAATACCAGAGTTGAATAGATATATTTGTTTGTTTTAGGTATCTTGTATTTGTTAGGGTTCCCGCCCCTTACGGGTATCTCTCAGACCAAGTTAGGTTTATTTATGGTTATGTTAAGAAATATCATTGTGTGCAAATTTAAGAGACGCCTGGTAGCTAATGCTAATATTCCTGAGAAAGCGTTACATAACTATGATAGCCATCTGCTTTTCAGGATTTATATTTACTGTGATTGTCTTATGAAGGCTAATGCCATAGAATTTAAATTGTCCTATGAATCTTTAATATTCAATATTGTGAGTTGTTCGCTGAAACCCTATTTTACAATCTTATGTTGTTTATCTTTGATTTCATAATACAATGGCTTTATAGCCTCTGGTCATTGTTAATATACATTAACTCCTATGTATGAATAGAGTGACCTTCTCGATGCAACCTTTAATTAAGTCACGTGATAATGATATCTGGGGCTCTACACTTGCTCTGTGTGTCAAAGCAAACTTCCCTGCTGATGTATGTCCTTGTACTATCTCTGCATCGTGCTAGTTATTTTTGCGAATAGGTTAAACAGATTAGGGTAACCGGAAATCATGATGGTGCAATAATTTACCAGCTACCTCTTAACCTAACTTCATATCTACATCCATAACTCCTTGCCTAGTTTATCCTGCGGCTATATACATACCCAACTTTCTACCTTACTACCTAACTATATACCTACCCACCTTTATGCCTGCCTAGGCCTACCTATATGCTCGATACTTTCCTACCTCTCTGTCTGTCTAGTTATATATATATATGTTTTGTACCCTACATAGCTGTATGTATGTAGTTCTTACCACATCTACTACAGTGCCCAGTCTGAGCTAGTGTTTTATTCAAGCCACTACTAGCTCACTAGCTCTGTCGTAGCTTCTCAAGGACCGGCACAACATCCAGTCCCTGAACGTCAATTTATTAATGTGACAGAGTAAACCCACATTTCACCAGTGATACATTTTTCCTCCATGCCAGGAATCGAATCCTGGACCCTTAGCTCAGTAGGCAGACACGCTACCGACTGATCTAAGCATATTTATGTTTACCTAACTTCATATATACTCATCATTAACTATCTATCTTTATACATGCCTAATTTTATAACTTTTTACGATCCTGTCCATGGGCTTAGGGTTGCGAGGTAAGCAAACCTATTTAAAATTGTACTTGTTAAGACTCTCCCATTTGTAAATATTCTAATAATTATGCTAGTACGTAAATATGCTAAGCTCAACAAAATGTTTGATTGAAAACGTATTTTTGTTAATACCGAGCCAACGAGTGTTGAGGATGTACTGCTTACACTAGCAACACGCCACGTCCATACTTGACATAATTACAGCCAGTGGTTGTGTGAAGGGTGTAGTAGAAATATATCATTTTTTAATGTCTTGACTTTCACCCTCGTCTCCCCAACAACATACCAATCATTTTTTGAAAATAGTTGTTTATAAAAGTTAAATGGCGCGGTCCTCCCCCCCAATTTTTGAAATTTTTGAGTAATCTTCTCGAGATATTTTTTGAAATTGGATGCCTCTATAAGGTATTTTGATTATTCCTCCCTGCCCCACCATAATACTCGAGTATTCCTCCCTGCCCCACCATAATACTCCTGCCCCACATAATACTCGAGTATTCCTCCCTGCCCCACCATAATACTCGAGTATTCCTCCCTGCCCCACCATAATACTCGAGTATTACTCCCTGCCCCACCATAAACTCCTGCCCCACCATAATACTCGAGTATTACTCCCTGCCCCACCATAATACCTCCCTGCCACCACATAATACTCGAGTATTTCTCCCTGCCCCACCATAATACTCGATATTCCTCCCTGCCCCACCATAATACTCGAGTATTCTCCCTGCCCCACCATAACCGATACCCTGCCCCCATAAGAGTATTCCTCCCTGCCCCACCATAATACTCGAGTATTCCTCCCTGCCCCCACCATAATACTCGAGCCTCCTAATACTCGCCTCCACCATAATCCTCCCTGCCCCACCATAATACTCGAGTATTCTCCCTGCCCCACCATAATACTCGAGTATCCTCCTGCCCCACCATAATACTCGAGTATTCCTCCCTGCCCCACCATAATACTCGAGTATTTCTCCCTGCCCCACCATAATACTCGAGTATTCCTCCCTGCCCCACCATAATACTCGAGTATTACTCCCTGCCCCACCATAATACTCGAGTATTCCTCCCTGCCCCACCATAATACTCGAGTATTACTCCCTGCCCCACCATAATACTGAGTATTCCTCCCTGCCCACACCATAATACTCGAGTATTCCTCCTGCCCCACCATAATACTGAGTATTCCTCCCTGCCACACCATAATACTCGAGTATCCTCCTGCCCACCATAATACTCGAGTATTCTCCTGCCCCACTAATACTAGAGTATTCCCTCCCACCATAATCGAGTATTCTCCTGCCCACCATATATCTGAGTATTCTCCCTGCCCCACCATAATACCTTCCTTACGAGTATTCTCCCTGCCCCACATAATACTCGTTATATACTCCTGCCCCACCATATTAGTATTTCCTCCTGCCCCACCATAATTACTCGGAACTGTATTCTCCCTGCCCATAATACTCGAGTATTTTCCCTGCCCACCAAAACTCGAGTATTCCTCCTGCCCACCAAATACCGAGTATTTATCCCTGCCCCAAACAATAGTATACTCCATGCCCCACCATAATACTCGAGTAATTCTCCTGCCCCACATAATACTCGAGTATTCTCACTGCCCCACCATAATACTCGAGTATTTCATCCTGCCAACATAATTACTCGAGTTATTTCCTGCCCCACCATAATACTTCGAGTATCCTCCTGCATCCCCACATAATACTCGAGTATTACTCCTGCCAACATAATACTCGAGTATTCCTCCTGCCCCACCATAATACTCGAGTATTTACTCCTGCCCACCATAATACTTGAGTATTCTACCATGCTTCCCACCATAAACTCGAGTATTCCTCCCTGCCCCACCATAATACTCGAGTATTTCTCCCTGCCCCACCATAATACTCGAGTATTCCTCCCTGCCCCACCATAATACTCGAGTATTACTCCCTGCCCCACCATAATACTTGAGTATTCCTCCCTGCCCCACCATAATACTCGAGTATTCCTCCCTGCCCCACCATAATACTCGAGTATTACTCCCTGCCCCACCATAATACTCGAGTATTCCTCCCTGCCCCACCATAATACTCGAGTATTACTCCCTGCCCCACCATAATACTTGAGTATTCCTCCCTGCCCCACCATAATACTCGAGTATTCCTCCCTGCCCCACCATAATACTCGAGTATTACTCCCTGCCCCACCATAATACCTCCCTGCCCCACCATAATACTCGAGTATTTCTCCCTGCCCCACCATAATACTCGAGTATTTCTCCCTGCCCCACCATAATACTCGAGTATTCCTCCCTGCCCCACCATAATACTCGAGTATTACTCCCTGCCCCACCATAATACCTCCCTGCCCCACCATAATACTCGAGTATTTCTCCCTGCCCCACCATAATACTCGAGTATTCCTCCCTGCCCCACCATAATACTCGAGTATTTCTCCCTGCCCCACCATAATACTCGAGTATTTCTCCCTGCCCCACCATAATACTCGAGTATTCCTCCCTGCCCCACCATAATACCATCCCTGCCCCACCATAATACTCGAGTATTCCTCCCTGCCCCACCATAATACTCGAGTATTCTCCCTGCCCCACCATAATACTCGAGTATTACTCCCTGCCCCACCATAATACTTGAGTATTCCTCCCTGCCCCACCATAATACTCGAGTAGCCGATCTCCTTGGCTGATCACACGATCTTGAAAGCTCCAAGTTTGCTTTGTACAACGGGCTGTCTAACCTCCAGGCTCAAACATCAAGTTTACGATACGCGTTTAGAAAACTGATTGAGTTTCGCCCACCAAACAAAAGAGGGTTGATAATACAATTCCAAGGTTGGTTTACAGATGAGGCACGCGTACACATGAGGGGTGTGGGTTGAGACTTTGTTAACTTCCTTAGCAGGGGTTGAAAGGGGGTGGGGGTGAAACTGTTTATACTGGGATTGGTTTGAGGATGATTGTATTGTTGTGGAGAGAAATGTGCTAGGAACTGTGTTTCTGTTTGCTTGTGTGTTTGAAGCACTCGGATAGTCAAATTAACGTCTAACATCCTATTTAGTGCAGCAAACAAGTTAGTAGCCCATGTAACATGTCTGCTCCCAGAGAAAATCATTTAGTACAATTATTTTTATTATTGCATTCTTAATTTTTGGTACCACTCCTTACGTGTACTTTTCATCTAAATTATTGTAAATTGTAGAACTAAAGACGTTATTTACCACAAAAAAACTTCCAAACGGTTGTTGCATATTTTAATAATGTCAAAACACCTAAAATAAGAACACAAATTAGAAAACAAACATTTTTCTGTGGGAGTTTTGACTGCCAGAAGTAACAGCTGATCAACATAAGAGCTTACAGACCATATGGTTTGGCGTATGGATAGGCCTACATAAAAACAGATCTGTTAGCTTTTCTTAGCTGTCACACAAGGCTCTTCCTAGGGAAATCAGGCCATACTACCATTTATTCGTGCGTCATGTATGTTGTGATATAGTTAGTAAATACCAATAATAATATGGTAAAACGTTGTCAATTCTGGACGAGAAAATGTGTGTATTTGATCAAAGGTCCTTCCTTTGAAAATCGAACCGTGGCTATAGTGTAGGTATTATTATATTAATTATATTAAATTGACTGAATAGCTAGGTCTATTTAGTTAATATATAATATGTTTAGCACCGCGTCTTACTACCCGTTCGGGTTATACGCTTTAAGTACTAATTACGCTAATGGATTAGGAATTGGGAAGATTTAATTAGAGGAAGTGAACCCGAATTTGCGTGGAGGTAGAGTGGAAAACCTTTTAGGAAAAACCACCCCCATTTCACCCGACCGAGATTCGAACCTCGATCTCCCCGTCCTCAGCAGTCGAGCTCAACATGACTAGCGCGTTAGCCAACTACGCCACCGAGGCGAGTGTCTATTTAGTTAAATTAATTTTAAAATTATTAACTCTCATAAAATAGTTAATCTATATTAATATTAATTTATATTCAAATGGTAAAAAGTACAGTCATGTCAAGTTTGATTTAAAATATTAGGACTATTAACAATAGTAAATGGTATTTCTTTAACAAATATTTAAGACACGTCAGGGTGAATTTTTAAACGTAGTGTTATAAATGATATAATTAGCTATACGTGAAAAGTTTGTTACACTTTCGATTATTTATTTATATTTGTTGCACGTCGAATAATATAGTTATGTACACCCCTTTCATTTCTTGGGACGATACAATCAACAAAGGAACGCAGGGAGGGCGGGCGGGTTTCGGGGTTCGAGGTTGTTTAGGGGGAGAAAGCAAATTGACGGACGTGTCCTGCGTTATGATATACACAACTTTAGGTTAATTTCACATGCATGCACTTTACATACGTGTTGTCCATATGTGGTATCATGTGTTAGAGGAATTTCAAGTAAAGACATTCAGTTTTATTGTGTTCAAAACATGTTCCTCTCTGTGTGGTTGAATTAGGATTACATTATTATAAATTTTATTATAGCATTATTTTAAAAGTTTGAATTATATTTTATTTATGTAATAATTTTCCAACAAATAAAGTCGGGTAAAATATGACTAATGTGTTTGTATTTTTCGGCTCCATCATATAGACAAATACAGTTATCAGAATTTGTGTCACACTAGCGTTGTAATTGGATTTTATTATTGGCCTGACAAAAAGTGTAAAAAATACTTGTAATAAAACCTAGCCTACGATGGAAGCTATAACGGCGTGAAAACATTCTAAAGAGTTGCGAATCATAGCAGTCCCGGCTCGGAGGAATAGACAAGACCAAGATAAGACAGAGATAGTATCAGGACATTCGTATTTGAATGATAGCTAGCAGTTTCTCGCGGGGACGATGGGGGACAACCATATGCTAATGTCTGCAATATAATCCTATGTTATTGTAACATCTACATTCAGAGCTTTGCTCGATGAGATTAATTGGAATTCTTATGTATTTAATTTAATGACAATAAACAAATAATAATTAATAATAATTGGCAAATTGTAGTCAATATTGTTGATTTAAATGCGAATTAACGATAGCAACATTCCAATAACAAAAAAATGTTTTCTCATTGTAGAAAACTAATTCCCTCAAACACATAACATAAAAAAAGATGTGTTAGGACCAGCTATTATAACGGCCATTTTGTGATCAAATATAAAGAATAAGGAAAGCTATCAATGAAAACAAGATTATATATTTCTAGCCTACTAGCATTTGTTTGTTTAGTATGCATACATTTTTACCATAATTTTTATAATTGTTGCACCGTACAGCTCAACTTTTGTTGACTTTCTATTTTTAACCATAGAGATATATTTTATTTAGAGAATGAGTTATATTATTATTATTATTATTATTATTATTATTATTTTTAAACAAGGAGAAATATTTTATTTACAGGTATAAGTAAAACCATGCATAAATCAGGGTTTTCATGGTGATGTAAACAAATAATTAACAACTGAGAATTAACTTGGAAAATATTATAAAATAATATAAATTTTAAATTAATATTTTTCCCGATATTCTGAGCTTATAACCTAAAAAATGAGTGGGCGTCTGTCAAAATCTGTTCAATCATTTGCTCGTTATTTATTTGCCTTATCAAATTATATATTAGAGCAGACCAAAGAAGAGGAAAGGTGAAAATCAACAATGCAGGAATAAAAAATATATAATTTTTAACCTAATATCGGTTTGTTTGATAAATAATATACAAATAATAGCTGTAACATTTCTATTTGCTGTTGCAAATCACTAAAGTAAGAGTTGGTGTTATTTGTAACCAGGAATAAACATTTTATTTACAGCTGTTTATTGTTCACTCATTCACAAATTAAAATTTCCCTGGTGAGGTAAGCAAAGAATTAATGAAAATTCTCTGAGAAAATTAGATTTTCGTTGAACGGAATAATCAAATTATACAACATAAGTTTCAAATGCCTTTATAAATGAATGTGAAATTGTAAAACTGGTTAATTTTCTTAATCGCCGCGCCTTATCACTTGTTCAGGTATGCATATGTAGTAATTACGATAATGTGTTAGGACTGAGGAAGGTGACATTTTAAAAGAAGTTGCGTTGAGGAACAGTGAAAAACCACCGTGAGTACACTCACCCGGGACCATAACCCTCAGCCCAGTCAAACACGAGCTAAGTTAAATTACCGCAGTTGTGTGATTAAGGGGAAGAGTGTATTGAACTAGATCTGGCAGTTAGCAGCAACTCTCTGTCGTTTGTTGTTATGGTCTCAACTGACAGTTCTAAGCTATTTGAAAAGTCTGTTCATGTTTTTGAAGGGTCACTGCTGCATTATGACAATAGGACTGTAGGCTTCAGAAGCGGTGCCCGGATAAGGGCAAGAAGGGCGCTAACTCAATAGGGACCCTAATATAATAGGATTCTGAGCAACATACACATGAATATTGTTGTGATGCTGCATGAACGTGAGTGGTACACCACACACACACACACACACACACACACACACACACACACACACACACACACACCACACAATACGATATTCTTTCCTTTGTTCCAATACCCACGTCTCACTACGTTACAGGATACAGGGATATTTTAAACAATTTAGAGCGGGGATATGACCCGAGGCACTAAAATATCGGCGGGTTTCTAAACGCTAAGCTTAGCTATGGTCCATCCTTGAATTCATTGTTGTTTCGTTCTGGTCTGCTCCAGTGAAGTTTAGTTATGATGGGAGTTCTCCGAAATGTATTGTTTAAGTTCAGATTATAGTACTAAGGAAGAAAAGATGCAGCTGTTAGCATCTGTTTTAGAAGATGAAGAAAATTTAGGCGGGGGAGGTTTGACTTGTTCAATTGAACGCTTACATTTTAATATAAAAACATTTATCAAATATAAAACATAAATATAATAATACTTAAATACACGTGAACAAAACTGAAAACAAAACTTCAACCCTTCTTTAGTTATTTTCACTAAAACAGCACCGCGTCTGTTCCACACAGATCCCAAGTTGCGTTATGCGCATGCGTAACGTAAGATGGCTCAAGCTGGATGATGTAAAAATTGCCCGGTCAGCAAATGGAAAAAAAAATAGCGTGGCGCAGCAAGGTATAGTTCTGTATGAATCGGCCTGCTGGTATGATCATGATTCTAATATGTTGGTATAGTCATAATACTACTATGTTGGTATGAACAAAATTCTACTATGTTGGTATGATCTTATTATTACTGTTGGTATGATCATATTATTACTGTTGGTATAGTCATAATACTACTGTGTTGGTATAGCCATGATACTACTATATTAGTGTGAGCTTAATTCTACTATGTTGTTATATTCATACCCACCTCGGTGGCGTAGTTAGCTAACGCGCTAGACGTGTCGAGCTCGACTGCTGAGGACGGGGAGATCGAGGTTCGAATCTCGGTCGGGTGAACTGGGGGTGGTTTTTCCTAGATGGTTTTCCACTCTCCCTCCACGCAAATGCGGGTCCACTTCCTCAACCTTCACAATTCCTAATCCAATAGCTGAATTAGTACTTAAAGCGTATAACCCGAACAGGGACGCGGTGCTATTATTATTGTTATATTCATAACTATACTATGTTGCAAGGAGCTTAATTGTATCCATTTAATTGAGGTGTCACAAGTCTGATAGATGGCAGCAGCAGAGACACTTCTTAACTCACAATATTTCTACTAGAGAACAGCACTATCACTATGTTAATATAGAAACAAATTGTTTATCTATTAACCTATTACTTTAAAATACAAACATGGATCTTATATTATTAGACTTATTTTTATAAACACTACATAATGTACGTGTGTATAAGGTGCTTGTTTAATGCACAAAATAAATATGTATGTATATATAACCATATTATTATCTTACCAACGCCATCTTATTTAGTTACAAGTAGTGATCACCAACGGCAATGTTATAAAGCTTAAACGATACACACTACTTTCTAGCGTCTGGGTTTAGTAGAGTTGAGCTCTCTAGTGGTAATCAGTTAACTAGGCATGTGCAATGGTGGCAATATTTAGAACTATATGATTGAAGATACAATGGATCATAAGATAAAGTCAAGCATAATATAATATTAATTTCTAACACACCAATTTTAAGAATCCATAATTCTTCATTTAATGAACAGTGAGAATAACTATTTTTATTCTTTATATATTTTAAAGAACAAATCAATGTCAATGGCATTGACAAAATCTACTTTCAATCAAAAAGTTCCAAGGATAAAAATCCGTTACAAAACATTTCATTAAAAGAAACATTTAACTAATCAAAAATGATATATATATATAAGTTGTTACTTTCACAGTTGTTACAATAATTTATAAGTACCCCAAAAACAAATTATTTTCGAAATAAATGTTAATGTGATTGAGAAATAATTATATTTAGAAAAGAAATAACTTTTAAAAATATTTATTTTACAATAAATGTCTACAAATCAAATAGTAGCATCAATTATCAATGTGATAATAAAAGTTTGTTTGTGGGAGAATGTTTATCACTGTGCTCAAGAGTTTATCAATTCTAAAAACCTAAAAGGAAAGAAAATATATTACTTTTTAATACATAATCAAACAAATATTTACATTTTACTATGCAATAAATCAAAAGTGGTATTAATGTTTGTGCACCGACCACAATGTGGGGGTCTTGAAAGTGCAACTTTAATTGGTTCTAGTGCCTAAACTATTTACTTTAGATATTTGCACTTGGTAGATTATTTTGTAGGAAATTTTATGCCCTACAAAAGGTTGGTTTATTTTAACTTCCTCGCCCCTCTCAGGTAGAGAAAGTATTGTGATCGTCAAAAAAATCTAACTTGAGATTTTTAAAAATGTCGACGTTCCATTACTCCCAAAACCAAAAAAAGTTGTTTACCCGATCCGTCTCCCTGTGTGTGTGTGTGTGTGTGTGTGTGGTGTGTGTTGTGTGTGTGTGTGTGTGTGCAGGCACGGATTCAGTGGGTCAAAAGATCAATTAATGTCAATTAATGTCAATTAAACCTAGATTAATGTCAATTAAACCCATATTGGTATTTGTCTAGCAGCTTGAGATGATTTATGAAGCTATAGATTGGTCTGTGTACGATATACTCTAATGGCTTTTGTTAGCGCTTGAAGTATGTTTATAGGCCTATAATCTGTCACTGAAGAGGTTGGTAAAGGTGTTTTGGAGAAAGGCCTCACTATTGCACATTTACACAAAGAGGGAAAATTTCCTACCTACAGAGAATGACTAAAAGTATCTTTTATAGGGGTTAAAACATAAAAAAGTAAGTTATTTTATAAATGTGATTGGAATTGGGTCATCTGTTTGCACGTGTGTTTTGATTAACTCACTTGACTGTACAACGTCTGCTAGTGGTTGTAACTATAATTGTTCATGATTTGAGAACCGAGACAATAAATTAGTTAAGAGACCCATTTTTTGAACGGGATCAATTGTTTCAAAATATTCACATAGTGCTAACTAAGATTACCATATGTATGGAGATTTCAGTGTCACCATTACGTTTGTATCCAACACGTAACGGTCTTAGGTCTTTCCATAAACATTTAGAAGAGCAGCTTTGTGGTCATAAATTTAGTTTTGCAGACGTCCTACCCAAGAGTCTATATTTCTTAGGACGTTTGGTGCAATCAAGGATTACCCTAGATGAAATAAATCGTTTGGACCAAGTTGGTCATAGGATGTTGGTCTAGGAGGGAAAATGTTACTTCACCTTCCAAACACCCTCAATTTATTTACTCAAACGTCCTGTTTTGATTGGTGTAAGTCACTCTTTGGGGGAGTGCACTAAGCTTCTGGCGTGTAATTTGACAGTGAAACCTTAGTGGTATGAATCTCCGCAGGAATAAATATAAACTTCAATATATTATAGTAGGACTCGGTAGAAATATAAAATACAGTACAAATACATCTGTATTCAGCTTAAAACTGGGGAAAAAATTATTGTTCATCTTAGGTGTATTGTTTTAAGATACTTTTTTCTCGAGACTCCAAAAAGTGTGCCGTTAGATCCAAAAGTCTAAAAGATATCATATCTAGAGGCGCTGTTTGATGTTTCAAAGAACAAATACTATACAAGTTTATTGTGGTTCTTCTTCTCAATATTTTGATTCTTAACATTTTTATTTGAGTTTATCAACACAAACTTACTATATAATTAGTATTATTTCACAGGTACTGCCTCTATTAAAGATTGATAATATCCATCAAAAGTGACAACTGCAGTACTTCACATTAATAACTTGATGTATGACCACGTGAAAGTAGATCCAGTAACTTTTCTAGATCTCAGAAATGGTTCTTTCTTTTAAAATAGGACTGTAAGTGTGAAATAATAATATATTATCTACTTCAACAGTTACAGTGAAGATTGTGTCCTTATTTTATCAGACGCAGTCATTCCTTACTTCTGATTGGTTTGTTTATTCAACTGGAACATGTTGATATCGAATAAAAAATAAAATGGAAAACTACCGAACCAAGATCAAAGTTTATTTATTAAGTTATCTCAATTATTCTTACAGCAGTATTTCCCGAGGATTTTGAATATATTTTGACAAACAGCTGCTATATGTGACCTACTCACTATAGGGGGATACGGCCCATTTCCACGATCAAGTTAGACAGCACGTTCCAGGCAATCTAACTTTGTTCAACTCTGGGGCTGGATGCTTGACGAATATATAGGACGAGTTGAACCACACGTGATCCTGCAATCAACAGTTGTTCTAGAACTGTGGCACGCCAAACTCTTGGGGAAACGTGAATTGTTATTGCACCGTGTCTTACTACCCGTCCGGGCAGGTGTGGCTTGAGGGCTAGGTGAACCGGGTGGCTGCTCAGGGTGCCAGCTCAAGGAGGGTGCCAAACAGAGCACCAACCTAGCCTAATGAGAGTGGAGAGTGGAAAAACATTTATTAAAAAGCGTCCTCAATAAGCCCATCTAGGATTTGAGCCCCGACCCCTGTCACTGGAAAACCAGACTAGATTAACCTAACGTTTGGCTGTGTTTTTTTTAGAACCGCGTCTTACAAAATGCGCAGGTGTATCAAATATTATAATATGTTAAGGATGTGTAGGGATGAATGTAGAGGAAGTGTACCAGAATTGGCATGAAGGTTAGTGTAAAACCATTTAGGAAGAACCACCCTGAGTACACCAAACTTGGATTTGAGCCCCTTTCTCCCCGTCTACAGGTGTGGGGAATAAAAAGTGAAACTCCCCACAACAAGTATAGAGTGAGAAACTAGATTGCTCTATTGAATTTAAAACACACACTGTCTGAAAATATCAGAGGTTCGATCCCCGGCACTCAAAGGTTTTTATACATGCATTGGGTCTGACTCAGCCTTGTCAGGACAAATGAGGAGCTATTTGAATAAAAACATAACACCTCCAGTCTAAAAAACTGAGATTAACAGTTAGGGGGTTAGTCGTGCTGACTCCATGACCCCCTCTATCCACAAATGTTGGCACCATCCTCTCCAACAGACAGTGTTCCTTGGTTGGGGTATAACTCAATCGCATTTTGACGCCATTTGTTTACATGTACTTGCCATTTTTGCAACTAAAAAGGGAAAATATGTTTGTGTTAACTTTATTGGATTGATTGTTTGCGTTTAATATAGTAGTAATTTAATGGGTTGATCAATATTTCACAAAGCATGTGAAATTATTAAATAACATAAGTACGTATTGATATAGTATAGTGGTTTGATGATAAATTGAAAAACTGACGTACAAATGAGAGGACCTCAGATTATTTGTTTTGTCATGGACCTCACATTTCCTAAACATGGCCTTGCAGTAATATTGCAGCACAATAAAAAGGTGCTAAAACATAGAAAGATGTTCATGATTTAAAAGCAGAATCTTTGTTCAAAGAGTTAAAAGAAAAAAGTCACGTAAAAAATAAAAATAAAATGTGGAGTTTTTGACATTTGAATAAAAATAAAATCTCCCCTTACCTAAGTGCCATCATGCGATGTATTCTATAGGCGCCAGATGTGGACCTATAACCTTTGCATCCATTCGGGTAGAGCAAATATTGTATACATATTACATTTGATGAAACGACAGCCAGAAAATATCCAAATTTCTTTTTTGTATCAGTAAATTGAAAATATTCGTAGTAAACGAAATAAGGTGCTTATATCTATTTTCCAACAATTCAGCTGTCCAAACTAAAAACCCCACACTAATACAGTTTCTTTAACTCACAGATAAAACCACTAATATTGAGACTATCATTTTACAGAAACACGATATAGTTATTTACCCTGTGATAGATATTTTGGAATCATCGAAAAGTGCACGTTAGAAGTTTTTATGTGTTTTATTATAACTAATAACGCAATTAGGTAGGCTAGTGTTATTTTGTTAAAATCGGACGATTGTGTTCTAGCACCGATGCAGAATACATGTGCTTTACCTCTACGAATCAATTCTACTTCTGAGCAGTCGGATAGACTTTCAATCCGACATTTTCCTTATGAAACAAAACAGCTGAATAGTGGTTGATATTTTCACATAGCTAATGTACAGAAATCAAATTTCCGACGTATTACTACAAAATAAATTATATTACATAATATTAAACACACTGCAACAAAAATAAATCAGTGCGTATGTTGAATAAAAAACTGAATAAATTATTTTGCAAATAATCATACTCAAACCAACCAAAACAACAGATTTAATTTAAATAATAAAATATGGCGGTTAGTTTGATGATTAGAGGAATTAATTTAAATTGCTCATAAATTACTATGTTAAAACATTTATATTTAATTTGTATTTTAATGCATTTATTTAGACAAAATAATATTTAAAACTAGTATAGTAACCTAATAAAAACTTATTTAGTTTTTTTTGTTGGTTAAGTTTTTATGTAGAGATAAAAAATCTTATTACAACGAGATGCCGTAAGACGTTGCGTTCACGCATGCGTATTCCTTTGTGACGTCATTACAAACTGCTCCTAGTGATCGTGCCCCAAACTAGTTTACCAGATCAGCTAGTCCTACAGGAGTGCCCACCCCACATCATTACACACAGACAGTACTACAGTTATTTGAATAGATGATTAAATTCTGACGAACCAGTGTCCATTTCCCAGTGTTCTTAGGTATTTGAGCCGTGTACGTTGTTGTTAAGTGAGAGTACTGAAATGTTATATAAAAAGAACGGATTCGTTTTAAGTGCTGTAGTAATATTATTTTTAGGGTGCCTTTCTGTCATGGATACAAGTTTAAGATAAAACACATCACTGTGCCGGTAGGTGAGTGGAACTTTGCACTGTACTGTAATACCAGAATATTATGCATAGAGAGAGGTAAGATTCTTTATGCCGCTATCACAATCAACTAAACATTCACATACATATAGGTAACTTTAAGAAACTAGTGCGGGGTCGGAATTCACGTAACTTAACCTAACAACTCGAGGAAAAACACGATAAATTTGGACAGTTTGAAAACAAATTGATCATTAAAATTAAACCCAATCAATAAGGGCTTATCGGACCGAAAGATCTTCCAATAAATTATTATTATTATTATTAGCACCGCATCTTACTACCCGTTCGGGTTATATACACGCTAATGTGTAATGGTAGGATGATTGTGAGATTAAATGGAGGACTACAGTTTAACGTGGGATCCGAACCACGGTGGAGGCCTGACATACCCCACAATCACAAGTTTTAGAGTTCCGCAAAACGCGCAAAAATAAAAGCTACTGAACCCAAGAATTCGTATGCATGCTATTAACAAACGAAGTACTTTATAGCTCTGTTGAAGTAACCGAACAAATAAAGTACTAAATAACTGTTGATGTCCGCAATATGATTGGCTGGCTATATCACGTGGTGCCATTCACTTAACATGAAAGTTCTCCCTGGATAACGCTGAAGTTAAGTTATATGATATAACATAGGCCTATTTTGTTTCAATATGACAGGCTGTATTCGAATACTCTACTTATGTAGTGTCGCCTTGACTCGTGCCCTTGATAGCTGCATTGGCAATCACGTGACCAAGGGTAGATCTGTCCGAATAGGCACGAAGGATGGCAATGCACCCTTCTCGAGGTCTTGGTCTCCGTGGATACAAAGGCTACCAGACATGCACCTTCTCGTGGTGTCGATTGCAGTGTTTGACTGGCAATTGTTTTAGTATTATCGTTTTGTCTGCTAGAGCACCGACTTATGTTTCCCGCCATTTTAAATAAGGTTGTTGCTGTCCGAATAGTTTGATGCAGTCTTTGCTATGAACAGCGCAAGAAGTGTAAAGCCATCAAGCTTAAAACCCAAGGGCTCGATTAGGGAGCCTTGGACTATTCGGATACAACCACAGACAAAAATCAAAGAATCTTGCCTTTTTTATCAACCATTCCTACTAATGTTTAAATCAACAATTGAGTCATTAGAATCAATAGGCCTAACTAAAACTACCCTAGGCCTGTCGGCGGACACCCAAACTACATTTCATGCCCATTAAGTCTGGTTTGCTGCCGACTGGGAGGGTCTGAGTTCTATTCTCGTAGGGTCTGATGAAGTTATATTCTAGTACTAGCCCACTTTGGTGGCTGCATGGTTTAATGTGTCGCTCTCGCGATAGAGTAGACGGTTGATAACGGCAGATCATAGTTCGACCCTGGTCGGGTGTCCTGTGGTGGTTTTTTCCCATTCTGCGTCCAAACCCAATTCCAGGACATACTAGATCGGATAGATCCTAGGAGCCTCAGGATGTACTAGTTTAGTCTAGTCTAAATATGAAATCTGTAGACTAGTCAACAAGTTATTTACATCTTTCACTCATCATGTGAACTTGAGCTGACTTAAAACTCACCAATTGATCCAATAGCGGGAAGACTTGTAATGCCAGTGCTGGTTGGTTTGTATCAAGCCTGTGTTTGCTAGTGAGTGAAATAATAGGAACAACGCAAGATTCACCTCATCCAGTTAATGTTTATGATGATGTCATTTAAAAATACAAGTTAATATTTTTTAAACTTTGGTTAATTTTCTTTTCTCTCCCGGTACAACTAATGTACCCCACTTTGAAGAACACTATTACAATCCAAAGACATCGCTAACTCTTAATCAATGACAGGGGGGGGGGGGGCATGTGATGAACCCATTTTTACTTCAAAATATAATTATAAGATAAATATTCTATGCCAAATGAATAACACTAATAATATAGACTAGTAGAATAGTTTATATAAAGAAGCTAGACTATTAATTTATGAATTACTCCAAACATGAATTTTTGGATGTATGTATTTTTTTACAGTACTGATATTTGTTAAATTGTCACACCTTCTTCCACTGTTCCCTTGATTTGTCAGTTCTTCCCATTGTTGGGTTGCATCGATGGCCCCTTGTGGACCCATTAGCTTCCCGGTGGCAAATGCTGAATGGGAAGTCATGTAGTCCCCAAGAAACTCCCACTGTCGCCCGATCACTCCCCCACTTCTGATTGTTTGGGGCCAATACAAGCAAATAAATGTTAGTTGTATTTGTATAGGTCTCTAGTATGCTGCAACTATATTGTATGGATAGAAACGGTGATATATTGTTTGAATATACCTTAATTATGTTTTCCTCGGAGCTGATAAAAGTGAGACCAACAATTATTGTACATTTTCTTATTTTATTGAAACATTTTTTGTGTGCTAAATAGGTACAGTAGTTGATAATACAAGTCTACTGTTGGCACTAACTGTTTTTATAATCGTGTACAATCAAACATTTTAAAATAAAGCACAACTATATCAATGAAAGTTTATATATTTCAACATTTAGCCTTCTGATATTGATTTAGTTACAATCTTCATTATAACTAAAGTTTATTACCACATGATTCATTCTAGGCTTAAATCAAAATATATTAAAATAGTATTATTATCTAAAACAAAATATGTTTAACAGAATGGTTATATACGCCCATTGCCTCCATTTCAACTTGTTTGTTGATGTCTTCAACGAAGGTGGAAAGATGACAAAAAACCTTCAAGTTTGTTAGTTATTATTTTCACCCATCTGAGCCATCCTCATTTAATGTCACCTAAAATATAGGAGGATGGAGGATGAAGTTAACTGTTGAGGAACAATCATCACTCAATTAACCTGGCAGGAGTTCGAATCTTGATCGCACCGTTACTGACAAACAAATGTGTTGTTATGCCTGCGTGTTCACCTATGCTTGTTTTAATTATTAGAAATATCTTATAAAATGATAATACAAAGATGACTAAGATGAATGTAGTGTCAATCCTCCAAACATGGAGGTCGTCAACCAACTGTCAAGAGTGATTACTGATTACATCTATATTTGAATTTTGCACATTGTTATTGCAAACCACGCCCCGACCCCTAGGCTGGAAACCACTGCTTCTTATCGGTAAGTTCTGTTGGCACAACAAGTTTTCTTAAATTAGGGTAATAATGTATTATTATTTTAATGTTTTGGGCTAGTTTTATTCAGTTATTGCATTCCTTTACGTTTATTTTTGTTCTTTCCATCAGGATGTCACGAGAATATAAATTACTAAGACTTTATAATTTCTCTATTTTTAATGTTTTAGGTGGATCACTTTAGTTTTGCCAACAACAATACATTCCAACTGAAATACCTTATAAATGATACTTATTGGAAACAAGATGGCGGCCCGATATTCTTCTACACAGGCAATGAAGGGGCCATTGAGGTGTTTGCTGAAAATACCGTAAGTTGCAAACAAGCTCATTTCACTTTATTAAAACTCTGATTCTGAAGATGATAATGTTTTGTGTTAGTTGTGTGCTCAAATTATTTCAAATATATTTTCTATCAATGGTTTCATAATGGAAGGAAAAGAGTTAATTAATTATCTTGTTTTGTGTGCCATTGTAAAATCTGACATGTCATGTGAAAAATATCCGTGATTAACCAAACCGTGGGCTTGAGCTAGTGCTAGATGCTTGTAACCAACATTTCAGTCTCCCTTTCTCGCCACTGATTCTTACTATAACAAATAAGCATCAACAATTCAAACAAGAGGCTTATTAAATACCTGTGTAGAGACATATAGATAGACATCTCTGTCACTTCAGGTAAGATATTTTCTTTGCTTAATTACCAGTAATCAAACATTTTACTATTAAATTATTTCTCATTCCCAACTTCCCAAGGGGAAATCAAAGATCACAAAAAGAGAGAAAAAGGAAAATATTAAATAATGATAAAACACTTAGATAGGTAAATGTAAAAGGAACAAATCCCACAAAGTACAAACACAGGAAATGGACACAGGGTGCAAATATTTATAATACATTTCCTTAAGAAACTTCTCTTTTTCTTCAAGAGGCAACCATTACCTCTTTGTCCAGTGGCAGCAGTGTAAAGTGTGAACTGTGTTCTTCTTTTCATTGTAAAGGCCATTTTGTGTTGTGAGGAGGGATAGAAAAATTATCATCGCACTAAGTTGAGATCCAGGATTAATCTAGGAAGATTTATAAAAAAAATACTCTCCTTAAATATGAATTTATAGTCAAAATTTAGTCAAAGTTTATTTAAATTAACTTATGTCTTTGGTATTTTTATATTGGTTATGTGCCAAGTGTTGAAAATTATGACTTGGCATTGCTATTGACAAATGATATCTAGTATTCGAATCAAGTTTAAATGGTTTAAAGAATGGCGAAGAAACTAATCACTGATAACATCACAAGTTATAAGACGACTCACTATGTAGCCTTGCAGTTTACAGAACAACACAAACATTTAAACAAAAACAAGATGCAATCTCAAATACAGAAAAATAACAAATAAACTGTAAAAATATGTTAAAATAATGAGTTAGGATAAATTTAATCCTAAAACACATAGAATAGAATAAATATAATGGTTAATTTAAAAACTATGCTTAATACAATCAAGTTAGTATACCAGCTGATAGAATGGACAGCCGATACTTGGGACCTACGTTCATTCTCTAGTTCTAGCAGCTGCTGACTACAACTGTGAGTGTAGAACATTGAGGTCAGGAATTGGTGAGTCAAAATAATACCCAAATATAACCAAATGTGAATCAATTCATTTACATAGGTATTACTTTTTATTTTGAGGTGTTAAATAAGTATATTTTGAGTGATAAATTAAGTTTAAAAAGTGTTTAATTCTTGTAACACAAACATACACTGACAATACTCTTCATGTTGTCGCTGTCCAACACATGTAACACTGGCATCACTTCACGTTGTCGCTGTCCAACACACGTAACACTGGCATCACTTCATGTTGTCGCTGTCCAACACACGTAACACTGGCATCACTTCATGTTGTCACTGTCCAACACACGTAACACTGGCATCACTTCATGTTGTCACTGTCCAACACACGTAACACTGGCATCACTTCATGTTGTCGCTGTCCAACACATGTAACACTGGCATCACTTCATGTTGTCGCTGTCCAACACATGTAACACTGGCATCACTTCACGTTGTCGCTGTCCAACACACGTAACACTGGCATCACTTCATGTTGTCGCTGTCCAACACACGTAACACTGGCATCACTTCATGTTGTCGCTGTCCAACACATGTAACACTGGCATCACTTCATGTTGTCGCTGTCCAACACACGTAACACTGGCATCACTTCATGTTGTCGCTGTCCAACACACGTAACACTGGCATCACTTCATGTTGTCATTGTCCAACACACGTAACACTGGCATCACTTTACGTTGTCGCTGTCCAACACATGTAACACTGGCATCACTTCATGTTGTCGCTCTCCAACACACGTAACACTGGCATCACTTCACGTTGTCATTGTCCAACACACGTAACACTGGCATCACTTCACATTGTCGCTGTCCAACACATGTAACACTGGCATCACTTCATGTTGTCGCTGTCCAACACACGTAACACTGGCATCACTTCATGTTATCGCTGTCCACACAACGTAACACTGGCATCACTTCATGTTGTCGCTGTCCAACACACGTAACACTGGCATCACTTCATGTTGTCGCTGTCCAACACACGTAACACTGGCATCACTTCATGTTGTCGCTGTCCAACACACGTAACACTGGCATCACTTCATGTTGTCGCTGTCCAACACACGTAACACTGGCATCACTTCATGTTGTCGCTGTCCAACACACGTAACACTGGCATCACTTCATGTTATCGCTGTCCAACACACGTAACACTGGCATCACTTCACGTTGTCACTGTCCAACACACGTAACACTGGCATCACTTCATGTTGTCGCTGTCCAACACATGTAACACTGGCATCACTTCATGTTGTCGCTGTCCAACACATGTAACACTGGCATCACTTCATGTTGTCGCTGTCCAACACACGTAACACTGGCATCACTTCATGTTGTCGCTGTCCAACACACGTAACACTGGCATCACTTCATGTTGTCATTGTCCAACACACGTAACACTGGCATCACTTTACGTTGTCGCTGTCCAACACATGTAACACTGGCATCACTTCATGTTGTCGCTGTCCAACACACGTAACACTGGCATCACTTCACGTTGTCATTGTCCAACACACGTAACACTGGCATCACTTCACGTTGTCGCTGTCCAACACATGTAACACTGGCATCACTTCATGTTGTCGCTGTCCAACACATAACCACCCCTGTTCTTGCCTATGTATATTGTTTGCAGGGTTTCATGTGGGACAATGCCGCAGATTTCGGTGCACTGATTGTGTTTGCGGAGCATCGCTACTACGGCGAGTCCCTGCCTTTTGGCAACAACTCCTTCACGGTACGCTACTAGCTTCAGGTTTACATTTTACCTGAGTTTCTTACACTCAAATTAATGGACAAGTAACAAATATTAATTTAACCTTTTTTTACTAAACAGTATAATTTAAATAAAGGCAAATGGTGCATGTTAGTTTTTTAATCTTGCTCATTAAGCTTGTTACGTAGTCACGGCCTCTTTGTTCAGTTTAGTTGGTTCTGCAGGGTGACTGCAAGTCCAGCAGTAAATATTATGTTTTGTACCTGATAGAACAAGGATAGCTCTAGAACATCCTTCATTCACCCACATGTATAGCCTCACCATCAGTGAGCTCTGTTATGACCACAATAAATCATCAATTTGGTTCACATAGACATATTTTTCTCTTCATATTAATATAGAACTGCGAGTAATTGTTCAGTTACCCCAAATTACCGTAAACTAGCCATCCCACATATTTGTGTCCATTTGAACAAAAACCAGCTAGATGTAATTGTTGGGTGACCATTTGATAGTAATACAAGAATTGATTAATCTAATGTCCATGCTAACCAGAATCACTGCCAGGAGTGAGATATAATATTATCTAACTACTAAACTGGAGAACACAACTTTCAATGCAATATCAATTAAGTCTACCATTGTTTGAACTTCTACAAGTTGTTTTTAAACAAGCACCTTGACAACTTTTTTCAATTACTGCAATATATTTATTTCAAAATCACCAATTTATTTAAATTTACTACATTGCAATTTTGACCGTCAAAAAGTTAAGCACAAAGTATCAAATGCTATCCAAAGGCTACCAGAAAAATTATTTAATTACGTACCTACTTCATAATACATATATATTTTTTCATTAATAGAAAATCGAAAGGTTTCCGATAACCTTAATCAACTATTAGTTTATTTGATATTTATTTTCAAACTTTTGACTGAGGTAGGCCAAATGTTCACACCATCTCATAAAATTGTCTTTTTCCATTCCTCATCCTTTTTCTAGGTTACATAACATCCACCTTCTGAAATGTAATTGAAGAATCCTCTTTTCAGGGTTAGAGGATCTATATCAAGAGATATATTTCATGATAAATATCCTGATATTTATATGTTGATATATATATATCAAGCAAAATAACTTAAATATTTCTTAAAGATATTTTAATATCCAACCCAATTGTTCACGTTCCCTCAAGATCGACCGCACCGTGCACCAAAATATTTTGTAAACACCTCTGAAAGCTATTAACAACAAGAACAAGAAATAAATGAAGATATCCTTGAAGTAAACTTGACTGGAAACGCAATATTGTACTGATCTTGTGCTCGAGTCATGGAAATATCAGCCGCTACTCTGGGAATGCATGCGTGACGTCATGTTCCAGGCTTGGACTATATAGTAGCCTAGTGGTTTCCAACTTTTTACAAAGTGCGACCCCTTGCGTTTGGATCCTAGAGTTTTAATTGATTTTAAATGATTAACTATTATCAAATGTAACACTCACTTTTAATAAATAATTTAAAAAACAAAGTGTATAGATACCACAAACATTATCAAAATAAACTAAACATCAGCTGTACAGTTATTGGGATACTTGAGCCTATATTGATGCACATAGTTTATTAAACCTTGGCACTAGTCAAGAAATAGCCAATCTGAGATCTGAGATCAACACTAAGACGATTCCTGTATTTAGTTTTAATGACAAGTGAACTGCTACAAGGTCTCATTAATCAAACTGAGATATGTTGAAAACTAAACAAATAGATAATAACTTCATATCTTTAAATTGCGCAGATAATTGAAGAAAGAGTTATAAACTTGTAATATATCCAATATTCAAATGGGTCAGTCTTGAAGAGACAGAACAACCCATAACGTTGGATTTAGTACAATAAATCAAAAATATTAATATCCTCAGGATAATACATAAACACTAAATAAGGGGCTAATGGGCACCTTCAAAATGTTAACAAAGTGTCTTTTTCATATCAAAGAATAAAGACTTCAAAAACGTTAACTTTACATGTAAACTTTCTATGAGAGACTTTAAAATACGCGAGAGTTTGGCTAACAGACTTTAGTCAAACTCCCCCGGGACTATCCGATCCTGTCACAATATTAGGAAATGAAAACAATGACCATATTAGTAAATAATAATGTAAATATCATATAAGAAGCAAACCATAAAAAAAGATTAGAAAATACACTAAAGTTAGTTAAATTCATAATTAATACAAATGATTAGAATATTATGTTACATTAAACTATATTTCAAAATGCAAACAAAAATAAGAAACGCTATGTTGAAGTTTACAAAATAATTACTATTATCCACATTATCAAAAAAATTTACATTTAACTCTTTCAACTCCAAGTCAATTAACAATTGTGGCTATCTAAAGATTTAATACTTGAAAATACTCTAGCGCCCAAGTGGCGACAGACAAAATATAAGAGCCTCTTATCAAATATAACAATCGGGTAAAAATCAATAGATTTTGATAATAGAAAATTTACAACATCTAACATGGCTGACTCTAAGTGTTAAAATTAAATCAGATTCCAATAAATAAATCGTCATTGTTACGATTCTGATGAAGATATATTATATATATGTTTTATCCTGACATTGTCTAGGTCCGGGACAATGTTCCTCGGTCAAGAGATGTAATATAATAGTCATTTTAGCATACACGCACATCACAATATATAGTGGGTTTTGTCGCAATAGAATCAAGGGGGGAGAACTGAAACCACTCTCGGTGACGTCAATGCGGCTTTTTGGATGATCATGTAGACCCTTTGTTGTCATGGCTACATCCGACTTCTAAACCATTTCTTCAATCATCTGATGTTTTGAAAGTAGTTCATCTCTCTACCATCAGAGGGCAGGTGAATAGTCTTTCTCTAGCCGTGTCCAATACATGTTAGTAGAACAAGACAAAGTGGACTTCTTGTTGGAACATTGTAGCCTCGCATGGCCTACTCGTAAATTTACGATGATAGGTGTAGGCCAGTCTTTGTAGTTGCTACTTTCAAAAGATTCAATCAGTAAGTACACGAACAGTTTTATTATGTTGAAATTGATTATGTAGAGAGAATAATAGTTCAGAATTGTTTTATTATGTTGTACCAACCTACGGGAACTACAATAGAGAACAGTACTACTGTAAGGATTCTATTAGTGTCGGTATAATTGGAGCAGGTAGTATGAACTACAGAGAGTTATGCGTAAATGTTAGCATGGGGCGGGTCCTATTGTAACATTACAACAGCTCTATCAGCTTTTCTTAATCAATAACAGGCAACCTCTTTCTTGCCTCCACAGAAAAAGGATTTCGCACCTATTCATTTTGACCAATATCATCAACGGATTCCTTAAAATATTTTTTGAATTCTAATTTTAGCAATTTGAGGTGGTCGGTGTTAAAATCATGCCACACATTGTCATGTTCTTGAAGAGTTTCGTTCAGTCTTGGGAACATGTCAAGAAAACCTTCAACTTTAACCAGCCATCAATCCAGTTTCCCAATAAAAACACTCCTTGTGACAAGAGCGCTGTGTTCACTCGCACAAAGCAGCAAACAAACGTGTCTTAATGTAGTTCAGTATTTTAATGATGGAACTACACAACACTTAGTTCTGTACTCACATATTTTGGATCATAAATTGACTCCAGAGGGCTGTGGGCGCCTTCTCGTTATTCAAGGGGCCAACAATGTTTTTACAATTCTAGCTTTATTTGTTTTGTCACCCCTTTAACGAATGCTGCTTGGGTGGCCGCACTATTCCCCCTCCCCTTGATATAGATTACCATTTCTGTTTGAGTCCAAAAGAATAAGTTTGACTATTTTGACTGCTAGACCTAGTTTTGTAAACAAGCATCATCAAATAAAATTAGATTAGAAAGAATTGTAAACCTTCATCTAAAATAGCTGGTTAGTTTTATCATTTTATCAAATATAAATTTTTGGTAGTACCAATACACTTGAGCTTCATTTAGGCCCCTGTCAAGATGTAAGTTTGGGTAGCAGCTGTGTGTATTCTTCAGCCTGGCCATCTGTGTCTGTTTCCAGTCCCCCAAGTATTCCGGCTACCTCACCTCTTCTCAAGCCCTCTCGGACTATGTCGACCTCATCACTCACCTCAAGTCTCAACTGAAAGGAGCTCAGACCAGTCCTGTCATAGCGTTTGGAGGTTCTTATGGAGGCATGCTCTCAGCGTGGCTTCGTATCAAGTACCCCCATATAGTGGCGGGGTGAGTTGGTTTTGTTACTTGAGTCATAATAGCAACTGCACCAGCATTTTAATGGAGTCGGCTATAAACTCTGAGGCTAAACATTTTTATATAAAGTAAAACAATTAACACACTGGCAGAGGAACAAACCTTTCACACACCAAGTTTTCATTAAATTTTTAAAAATCGTTGTCTAAAACAATATTAGTCATCTAGTCTTTCTTACTCCAATGATTTTAACTTTGTAAATAATATTTACAATTGTTTTATTAACTTTTTAATACAAAATAATAACAATCATTTTAAAATCTTATCATTTATTAAATTTGTGTTGATAACATAACTTGTATACATAATATTTTATACTTATTTAACTTCTTTTTGGCGTCTCGCAAGGAACAAACTTATTTATCTGAGTATTGGCAGTAGTGGTGATCCCAGACTTAAAGGATATTTGGTGGTATCTCTAGATCTATCTTTAAACTTATAAGATATTTTGTTTTAATGTGATTGGGTCAACCCACACCAGGGGCGGGTACTAGTTCAACCTGACCTTTCCACTGGTTGAGTCTACCACAGGGGTCATTCACATACTAGGACGCGATCACTCTTTAATTAACTAAAATAAGGTTATTTTATAGACCATTTGGTCTTATTTATTGATAACAATTTATTGATTTTAGTATTTGTTGGCTACATAAATATCTTCAGTTGGTAACCCTGGCAGAAGACAAACTCATTATTTCTCTTTACATCATTTCACTTCATACGGGATACATATTGTAATAACTAAATTCATTTAACATTCTTTTCATGCTAAGATAATCCAGTCAAGTCGTGAAGTAAATATTGCTTTTCTCTCTTTGTGAATCCAACCACACAAAGCGACTGGTGCACTACGACACTTAGTCAGCCGACAGTAGCCGAATGCACGTGAGATCTCGTGAGAATAAATGAAAGCAGCAACAAGAGAGAGATGTGAAAGCCGGCTCTTCTGCCGGAGTTTGATGTATCTCTCCCGTTCAGTTTCTGAAACTTGATCTTTCAATTATTTCACTATTTTATTCCTTCCCATCTGGAAAAATGCCAGATATGCCCAGATCTGGAATATTCTTAGCTAGAAATTCTATTTGAAGCACTTTAATTTTGTCTATACATTACTTTCAATATAGGAAGTGTTTATTAAATAGCAGATTGTGTCTTGGTTTGGGTAGTATGCATGTATACTAATTACGTGGAAAACACCCTGAGAAGACCAGACAGATATTTGAACCTCGATCTCCCTGTCATTGACAGTCCAGCCAACACTACAATACACACCTGTTGTAATTCTACTCGCACTCCTTTCTGCCGCAACTTAAAGAGCTCTTGCAATTACATTATAACAGTTCTAGATTTTGCCAAGTCAGAAAGTGCTTAAAATATATTAGTGTTTTAGTATTTAATTTAGCTTTAATGAGTTAAGGTTTACTATTCTGTACTCAACTTGAACATACAGTTTATTTGCTAGTTATTTTATTTCAGACTCATATAATTTAGTGTATCAATAGCATAGTTAACATCAATACCCCCGATATGTGCAAATAAACCTCGTTGTATGGTAATATTGTTATTTTAGTTTGCATATTTATAAGCCTGTGCAAACCTTCGAGCTTTCGAGTCTTATTATTAGAGAGATTTATGGTGGATTTGAAATTTTGAATCTTAAGTAAATTTCAGATTCGAATTTGATGGGCTTAGTTCTAAATTCGAATCTTTTCATACTTAAGAATAATTCCAATTTTCCTTGGTGTTATACAGCAAACCCTTATTAAAAAAATATTAATTTATTTTGTTTATAGCTTTTCATAAGTTCGTTTTGAGGCTTTGTTTACTTGCTTGACTTAAGATTAAGTTTAAAATATTTTCAAAGACTTTAAAGAAAATGTTATTTGATTTGGATTTGAAACATTTTCAAAATAAAATAATCGATTCGGATTGGATTCAAAATTTTATTTTGGTATGATATTCAATTTGGATTCGATTAAAAAAAATCTGAACATGATATTCAATTCGGAATTGATTCGAGCTGGTTTCTAAGATTCAGATTCGACTCGAAATGAAAATCATGGATACACAAAGGCTTACATATTTATTTTATGTTGTTTTGTTGACATGCCAGTTATGGTCACACCCACCTGTACAATTCCAAGGTGTTTCACAATATATACTTACAGGTCCATTGCTGCCTCTGCTCCGATCTGGCAGTTTATTGGCCTAACTCCATGTGGAGCATTTAATCGTATTGTGACATCAGATTTTCAAAATCAAACACCTGAGTGTAGTAACACTATCAGAAAATCTTGGGACTTCATCAACACGATCACAAGTACAGGTATTACTACAAATCCTTAGTAATCAAACTTTCAAATTATTGAATCCCTCTTACATCTTAAGATATTTACGATTCAAGGTCCAAATAAATTTAAAAAAATACAATTTTGATTCTGATTATTTTTATGGTTCTTCAGATGCTCTTTAGTGGGTCAAACCAAAACAACTATAGCACAGATATAAAACCAGTCGTCAGACAACCTACATTATAACAAAACAGTTTATAATAATAATGCCAACATTGAAAAGTTAACCTCCATGCTTACCACGTTTACTAAGATTTAAATTTGAGATCAAGCGCAAGGGAAGATTTGAGCACGTACGTACGTATGTTATTATAGGTGGCACTATATCAGTTGTTGGTGGAATGTTGTATGTGATAATTGTGCTTTTACATCTGCACACAGCGGAAAAGTGCATAACCTAAATTCTTAAATCATCGTATTTATAGCTAGGCTCTTTTTTATTTTAAATTGAATATAAAAATCACTTGACAAACTCCACAGCTTGGAGCATTCGACCACAAAAGCAGATTAATCCATATACCATTGTAGAGATAGTGTAATGTTGTTGAACAGATGCTGGCAAGCAGTGGCTGTCGTCAACTGGAAACTTTGTAAGCCCCTGAAGACAACAATTGATATTCACCAACTTAAAGATTGGTTGTCAACGTGTACATAAACCTTGCAATGGTTGATTACCCATACCCGGCAAACTTTCTAGAGCCACTGCCGGCAAACCCTGTAAAGGTACAGTAATAGTTTACTTGGGATGGGTCCTTCGAATAATTGAATCCTCAACGATATTTGGGATTCGGGGATTCGAAATTTTAAATATATATATAAAACAAAAATGATATAAACAGGGAGTGAAACCTTCTTTAAAGGTTGTGTCACATTTGTGAAAGTAGCGGCAAGTACAGCATATCACATGGTTGTGTGGATTGGATTTCAATACTACATATAAACACAGCACACACTGTCACACCGGGTAACTAGAGCGTCACATGACCCTCAAGGTCGGCTGCCGGCTAGTAATTAGCGCCAAAAGGTGAACATATCCAACTTCTCTAGTTACTGCTGTTTCACCCGCCGGTGCGCGCTAATAGCTAGGGATATGGTATCGATACTGTACTCGTTTAAACTATCAATAACGTACTAGTATCGAAAGGAAAGTATCAATAACACTAAATATCAGTATAAAAATTTTAATCTGGAAAAATATTCTCTTATCAAGTAATAATTTCAATTTTTGCATAGCAATAGCAATTAAATTTTAGTTTGATTTAATTAAACACTGAACATTATAATTATTTAACCATATTATAGTATATTTAGGTCTATCACATATTCTATGTTATGTGTTGGAACATGGAAGGTTTGATAGATAGCATTGTATGATCGATATTATAGGTCTTACCATACCAGCTTTCAAAAAATATATGAAAATTTAACTGATGGAAAGCTATTTAATAGCTAAATAGGATTAGTAATATATGTTTTCAATATGTAAACATTTAATCCCAGTACGAGTGAATATATCAAAAAAGTTGTTTCTTTCGATACCAGAGTGTGAGTACTAAAATCATTAAAGGTATAAGAATAAATGTATCGAGTAAATAAAATACTGGTATTGAAAGGAAAATATCAATATTAGAAAGTATCGATACTTTTTTTCATATCCCTACTAATAGCCGCTATTTATCCGTCGCAACAGCCTACTCAAGTAGCACGGTGTGACACAACCTTAATGGACACCTTTCAATAACATATTTATACTCATGTCATCACCAATTGTTTGAAGCCTGGTGCCCAGTCAGTTTTCTTTATTTATAGCGGGCAATTTAAATTTCCCCGACAAATGGGGTTCTTATTGTGAGATACTTTACCTCTAACAAACATGGCAACAAACACAAGCATAAGAATCTCATAATAGCAGACAAAAACTGCAAACACTTCTAAGGCATCGAGTTGGTTGGCCATTTATTATGCACCACGGCTTCTCACAATGGTTCTATGAATGGGTATCAATTTATGATGCAACCGTCTGAATATGTTGTGTAGTATCCCTTGTTTGTGTCTGAATATGTTGCGTAGTATCCCTTGTTTGTGTCTGAATCGTTGCCCACACCATTCATAATCTCCACGTTATCAAAATATCAATATAAATGAGACTCTTAAATTATTAATTTATTTATACTTAAACAAAAATTTGAATGGTAAATTAATGTTGTAATAATATATTAAAATATGATTACAAAACTTTGTAGTGATATCATCGAACTATGTTTGAGCTCTTTGCGATGTTATAGGAGATCGTAATTTGCCAAACTTGTCCTTCTACTTCCCAAAGGAAAACCCGAAATCACAAATTAGAAAAAGATCTGAACTTCACTGAAAACCTTTGTCCTAGCATCATTACACTCAATATTCTGTCACTTTAAATATTTGGGTTTTAGATATAGCACCACAAAACATGACAAAAAAAAGTGAGACCAATACAAATAGTATCTAGAGAGCACTAGTGTGGGGTGGACAAATAGATAGACATAAATGTATTAAATCAAAGTAAATAAAAATATCAAAATACCTAAATTTGGAAAGACTATTAAATATAATAATAATAATAAGAGGATCATTACACTCTGGTCTATACAATTTACTGCGTTTCCCTGCTAGTGAGACAGTTCATTGTAAGGGGGCTAGAAAGAACATTGGCGTGTATAACTGAATCTTTAAAATAAGATTCAAAACTAGGCATAACAAGGTTAAACCAGAAATATGTTGAAAGTGTTGAATTTTTAGTATATTCTGAAGTAGATAAAACACTTTTTTTTCATAATTAAAACGTCCTTATTGTTTTTAGATTCTTCTGTCAAGAGTCATTAATACCAATTGAGAAGAAATAAACACTAGGAAATATGATAAATATCGAACCATCAGTTTATTATCTCTTGCAGCCAAGGTCCACTTCATTAGATAATCATCTTATAATTCAGAGACTTTTCAAATTGGGAAACCACTTTGCCGTCTAGGGTCTGGCAGCCGGTATATGAACAAATACCTCTACAAGGCTCTTCAAACTCGTGTCCTACGAGCATAGCCACACACGCAGAGGGCAATTACAGTTCAGGAACAAGGACACCTAGAGTCAGACAGGCCATAATACTCCAAAGTTCTTTCATTCTAACTTCACTTATAACATCACAGTGGTATTCATTATCCTGACAGCTCAACGGCCCACATGCACAAGATACAGAAGGGGGGTGACACTTTTTTTTTTAGATCCAAATTAAAAATAATAATAATGAGACTTTGTGTTGTTTAGGAAGTTACAGTAAATTAAATATATTTCTGCAGACTTGTCGGCACTGACCATGGGTCGAGTCCACTTGGCCATGTTGACAGACACTATCTGTCGACTGCTATAGCATCCCAAGGGTCCAATATTTAACATAGTCCTGCCATACTATCGCAGGTGGTGTGTGGCTACCTGACAAATTCTCGAGAAAGTGACAAGGATCTATTGAAGAGACTCTACAAGGGCCTGAATGTGTTTTTTAACTTCACTGGACAAGTGAATTGTCTGGATATCAACCAGTCTAGCACTTCCCAGTTGAATGATCAAGGCTGGGACTATCAGGTACACCAATAAAACATGTAATGTTACTCTCTCATGTTTTATCTCTATTGTATTCTTCCCTTATTTTTTTAAATCTAATTGTTCCTTTTGGTTTGTTTATTTCTTTTCAATCTGGCCTTCTTTATCCCTATTTTTTTTCTGTTTTTCTTTATATCTTATTAGCTTTCCTTTAAAAATATTTTACTATTTTTATTTATATATTTCACAGTTTTTTCCTATTTCTAATTATATATTTCACAGTTTTTTTTTTATTTTTATTTATATATCTCAGGTTTTTTCTATTTTTATTATATATTTTCAAAGTTTTTTTAATTTTCAATATATTTTCAGTTTTTTTCTATTTTTATTTATATTTTTTTCAGTTTTTTTATTCCTATGCGACCTTTCTTTCTCTATTTTCACAGTTAATGTGTGTATATGTATACTCCTTTTTTTTCATCATTCTCTTTTTTTTCATCTTACTTTATCTCTTTCTTGTTTTTTCTCCCACTTTGATTATTATAATTATTTATTTTTATCTCTTATACACACAATTTGATCTTCTGACAGAATTTCCCATTAATTTTTATTTTGCACGAGTTTCTTAGAACTATCTATCTCTTTGCCATGCATGTTCACTATTATTGTGTTTGCAGGCATGTACAGAAATGGTAATGCCGATGTGCAGTGATGGAAATAATGACATGTTCGAGCCTCAGCCATGGAATTTCTCTGAGTACTCTAACACATGCTACAAGAAGTGGAAGGTGCTTCCTCAGCAAGACCTGATTGTCAAGCTTTATGGAGGGAAGGATATTTCTACAGCGAGTAACATCGTCTTCAGGTGAGGCATTAGATTTGGCTGTGCTTATTAACATATTATTATAGATATGTATGCTTTGTTTGGAACAGGGGGGACTAATTGAGAATATTAATGAAGTACCAACCTTAATAAATATCTTATTAAATCCCAGTTCAACTCTTTGTATTATTTGTGAAATAAGAGTTTACTCTTTCATCTAAAGCACTGGGTGTTATGTCGGTTCTAAAAGTGAGTCAGTCCTAGCGTGCACGCATGCATCTACAGGGCTGCCACACACATGAAGAACCAGGAAAATACACCATATTTCACCAAAAAACTAGTAAAAATATGGAATATCTTACTACCTGTCGGGCTGTACGCATGTGTAGTCTACTAAGTACGCTAATATTTTAGGGACAAGGAGTGTTGAATCTTAGAGGGAGAGTGTAAAAACTATTAATGAACAGCCACCCTCAGTACATCTGACCGGAGTCAAACCGGAGGAGGAAGTGGAAATCAAGTCCTCAACACACACAAAGTATCGCCGCCACTAAGGGCCCAGAAGTAAACACTGATCTTTTTACTTTGTGTAACATGCTATGAACCGTGATGTGATGTGATGTGATGTGATGTGATGGATTTATCTGTTCCTTCATTGCCAACACCAGGAATCACTCTACACTGTGTGGAAATCATCAACAAATCCCGCAAGATTTGAACTTTTGCTTTTAGGACAAAACCAAATAGTTTATTTTGTCATCAACGAACCTCCTTGCCACGGGCTTGCCCGATACTTTCAATGGAGGAAACATTCACCGCAACCTGCTCGTCATGTTTTTACCCTTACCAGTTTTTAGTGGTTGTGAACATGTTGATCAACTCATCATCATTGATTAAACATATTCAAGAAATTTCTTTACCTTTCAAACCATCTCTAATGGTCACAAAGCAGAATTAAATTTAATAGTCCTAACATATTAACATTATTTGAAAGGCATGGTATGACCAAAATTGAAAATAAATATGTATGATGGCTGTAACTATCCGCTGTTCAACTTCAATTTGGCTTTGTGAAGATATCATATATTGGTTTCAACTTCACTTCAAGTCTAAAAGTGTAACTTTACTTACTTCTCGGCTTTGGTGAGGTCTGATAAGTGAAGAGTCGTCATTTATGTTTTTTTATGGGAATCAAAATGTTGAGTATCCCAGTCTATTGAGAAATCAAATGTTTACATCTCTGCTGATTTCACATTATTTAAATACTATCACTAGTTTTAGTAGTTTTCAAAAATCTAATTTCCTCTGTACGAATAATTTTGATGTCTTAATGTGAATCAAAGTGTTGTGTTTTTAAAACAGCAATGGACTCCTCGACCCTTGGTCGAGTGGTGGAGTTCTTCGCAGTCTTTCCAAGACCGTGGTATCGGTTATCATACCAGATGGCGCCCATCACCTAGACCTACGAGCAAGCAACCCTGACGATCCTGTGGATGTGGTGATAGCGCGCAACTTCCATCGCAAGAACATCCGTACTTGGATAAACAAGCATAACAAATCTAATAGGGAAGAGAGATAAATCCTCAAATACACCAGCTTTTTTATATTTCTAGTTTTACTTGTCAAAGTCTAATGTGTAAGCTGGAATCTTAGGTGTGTAATCTCTTATTTTTTTAAATATTTCATTTTACTAAATAATTTAAAAACAAAATAAATAAAATGTACACTCCATTTACCCTGAAAGGTAGCAGTCTTACCTTAAGAGATTACACTATGGACCTATCTTATAAGCTGTACCATAGTGGAATAATGTAAGGTAAGCTTAGCTTGCCTTTTCCTGACAATATAGTTTTCTTACTTGATCAAACTTAGACCATTCAACCACCAAAGAAGATCACATAAAAAATGTTGACGAAACCTTTGCATGGAAGTGAATTGAACTAAGCAAGTTAAGATATGGAAACATTGGTCTTCCTGTCTTTAAAAAAAACAAAACTTTGACCCAGGAAATCCCTAAGAAGTTGTTGGGTTCTATTCTGAGTCATTCACAGCCGAGACCAAATGTCCTGGGTTTGTTTTCTGTCTAGCTATATCTATCTCATTACACCCTCTCTCTCTCTCTCTCTAGCCTATCCAAATGTTATCCTCCCGTCTGCATCTGGTCTTCCCAGTGAATACTTGGAACACGGTTCTAGCAACTTCCATTCACGCTGCATGACCTGCGAGATTTTATTACACCAAAAATGTCTGGTGATGTGTACAGAGTATACAGCTCATAATTATGTAGCCTCCTCCACTCCTGAATATCCTCCTAAGCACCTTGTTTTCGAACACCCTAAATTTGTTTTCATAATTTAAGGTAAGAGGCCACCTTTTATCTGTGTACCCTTAGATCTGCATTGTACCTTGTAATATCAAGCCTTCTCTACTCTCTTGAATTACCCTAATATTCTCTTGAATCCTATATCACCTAAATACCTATATTTCTCTTGAACTACCCTAATATTCTCTTGAATTACCCTAATATTTCTCTTGAATCCCTAATTCACTCTTGAATTACCTAATATTTCTCTTGAACTACCTAATATATCTCTTGAACTACCCTAATATTTTCTTGATTACCTAATAATCTCTTGAATACCTAATTTCTCTGATTACCTAATATATTCTTGAACTACTATATCGTTTAAAGATTAAGCGTAGTTGGGAAAGTGAATCTCCTTGTTTCAAACTATTATTTATTTCAAAAGTATCTGATAAGTGAGATCCAACCAGTATCCTGCCGCGAATATCTCTCAAATATTCCTAAATTAGCTTGACCAGTTTTTGGCCATTCCAAACTTAACATATATAATTTGTTGCTTTTTTTTTTGTGTTAGATTTGCCGAAAAGTAAAAATCTGATTTGTTGTTGATCTATTTTGTCGAATCGACACTGATGATTCCCAGTTATTTCCTCTGCATAATATGGGGTCAATTTCATTAAAATTATGTTAGATAAAACTTTATATCATGTTGGTAGCAGTGAGATACCTCTAGTCTTTTTTATCTCCCTTTTTGAAAATGGGTTTTTTACTTTTCTTTCATTTTTGTTGTGATACCTCATGGTTCCATATGGAACAAACGTTTAGAATTCCTATTACTAAAATTTCACCTCCTTTAATTAACTCTGATGGTATTATTATCATCATCATCATCATCACTGTCTTGCTACCGTTCGGGTTATACGCACTTAGCGCTAATGTGTAATGGTAGGGTGATTGTGAGATGAAATGAAGGACCTACAGTTTAAAGTGGGATCTGAACCACAGTGAGGCCTGGCATTCCCCACATTCACAAGTTTTGATCAATACACGTCTTGTCACCAGCTTTGTGAAAAATATTACTCAGTTTTTAATTTTGCGTACAAAATTAGGGTTAAAAGTATTAAATTTCAGATTAATTTGTCACTAAAATACTCTAAGGCTGACACAATATGGTATGTATATAAGACTTGTGATAATGTTCTTGTTGAACAGTGGGGGGGAAACTTCCAATCTTCATCTAAAACATTTACTGGGCAAATTTATTATATCATGGAATAGTTTTAAATGCTATTATCTATGAGTAGTGAAATGCAAATTGTCCATGAATTCTACGTTTTCACAAGAATAACATGAATTTTAAGTTTTTTCTAAATAAACAAAATTTCTTTGTAATTTAGCAAATACTACATCATGCAATTTAATTTTCAATGTGCTAACATCAGCAATAGTGCTATGCCAGGGCTGCTATTTATATGAATAGCATCAGTTTTTTTGGATTTAAAAGGTATAAAATGGATCACGATACATGATTATTTTCACGAATATAGTTTTTTTTATGTTAACATTAAAAATCATGATTTATACTTTTAGACATTACAATACTTAAATTATGATAGATCAGTTAATTGTTTAGTGCCTTTACAAGATTTCATCCAAGGTCCAAGCAAGGACCTTGCTGTGGGCTGTTATACATGAAATATTATATTTTCTTTATATGTATTCCCTTCTTATTTGATAGTAGTTTTGTCGTTATTATTTGGTCTAAATATCAATTGATAAACAATTATTTCAATATTGCTATTTGTAAAACAGGTATAGTAATCATCTTGAGTTATCGAGTTTGACATTACTAAGCAAGAAATCTATTATGTATATTTATATTTGATTTTTCTCTGAATATGTTAATAAATAGTTATACACAATATGAACAAAAATGTACACAGTTTTATACTAGTATTTTTAATGACTACTAATTTGACTCGTATTTACATAAATAACATTACTTTCAGCATATAATATCTCACTTTTTGAGAAAAAATAACCTCGCCTTTTATATGTCTTTATCTATGAGATAAAATCCCTTAGTATTTTATGCAAAGGAAGAAAGATGCCAGCTGTACATATTATACAATGTAAGGAGGATAGAAGGGTGAGGCTTACAAACTCACCAGAAACTGTAGTCATCAGAGTTCACGATTAAAACACATAATTATGTCATTTTTAGAGTACATCGTTAGTATATTATGACAATTTAGGAAAATTGTAATATTCAAACAATGTTCAACGAGAAATTATCATGTTAGTTACATCATAAATAGTGAAATGATAATAATACTTAGCACCATGTCTTACTACCTGTTAGGGTTATATGTTCGAACCTCAATTTCTCCGTCCTTCGCGGTCCAGCTAAATACGAAACCGGCACATTAGCTAACTATACCACCAAAGCGGGTAATATAGTGAAATAAATTAATATATTGAGAGTTATCTTTTTATAAACTTAATAAAGCTTTCACCACAAAACTTGGTCCTAATGTAGATTTTGAAATGCCTGACTAGGTCTCTGGTGGTGTTTGGTGTTGAACTGGTTCAATGCTATGAAGCATGAACCTTGAAATGCCTGGCTAGGTCTCTCTTCTCTGCATAGTCCCTCTTACACACGGAGCACTGGTGACGTTTGATGTTCAAGTGTCTCAACATGTGGTCTTTCAACTTATCTGTTCGAATGAAACCTTTGTTACAAATGTAACACACATGTTCCCTCAATCCGTTGTGTGTCTGAAAAACCAAAAGACAGATTATTAAGGGTGCTCCCTAGTTCCTGAATATGTTGTCAAAACATATGTGTTCTGAAGAACAAATATTTCATTAAAGAATATGAGTGTGCTTATAAAAAAAATAATCAGACAGATTAAAGTGTGTCTCTTGTTACTCACGTTTGTTTTTTAATTTACCTCTCTAAAAATGAGACAAAAATTAGTCAATTCTCAAAAAACCTATGATTTTAAAACATTTTAAAGATTATTTTTTAGTTTTACCACATGAGTTACTATGTTTTAAAATAAGAATGGTATTTTTGCACATGTGGAGTGTTTGGTGCTGCTACCATGTCTTGCCTGAGTCAGGTTAGTTGGAGGGCGGTCAGTCAAGCGCAAGATATTCTAAAGAGGGGGGGGGGGGGGTGTAAGCGTGAACTCGCAATATTTAGTGTAGTTGTAATGGATGTCGTAAAAACGTATGTTTCTGAGTAGAAGACTAAGAAAAAGGAGAACCATTGGTCTCTTTTATCAAGGTAAGCTATCCTAATTCATCCTCACTCATTAAAATAATGAAATGGTGTTGTTAAAATAGATAAATAAAAGACATGATAAAAAAAATTGTCTAAACCGTTTGAAGTAATCGCCACTCCGCTAATAAAAACAGATTGTACAAATAGTTTGTGCTATGCTGTATATTATTATTTTAGATAAAATGTAAATATTTCAATACTTATTTTGGGGACCTAAAAATAATATAAGGATTCCTTTAATTAGGTGTTCTGTCTTATGGCAGGTCCATAGCCTTGTTCAAAATAAATCCTCCATAGTTTGCTATTGGAAGCCTCCTTCCTTGTTTGAGGTCATCAATCAGTTAATTCGTGGTCTTCCTGGCGCCACTTTGCCTTCCATGATACAATTTAAAATGTTATGTTAACAGGAAATTGACGAACCTGCCAATGACCAGTGAAAGTATAATAAACATAGGGCCTGAAATAAGCCCTCCTCTTCAAGCATCAGTATAATGGGAAACTATAGTTGACCTCAGTCAGGATTTGAAACCTGAATCAGTCGCTGGCAAAGCAGACAAGATGAAACTGATGTCTTAGTATACATGCAGTTCAAGATGTCAACACCCATCAACATCTTGAGATTGATCTTTTTGACAATCACAATAATTTACATTAAGTGTGCAAGAAGGTAAAAAAAAACTGTATAAAATTGCCTATATTTTTTCAATGATAAGTTCATATCTAAAATAGTTACAGAGATATGATAAAAAAAATAGAATTGACACATCAGTACAGAACCCTTAAGCTTGCCGCACAACTGCTCGGAATCGAAACCCTACGAACAGAAACGAGTTTTGTCCGCACACTTGCTCGTAACTTTTATCACTCGCTAAGAAGCCAAAGAGTGTACATATATTTGAAGTGAAGATGAGTGAAAGCAGCAGAGAAGAGGATGGTCCTTCTGTGAAAACCCTGTTTTAGGACAATAGCAAATGGTGAACACCTGCTACTCTAAATAGAAAGGAGAATATTTATTTAAACCAACATGAAATAATTAAAGTGTTATGAAGCTGGCTAGATGGCTAGAGCCAAAAAAAGTCCCCAAAAATTAACAATACTAAAATTTTGAACACCTCCTACCGCCAGTAAGTGGCAGAAATTTGAACTAAGATAATAATTCATAATAACTAAAAGATGGACAATATGATAATGTTTACAAGTTTATTTTAAAATTTCCACAGCTTCCTCCCATCATTTTCTTTCAAAACAGTCACGTCACATCAGTGGTTGTTACCAATGTTCTAGATCACGGGGGATAGTGAGTCAAATAGATTAATATTTCATTCAAAGACGTGTTTATCAGAACAAAATTGCAGGCTAAGAGGAGGTGTATAGCTGAGCGTGAGCCTGAGCGTAGAGAGAGATGCAAGCCCATAGCTTCGGAATCCGTCAAAGTGTGTCATGAGACCATGAAATAAGATCTGACTACCATAAAAAAAACTTTTAAGGGTAGTTACAAATGTTTAAACTTATAATTCATATTAATAAACCAGAATTATAAATAAATAGAAGAGTTGTAATGCAATATAAAGTGTTTAGAGAAAGTTTGTTCAAATTTGAATGAAAGTCCTTAAAATCATTATTTAAATTAGTCTAATTATGTATACATGAAGAAACTATTGTCTATTTACACATATGAGAATTTTGTTCAAATGAGTCTAATAGTTTTCCTGTCAATCATTAGACGGAAATCTCTGGTGACCATCACCCAAAGTAATCTAGCCCCTTACATTGTAAGTGTATTCTCCATCCAAATACGGACTGTATGCATATGTGGCCTACTCACTTTTTCGTGTGTCCTCAGTTGCGAGGAGGTCACAAACCTCTTTGGACAAGAAGTGCATTGAAGTGGTCTGACACCAGAGTGTGTCATGAAGTGTTTCTGAAGGTAGTCTGGCCGACTGAACGCCTTGCCACACATCTAAACATTCATCACAAATAGACGTCATCTAAAATACTAGGGATGGTATGATACCCTCCAACAATTTGTTTTAGAGCTCTAATATTGGTTATTGGTGTTCAGCCCAACATAAATAAGGGGAAACTCAACAAACCCCAGAACATTAATTGAATACTTAAATGAATTTTGAATTTTATGATTGATGCATTTTTGCAAAACAACATTAACATATTATTCTAGTTACTATTTATATTTTCTACTATTCTGTTATATTCCTATTTCCTCTTTTGTTCATGATTCTTTACAAGACTATTTTGAATTTCAAAATTTGGGGTTTTAAAATATGGATTTGTAAAATAATGAATTCTACTGTAGACCTTTTTATAAATAATCAAAGGAAAAAAGAAGCAAACAAATAAAGTTTAACAGTGTACAAATAAAGTCAGAGAAATTGCAAAAGAAAGGGCAAGTTACTCCTAATAAAGTTGACACATACTCGAGCTCAGCTATCAAAGTTAGGATTAAATAACAATGTTTTTAGATCAAATCTGCCAAAGTTAACTAAAATTAATAAGAAAAACAAGTTCTCCAATTCCTGAGACTGTCTGATGGGGTCAAATATATAAATAAGTTGAGTAAAAAGATGATACGACACCTTAGCTTAGTCAGTGTGTGTGTGTGTGTGTACTGAGCCAAGAGTCCCGGGTTCGATTCCCGGCATGGCCGGAAAATTGGTCAAATGTGGGTTCACCCTTTCACATTGATGAATTAACGATTGTTGTCGTCGGTCCTAGTCTTAAGTTAGATTATAATATACAGGCCTAGCAAGCCAGTAGTGGAAAATATATGGCTGGATAAAAAACTGACCACAGGCTGGAAACAGTCATGGATGTAAAGTAAAGTGAGAAGATGAAAATTAATTACTTATGAATAGTTTTAATTTGCAAAGTAAGTAAATTGTGCAATAATACAAGAAAACAATTATGTATATAAATTATGAATAATTATAACACTCCAATAATTTGGAAATGTAACTTAATTGGGACTCAACGAGCACAGTGACTAAACATTAACAACAATTTGAAGCCTCGCCACCTCACATATTTTGGATTTTGGAACTGAAGAACTAGCCAAGAACATTTTAGGAACATTAAGGTAACCCATTGTGGTGCCATCTGAGGATGACTGCTGTGCAAGCTTTGACTGAAGAACAATGTAATATAACCTAGAAATACTTGCAATGGTGAGAAGTATAACTTGCAACTCCGGTAGGAGATAGTGATCAGTAGTTCTGGGGTAGGAGAGTTCCATCACATAAGAATATGGGGAAGAGGATTATGTCACTGGACTCTTTGGTAGAACCACTAACAGTAATGACGCAGAACATTATCTGCTCTTCTAAAGTTCCTCACAACATGTTGTTTTGGACAAGGGTTTTCAGCTCCAACAAATACCAAAGAGAAAGTGTTATTTGTGTTGATGAGTGTTTGTTTTCTTGTAGCTGCAGTGTTTTATACCGTCTAGAAGCCTCATTATCATATTATAAAGTAGTTGGGCGGGTTCTATGTTATGAATAAAACACTGCTAGTTTATACTTGGTGGTTGGAAGTATAAAAGCTTGTTGTAGCACGAGCAAATTTTCATTCTGAAAGTGTGGCCGACAGAAAAATGTTTGGAAACCAAGATTGGGATGGTAGCTTTAGAAGAAATGTACCTACATTAGCATAAAGTGTAGATAGGATAGTCTCAGTGAAACCACAGGTGAAATAGCATCTTGTATGAAACTGGCCAAGATTTAAACCAAGGCCTTCCTTTCACCAGCACTCCAGCGTATTGCAAGTCTGACAACCTAAACTATGCGACTATTTGTCCAGGCTTGGACCAAATCTGATGTACAAATAAAATTATCTTGAGACATCAATAACCAGCATAATAATATCATTATCATTAGTAGTACCGTAGTATAATTCAACAATTAGCTAATACGGGACTGTTTAGGGTATAAGCCATTACCAACTCACTAGAAATGAAAAATGAGGTTGGCACTACTCACATCACAGACGGCTCCCTTCTTCCCGCCATGTGTGCGGGCATGTCGCTTGTAACTGAACTTGGTCATGAAACGACGGCCACATGCCGTACATGTGAAAACCCTGTTCCATAATGTTCCTCTCGACAATGCTCTTGCAAGCCCTGCACAGAGCTAAACTTCTGGAACACCAACAGAATATTATTTCACCAGCTTAGGTGCTGTCTGTTTACTGTGTGAAGCAGAGTAAATGTTATTTTACAGCGCCACCACTAGAACTATGAGTAGAGCACTGCGCTGATCAAACCAACATCCCCAAGAACTCAATACTAGAAGGCAATAACTGGGACCAGGAGGGTTCAATCGATAACACCCCGAGCACTGGCTTGACACATACATGGCCCCAAAGACAACCCTTGTCGGAAAATTATCAAATCGACACAAAGAGTTTAGCGGCATCTTTTCAAACAAAATATTATGAACGACTTACCTGTGGACAGAGGTCACATTGCCCCTTATTTCGATGGATAGCTATATGACTTTCCAAGAGAATGGCTGTTTCAAATGTTTTCTGACAAAAATTACAGACAAAGCTCGCAGTTGACACAATAGTCGTATCACAACCTGTTTTAGAGCCGCTGTTTGATTCGTCCAAGTCCTCTGAAGTTTGCTTGGTTTCATTTGTAGATGCAACAACCACATGCATAACATTTGTTGTCTCATCAAGTGTGAGTTCAGTTTGTTTCGTCTTATCGCTGTTGTCAGGTAATTGAGAACACGTCTTGGTACTGAGAGCGCTAGGTTCAGTGACAGAAGTTGAAGTTACACAAGAGTCGCAGTTGTTTCTTTCTTTCTCTTCCAGCAAAGGAAAGGAAACATTCTTATCCAAAGGAACAAATCTGACAGGACATGCCGGATTTAGTTTATTTTCATTTGAGCTAATCTCCTCACACGTTCCGAGTAGCTCAACTTTAATGCTACCATTTCCTATTATTGAAGCAGTGTTTGTCACAAAGTTATAGGCTGCAAGGGTTGCTGGATGACACGTCACAATTATGTCCGCTGCTTGTGCGATGAAACTAGATGTCATGTCACCCTTACACGTCCCCTGGACCCCGCACCAAGGTGGGGGGGTTTCCGACTCTGCAAATACACACGCTTCCACCAAGGATCCAAGACTCTCGGTCACACCCGGATGTGGTGGTGTTCGCACCGGAGACGAGTCAACCTCTTTAGCGTCTTTTAAACTGGTTTGAACCAAAGTATTTGGGTGACCATTTTCGTGAGTGGAAGGAATCTTCAAAAGTAGATTCTGGAAGTTGGAGAAATATTTCATTTCAAAACCATACAAACAGGCTTACATCTTTTTAGCTATAGTATTAGTGCATACATATTAACATGGTGTCTATTAGACTTGACCAATGAAATTCCTGAATTTTTACCTGATTTCTCATCATTTCCTTAAATTCCCGACTTTCTCAAAAGTATATCACTCCCCCCCACCACCCTTACCTATTTTTTTAGTAATCATTTTTATGAATAATAATAATACAATTTAAATAAACAGTTTTTTATTTGCATTAACATGCTCTAATAGGAATTAGAAAATTATAACATATACTACACAGCTACAAATAAACAAAAGTTTGATCATTGGAATTTAATCTTATTATATTTCATATTTTGAGTAAAACTACCTTTTCTCAGATTTTTTGCCCGTAATTTACCAAATTCTCGAATTATTTCCATTTTTTCCCCGGGCTAATTCCAGTTTTCCCTGATGGTAGACATCCTGACATAAGAGCCAGGCATGAAGATTTGAAAGAAGAAATTGAAACCCTAATACCAGTCAAATGAAGAATTTGTAGTATTTGATTATATTTACAATTATTTACTGTGCTAAGATGTTTGGAATTCTGAGAGAATAAAAGTGTGTTGATCGAGTAAAGACAAACCACCTCCTATTTACGTTTTCATAACTTAGCAACAATCTAGATATCGTACTTGGTAAAATACATCCTAGTAATATTTGTTCAAGTGATGAGAGTGGAGTGTGAAAAATGTAGGATAATAAACAATTAATCAAATATAGACTGTGAGGATTCTAAGTCAATCTAATCCTAACTAAACAATATAATAAAGGTTCAAGTACAAATATATTAAACTCTCGATTGATACATACATACATACCTAATCACGCCATTCCCTTATGTTGTAGGTAATAAACTGTGAATATAACTCAAAACACAACTCTCCTTAATCCATCCTCACTCACTTTATCCACACTTCCCTACCCTTACATCCTCCCTTCGCTTCAACAACATCCACACAGCGAGTCATACATGCTCTCTTATTATTAAAACTATTAATGTTTCTCTTTTCACACATTCTTCTATAACATTTAGCCTCATCTTACACGGCCAACCCCTTCCTTTTGATGCACACACTCTACCTTCATATATTAGCTTCATCACTCGATCCAAGCAAAATATCGTCCTTTGGCCGTTTGCAGACTTTGCGTCCAACATATATAATATTCGCAACATGTCTTCAGGCTCTCCTCTTATTTACTAACTTCTATAATGGGTTAAGAGATGAGAAAGGTTTAATTGAGAGGAAGTGTACCCACACGTGTGGAGTGTGGGAAACTATTTATGAAAAACCACTCTGAGTACACACAACCGGAATCGAACCATCTCCCTGTCATCGGCAGTCTAGTCTAGCACCAAAAAGTTTAAAGTTTAACATGCATTTTGAGACAGTCTCATTGTTTGAACTGAAAATATTGTAAAGGATTATTAAATGTGTGAGTGATTTGGTTAAAAGAACATTACCTGTAGACTTTTAATAAACTGGTACACCAAACACCGAAATTTTCCTTGTAAGCCAAAATCAATCGAAATTGCTTGCAGTTGAACTGAATATGTCGTTAGAAGACCACATTCTGAAAGCTAAAATAAACAAAATGCTTCAAGTAAATAATTATGCTAAAAGGAATACTCTAAGGACAGATTCACACTGAGAGGGCTGTGTGTGCATCGATTGTGCGCAGACTGTGTCATGTCGCTACCATTCGCACTTGGAGGATTGTGCGCTGGCTGTGTCGTGTCGTCAAGTTTCCTTCTGCCATCATTACTACAAGATAGTTGTGTTGGAATGTTCTCCAGGCAATGTCAGGTCGCAGATAAGACCCTCAGTGAAAGTTCCACTTTGCCGGAAGAAGCCGAACTAGGAGAAATGACACATGGTAAACCAAAGGGCGCCCAGATTTCAATTCACACTGACAGCCCTGTGCTAGACCGTGACCTTGGGAGAACCCTTGAATCGATCCAAGACGACACAGTTGAAGCAAGATCGGTGCACACCCTCCCAGCGTGAATCAAACAATGGTCCAATGAGCTGTTCGAGATTGTCTGCAACACGACACAGCTGGCTGGTCATGTGGTGACCTTCACTCAAAGCACCAAGGTGTGTGGTGCTTCGTAAGAAATCGACTCCACACTAACAGATTGCACTGTCTCCAGAGTCCTTGTTTGTCCTTACCAATCTATAGAAGTTGACTCAACTTTAACTTTCTAACGACTAGTCGATACAGACCGCCAAGGACTACCAATCACAAAGTAAGCATTTAAATGAAAGCACCAATGGCATTTTCATATGTTAATAATTGTTCAGATGGGATATCGTCTGATTGCACCTAGCTACAGAAAATTTATTTTCTAAGAGTTTAATTCGATGTTGCTCCCAACTTTCTCATTGGTTGGCATAGTCACGTGATTACGAATACTAACTGCTATTGACGTGATTTCCCCTTCTAAGGACCAATAAGGACTATAAGTATACGGAGCTTACGTAAGGACTCTGTAGATGAGGCTTAACGTTGAGTCCTCCCTGGAAAAATCTTTAAGGCAAGTGAACGTTAGTTAAATTGTGATGGCTTCCATTTAAGGACACAAAGAGAGCCTTTATGTTACAACAAAGTTAAGTAATATTCATTTAAGTTAATCGTGATCAAACCGTGAAGGTTTTTATCCATAAACTAGGCACTTATGCATTATTAAATTAACATAGGCATATTGTAATAATATGAAATGCATAAATATATAAACTGTTAATGTAAGAACAAGGAAAAGTCAAATAGGAAAAAAAAAACGTCCCTAATGACCAAACACTAGTTTCTTTATGATAAGTGAACCTTAAATGAAAGTTAAAAGCCAATATTGAATTGATCACAACCCTGGCATATAGGGGACGAGGCCTCCACCGTGGTTCGGATTCCACGTTAAACTGTAGGTCCTTCATTTCATCTCACAATCACCCTACCATTACACATTAGCGTAAGTGCGTATAACCCGAACGGGTAGTAAGGCGCGGTGCTAATAATAATAATAATAATGATATGTCTTTGTTCCATTAACATTTATTCCATTGATCATTATAACTAAGAGAGTTAATTTCATAAATGACTTAAAAACCAACACACATTAAATGTATTTTTAACCAACACTGTCAATTCTAAATACTCACTCCCTTGAAAAAAAGGTCCAACACATTGGCCAGATCTGTCAGCGCGTTTAAATACAGCATTTTTTTAATCACAAGGAAATAATTTGGTTCGCGCTTTACGTCTTTTTTTTAGATCGGCATGGACTAATATAGCACGAGATCAGTCTGGGCTAGAATCTTGGTGACACGTTTAACTTCCGAACAGGAGCTACTGCTGCCTTTATTAAAATGCTACATTGGAGTAGCGGTTTCGATGGCTCACTAGGGTTTTTATTTGTGGACGTATTCCTACTACAAATTTTATTAATTGATTTTACTACAACAATATTTATTAAATTAATTTATTAATTTTTCTATTAAAACATTTTCAGTTGTTGCGTGAGTGTTCTTAATAATTTCTATTCATCGACATTTTTATCAAACTATTACATGTAAGAATCAAATAACCAAAACTATTACAGTGTTTATGCTTTTTAGTGAGGAATTCTCCATCTAGATATATTCTGAAAATTGAAAAATGTCACCTGGATACGGGAATCGAACCCGGGACCTTTGGCTTAGTACTCCAATGCTCTACCCACTGAGCTATCCAATAATCGTCCAGAGTCATTCTTCACTCATATTTAAGGAAGAATCTATTATGGACGTGTGAAAATCTTCGGCTACAAATGTGTGATTTTATTAAGATCCCGAACTATCAGATAACGCAGCCCCTTCGACTCAGTAGTTGGCTTAAAACTGCCACATGTACAACTACTGCTGCCTCTTTATTTACACCTTTAACATATTGAAGCACATAATCAAAACTACTTTTAAATAGCCCATCTTTGCAATCTACCTGCTGTAATTTTGGGTGTGCTTTTCTGTTCTCCAAAAATAGCCAATAAGGGTGTCTGATCTGTGCTTATAATAAATGTATGTCTGGTTAAATATTGATAAAATTTACGCATCGACCAATAAATAGGCAAAGCTTCTTTATCCAAAACTGAATAATTTTTTTTCTGAGTTTTGAAATACCCTTGAGTCATGTGATATCAGTTTTTCTTGTCCCCCAGGCTCCACATTTATTAAAACTACTCCGATTCCATATTGTGAAGCATCACATATTAATTTAATGAATTTCGTGGAATAAAAAAAATATGCCAGATTCCTGTCCGAAGTCATTTCTTGATTAATATTTACAAAAGCCTTTTAAGCAGCTTCATTCCATTTAAACTGATTTGCATTTTGCACATCGTATAAAGGCTTTAGCAATTGGATAATCTAGGTACAAATCTATCACAATAATTCACCATACCTGTGAAAACCTTGACTTCCGTAATATCTGTTGGTGTCTTGGCTTCTTCAATCATTGCTACCTTTTCCTTCTTTAATCCTGAACTATCAATGATGTGGCCAAGGTACTTGATTTTATTTTGAAAAAACTTGCATTTATCTAAATTAATTTGATATTCCTAACACAAACTTTTCAACCGCTTTCTGACAAATGGCTCAAGCTGGCTTGGTCCCAAATGGTAGCCTGTTTACAAGGTATATACCTTTGTGTGTATTCCATGCTAACAGGTATCTTGTCTCCTCTGAAACCCCAAGTTGGTTGTAGGAGGCTGAAAAATCCAACTTTATGTGAATGCTTGTAGCAAGAGTGGTCGGGTCTCTCTGCGCGTGGTTCGTGCAACTATATAAAGAATATTTGAACGTGTCAACCACTTGGAATTTATCCTCACTGCTAGCCTCACCACGTCTCCTTTATTTAGGACACTTCCATGCCAAAAGTACGTTTAATATTTCCTCTTCACATCGCTTAAACTTAACCACCCGTACCTATTGCTCACGTAGGACACAGCATTATCCTAAATTCTTTTATTTATAGAATCAAGTCACGAGTTTCAAACTTAGTGATACTGTTCAAACCGTTTATTAACACATTTATTTATTTAATGAACACATACATTGATGTATCTCATATATTCATACAAATTAGTGAAAGGTGTCAAAATTCCTCAAAAGAAAAATAAATAGCCGAAAGTTTCATTCTATCCTACAAACCTGCAGGTGACAACCCAAACATTTTCGCCTGAGCTGTCTATCCATTTATTTTATAATTATAGAGCAATGCTCACGACTCACAATTGATTCATTATTAAGAAGCTACATCGCACAAACTAACATATTTAGTTTTGTTATGTTGCTTAACATTATTATTGACAAAACTAAACAAACTACAATACAATATAGATATATTTACATAATATATGGTACTATATTTTATATTTGAAATTGCGATTGCATCGTTTTCAACAAAATATGACTGTGAGTGGTAATAAGAATTTGAATGGGTAGAAAACGCTTATGGTTCTTTTTGAAAAAAATATTTTTTTACAACAAAAATTGAACTTATTTATTCCATAAGACACAAAAAAGCTTCACCCATCAGAATATTTTGTTTGTTTGGTTAAATAATTGATTAAAATCTCTATCAGAATACACACGTAACGCATGGAACAACTATTCTCTAAGGCTGTATCCGAATAGTCCGTCCAAGGGCCCTTGGAAGCCAAGTGCACTTTAAAGTTGCAATGGCGTCGGCTTAAAGGCCGGAAGTGATTTTTGATGGTGTCTGAATTCTCTTAAAGTGTACAATTGCACCCCTTACTGCACACTTTACTAAGGGGCACATACGACTTGCCCTTTATCGCGCATTTAAGTTAAGCTAGCTTTTTATATTCAATGAAAGTATTACATATTTTGTGAAAATGGAATAAAACATTCACATGCTGTTAAATAAAACTAGTATAGTATGTTATTTGTTTATATTCATGATGTTAAACGGTTAAATTTCTCTTTCTAGTGTGAAAATCTCTCTCGATAGGATTTTTTTTTTTTGCGAGTTATGAGATCTTCAGTAAAATTTGTTTGAGAATAATACTTTACAGATATAAGTAAATTAATTAGGGCAATATATATAATTTGTATAATATACATATATATAAATATGTCACTATTGACAAAACACTATCAAAATTCAATATCGTTACCATGGAAACGCATGTTTCAGAACTAGCCACCAGATGGATCTAGCTGTACTTTGGTGTCTCAAATCTACCATGGACCCTATGTACTTAGGGGCGCCAGAAACGTGTTATATTAAAGCGTGCAGTAAAGTGTGCAAGTGCAGAGGGTACGGACTATTCAGATACAGCCCAAATGTATTATCCATTCGATATTGTATTTTTTTTAGCACCCGTCTTACCATTCGTTCGGATAAGGCCCCGACACAGACTCCGTATGTCCGTGGTCCGTAAGAAATCAATGCCACATTATCAGATTGTTCTGGACACAAAGTCCTTCTCCGTAAGTCCGTACTCCATAGAAGTTGATTAACTTTAACTTTCTAAGGACTAGTTTGTACGGACTACCAATCAAAGCTGAGTAAATATGGGCATGAGCGTTGGGATCCATCTTAACACCAAAATAAATTAATTATAGCTAAATTTTATTTTGTGATTGGTTATATTCTTGTTAAAGATCAAAACCCATATAAACATAAAGCAAGCACGAAAATAATCTTGCTTTGTTTACATTCAGAATACTAGTAAGTTGCCACATTTGTTTGGAATTTTCTGGCTAATCTATTTTAAGTTTGATGGCTAGAACCGTGATATATATAAAATAGTGATTTTACTACATTTTAATTAGAATCCTGTAAGTTTTTCAATTTTTTTTTCTTCTCTTATTGATCAGCTGACTAATTTGCGCTTACTCCCTGCTGTAGACAATTTTCTTTCTAAGTTTTCGATTGGACGAGGTCCCTGACCATCTCATTGGTTGGAACGGTCACGTGATTACAGATATGGACTGTCTAGTCGCGAATAGAATATCTCGAGGACCAGGACCACGGAGTACAGAGTCTGTGTAGGGGCCTTTTTACACTTATGTACTAATTACGCTAATGGTTTTAAGAACAAGGAAGGTTATATTTTGAGAAAATGTGCCCGCATTTGTGTGGAGGAAGAGTGGAAAACCATTTGTATTACATTAATTCACTAAAAGAGCTACAATCTGTGTCTGGTAAACTAAAGGGAAAGAAATATCCCATTTGCAAGACTAGAGTTTGCTACGGAACAAAGCAAGATGTTCAAGACTAGAGTTTGCTATGGAACAAAGCAAGATGTTCAAGACTAGAGTTTGCTACGGAACAAAGCAAGATGTTCAAGACTAGAGTTTGCTACAAAAGAAAGCAAGATGTTCAAGACTAGAGTTTGCTACAGAAGAAAGCAAGATGTTCAAGACTAGAGTTTGCTACAGAAGAAAGCAAGATGTTCAAGACTAGAGTTTGCTACGGAACAAAGCAAGATGTTCAAGACTAGAGTTTGCTACGGAACAAAGCAAGATGTTCAAGACTAGAGTTTGCTACGGAACAAAGCAAGATGTTCAAGACTAGAGTTTGCTACGGAACAAAGCAAGATGTTCAAGACTAGAGTTTGCTACAGAAAAAGCAAGATGTTCAAGACTAGAGTTTGCTACGGAACAAAGCAAGATGTTCAAGACTAGAGTTTGCTACGGAAGAAAGCAAGATGTTCAAGACTAGAGTTTGCTACGAAGAAAGCAAGATGTTCAAGACTAGAGTTTGCTACAGAAGAAAGCAAGATGTTCAAGACTAGAGTTTGCTACGGAACAAAGCAAGATGTTCAAGACTAGAGTTTGCTACGGAACAAAGCAAGATGTTCAAGACTAGAGTTTGCTACGGAACAAAGCAAGATGTTCAAGACTAGAGTTTGCTACGGAACAAAGCAAGATGTTCAAGACTAGAGTTTGCTACAGAAGAAAGCAAGATGTTCAAGACTAGAGTTTGCTACGGAACAAAGCAAGATGTTCAAGACTAGAGTTTGCTACGGAAGAAAGCAAGATGTTCAAGACTAGAGTTTGCTACAAAAGAAAGCAAGATGTTCAAGACTAGAGTTTGCTACAGAAGAAAGCAAGATGTTCAAGACTAGAGTTTGCTACGGAACAAAGCAAGATGTTCAAGACTAGAGTTTGCTACGGAACAAAGCAAGATGTTCAAGACTAGAGTTTGCTACAGAAGAAAGCAAGATGTTCAAGACTAGAGTTTGCTACAAAAGAAAGCAAGATGTTCAAGACTAGAGTTTGCTACAAAAGAAAGCAAGATGTTCAAGACTAGAGTTTGCTACGGAAGAAAGCAAGATGTTCAAGACTAGAGTTTGCTACGGAACAAAGCAAGATGTTCAAGACTAGAGTTTGCTACGGAAGAAAGCAAGATGTTCAAGACTAGAGTTTGCTACGGAACAAAGCAAGATGTTCAAGACTAGAGTTTGCTACGGAAGAAAGCAAGATGTTCAAGACTAGAGTTTGCTACGGAACAAAGCAAGATGTTCAAGACTAGAGTTTGCTACAGAAGAAAGCAAGATGTTCAAGACTAGAGTTTGCTACGGAACAAAGCAAGATGTTCAAGACTAGAGTTTGCTACGGAACAAAGCAAGATGTTCAAGACTAGAGTTTGCTACAGAAGAAAGCAAGATGTTCAAGACTAGAGTTTGCTACGGAACAAAGCAAGATGTTCAAGACTAGAGTTTGCTACGGAACAAAGCAAGATGTTCAAGACTAGAGTTTGCTACGGAACAAAGCAAGATGTTCAAGACTAGAGTTTGCTACAGAAGAAAGCAAGATGTTCAAGACTAGAGTTTGCTACGGAACAAAGCAAGATGTTCAAGACTAGAGTTTGCTACGGAACAAAGCAAGATGTTCAAGACTAGAGTTTGCTACAAAAGAAAGCAAGATGTTCAAGACTAGAGTTTGCTACGGAACAAAGCAAGATGTTCAAGACTAGAGTTTGCTACGGAACAAAGCAAGATGTTCAAGACTAGAGTTTGCTACGGAACAAAGCAAGATGTTCAAGACTAGAGTTTGCTACGGAACAAAGCAAGATGTTCAAGACTAGAGTTTGCTACGGAACAAAGCAAGATGTTCAAGACTAGAGTTTGCTACGGAACAAAGCAAGATGTTCAAGACTAGAGTTTGCTACGGAACAAAGCAAGATGTTCAAGACTAGAGTTTGCTACGGAAGAAAGCAAGATGTTCAAGACTAGAGTTTGCTACGGAACAAAGCAAGATGTTCAAGACTAGAGTTTGCTACGGAACAAAGCAAGATGTTCAAGACTAGAGTTTGCTACAGAAGAAAGCAAGATGTTCAAGACTAGAGTTTGCTACGGAACAAAGCAAGATGTTCAAGACTAGAGTTTGCTACGGAAGAAAGCAAGATGTTCAAGGCGTGATTGCTGTTTAGTCGCAACAATAGTTTTTAATCTTCTTTTCGCTACTTTTTGTATTTGCTTGTTGTGCTAATTTTTCCCCTCCATATTTTATTTTTGCTCTTGCTTTAAACATTGTAGAACTTCATTACTTAAGTTGTTTAAGTAATATCTGCTTTTCTTTTTCTATGAAAAGCTGTATATTAGTTTTTATTCTGTCCATAAATGGATCTTTGGGTGTAGAGGACCCCGTGGTAGAAACAGGCTCATGGTTTGATGTGGGAGTAGTGAAACCACCGGTACCTGTACCAGGTGGAGACTCAAGGTCATTGTACAGTAGTTAGCAGGCAACATGCTGTACCTGTACCAGGCGGAGACTCAAGGTCATTGTACAGTAGTTAGCAGGCAACATGCTGTACCTGTACCAGGCGGAGACTCGAGGTCATTGTACAGTAGTTAGCAGGCAACATGCTGTACCTGTACCAGGCGGTGACTCGAGGTCATTGTACAGTAGTTAGCAGGCAACATGCTGTACCTGTACCAGGCGGAGACTCAAGGTCATTGTACAGTAGTTAGCAGGCAACATGCTGTACCTGTACCAGGCGGAGACTCAAGGTCATTGTACAGTAGTTAGCGGACTTAACTCCTCACAGTCCGCAGACGTTCTTGGGGTTGGGTCAAGTCTTTCCACAATTGTGGTGTGCAAGTTATAGCATATTGTTTTGATCACTTTATTATTATTATTGTCATTATCACTATTATTATAATAATTGTTATTTTTATTGTTATTTGTTGGGGCTGTACACAAAGCTATATCCAACTAGCGCCGCTCGGCCAAACGAAGCTTCCAGAAGCTTGGTGGGTCCGAGGACATGGAACCTGTATTGTTGAATTCAGACCTGGTAATGTCTTGTTTAGGGTATTTCTTCCACAGGTCTTTAAGGGCTTTAGATAATTCAGTTCGTGTCATTTTACCGTTGTTAGCTTGTCCTTTAAGCCAGCTAGGCAGGTGAGACAACATTATTTGTTTTTCAAAGCAGCTTATGCAAGTCGTGCACGAATATCACTCTTTGCCCTTCGTACACACGAGAGCATTTTTGTTGCTATTTCCAGCTGGTAAGTTTTCTCCTACAGTTTTGACATGAGGGATAAATTTATAATACACGGTCTTAATTAGAAACTGACCCGAGCCCAAAAGTAGACCTCTCCCCACTGAATGGTCTTCCTAAACAAAGAGCGTAGTGGGTTCATTTTTGCTTTTACTGAGTCTGAAGTGGTCTCCATTTTGATGGCCATTAGACTCCAAGCATCATGCTTGTTATTTTTGTTATGACACTATTTATATTCAGGCTGCCATATTTTGGGTTTAAGCCGATACAAATCTGCTACAGGATGGCCACATACATGGAAATCATGGAAAAGTCAGAGAATTTAAAAAATGAATTCCTGTGGACATACTGTATTAATTATTGCTAACATTTCTCGCTGTCCTTCTAGAATGAATTTAAAAAAACTGATTATGATAAATAATAAACAAGAGGTGTTTAATCTGCAGGACACAAAACTTGAAATTATTAAAAAATAAAAAATATTCTTCTCTAATAGAGGGAAATGTTGTCATTCTAGTGAAATAATACACTCCTATCTATTGGGTAATGATAGAACTAGCGCAACTCTGGAAATGAGATCAGATCGACTCTTGGACCAAGATGTACAGATATGTGATATAACTTATAATACTGCACTCCCTGATTACTATCTCATGTGCTGTGTGCGCAACTTATAATACTGCACTCCCTGATTACTATCTCATGTGCTGTGTGCCAACTTATAATACTGCACTCCCTGATTACTATCTCATGTGTTGTGTGCGCAACTTATAATACTGCACTCCCTGATTACTATCTCATGTGTTGTTGTGCGCAACTTATAATACGCACTCCCTGATTACTATCTCATGTGCTGTGTGCGCAACTTATAATACTGCACTCCCTGATTACTATCTCATGTGCTGTGTGCTCAACTTATAATACTGCACTCCCTGATTACTATCTCATGTGTTGTGTGCGCAACTTATAATACTGCACTCCCTGATTACTATCTCATGTGTTGTGTGCGCAACTTATAATACTGCACTCCCTGATTACTATCTCATGTGTTGTGTGCGCAACTTATAATACTGCACTCCCTGATTACTATCTCATGTGTTGTGTGCGCAACTTATAATACTGCACTCCCTGATTACTATCTCATGTGCTGTGTGCGCAACTTATAATACTGCACTCCCTGATTACTATCTCATGTGCTGTGTGCGCAGAGCTCTGTGAAGGATGAGGGTGAAGTTGAAAATGTGCGTGTGGTGGTCCGAGTGCGGCCATTGAGCGCGAGGGAACGGGAGGCGGGTTACAGACAGATCATGCAAGTGGACACGGTCAACAACTCCATTTGCGTGGAGAACCCTCAGGCTGCTGACGGGGAGCCTCCAAAGATGTTTACCTTCGACTCTGTGTTCGATATGGACTCGAGACAGGTGCGGCTAGGACACTTAACCTAATCGTGGAAAGGATACTCTCAGAACACTTTATAAAAACATTTCTTGTACTGTTATCATAAAGTCATAGCTTCATTACCACTACATTATTACAATACTCATATTATTATTAGCACGGCGTCTTACCACCCATTTGGGTTATATCCTTGTATTAATTACACTAATGGTTTTATGTATTAAGAAGGCTACACTTCAAGGATATGCACCCCCATTAGCATGGAGGGAGAGCAGAAAACCATGCTCAGTACACTCGACCGAGGTTTGAACCTCGATCTCCCTGTTATTGGCAGTCTAGTTCAACACGAGAGTAGCGGGCTAGACCATGTGGACATGACAAGGTAGAATTGTTGATAGTAACACGCGTCAAACTCCCGCCATGTAGGTGGACGTGTACAACGAGACAGCTCGGCCCATCGTTGACAAGGTACTCATGGGCTATAACGGAACCATCCTGGCGTACGGACAGACCGGCACGGGTAAAACCTTCACGATGGCGGGCATCTGCTCCGAACCAGAGCTCAAGGGCATCATTCCCAACTCCTTCGCTCACATCTTCGGGTACATTGCCAAGGCTGATGACCACCGCAAGTATGTGCGCATTAATCTCTTCTTTGGCTGGTTTTAGTCTGTTACAAATAGGGTACATAGTCATGTTGTACAAATATATATTACAAATAGGGTACATAGTCATGTTGTACAAATTAATTACAAATAGGTCATAGTCATGTGTCAATATGGTGCACACTTATTATAAATCATAAATAATATAAAGAATAAAAATCGATTCATAAACTTAAAATTCCTTTATCAAATTTTCAAGAATGTAACTAACTGGGATGAATTTGAAATTTAGACTATATCTATAAAATATTTCATAATGAGACCATATTGTCACTTTGGTATGAAGCTGTTAATAATAACCCTTTGTCTGTAAAAGGAGGGAAATAAGGGTACGTTAGTTTATCCCAATAATAGAAACTACTCTATACATTCACCTTCTGTTACATGTTTACTTACCACGATCATGACGGCTGCTCCCACGTAACTTTCATCCAGCGTACAATGCCATTGGTCTGTAACTTGTCCATATAATGTGAGTCATGACGACGGCCATGTGGGCGCCACTCCTTGCTTCTGCAGCGGCTACACTCGTTGCAGCTTGCCTATACTTGAGTGACCGAGTCCTAGCGCTCGACACTCTAATCCCTAAACTCTCTCACACATGCGAACAGTCAAGAAACAGAGCATGCTGATAGTTTTTTTTCAACACACTATAACATATTATATGTAACTTTGAAATATGCATGTAGTTATATCAAGCAATGTAGTTGCCACAAAAAACAGACCTTTGTTGCCAAAGTACCTTGACTCAGTAAAGCTACAACTTTGTGACAAAATATACACCAAATGAAATACTCGAACCTTCTATAAGTAGTTATTTATTTTCAAACATGTTTTAACGACGTTTATTGCTCTCTGTGATCACAACGATTGTTTTAATCGTAAGAATAATTGAATGTGAATATTTACCGTATAACCAGTTTGGAACCTTCAACTTGGCCGTCCCGTGTAAACAGGTTTCTGGTCCGAGTCGCTCATATAGAGATCTACAATGAAGAGGTTCGAGATCTTCTCGGCAAAGACCAATCGGCTAGGCTCGAGGTAAAGGAAAGACCAGACATAGGGGTGTACATCAAGGATCTGTCTGGCTACGTCGTCAACAACGCTGATGACATGGAGCGCATCATGACGCTTGGCAACAAGAACAGTGAGTCATAGTAATAATGGCTATGGTTAAGATGAGGTTGGGAAGTAGATGTCACTTCACGCTGGGGAGATACTGTTATAGGTGAGGTTGGAAACTAGATGTCACTTCACGACTGGGAGAATAGTGTTATAGGTGAGGTTGGAACTAGATGTCACTTCACGACTGGGGAGATACTGTTATAGGTGAGGTTGGAACTAGATGTCACTTCACGACTGGGGAGATATGTTATAGGTGAGGTTGGAACTAGATGTCACTTCACGACTGGGAGAATATGTTATAGGTGAGGTTGGAACTAGATGTCACTTCACGACTGGGAGATACTGTTATAGGTGAGTTGGAACTAGATGTCACTTCACGACTGGGAGAATAGTGTTATAGGTGATGTTGGAACTAGATGTCACTTCACGACTGGGGAGATACTGTTATAGGTGAGGTTGGAACTAGATGTCACTTCACGACTGGGAGAATAGTGTTATAGGTGATGTTGGAACTAGATGTCACTTCACGACTGGGGAGATACTGTTATAGGTGAGGTTGGAACTAGATGTCACTTCACGACTAGGGAGATACTGTTATAGGTGAGGTTGGAACTAGATGTCACTTCACGACTGGGGAGATACTGTTATAGGTGAGGTTGGAACTAGATGTCACTTCACGACTAGGGAGTACTGTTATAGGTGAGATTGGAACTAGATGTCACTTCACGACTGGGGAGATACTGTTATAGGTGAGGTTGGAACTAGATGTCACTTCACGACTGGGGAGATACTGTTATAGGTGAGGTTGGAACTAGATGTCTCTTCACGACTGGGGAGGTACTGTTATAGGTGATGTTGGAACTAGATGTCACTTCACGAATGGGGAGATACTGTTATAGGTGAGTTGGAACTAGATGTCACTTCACGACTAGGGAGATACTGTTATAGGTGATGTTGGAACTAGATGTCACTTCACGACTGGGAAGATACTGTTATAGGTGAGGTTGGAACTAGATGTCACTTCACGACTGGGAAGATACTGTTATAGGTGAGGTTGGAACTAGATGTCACTTCACGACTGGGGAGATACTGTTATAGGTGAGTTGGAACTAGATGTCACTTCACGACTAGGGAGATACTGTTATAGGTGATTGGAACTAGATGTCACTTCACGACTAGGGAGATACTGTTATAGGTGAGTTGGAACTAGATGTCACTTCACGACTGGGGAGATACTGTTATAGGTGAGGTTGGAACTAGATGTCACTTCACGACTGGGAAGATAGTGTTACAGGTGATGTTGGAACTAGATGTCCTTCACGACTGGGGAGATACTGTTATAGGTGAGATTGGAACTAGATGTCACTTCACAACTGGGGAGATACTGTTATAGGTGAGGTTGGAACTAGATGTCACTTCACAACTGGGGAGATACTGTTATAGGTGAGGTTTGGAACTAGATGTCACTTCACAACTGGGGAGATACTGTTATAGGTGAGGTTGGAACTAGATGTCACTTCACGACTGGGGAGATACTGTTATAGGTGAGGTTGGAACTAGATGTCTCTTCACGACTGGGGAGGTACTGTTATAGGTGATGTTGGAACTAGATGTCACTTCACGAATGGGGAGATACTGTTATAGGTGATTTTGCGGGGAATGTGTGTTAATATTAGTATTTTTACAGGTTTTATAACAAACATTTAAGGCTAAAATAAATAAAACATTTCTCCAGTAGATGCATTTAATTATATTCTCTACACAAATTAATCTCAAAAGATCTTGAACATTTTTCATGGCCTTGGTGGAGAGAATTTAACCAAACAAAAAATCCTAGTTGAATTTTTCAATGTACCTATCATTTATCATTTGTATCTTACTCATTAAATAAATATTTTAAATCTCTGACCCTACTATATAACTAAACAAAGGGTTTAAGAAACAGTTGAACCTTATCTTCAGTGATAGATTAAATATAAAAGCTATTATATTTGTTAATTACAATTATAACCGCATCTAAATATCATATTCTTTAAATTGAATCGAACCCGGGACCTTTGGCTTAGTATATCCAATGCTCTAACCACTGAGCTATCCAGGAATCGTCCAGAGTCATTCTTCACTTGTAGTTTAAGGTAGAGTCTGTAATGGACATGTAGGTATTGTCAGCTACATATACATATTAAGACCATGAGCTATCAGACTCACTGCTTCACAGAAAAATTCTGGAAGTGCCTGTCATCGAACCCAGAACCTCTGGATTTGTAACCACAGAACACAGAGGGGGTCATATTAGTTCATAAATTACTTATTTACTATGACATCATGAACTTGAGAGTTCATTTCCTCACTTACATAAGTGTGCTACCTACTTAAGCTAGTTCTATCCAGTCCACCTCATTAGTTTCTCGACCAGACTGAGCAGGGGACGCACGCCCAACTTGGAGCAACCACAGGAATTCAAGAGGGCAATTGGATCTTATTGATATGCAAACAAATAAACATAAATTATCAAGACCACATGACCAAACCTGTTTCTTGAAGCCTAACTTAACCTGACCTAGCCTAACCACTGTATTCTAAACTTTGTCGTCTAGTAATTGCGCAATCCTAGGTTTAGTTGTTTGGAGAAGTCGAAAGTCCGAAATTGAATAGAACTTCGGGCTTTGGTAATCTTAAAACGTCCAATTCTATGATTAAGCAAAGAATCTGTCCATTGGCCATTTTTGGGCTTTGCGGCCAACATATATATGTATATTTATGTCTTACTACCCGTTTGGAATATATGCTAATGTACAAATCACGCTAATGGTGTTAGTGATTAGGAAGGTTAACTATAGGAAGTGTACCCGCATTTGTGTAGTGGGAAAGTGGAAAACAATTTTGAAAAAATCATCTTGAGTACACCCAACAGAGATTCGAACCCCGATCTCCTCATCATTGGCATTCTAGTCTACTGTGAGAGTAGCACCTTAGACCATGCGGCCATCGAAGCTGGTCCAAAAAAGTGTAAATCTTCCTTTAAATAAAATTAATTTGATTGAGTTTGTTAACGTTGGTAGGAATGGTGGGTGCGACCGCCATGAATGAGACAAGCTCGCGGTCTCATGCCATCTTCACCATCACCATTGAGAACGGTGATGTGGGAGAGGACGGGAAACAGCACATCAAGATGGGCAAGCTGCATCTGGTCGACTTGGCGGTGAGTTATCAACGAACCATATCTCACTGTGAACTAGACAAATATACAACTTTCATTATAACCACTCCTTGCTTTCAACCCTTCTTTGAGAATATTTTCTAAAATGTTGTCGAGCTTACCTAGCATGTCTGCACTTAGTGTAGCCTTTACGGTAAGGCCATGGTGTATTCTATCCCGAGTGACTCTCCCCTTATTTCCCAAGGGATGGTAGGAAAATATGAAAATAGTCCCCAAACCTAACGTAACCTGGGCTTGGTAGAAAATAATCTGAAGGAAAACTCCAAATGTTTCACTGCGAGATTGAACTAGAACTGTTTGTATTGCAAAGAAAACCATAAGAACATGTTTTGTAGACAATGTTATCCTCCATTTCTTTACCATAGCAAACACTTTGATATAGTGAACAGTTTACGAGATAATTGAAAAAAAATAATCTTAAGGTGTTATTTTATTCACCACAAAAAACAATACCACTATGTCAACTTTCATGTTGGTATCAAAATGAGAACGATTGTTATCCCTAGTAACTCCACTATTGCGCCCAGGATTTGTTAGGTTTGGTTTAGATATTTGATACAAACATGGTTGCTACTGTGTCTTGCAGGGGTCGGAGCGTCAGAGCAAGACTGGAGCCACAGGTCTGCGACTCAAGGAAGCCACTAAGATCAACCTTTCACTGTCCACTCTAGGCAATGTCATCTCGGCCCTGGTGGACGGTAAGAGTACTCACATCCCTTACCGCAACTCAAAGCTCACTAGACTGCTTCAGGATTCACTCGGCGGGAACTCTAAGACTGTCATGGTAAGATATTTCTGACGAGAGCAAGCTTTATTGCCATTATTAGATATATAAATATCTTCAGTTTAGTTCTTCCAAACTAGTTTATAATTTATAACAAAAAAAAATCCAAATATTAAAATTTGGGCTTAGAGGTGCAAATGTTGTGCACAAGGGCTAACATTTCAGCCATCTGCACGCGGTAGGATTGGGCATTGCTCATGACATTAATATTAAATATAATTGAATAACAATAATTAAATACAGTTGAACCTTCATATATCGAGCTTCCATGTATCAAAATTCTCAATGTATCAAAGTTTTGATGAATCACTGTGACATTACATACAAAAAAAGTTTCTATATATCGAACAAATTATATCGAATTCTTTTCAAAACAAATTGGGATTTTCCCCCTGTAATGATGATGGTATAAGAAAAACAAGTGAGAAAAAATAAAATGTAGATGTTGCAAGAGGAAGAAGGGAATGTTTGATCAAGGTGATTGCGACGCTGACGGTTGCTTGGCGGGGTGGTATTGTCTTCGAAACTCCTACCCCTTTCCTCAAGCAACCTTCCTCCTCTATAAATCAGGCGCAAATTGTTTAAATATCTCTAACCGATGGTTTGTGCTCGTTGTTGTTGCTTTAAGGTATGTTCTACGCATTTTTTTATCGTGTTTGGTTTTGACGACGACGATAAGTAATAAAAAATGATATTTCGGCGGAAGAATCCTTGGACGTCTTTCTAGATAATCTCAACAATTACAGCCCCTTAAGATTCCCCCACAACAAATCACATCATAGTCTTACCTTCCTTGATGTGAATCTGGTCCTTGAAAACAACCAAATTCGTACCACTGTACATATAAAACCCACCAATCACCAACAATACCTCCACTACCATAGCAGCCATCCTTCATACACACCATTCAGTCTTGCCACACGAGCCAAACGGATATGTTCAGAACCCGACGATTCAACTGAATATTGTAAACAACTCTCCACAGTTTTCCAAAGTAGAGGTTACCCCAAGCCTCTAATAGACAACCAAATCTCCAGAGCACTCTTCAGGGATGACCACGACCCTCCAAAAAAAGTTGAGGACATCCCTCTCACAACCCAATACCATCCTGGTCTACACGTATCAACACCATCCTTAAATGTGGTTACAAATTCCTAACCAGTTCTACCCAGACCCAAAACCTTCTTAGTTCACCCCCAAGAGTTACTTTCAAACGGCCACCCATCTCCACAATATTCTAGTCCATCCCAAACTTCCTGACCCCAAGAGATTCCGAGAAGAAAAACCTACTACCAAAGGTTCACACCCCTGCGGTCAAAATTCATAATTGAGTAATCCATTGTTTGTGTTATTTGTACTCTCTTCTTCTTTGTGTTTGATAAAGGCAACAATGCCGAAATATTATTATATTTGTGTTAAAATGTGTGTGTGACTACTTCTACTATAGAAGACAGAAGAAAGGAAGAAGATGTCACCTTTGTGCATTGGATTCTTCCCACATCTTTCCTCTTTCCCTAGGTGGGCTTTTCTTCATCAAATTTATTCGTAGTAGTTTATTTTTCCTTTTTCTTTAGTTTTATCAATTTCCTTTATTATAAAATAATCTAGCCATTGGGCCACCTCATTTTTAAACATTTTAACATTTCCACATTGAGATTTTTAGGCCCTGTGCTTGCGAAAACTTAATTTTTTTACATTTCCTTAATTTAGTTTTACCAGCCAGATTTGTTAGGAACAGAACTTTCACAAAGTAAAGAGAACTCTGCTCTGTATTAACTCTACATTCTTGATCATAAACTAACCAAAATGTGAACAAAAGCTTGTAATGAATGCACATGACTAAATCAAACACACATTTTACAAATAGAAACTAGAACATGTTTATACAATGACAATCCCTGTAAAACTAAACTCTTGCATAATGCTGAATATAATATTGATTTACAAATACACAAACAAACAAACAATATTTTACAACCAGACAAGAAAGTGTTCATTATATTCTCATTCCAGCAACTATATGTTTAAAAAAATTTATGTTTGAGTATTTTACATTTAGAAAATATACTTATTCAAAATAAATGCCTAAAAATGACGCAAACAAAGAAAGACTGACCTAAAGATCCAAAAGACAAAAATGACAAAATAATTACATATTTGAACTTTTCCAAACTATCATTAACAGAGCATTGTCCCTGATGTACCAAGAAAATAAGGACATGTCATCAAAATCTGGGATTCGCACATTGGAGATAAAATATCTAACAATAGTTCAATAACTGTAATTGAACTATTGTTAGATATTTTATCTCTAGTGTGCAAACATTGGTCCTTAGTTGTAACCAATGTTTACATCCCCAGTGTTCAAAATTGGTCCTTAGTTGTAACCAATGTTTACATCCCCAGTGTGCAACATTGGTCCTTAGTTGTAACCAATGTTTACATCCCCAGTGTGCAAACATTGGTCCTTAGTTGTAACCAATGTTTACATCCCCAGTGTGCGAACATTGGTCCTGCCGACTACAACTACGATGAAACTATCAGCACTCTCCGTTATGCTAACAGAGCAAAGAACATTAAAAACCGTGCGAGGGTGAACGAAGACCCCAAGGATGCACTTCTGAGACAGTTCCAGTCAGAGATACAGGAACTTAGGAAACAGCTGGATGATGCAGGGCTACCACCTCATGTGAACGGTAACTAGTTGGACTGATAATATTTATGTTACAGTAAACTCCCGACCATTGGAAGCATCGCCAACAGCAGGTGATACATTATTTAAAAAACTGTGCATTTATGGTAAATAGAGGGCTACCAATTGTTGAACTCAATAAATCCCTAGGGAAGAGATGATGTCCAGAGAGGCAAACAGTTTATGCAGAAAGGGGGGGGGGGACCTTTTGTGGTTGCACTGGATTAATTATCTTAGTATGTGAAATATAATGATGATAGGTGAGTACTAGTTTGAATTGAGCAGGTGTTCAACTAAGATTTATGGATATGATAAAAGGGAAATATTAACATGCAACTAGTATAGCACCACATTCTTGTTTTATCTCTTGCGGTTCACTGTTCATCCTGCCTGGTTTGTAACCAAAGGTAAGTTCCAATAAACTTATAATGTTTATCATTGTTGAAGGTCATGGTGTGTCACAGTGTCCATGTACCAGGTCCTTTTTGCACCCCACAAGGCCCAGAATGTTTTCACAGACTGAGCAAATATATATAATTTATAGCTGATGCAAAACTAATCCCAAAAGGAACTAACAAAAGTCACTAGAAGTTACCAACTTAGCCTTAACCCAGTCTAATCTGGATATATTTACTGATTGGTAATTTATAGTCAGATAATCTAGTAATTTTAATAATTTCAATTTTTTAATCGATTTTGGGGATTATATTTATCCCTATTCTACAAACTTTTAAGATGAAAATATTGTATTCTAAATATCAACATTTTTTAAAAATTATAACTTCACTCTACTGGTGTTGAGGAGCTAAGATTTGAGTGTAGCGAGGAATCAACGTGTTGACAGTTGTTACAAGTCCTCTAGTCATGCAGCGCTGTGTAACCTTGTGACAACAGCAGTACATTGGTTGCTAACTTTCCAGGAGACACAGCCGAGCGAGAAAGTGAGTCAAGTGACGACAGATCAAGTGACTCTGAAACTCAAAAGGGAAAGAAAAAGAAACCCTTGTCCATAAACAAGCATCTGATGACGATGGACCAGTTAAACGACGCTGAAGACACAGTGAGTTTCATGCGACTAATTATGGCGGGGAAAAATAGAACAAATAAAAAACAAACCCGATATTGCCCATTAAGGATACTTGGAAAAAGTTATTGATGGGTTCCTCCAACCTCTGAATAACTCGAATCCTTTAGGATAAGAAAAGTTTTAAACCTAATACAGAACTAAACTAACAATACAAAAAATAATGTAAATGTTCACAAAACTTGCATATTCTAACTATCTTGTTAACCTATATTGATTGTTACAGATAATTTGTCATTATATTCGACCTTGACGGTGATGGTACCTAATGGTATCGATTTTCCTGGAAATACGAAACAAAGGTTTTGGAAGTTGAAGTTAGCACTAAATTAGGGAACTTTTCAACAGTACTATTGTGCCATACACTCAGTATCAAATTTAAATTTAATGCTTTCATTGTTAATCTTAAAAACAACTTGATAACTCGGGCTCTCTTCCAGCTCTTAATCTTATACAAGCTTTCACTATCATCTTTGACATCTTCAGATAAAAAGTGGGTATTTTCCCTTTAAAATAAGACTGCCTCTTACTTATGTTATACGATCTACCCTTATTTATGCATACCCTTGCTAAATGTCCACTCTGGGAGCAAATATTGCTTGTGTAACCGCGATACTTACAGTTTTCTGAGACATGGTTATAACCCGCGCAAAGATCACAACAAACCCCTTTAGGGGAACCAGGCGGGTGTTTTAGTTGGCTATCCCTTGTATTTATATGACAAACTAGATTTTTTTTTATCTTTATAAGTTATCTTTTAACCAATATTGAAGTGAATACACTTGCTTAGCACTAGCTATGCTCAACTGCTAGTCATTTGTCAACTTTGTGGCGTTTTCCTCAAAAATCTATCACGAATGGGTCCTTGACCTTGGCTAGTGTTGAAAAACTTAAATCTCGCAGCAAAAACAGACTCTGTGGCAGAAAGGGCTTGTCAAACAACTCAATGAGTGCGTCAAAGAACCTCTCCAGCCTAGGTTTGTAAGGAGACAAGTCCTCAAGACGCCAATGGTGGTGGGTTCTCCATCTTCAGTCACTTTGAATGCAAATGTAGATTCCTTCCTTGGAGTTGATGTCTCAGGTCTTCAAGTGGGAGTTTGTAAACGTGAATACTTGCTATTCTGGGTGATAGAATACTCGTAACATTTTACTGTTCACTTGTCTATCTTGTCCATTCACACAATCACAAATCCCCACTACATTGTCCCTTTCTAATACTGCGCCATTCCCGATTCACAGCTCATAATACTCTTTACCTGTCAAAACAATGCTACCAACTACACCACTGTAATGTCCCACATAATACATTTTATTTATTTTAAGATTTTGGTGCAAAGTTATCCAATTTGTGTGAAGTAACCTTGTTTTACAGCATCGAAAAGAGGAGTAAACTTTTTAAAAAGAAATCAGAATATTTGTACTAATTGAGATATATATATATATCCAAATAAGGAGTTGGTATTAACCTGAATTAAGTCAAATATAAAAGGGTCATTTAATCAGGCTTTTATCCCAAGTTGTTTTAATGTTGCTACAGGTCAATTTTGAAATTTTTATGTTGAGTAAATTTAAACTTAATGTAAATATGTTAATAGCTGTAAGTTGGAGTTTTTTTTCAAATAACTAAATTCACATAAGTTGTCAATGATTTCAAACTTTATGATTAATAGCTTCTAATTGTTTTTACATGTTTCAGGTTGATGAATATAAAGAAAATAAAGAAGCAGAGGAAGTAGATGAAGAAAAGGAACTAAAGGAAATGGAGGACAAAGAAAAACATGAAGTAGAGCTTAAGAAAACCCAGTGAGTCAGTGATACTTATATGTTTTAATTAAATAAGTTAATGAAAAAATGTATTTTAGTGACCTTGATAGCAATGATAGTGATGTATCCTCTCCATTACAGAATCCACCTAATATTGTTGTGGTAAAGTCAGAAAACCTAACCCATAACTGTAAAAAAAATAGCTTAGTTATTTTGAAATGTTTGAAAACAAAATGTTGTAATGTAAGTGATAGAAAGTCAACCTGAAAGCAGAGTTTGATTAGGCCTTGTTGCGTAGTTAGAGCCAATCACATGTGAGCTCACACTCATCTCCTACCTCATGTGACTAGAGTTGGAGATTACTATTTTTATAACATGTGCTATCACTCCCACATATTGATGAGAATTCATCATCGTATGTCGTAAGCTAACAGAGTTTGCTTGTTTTGTAATCTGATTATTTTCACACACTTTATTTGTACACTCACTGGTTTCAAGGAAGAGACCTTTTATTTTGCGATATTGACATTCGTAACCAGAGCATCCTGATGATTGGCTGCATACCAATACTGGTCTCGACAAGTGGCGCATAGCCGAGTCACCATGACCACAATTACCCCTTAGTAATAATAACAATAACAATTATTATTCTCAGCAGAAATAAGAAGCCCAAGTAAGAATACAAAACTATGTTCTATGGGCCTGTGCATGTACAGGGTGAGTAGTAGTTCACACTATCAGGGGTAGATATAGGTCAAAAACATTCTTTGAAAACAAATGTGTTCTTCCCATACCTTCTGAGAAAGACAATATTAAGTTAGAGAGGGGAGTTGTCGCTGAAACGTACATCAAACATATATGTTAGAGAGGGGAGTTGTCGCTGAAACGTACATCAAACATATATGTTAGAGAGGGGAGTTGTCGCTGAAACGTACATCAAACATATATGTTAGAGAGGGGAGTTGTCGCTGAAACGTACATCAAACATATATGTTAGAGAGGGGAGTTGTCGCTGAAACGTACATCAAACATATATGTTAGAGAGGGGAGTTGTCGCTGAAACGTACATCAAACATATATGTTAGAGAGGGGAGTTGTCGCTGAAACGTACATCAAACATATATGTTAGAGAGGGGAGTTGTCGCTGAAACGTACATCAAACATATATGTTAGAGAGGGGAGTTGTCGCTGAAACGTACATCAAACATATAGTTAGAGAGGGAGTTGTCGCTGAACGTACATCAAACATTAGTTAGATCAAGTAGGTGTTCAAAGGGTGATGCTCCAAACAATGTATGGATATTCGGTGTACACACAGCGAAACATGTTGGACATCAACTTTTGTGACAGCCACAATGTCCCTGGGAGACTGCTGTGGGTGAGATGACCCCAAGAGAAAAAATCTAGTGGTGTGATGTTTGTTGGCCATTCCACCGGCCCCTACGCTTGATCCGGTTGTGCCAGACTTCATTAAGTAGTTGCCACACTTGTGTCCCTTGGTGGTCAGGGGCACTGTCCAGTAGCCCAGGTAAAACCGTGTCAAGTAACAGCAGGTGTCTGTGGGAATCCAAATAGAGGTCCCCAACATTAACGTTGCATACCAGGCTCTACTGTCAGTATTCTACTTGTTTGTAGTTCATCGCTGCTGATACAGCACTGAGCTCTCACGTGTGCCAACAACACTCCTCACAAAGTATGGAAATAACAGATTGTTGCAACTGTCCGTGCATCGCGAAGTAATCCACCCTGTATAGACTTGTAACATAGCTTAGAAGCTGAGATTATCTACTCTAAAAATAAAATAATATATATATTGGTTGACCATTACATGACTTACCCCAGAAACAAAAACGAAATATTTATAATAGGAGCGTAGAATGGAGCTTTTTGAATCAAATTATGTAATTTATTAGAGGGATAGCAACACACATTCTAATTAGATTAGTATTTTCCTCCTCCCTTGTTTGTTCTCCTACTGACAGTTCCACTCAGAAACCTTTTTTAAAGCCACTCGGTTCCTGCTCGGCAAGTTTATCACAGTAAAACGTTAAGTGTAACTGGGTAATTTATCAGAGGATATAAATAGTGCGTCAATTAGTTTATCTGTCCCTAACTCTCCCTCCACATCACTAACATCTCGTCACTGCGCTGGGGTCTAGGACGGAACACGAAGAGCTCCGAGAGAAACTATCCAACCTGGAGAAGAAGATTTTGGTCGGGGGAGAGAATCTTTTGGAAAAGGCCCAACTCCAGGAACAGCTGCTGGAGGCATCGGCCCGAGAGCTGGAGCAGCGCAAGAAAAGAGAGGAGCAACTTCGACAGGAACTTCAACAGAAAGAAGTAATGTGGAATTATTCTCCTTGTGTGTGTTTTATGTACCAATGTTTTCCTATGATCCGTGGGCTCAGGTATGTGCGAGACGAAAAAAAACAAAAACAAATAATAGCCCAAAAATAGGCCGCATTTTACCCTCAAAAAACCGCCTTAATTAAGAAATGGTATAGTTATAAATATTGTTTGTCAATATCAAACTTTGACAATATAGGCTGTTACGCCCTAAAATTAAATTATAACTACCTATCATTATTTAAAATGTGTGAGTTATATCTCGAGTGTTTGAAGACACTCTAAAGCGAGCGCCAGCTTAAATGTCAAAAAGGAACTCTATAAACTATATATTTACTTAATCTATTTTTTTGTACTTTTAAACGACATTTTCTCATCTCGATACTCTTTTATATTCCGCCTCGAGAAGATGGTTCTCCCACATAGTTCTAATGTGTTAGGGATGAGAAAGGTTATATTTAGAGGAAGTGCACCCACATTTGAACCTCACTCTACTCTTTGTTGAACTCGATGCCAGGGAGCTTACAGACCTCACCTTTCCAATGATCGTGCCCTAGTTTTCATCAAAGTTACAATATTATTAGTTGATTTATCTTTCACTTCTCGTTTTGGACATTTTGCTGGAAATGAGTCGAATTGATTCACTTTCTCTTCACTCCAAATTTGACAACATGGTAAGAAGTTGCTAAATAAAATAGAAACACGTTTGGTTATATGTTAATTTACATTCAACTAAACGGTAACCCGCTTTGGAGGCCGCGCTACTCTAGCAGTAGATTAGACTACCAATGACGGGAAAGTTGAAGTTCGAATCTCTGTCGGGTGTACTTGCTTATAACCCAAACAATTCAAAAATGAGGTGGCCCAATGGCTAGATAATTTTATAATAAAGGAAATTGATAAAACTAAAGAAAAAGGAAAAATAAACTACTAAGAATAAATTTGAAGAAAGCCCACCTAGGGAAAGAGGAAAGATGTGGGAATGGATTACTCCATTGTTTGTGTTATTTGTACTCCCTTCTTTGTGTTTGATAAAGGCAACAATGCCGAAATATTATTATATTTGTGTTTAAAATGTGTGTGACTACTTCTACTATAGAAGACAGAAGAAAGGAAGAAGATGTCACCTTTGTGCATTGGATTCTTCCACACTCTTTCCTCTTTCCCTAGGTGGGCTTTTCTTCAAATTTATTCTTAGTAGTTTATTTTTCCTTTTTCTTTAGTTTTATCAATTTCCTTTATTATAAAATTATAACCCAAACAGGTAGTAAGATGTAAATCCTGTTTCGAAGGACCTGTCTATAATGTTGTGTCCTCAGGCAGAGCTGGTCGATATAGAAGAGCGCTACTCGTCCCTGCAAGAAGAAGCCATCGGTAAGACGAAGAAGCTGAAGAAGGTGTTTGGACTGCTGATGTCCGCCAAGGCAGAGCTTGCGGATCTGCAACACGAACACCAGCGGGAGATGGAGGGTCTCCTCGACAGTGTGAGGAGTTTGACCAGGGAACTGAAGCTCCAGGAGATGATAATAGACTCGTTCATACCCCTGCACTATCAGGTCACGGTTGATTCCTTGTGCTTTTATACTTTTATATTACATTTGATTGAAAACTATGCTTTATTTTTATTTAATATGGTTTGGATGTTATAATTTGGTTTGTTTTATTATTAGGAAATGTTAAGAGTGATTATGTCATATTTAATTTACTTCATTAAATAATTATTTTCCTAAGTCAACCAAAATTAAAATCAAATACTTTTGCTGTGTGTAAAATATTTTTTTATTAGTACTTTTCCATGAAGAATTAAAAGTTTGGTTTTTATCTCAACCGGCTCTCTTGGTAGGGGATCTTTTAATAAAATATATACACTTTTTACTTCACAAACTTTGTCATTCTTATTTATATCTTACGACCCAAGAAATGAAACATTAAAAAATATGTAGACCCCCTGTTTTGTCAGGGCCCCTAACTAAGCTTTGTTTTAGGACAAACTGGAGCAGTATATGCATTGGAATGAAGATATCGGAGAATGGCAACTCAAGTGTGTTGCCTACACTGGCAACAACATGAGAAAACAACTCCCAGTGCACTCCGCTAGCCACGGGAAGGAGGTCAGTCTTCCTTCTCTTCTCATTTCTCTTTTCCCCTTTTCTTTTCCTCTTCTGGGTCGAACAGACACACAAAGAAACACGTACTTAAATATATCTTTGTTTTATGAATGTGTTTCTTTATTTGAAAAAGATAATCTGAATTAACAACTGTAAATGTGATAAGTGTAAGAAGAAATGTAGAGAGAAGTGTTTGTTTCTATCTAGACCTGACCTTCCCTCACTATCACTGTACAGTGTCTTGTTATGTTTCCATGAGGCTTACCCCTCCAAGAGGGGAGGGGGGTGTAACATTCCTCCCAAGAACATTCAAACATATTTCTTTGGGGGCCAACATTGAAACCATTTTACTGTTTCTTTGCCAAGTTATTCTTTAGATATTGATAATATCTATCTATCAAATACTATTTTTTAGCACTGCATCATACCACCCAATTGGGGTACACAGTGAGCTACTCCCCCCTGGTGTTTTTCAGACATGTGTTGTGTTTGTCCGCAGTACCAGCCTCCGGACATGAGCCATGTCTACCTGACATATTCCAGTGACCGAGCTGCCACAGCTCGAGCTTCTCGGAAGGGGAAGTCGGCCGGTCAGGGGCCCAGACCATCGTCCTACCGATAAGGAATGTGTTCTTTAATTCAAGCTAGAATATTTCCTTGATCTCTACTGGGTTTATTTTCGTATAGATATATACAAACCAAAGGAAGTATTAGATCTCATAAACTTAAGTTTACCGTTTGCTGCTACTAAAAGATATACATTATCTACACCAACAACACCTTTATTTCCTAAATAGATTCTCACTTTCCCTTCACACAAATGCGGGTACACTTACTCTCTATATTAAACCTTCATGTCTAGTCTGAAAAGATTGTATATTACATTAAGAACAATTACAATCCTAACGGGTTGTTAGTTAGACACGACGTAAACAAAATATAATGTTATCTACTATTAACTACTCTGGTAGCTAACTGTACGTTTGATGATACCTATGAAATAGATCTAGTTCCAAATTCAATCACCAGGGAGTTGATTAAAAATAATAAATTAGACCTTTTAAAAAACTGAAATGTGTTATTTATAAATATATTTTATAAGGAAAACCTCTTTTCGCTGTATTATGTTTGGAAGAAGGCACGAAACACAATATGGCTGTCACAATGAAATGGTTGCCCCAATCTCCTGACCTAGGTTTCATCAGGAGGGAATGTATGTTCGTATCTAAGTGGCCCATCATTGTTTAACAATTTGCTTTCTCTCCCGTTTGTGTTTTTGGTTTTCTCTTTCATGAAGTTGCATATATAATAGAGATGGGCCGAATTCACATTTTCTCGAATCTTCAAATGCCCTTAATAATTCAAGTCTCTCTTCTTTAGTATATATAAGTGTGTGAACTTTATTTGAGTTTTTTTAAGCAGTTTTAACCGTTGGAATCACTTGTGTTGCTATTTGTCCTGACTACAACAATACTCATTAATCATAATACTTTGTATTTCTGGGTGTAACCAAACGGGTACCAAGACAAAGTGAATTTAAAAGTCTGGTAAGGTACATTAAATTTAATATGTATATAAATTATATATCATGTAATTGTATAGAGCAAAAATATAAAAATGATTAAAACAATTAAAGCTTCATCATAATATTTAGATACATTATAATAAGTGTTATAAAGTGCTATTCTATTTAGCAAAGCATTTTTATGTCAAAATTTTAAATATTATATCTATAGGCTTTCATTCTCCTCTCACTTGCACACTTTCTGTTATCTGCTCCTCCCATCTCTACTATCTCATGTAGCCTGTTCTCCTGTGACAGCTAACATGCAGGTCTCTTACACACCTAACAACATCTCTCCCTGCTGTCCTCTCTACTCCATCCAACCTTCCTTGTCATTACCATCACTTCACACTTGGCCATGCTAAACTTCATTCCACTCTTTCACCTCCTCATTCTCTTCCTCCTCCCTCATACCATCGAGTCATCAGCAAACATCAAGGCTTCCATCCTTTCCTCCACGAGTTTTCCTGACACTTTGTTCATGATCATTTCCATTAAAACCTGGCAATTAGGAGATTATTGATCTTTCTAGGGTCGGCTGGTAAAATTATCCAACCTGCCTAATTATTGGCTTGCAAACAAACGTATTACTTATAGGAGAAGAATAAAACCGTTTAGTTTAAGTTGTATTTATAAGTGTTTATTTATTGACGAATGTGGGGAATGCCAGGCCTCCACCGTGGTTCGGATCCCACGTTAAACTGTAGGTCCTTTCCCATTTCATCTCACAATCACCTACCATTACACAGCGTAAGTGCGTATAACCCGAACGGGTAGTAAGACGCGGTGCTAATAATAATATTTATTGACTGATTTGTTTAAATGTTTCTATATGATTTATCTATGCACAATATTTGCTCAACCAACATGTTTGCGCTTATTTATTAGGTTCAGTTTAAAGGAAAATTGAACACATACCTCACGCTTCACAGATTGAATGCATTCACTTAGAATAACATTGAGCACTCATTGCATATTAAATTGTTAGCGTGTATCAAACTATTTCATACTCAGATACTTATGTCAAATATAGTTTTATGTCTCGACATATTTTTGTGTTTTATTTACTTGCAATGTAATGCTTTAAAACTTATTTTTAATAAAGTGTTGTTTGTAATGTATCACGAAGACTAGATCTTGATTCACTTATTTGCCCAAAAAAAGAAACAGAATTTGCCCGAGTGTCGCAGTAACTCACACGCTATATGTTGACCCATGATGCATTGCAACGCAAACTTAAAACAGCTAATCATCAACATATTTTATTTTCTAGTGGATAGATATATATATTTTAGATCACACTCTCGGTGTATGTGTCCGATACTTTGATACACACGTGCTTAACATTGAGTTATTTCAAATCTCCTCACAACGGCCAACGAAGCTGTCTGCGAAGCCTTCTCACCAGCATCCTACTAGACTAAATAGTTGTAATATGAAATGAGAATATTCTAAAGGTTTAATATTGATCCTTTGCCTACAGTCAAACATGAATAACACGACATCAGTAGTCCAACCTTTGGATCACCTCTATCAACGCCTTGTGGTCCAGAGTATTATCTCGGGTGGTTACGTTGGTAACAATGGCAAGGTTAGAAGTTGGACCAAGTGACACCAAACACTATCGCCAACTGCTTTCAGCCACAATGAGGCTGTTGCGGATATCGTACCCCCTGTGAAGACGGGAAAGATGTCTGACATGACACGGATGTTCCTTACGAGTATTTTGTGAACTTGGGCGAGAAGTGACATTTTGGCAGATGTTACGAGTTCAATAGAAATGTAGATGGGGAACAGACAAAGTTTCCAGAAAAGCCAATCTCAACATCTAGGCAGGCCATGGACGAGTTGAGACGGTTTGTTGAGCGACAGCATAACGTAAGTCCTCTATTCTCCAGGCGCTGAATAAACTAGAATTACCACAACTCGGAGTAGGCTGTTCACTCCAAAAAACAAAATATTTCTAGATTATAAAAAATAACTGTAAATATAGTAATCTGTAGTGTAATTTACTTCACTGAATTGAGTCGCCCAACTCCAGAACTAGTTTAAGTCCATCCAATTTAATTCTACTGTACGAGTTTTGGAACTGCACTTGATTTTCAAATACATCTTTAGATGGAAAATAACGAGTTGTGCAATTGTTTGAACGGCTAGAAATATATATTTGGATGTCCTCTAAAAATGGCGCATCAAGCTCATTTATGATTTTTGGTTGACTTAACGAGTTTTGGAATGGGCCACTCAATTGATGTTTAAAATTATTTTTCTCTGAGCCTAAATAAAAACTTACCTAATTCGAATTTTTGAGCTTCATATCAGCTAGGTTCGACTGTATAGCAAAATCAAAATAGATCAAATCTAGCACGCAAATAATTTATTCTTGAAACAAATATTTTCACAGAAATAACACTTCCAGATTTAATGTTATAAGTTATAATTAACACATAAACAGTAAAGATGTTAAACTATTTTGCTTTGATTATCAACTAAGTGATTAATTTGTGAGCCAACTCTGAGCCTAAAAACCCTTTACTGTGTCGTAACACCAAGCCTTCGACTCTTTTATAAATGGCTAATGTATATTAATTAGTAATAAATTACAAATATTGATCCTAAAATATAAAAAAGTGTTGGATGAAAATGAGGTATATATTATTAGGTATATTTTTAAACCTATAATACAATTTTTATAAGTTTTTATTTTGAAGTTGGTACTTTCTTACATCAAGTGACTCCGCCCAAAACTGCTTCAGACTCGTGATTCCGTGACTCTAACCCATACCAACATTTAATTATAGAAGTTTAGGTTGGGCTGGTTTGTAATTCATAACGTTTGTGTGTCAGATATAGTTAATAGGTAACATTATCTAGTAGTGCACTGTTTCTGTCAACAAAGGTTGTATCATTTTCAAAAAGACATGGTTTGTGTACTAAACACACATGTTGCTAGTTAGCCTATGATTTTAGCAGATAAATTGTTACACGACAAATCTTATATTCATAAATACATTTGGCACGTTGGGACTGATTTAGGATCCATCTTCCTTTATTTAATGGTTAACTTACATAAATTTACAAAAAAAAACATCAGTTTTAGGCCCCACGGCAACTTGAATATGTCAAGCGTGTCCTGTAATTTCATGAACACTTTTTCTCCTCATTTGAAAAAGGTCGCTAGCTCGGCTAATGTCGGCCTTTGACAGAAACTAAACAGCTGTTGAATTGATATCACCGCGGGAATTAAATTAAGTGCAATTATTATTGCGTGAAAGAAAAATGTGCTTAAATTTCAATGAGTGACATTTAACACTCGCAGCATAGCTCTGAATCTGTTTTTTTATCTTCTTTCAACTTAACGTGAGTCGAACCAACACAAACTAGTGATTACAATTAGAAAAATTAAGTAAATGGAATTAAACACGTATATCATGTCATGATTTATATTCAGTTTATTTTATACTTGAGTTTTAATAATATTTAATGCTATACAAATTATTTGTCCACCTCATCACCTTCAAAGAGAATCAAGCTGAGTTGCCTCGCGTACTCGCAGACTTCTCTAAACTCCTCCTTTGGTCCCTGCTCCTCGATCAGTCTGGAGAGCGTCTCGCGCAGCTCTAGCTTAGTACCGCGACATTCCACTTGAGAGGCTTCGTGACTCGCCACCAGGTTCAACAAAGCTGACAACAAGTGTTCTGTGCAAGGGTTCACTTCCTCGGAGATCAGGTTCACCAACACTTGTACAAACCCCAGTCGGTGCAACTCATTCTTTACCCAGGCGTGGGTCAGGGACGAAATGAGAAAGGATGCTTTTATCTTAAGTTTATCAACACCGCTTTGTAAAGCTTTGAGAAGTGCTGAGAAGCCATCATTTTGCCGGAACTCCTCGAGTGCTTCGATACACTCCCTGACTAGGGTGGATAGAGCGTAGAGTGATTTGATGCGGACCTGCTCGTTTGAGTCGGAATTTAATAATGAGATCAAGACTGGCATTAACTTTGCCTCTAACACTTTCTGTTGGCAATAAGGGTTGTTCTGAGCGAGTTCAGCCACTAGATTTGCTGCTCGCCATCTCAACCCTGAGTGGACAGAATTCAGACAAGGTTGGAAAATACAAAATCCACCTATCTTGTGAAAATCATTGGCGTTATCGATGTTGTCCACATGGTCCATTATTTCTTGAAATGCTTCTTCACATTCGGTTGGATCATCTTCAGTTGAAAGGGAGCTGGCTCTTTTCAATACTTCGATGGCTTTAGATAAAACTTCAACTATGTCAACTGTCATGGAACGTAGAGTTTGTTCAAGAAATTGTCTTCTCTCTTCGTCCATAGGACCGACCAAAGGCGATGTTGCTGATTCTTGCCCCATAGATGATGCTTCTACAGTAAATCTGAGTAAGTCTTGTAAACTCTGTGGTTGCCGTGGTTGATTTTCTGCTATAGTTACGTTTCCGGCTTGGTACTCTATAGCAGGTAAAAATTCCATATTATTGTTGAAAGGTTATCTCCTTCCCCTATTCGTTCCACTATTAGAAGACATTTTTATTTAATTTAATTAATAAACATAAATTCCTTGAGAAACACTCACGTTCTTTGCGAATACTTATCAAAAATTCAAATCAATAAAATGAGCATATAAGAAACAAATTGAAAATTAACCAGAATATTAACCAGTAAGTTACTAAAACAATAGATAATCATAGACAATAAAGGTATAGAATGTTAACTCTGTGTGATATGACTAGAACAGGAATTTGAGCGCTAGGTGGTTGTAAGATGAACTAATACTATCAGCTTAGTGTAAAACTGCACCATGTACATTTGTAATTGGTTATTATCTTGTATACATTATTACATTAGCTCTAATTTTAGATCTCGGAACATAATGCTCAATATCAAGAGAGAGAAAAACAGAAGTATGAGGATGTATACACTCTTTGTGAAGTAAATTTAAGTTAACCCACTAAACATTTTGTTTAAAATACTCTTATTTATATGGCTTGAGTAGGTAATAAATTCGAATTAACTAACAAGCCTGCTAAATATTTTAATAGGTATTCAAAATAATTGTTACAAATTATTGGTTCATGCAGTTATTATGACTTATTTGTGTCAAGAACATCACAAAAACTCACGATACGTTCAAAGATAAATACAAATCTGTCAACCAGATCTAAACCTATCTTATGCGTGTAGCATTCTCCATTGGTGATTGTGACATAGGCTATGGACAAATGTATAAATACATATTTTAAAAGTCATCAAACTTAGTATTAAAGATTATTATTAGCACCACCTCTTACTACCCGTTCGGGTTATACGCACTTACACTAATGTGTAATGTAGGGTGATCATAGATGAAATTGAGGGCCTACAGTTTAACGTGGAATCCGAACCACGGTGGAGGGCTGATATTCCACACATTCACAAGTTGTGATTAATACACGCCTTGCCAAAGGGGAAGGAAGGGTTTGGAAATCAGATAAATCCATGTCGGGAACGAGGATTGAACCCCGGACCCTAGCACAAAAGTCCGACACCTTACCCCTAGACCGCTAGGTCACCAACTTAGTTTTAGATAAAACAAACTACTCAGAAAAGTAAGAATGGCGTATTTTAAATTTAAATTTTCATGTTTTAAAGCAACTTATAAAATAAAAATAGTGAAATAAAATGAATTGAGATTTTAAATATCAAAAATTACAGAAAACAACATCGTATTTCTTCGACAGTAGCGCTAATGCGTTTGCCAGATAAGTTAACACCGTTTCCGTTAAACCCTGTAAAGATCCCACACCATGCAGTTAGTTAATTAATTTTGTTTTCTTTTCTCTTGACACAGATTACATCAGTTATAGGTCCATGTAATTGGTCATTCGTGTTATCCTGATCAGTGTTGGTCATGGTCGGATATCTCTTATAGAAACACGTTCGACCATATTTTAGTATCTCGCACTACCACGAAACGCTCTGAAATAATTATCTTGATATTTTCACTATAATTTGATTATCAATTTTATTCGTTTAATCTTTGCTATAGACTGTATTTTAAATAATATTATTGTACGCTATTGTGTACTAGTACAACTGTTAATTGTTTTATGTATTGATAACCAACGCATAATTGAACCTTCTTAATAATATGGGGTATTGGCGTGTAAGGATTTTAATTTTGTCGATTTATATTTTTTAGTTAGTTTTAATCTATTCTTAAGTTTGAAGACGCCATGCGGCCAGATGTCATACTACCGTACATTTAATTAATTCTCGTTATATTAATTTTTAAACTTATTGTTTTCAAAAGACATTGTCTTGCGTCGAAGGAAACACCAGATGATAGTAATAACAATACTTTTATCAGAACAAGAAATATATTTATTTAACGGGTTTTTGTACAAATACTCCGCCCACATTTTAAAACGATACTGAACGTGTGTAATTTTATTTTTAACGTCTTCAATGAGATTCTACAAGAATCATAATGGCTGCGCTTCACCTCTATGAAATATTATTAGCACCGCGTCTTACTACCCGTTCGGGTTATACGCACTTACGCTAATGTTAATGGTAGGGTGATTGTGAGATGAAATGAAGGACCTACAGTTTAACGTGGAATCCGAACCATGTTGGAGGCCTGGCATTCCCCACATTCACAAGTTGTGGTTAAAACACGTCTTGTCAGAGGTGAAGGAAGGGTTTGGAAATCAGATAAATCTGTGCCGGGACCGAGGATTGAACCCCGGCCGCCAGCACAGAAGTCTGACACCTTACCCCTAGACCACCAGGTCACCCACACGTCGATGAAAGAAATGGTTTGTCGCAGAGGGGGAAGTGAGGGAATGTGACGACACAGATACGGATAATCAATTCTGGTTCATACTAATACACCAACTTACTGAACTGTTATTTGAATTGTATTTTAGCTTTATAATTTAGCAGACGTCTGTTAGGCAGGGTAAAATTTTAGATTTGACCATTATTTATCAGAGTAAAACTAAACTTATTTTTTTCAAAGCCAAATTCGTTAAGTATCTTATATATATTATGATCACCATCATTCAATTTAATCCACCTTGCCACTATTACTATCAAAAACCCACATATTTACCGATATCTCACCTGCAAGCAATTCCCACAGATGCTGGCCTTGGAGGCCGGTATTGGAATGTTGGTTTTGAACCCAGAGTATTGTATTAATTTTAAATTTGAGCAAGCCCCCCATACTTTTATCGTATATTATAGGAACTATTTTTTTTAATGATGTCACTGGACTTAAAGTTAATAGATAGATAGATGCCCCTTTTAATATTTCTCCTTTCCTATAAAATACATTGCATTCATTATTATAAATATATTAAATTTTTTTTAAATTTACAATCGTAATTCTTGTTTTTTTTATTTGAAGGAACCACAATAGTTATTGGCTAAAGATCCAACTTCCAATGACAGCAGTTTTCTATATTAATTATTAAGGAATGACATTTGCATATTAACTAAAACATCATATAAAGGCAATTTAGTGTGGTACCCGAAAGTAATTTAGTAATGGGTTTTTGAAAAAAGACTCTGCTCTCAGATAGGATAGGATATGAAAACGGAACAATTTAAAAAGACTATCCAGTAGTTTATCCCCAAGATCTGCCTCATAATATATACTTATTTCCAATCCTAAGTTTAAAAAGTATAAGTATATGTGATTATTAGTGTTAATTCCATTATTTGTGATGCAAAAAATAAAATCTAAAAAAGTAAATAAAACTGTCATATTGTATGTTTCGTGTAGAGACATAAATTTTGATTGTTAAAAGTGACAGCTGCTAAACATATGTTTTTGCAGATCATATGGTTTGACGTAGGTATACATAATTTGGACTAGTAACTTTTACAAGCTGTCAGGCAGCATCAAAGAAACCCTGGAGCTAATATGGGAAATATTTGAATATACATTCTTGTCGCATTCGTCCAAAATTTCCATGATTCTTTGGGCATCTCTTTTTATTCTATGCATTGACACTTTTGACACAAGAGCACATATTCAGATTTAGCTGCTAACTATTATTCCTGTCATCATAAAATATGTTTAGTCCCACTTTTTCTGGATTATCGTTTTTTGAAAGCAAGTATCAAATTCAAATGTCTGTTTTCCCCAAACTGGTCGGCTAGTCCTAAAATAAGTCCACCAAAGCAAAGAATGAACCTGGTTCTTCTTAGTTATTCTTCGGGGGTTTTGGGGGTAATTATCCTTGTTTGTTAGGCCGTTTGAAGGAGAACGTCCATTGAACTGCTAAAAACGTCTTCTGACATCACCTGTGCTTTCTTGTGCACTGTTGTAAATCATTATCACTTCTTGGTGCACGCGAGGTTTTGAACATTGCAACAATATCATCATACCTCACAGCATATTACAGATAATGCTGTTGATTTTGAAGATATTTAAACAGTGGTAAAGTGCTGTTGAAGATAAACCCACAAACTACTAGATCTACAATAATTCTACCTTTATCAACAACAGTTAGAAGGGTTGATACATTTGTTGATATTGCCTTGTCAGTATACGATAACGTTAGAAGACTAGAATAGAGGACGAGAAGTCAAAAGTGATGAGGATTTCAAAAAATGAAGATCCACTGAAAATCTAGATTGGAAACCAGGATTTGGAAATCAAAGAGCAGTTAAAGTACCTGGGAAGTATGCTGATAAAGGATGCCTCTTGAACCAGGGGCATTTTGTCGATAATTGCCCTGGCCAAGGAAGTCTTTAACAAGAAGAGGTTACTGCCTAACAGCAAATTGAGTTTGGAACTGAAGAAGAAACTGACGAGTATCGTGATGAATGAAGCAGAAACTTAGATTCTCAAGAAGTTGAAAAAGAAAGCCTCGAAGAGCTTTGAAATGTGGTACTGGAAAATACTTTAGAGGATCAGGTGGACAGACAAGGTGACAAATTAAGAAGTTTTTATAAGAGTGGGCGAGAAAATAAACATTTTGGATGTAATTCTTCGGTACAGAGCAAACTAGATCAAGCACATCTTAAGGATGAGCTGTCTCTCTTCTCCAAGACGTCATAAAAGGCAAGGTTGAAGGAAAGAGGAACCTAGGAAGGAGGATTAAAATATTGGATGTCTTGAAGGAAAGAAGAAAATTATGGGAACTGAACGTAGAGAACAGGGCGCATTGGTGGCCTGAGTTCAGTGACAAAAGGAAGGAGCCTGTGGTAAGACAGAGCACCTAATAATAATATTTAAGTAGAATTAAAAAAACCTGTTCTAAACAAAAGTTGTTCAGTTTTGAGGGGTAAGCCAGAATCATTTGTCAGTTTGATATTGCTTGGCTGCGACAAGGTCACATTCTAATCGCTGGTATCAATATGTTTTCAATCTCCTTCTTTCTTTTGCCGCGATTTGCTGTTGCCATCAGTTTGATAATACCAACATTTATTTCAACAAATTAGGACTATTTTATTACGATAGCATGCCACAATGAGTGTGAGTGAGAGAGAGAGAGAGATAGTGAACTTTCTTATAAAAGCAACATTTGTATCAGTTGATCGCATGGAGGAATATACTAAAGAAATGTTATTTCCCCTCGCTTGGTTTGTAGTCAGCGAACCCGCCAAGTACAGAAAAAAGGAAATTTATGTTCCCTGACTAGGAACTAACTACGTTCTAAAAATGTCACTATAGTTCTGATTGTATATCAACTATGTTAAGGGTTATGTTTAAAGTTGGGAAACTATCAAAAGAAACGGAGGTCTTGTGCCCTTTACTAATAATACCTAACCTAACCTAGTCTGACTTAGCCTGACCTAACCTAACCTAAGCTCACCCTAGTCTAACCTAACCTAACAAAAAGTTTTAATGAAATACAAACATTAAAAACAAAAGATGAGCTATTCCTCATACCCAAGTCAATGCGCTCTAATGATACTACTTTGGGCTTAAGTTCAAGTGCTATTGCACGCAACAGTTACATAATTAGAATTGAATAACTCAAAACGATTCAATCAAATTTATTTTATTAATTATTAATGATGACCTTCAACTCCGATCTTCTGAATACGCTAAGTGATTTTGAAATTTTAAATCTATTTGTGGTACTTACATGCTCTTTGTTAACCAACTGATTTTATCAGCACAGCACTTATAAACTAACTTAAATATATTTCTTGTATAAATATGTTTGTGTAACAGAGTCAATTATTCCATTGATATTCTTTGTGGAAGTGTGGTGCTCTGTCCCTGTAACAATGTATATTACTTTGTTCCACAATGTATCTCCACATCAAGACAACCTCTTGGAGTGGAGGGCACTAAGTCCTCCTGTTACGAACAAGTTAAATAACAAGGAACAAACCTCGGACTTCCAAAGGTGCTCACGTGGGAGAAAGGTCTAACCTCTTGTCCAATATAAATTGACTGGGGTTATTTTGCGAAGTGGGTTGCATCTCAACTTGTCTGACGAGTTTAAACACTCACCCTCTCTATTTGCCTGAGCAGCATTGACTTGCATTTCAGAATATTGTTTTATTTCCTATTCTATCCATACATACGTTTCTACGGATATTTTTAATCTATATCCTGGCAGAAACCTTCCCACAGGCCATTTTCACGAATACATCAAATACCTTGAGCTGTAGGATTATATATATAAAAATCGCCAGTGAAATATTACTTAAAGAATAAAAACAAATTTGTTTACGATATAAGACTAGTTTTTTAATTTGAGAATTTATGAATCTCTTTTCCATGTTATATATTTAAAACTTGCCAAATACATTAACAAGAAAATATCTCTTGACTTGCTACTACGTACGTCACCGGAAGGTAAACTGACCTTGAAAATATGATTTTAAAATTAGTTGTATATTTTTCAAAGCAATTTTCATTATATATTGTGACATGTTAATATAAATAAACTACTAGTTTTGAGAATGAGTGTAAATGAAAGCACTCTTATTTTTTTCCAAATGATGAGCGTTTGTTTACTTCAGAATTTAATGCTTCGCTTGTTGGAGCTGATTTCTTTCGTTCTCTTAAACTAACATTGTCTGACCGACGGCTTCACGATTACATTAAAGTTGGGGTTGGGGCTACACCCCCATTTACCCCCTGAGTTTGTTGCCAGAACGAAAAGCATTACATGGAGGAAAATCAAAATAAAACAAACGTGTGGTACAAACCAAAGAATGAAAAATAAATTTAAAATATTTGATCAATCTCACTGGAGTATTTTCCAAAATTTACTTTCGCTAATGATCAAAACAAAACATGCTAAACTATGTCTGATTGCCTATTCTTTGTAAAAAAAAAAAAGAAAAGGGCGAGCTAGCTGCTTGGGTAAATCCGTGCGTTGCAATTGGCTGCCCTGCTGTATTGACCACGCCCAAGCTGGCAGACCTCTCGGTGAATGTCATGGGAACAGGTTGTTCAGGGTGAACGCGGCCACACCTCCGCCCACGGTGTGCTGTCACACCTCAAGGTCAAATTGGCAAGACATACTTGCACGACTTTGCTCTGACTTGATGTTTTATTGGTTTTATTCTCTCCTGCTCCGACTGACGAGCACTTCAACAGACAACTTATGATCGCCATGAGGAGACTTCGTCTGAATTCATCAACTCGGGGCGTGTTGCGGGCCTGCCTAACCTAACACGCTCTAGCCCGGACTAAACACACTTTAATCGCGTGAGAGGATAAGGGATGACTATGGTAAGATTTAGAGGAAATATACCCGCAGTTGCTTGGAGGTAGGGATAAATCATTTAGGAAAACTGAATCTCCCTCAGTACATGCAGCCGAGATCCGAACCCTGACCCTTCAGTCACTATTAAACCAGACCAAAAGAGTCTGGCGTTTATTTCGCGTGTCCGCCAATGTGGGCCTCCGTATACTAGCTCTTAATTGATATATAATCAAAACAGTTGAACTATTGACTATCTTTCTTTATTCCAAATGTGGATGGGGGTGTTCAAGTATCACGCAAGCACATTTTTACCAATTTCCTTAACAGTTAGTAAGTAGAACGCGATGATAAATAACATTAAAAGTTCATGCAATTTACAAATTTCTGGTAATTATTAACATATAAATGTAAATTAATATTGCGAAATAATTGACACTAACACTGGTATACAATTAATTTAAATTTATTAACCAGGTAAAATTAAAACAAGTCGGAGCATTATAAAGGTTTAAAATTTTATCTTATTTTAATTTAAGTTATAAAAAAAGTGTTATTAGTGAATGCATGCATATTATATTTATAAAAAACCCACCTTAACTCCTTTTAATCTGATGACCAAGGTCCTTGAATCCACGTCTCAACACTTTCAATTATTACGTTTCTATTTGGAGGGGATAGGTCAGTAAAACGTTGGCTTCCTTCTTTGTCTTCCTTGTTTAGCCACTCAGCATCTTCATGGCTGCCCCAAGTCTAAGCGGGCTGCAATGCGCCCTCCCTCGATTTTTCTCGTCTCTCTCTGTCTTACGTAAGTATTACTCTGCCCCCCTGCCCCCCTTGTCAGCAAAGCTCGGACCCCCTCCTCCCTAAGTTGCTTACGTATTACTTGAACACCCCCTGTGTGGTCTAGAGAAATATGCAAACCAGTGTTTTCTGCTTCAACCAGAAATGTACAACTCAGAATATACAAAACAATAGTTTTACCAGTTGTTCTCTGTGGGTGTGATCTTACCTTACGTGACGATAACAAGGTGCTCAGGAAGATATTTGGTCCAAAAGAGGATGAGGCTACTGGGGAGTGGAGGAGGCTACACAATGATGAATCACATACCTGTACTCATCACAAGACATAATGTCTGATAGGTACACCGAGGACCATCATAATGTTCCTTATTTTCCTCGTCCTGATTGTCTTGGATCTCACTAACAGTGTGCTTGCTTGATATGGCTGTATTCTCTTGTACCAGGGAGAGCTAGCTACCCGTCCTTTCAATCGCCCTGGCTTGTTTATCCTCACATTGCTACTCACCAGATCTAGACGGTCGACATCTCTGACAGTTCCCTCACAAATTCACAGTTAATACGTTTTCCTGTCATTTTTAGCGTATCCTGATTTTATTTAATCCGGATATCGTCCACACTCAGTCAGGCAGGATAAACGAGGTTACAATGCATAAAATCGTACAAATATATAATAAAAAAGTTTTACTTATTCAATAAGTTCACGATGTGAGTGTATACAATTTCGAATAGCACCTTTTTATAACCTTAATATCAAACCTGCTCATAAAATCTTTATATGAATAAAGTCAAATAATCTTATTATAAATAGCTAAAAATAACTTTATGTATTAAATAGCTAAGCTATTACATTGGTTGATTATATTTATATCCGCATATTGATAACATATTCTTTAAATTGAAAATGAAATCTGGACACGGGAATCAAACCCAGGACATTTGGCTTAGTATGCCAATGTTCTAACCACTGAGCTATCCAGGAATCGTCCTATACCCAGGGTCATCCTTCACTTATATTTTAAGGCAGAGTCTGTGACGGATGCGTGTAAATCATCAACTACATATGACTGATCAATTAAGATGATGAGCTATCAGAAAACGCAGCCAGCAGAACAATGAATGATGAGCTATCAGAAAACGCAGCCAGCAGTACAATTAAGATGACGAGCTATCAGAAACGCAGCCAGCAGTACAATGAAGATGACGACTATCAGAAACGCAGCCAGCATACAATTAAGATGACGAGCTATCAGAAAACGCAGCCAGCAGTACAATGAAGATGACGAGCTATCAGAAAACGCAGCCAGCAGAACAATGAAGATGATGACTATCAGAAACGCAGCCAGCAGTACAATGAAGGAATGAAAACCTGTGCCGAGGTTGGGTCGTATAGGAGTTGCAAACTTACCACCCGCCCGGGGTCGATAGTGTTTCTACTGGAGATTTATTTTGACAGTAAAAATGTTTTGATATAAAAACTGTAAAAATGAAGCCCTATATTCACGTTTCTTACACACATTAATTACCCGCCTTACCTCACAGATAACAACTTAGGTAGGTAATAATAATATTGTGCGTCAAGGCTACATCGCTATTAGCACAGTTTGAGGAAAGATTAGTCAGTACTAACGTACTATTTCACGGTAATAGTGAGTGTGAGAGGAGTATGAGTGTGATAGTGGTATGAGGTGATAGTATGAGTGTGATAGGAGTATGAGGGTGATAGTATGAGTGTGATAGGGAGTATGAGGTGATAGTATGAGGTGATGTATGAGTGTGATAGGGAGTATGAGGGTGATAGTATGAGTGTGATAGGGAGTATGAGGGTGATAGTATGAGGTGATAGTATGATGTGATAGTGAGTAAGAGGGTGATAGTATGATGTGATAGTGAGTTGAGGTGATAGTATGAGTGTGATAGTGAGTATGAGGGTGATAGTATGAAGGTGATAGTGAGTATGAGGGTGATATTATGAGGTGATAGGGAGTATGAGGGTGATAGTATGAGTGTGATAGGAGTATGAGGGTGATAGTATGAGGGTGATATATAGTGATAGGAGTATGAGGGTGAAGTATGAGTGTGATAGTATAGGTGATAGTGAGTATGAGGGTGATAGTATGAGTGTGATAGGGAGTATGAGGGTGATAGTATGAGTGTGATAGGGAGTATGAGGGTGATAGTATGAGGGTGATAGTATGAGTGTGATAGGGAGTATGAGGGTGTGGAACCAATGGAAACACTTAAACCTAACTTTAGACTAATTAACTGTTGGGTTGATTCCCCTCTTGGGAAGAGTACCCGCCTGGAATTGAACCCGGGGCCAAGGGTTCGTAGCCAGGTGCACCGACCACTAAGAACAGTGACACTGTTCGAACCAGATCTCATATCTTGATTCAGTTTTCTGCATTCTTCTTTATACAATCGTAGAATCGAGTTGATTGAAACAGTTTCACCAAATACGTTTTTCTTAATGCAATAAAATGGGAGGGAACATTAACGTTTCAAATTGAACAAACTACAGAGTAACTCTAGCTACGCGGCTGCCTTTGAGAAATGTGGAGCACAGGACCTTGAGATGCTTTCTGTCGCGAGCGTAAGCTTGTATTTATATGTGTGACAAACTGTGTTGGTTTTCCTTAAGAGATATTATTTACTAAGGGTAGTTTATTGATATCAAATTTCTGAAAATAATGTTTTACAAACTTTAGTACGTTGCGTGAAGGCACGTATAGCCGTGTCGTACCATTTATTAATTTATTTATTTATATGCACGCTGAGTACCATATAAGATGAGACGCCTTATAGTCGATTATAAGATTACAACTCTTCTCGCCCATATTGGTGGCCTTGCAGACAAGGGCGTCTGTTCTCTATTATGATGGTCACAAGCAAGTCGGGGCCACATTTAGTGGCTGATGCATGCCACAGCGTCTGGCCACTTTCACTCATACATAGGATAAAATTGGTTTGAAGCTTTGAATTGGTGTATTTAGACGGAGCCACCTGCACCGACCATCTTGTTTCAAATGTTTGTACAACGTTTGGTAAAGTTCTTTTGATGATCTTTCAATCAACAAAGGGAACATGGATTATTCTAAGTCTCGTGTGCCGCCATTTTAACTTTGACCGGCCCAACAATCATTCTGTGGCTAACTTAATCCACTGCAGCAACCGGTGACTGTGGTGCACGTCAGCCACTAAAAGGGGCCCCGCGTAGCTACGCTCTAATGGGTCTCCCATTCTTTGTGCGCGCAAATGTCTCCTGTGAATTCCTGCCTCCGCGCCAACCGTGGCTAGCCCGGATATGCTACAGAAAAAGAGCGGATGGATACCAAGTATTGGTTATCGAGTGTAGGAGTGAGCAGGAAGGCTGGTTTCTCCCCTCCTTATCGTCTTTCTCTGTCTGACACAGATCAGTGTAGCGAGAGGTGGTCTTGTCGGGTTCCCGCCACATTGGTGCGTGGACTAGCGGAGTTTCAACAGTCGGAGGAAACCTCCCAGCATCCCTCGCTGCTGACCGGCCGGGCTGACACTTTGGACACCCCCGACAGGTAACTGCACCCCGGACCGTCTTACCTCAAGGACACACATTCAATCTATATTAGCATTCTAAATGTCTTATAGATTACAAACAAATATTATTTTATTTGATTTATTAGTAATTATATTAATGAATACAATGTAAAGTAAAAATATGAACATTATTAGAACCTAGCAACTGTCTGCAGCCTGATTGGCTGTTATTTGAAGTTTCAGAAGCATTGGGGCTCTACTCACAGCTAGCAGCAGAGTTAGACAAAGTTGTTGTAATTTTAACTTTGTGTTTAATTTATTAATATTACTTTTATGTTTGCGTGTTTCCAACTCAAAATACTATGACTAACCAATTTAACCAATTAATCTTAGGTATAAATGTTTCATTTCCCCGCGCCCAGCTACCCATATTGGCTACACGCTAGTGTGGTAGGGATTATAAAGGCCGTATTTAGAGAAAATATAACCGCATTTGAGTGGAGGAAAAGTGGTGAACCTTTTAAGGTGGTAAAAAACATTCAGCTCGGATTCAAACCCTCAGCCTCTTGTACTGGTAAACCATAATAAGTTATCTTTAAACTGATACCGATCGATCCCCGGCGAGGGTGGTAGTGTTGTTAGAAACACGTGTCTCTGACATCCACCTGAGGGAGAGAGAGAGAGGGAGATTGTTTACACGATCTTACAGCACGTATTCATACGTCAAGTCATGTGGGCTGCAGCTTGTGATCACGAATCACATTTGTTTGTATTTTCTACCAAGATGGCTACAGGACCTCACAGGAAAGAATAAGGACGAATAAGGACGAAGAGGTTTTTTAAAAATAAACCAACTGTTTGAGAACTTTCTTGGGAAAATAATATTTAAAATTTTTACAGTAAAAAAAAATCCGTCGTCATTGCAGTAGGTCAGGATATAAGTAATTATTGATGTTCAGGTCACGCATGCTAACATAATTGTAGCTGGCACTAAAGGTTAGTGTCTAGCCGTGTAACTATAAGTACATAGTTCCTGGTAGGTCCACTACACAATTACACTACTAGCGTTCACTATTACATTAATAATCAACGACAAATGTTTCATTGGGTGAGGGTCAAACTGGGCCCCCATGTCAGTTACTCTGGTTCGAGACGTGTGTTTGGAACAGAGGGCCCAAAGACGAGGATCTACTCTATTTGGAACAGAGGGTCAAGACGAGGATCTACTCTAGTTGAAACAAGGATCCGGGCGAGGATTACTCTGTTTGGAACAGAGGGTCCAGACGAGGATCTACTCTAGTTTGTAACAGAGGTCCAGACGAGGATCTACTCTATTGGAACAGAGTGTCAGACGAGGATCTACTCTAGTTTGGAACAGAGGTCCAGACGAGGATCTACTCTAGTTTGGAACAGAGGTCAGACGAGATCTACTCTAGTTGGAACAGAGGGTCCAGACGAGGATCTACTCTAGTTTGGAACAGAGGGTCCAGACGAGGATCTACTCTAGTTTGGAACAGAGTGTCCAGACGAGGACCTACTCTAGTTTGGAACAGAGTGTCCAGACGAGGATCTACTCTAGTTTGGAACAGAGTGTCCAGACGAGGATCTACTCTAGTTTGGAATAGAGAGTCAAGACGAGGATCTACTCTAGTTTGGAACAGAGGGTCCAGACGAGGATCTACTCTAGTTTGGAACAGAGGGTCCAGACGAGGATCTACTCTAGTTTGGAACAGAGTGTCCAGACGAGGACCTACTCTAGTTTGGAACAGAGGGTCCAGACGAGGATTGTGGAATGAGGGGCTTATAGTGGACCTAGATGAACAACTCAGAGCTGCTCGCATCGTTCAAGTGTATTTATATGTTTCCCCCGTAATTGTTTCTCACTCGCCATTCATGCAAATATGAGTACCTTTTATCTAGACTATTCCTACTCTATTAATGTAAACATGCGTATAACCATGACGAGTAGTAAAACATGGTAGACTCAAGGGTGACTGTCACCTTAAAGTGTGAGAGTATGACGTCCAACCAGCCAGGATTCAAACCTCGACCTGCCTGTCAGTTAACTACCATGCGAGTCTAACGACCTTGCTCTATTTAACACCGGTACAGGTTCAGGTTGTAAATCCCTCCAGCACATGTTTCGTCCTTGAGCAAGGATAACTGACTGGAGAAACCTTTAGGAAGATTATCGATAACTAAAGTCGTTTCAAACACTGTAGGTAACTTACAAGATAACCCAAGTCTTACCACCCGTACAAATTATAAACATTTAGTTACAATTATTGAATAACGTTCAAGACGATATAATTTAGATTAAATGTACACGCATTTGCGTGGAGAGCGAGTGACAGACCATTTAGGAGCCATCTACCTCAGAATATCTCTCCGGGATTAGAACCCAGAACTACAAGTCATCGTAAAACCTGTCTACGTTATAATCTTCAATCGAAAAATGACATCTGGACACAAGAATCGAACCCAGACCTTTGGATTAGCTCGCCAATGCTCTAACCACTAAGCTATCCAGTAATCGTCCCGTGCCCAGGGTCATTCTCCACTCATATTTTAAGGTAGAGTCTGTGATGGACGTGTGGAACTCGTCAGTTAGATGTAAATTATCAGTTTAAAACGCGATCCCTCGAATGACGCTGCCAGTGAACGTTTATAACTTTACGAGTGTGCATCTCATGACGACTAACTAGACTAACTAGATAACTAACTAACTAGACTAACTAGACTAACAAGTATAGCAGCTCGGCCATTTGATCCATCTGATTAGTTTGACAAATCACGTGACTCTTGGTAAAGGTAACAGTAGAGTTGTTTCCTCTTCCTTACTCTCCCTTCAGACAAATACGGGTACATTTCATCTAGAATATACCATCCTCTTTCTGATATAGTTAGTGTAGTTAAGCTCGGATTGTCTGAAAGTAAGATATATTTACACAGAGGATCGGTTTGCAGTAACTAGTAACTGGGAAGGTACACTTTTAGAACAAATGTACCCGCTACTGATAAGTCACATACATGATAACTTCCACTTACTTGCTATCTAATTCAGGCCGAACTTAGATCGTTACACTTTTATTCATATAATTTTAAAATATGCACTTGTGATATTTCCTAAATTATTAGTAGTAAATTATACTAAATTTTTAATTGAGATCATGTAATTAGTTTTGTTCATCTTACAATTAAAAAAAAAATGTGAACTTAATATTAAACTAGACCTCTACAACATAGCTCTAAATTATACTATTTTTACTTTCTCTCGACCCCTTGGAGAGAAAGTATTGTGATCATTAAAAAAAATCTAACTCGAGATTTTGATGAATGTCAACGTTTCATAACCCCTGAAACCAAAATAGTTGCTTTCACGATACCGACTCTGTCTGTCTGTCTTACCGCGGGCTAAGACTTAGCATCTGTGGTTTTGATAAGGCCTCTCGAGGGTTTTGTAATTAGATATCTAATCCTAAATTTAAGGGTAGTTTACTGAAGGGCAAAAAGAGAAGAAAATCTATTTTCTTGAAATTTGTTCTAACGATGTTGATTAAATGTATATTTAGACAAGGCCGTAGCCAGCCAATAATTTCAGAAGGGGGAGAGGGAGGATGGGTAATTAGTGGGCACATCCCCCAATTGACGCAAGATAGAAAAAATTATAAGTGCAATCACCTCTAGAAGCTCTCTGAAGTGCTTTGTATGGTAACACAGCCCCCTAATTTGTATTTGTACCTTAATTTTGATATTGTTTGAACCATAAATAAAACCACGTATATATTTTGTTCATAAAATTTCGGGAGGGGGGGGGTTGAACCCCCAAAAACCCTCTGGATACGGCCTTTTATTAAGACATTGTTTATAGTTATGAAAAAGATGTCAATTCTCACTTTCTCATGATGAAAATTACTTTGAGGGTATTTAACGTAGTGTCAATTTTCAAATGTTTATCATTTCACCGCAACTATTTAAAATATGAGATAACTTATTATTGTAAAGTTGTAGTGCTATAAAAATATATATCTTCTATTTGAAATGTATTTTTATAAAATCAATAATTTTTGAGCTATAAGCGAATAATATACTTAATAATTCAGGTCTTTGAAAATGAATTTGATTCTTATGCTCTTTGGTGTACAAAGATGTTTCTCTTTTCTCGGTTTCTCTGTAACAGTGTTCTTAATTTCACAGAGTATGTAACAGTGTATATTATTTCAACAACAATGTGTAGACCTATTATTTCGTTTCACGCATCCTACGAGTTTTTAGTAAATGTTATTTTAAGATAAAAGAGGGAGAAAGTCTGTGCGACCATTTATTATTAAGAGACGATGGTACTGGTTGTGCTGATTGAATTTAAGATGATTCCTCACCATTTCTTACGATGTCCGGGCCGTAGTTAGGGCTGAGAAAGATAGGCTTGAGAAGAAATTCACCACCATTTTCTTGGAGGTACAGGGCACTAGTCCTGTCCCCACTGAAAACACACAAAACAGATCTCGTCTTAATGATTGGAAATTTGTATTAGACATCTCAGGTTAATAAAAAAATAGGACATGACTCAGATGGTGAATGTAGGACATGACTCAGATGGTGAATGTAGGACATGACTCAGATGGTGAATGTAGAATGTATACCATGGTCTAATAGCAGTAGCTAGGGTGCCCCGCCCACATATCTGGCCGGTTTGCTTGCATTCTTTGAAACATTCAATTCCATTCAAACCTCCACTTCGTATTTTCACCCAAAACATGGTGGCAAATTATAGTTGATAATCTCTAGACTTTATTCAAGTAATTCCTTCTTTTCTTGAAAACAAAATTTGGTATTTTTAAAATCTTCTTTATGATATTTAATGATAACGTAAAACATAAAGAAATGTTCAGTTTTTCTTTGTCTGCAATTTAATTAACTATATTAATTATTAGTAAGTTAGTTTTATCGACTCATTCTAAACAGCAGTTTGTCGTGTTGTAAACTACCGGGTTCAAATGAACGATAATAGTAATAATATTATTTAAACAGAAAAACTCATAATCATTAAATTTGTTAAACAATTGTCAAATGTATTTTGCGTTTCATTACCGCTCGGCCTATATGTATCTAATTATGATGATGAAATAAGATAAAGGATGGTAGAATTTGGACTAAATAAACCCGCATTTTCTTAAGTGAGAGTGAGAAATAATTTAGTTAAACACAATGTCATAACACCCGTTTGGGATTTGAACATCAATTGGTGGGAAACCAGATTATGTGAACTTGACATTTAGTCTTCATGACCACGATGTGGGTTATCTTAAATTAATAAAACAATTGAAATCTTGTTCTAAATGAAAAATATATATTTTTTAAATAAAACATTCATTTTAAATTATTATATATCAAGTACCTATGCTATAATACAATATTTTGGGTTACATAATTCGAGACGTGGCCAAATGGATTTACTAAGGGTCCATTATTTTTGTGTTGGCAGAGACGACATTGTCAAAGATGGGTCAATTTCTTTTTGTAGATTTAATATAGTTGTTTCAACCCACTTCGGTCTAAGACAGAGATTCTTAGCCGGGCGTATAGGAAACAAATTGTGGAGGCATAAGAACAGCCAAAATCTCACTAGTTGTAGATAGCCTTTGTATTTGTGATTTGCCGTTTTTCTGTAAATAAATATGATAAAATCCTTATGATTTGGTTTCAGCTGTTCTGCTAGCCATATGTGAAGTTACACCAAGAGATTGGCTTCTTAAAGTCGTGTTAATATTGTACATAGGAGGACTGATGGTGGCGATGTAGATTAGTGGGTATGGGGTAATATATACCGACAGTTAATAAACTAACCAGTAATGTGGAATTGTTTGTTCTTAGAGCTCAAGATGTTCCGCAGCCATTCGCCTCTGCTCGTCCTCTTGTGGATAGTCTTCAGTGACGCCGCCATCAGCACCAACGACCAGCGCCCAGTCTTGTGGCAAAGCAGCAGTCTGAAGGACCTGAAAGATCAGTCTTCAACTGACGGCCTCGCGTCCTGGAGTAGCGACGACAATCTCGTCCATCCTCGACGGAAGAACGGGCCATCCATCGTAGACATCATTCTCAATCAGCCTGTTAGACTTGAACAGGAAAAAGATGCTTACAGAACTAAGTCTTACGTCGATGCTTTTATATTCCGACAACTCAATCGCGATCCAAAGATACCTGTTATTGGACCTTTCCAGAGGATTTCCGCCGACAAGGAGGTCTCCGTGTCACCTTCACATGTCAGAATCTCATCGGATCAAGATGATCAGAAAACTTTCTCAGGCGAGCTACTTTCTGATGAATCTCATCCGATTAGTGACGTCGGCAAGGTAAAGGAACTAAAGCAAAACATGAATGACAAAACCGAGGAAAAATACTCCGTGAGTAGCTTTACCAGTGATAAGGATGTTACTGAACAGAAACACGATAAAAAGGAAATACCAGAGATAATCTCCCATCCTTCTTTCTCTGGGCCACTTTCGTCAACGGAAGAAGGAAGAGAGGCAATGCACGCAGAAGAGGACTCAGTCGAGAAAGGTTAGATCTTTATATGTTTACAATTATGTTGGTTTGACAAATACTTTGAGTAACCGCGGCCCCGTTCAAGGTTAGACTATAATTAGTGAAGAATGATAGGAACTATAAACCGGAACAACTAACATAAAGTACAAACACAGAAACCGCCACTTACTACCTGTTCAGGTAGACAATTACTCAAATAGAGCAGGGGTGAGGAAGGAAGCACTTTAGAGGTAATCTACCCTCATTTGCGTTGGACCAAAGTTAGAAATAGTTTAGGAAAAACTACAATCATCAGACCCGACCGAAATTATAACTCCCATCTCCCGGTCTTCAGCAGGCCAGTCCAACGTGAGAGTGACGCCTTAGACTATTCGGCTCCCCTAATGTGGAGTCACATATAGCGTCAATCAGCTTCACATTGCTGGAGTACAGACATGACCATAGCTCGGTCAAATGGGACAAGTGTTTGTATTATTCCTCCGGTTTACCTGTGAAGAGTCTTCCTCATGTTAGGGTTCACCCTGTATAGCAAGATACGCCTTAAAATGGAAATCAGGGCTTTATTAAGGATCTGTATCTTATATAATTATATATTTTTAAAATTAATACACGTTCTTATTACCAGTACTGAGTGTTAGTTACAACAACATGACTGGGTTTTGTGGAGAAGAGAAGTGTCCTTGAAGTGTAAGGAAGTGTTGTACTTTGTATCACATGTAACAGAAACATGGACAATGAATGTAGGAGAGACTAGGAAAGTGGAGGCCATGTTAGCTGTCACAAGGAGAAACAGGATTAGGAGATAATGGGAGAACATGAGATAGTAGAGGAAGCCAAAGAAAATATTGGAAATGAAATACGTGGGGAAAATACTGCAAGGGAGGCGAATACCAGAGGAAACTGACCTGGCCACAGGCTGGAAACTGACCTGTTGTTGTTGATGATGATGATGATGATGATGATGATGAAGCCATGTAGACTCCTACTTTACGTGGCAACATAATATGTTGTTGATATTCTGTCTACTAAAATATATGTAGCAGTTTTATGAAAGTAAGAAAGCTTGTCTGTCCACAGTTCTTCAAAGAGATGGGTTTTGTACTTTGTGTTAAATATTTGAAAATATGTATTTATAAAATGGTTTGGACAGCAGCTGTGTCTGCTCTGTGAAGGTAGACGCAAGTGTTGCTCTAGCGACTGACCTTACTGGTAGGAGATTGTGTCGTGTAGAAGTGAAGCAAAACAAAACAAAACAGGGTACAGATCATTAAATAAACCAGCACGAACAATTACAATAACATTCCTAAGACGAACAGTTACAATAACATTCCTAAGACGAACAGTTACAATAACATTCCTAAGACGAACAGTTACAATAACATTCCTAAGACGAACAGTTACAATAACATTCCTAAGACGAACAGTTACAATAACATTCCTAAGACGAACGTTACAATAACATTTGCCTAAAGACGAACAGTTTACGATACATTCGTAAGACGAACAGTACAATAACATCCAAGACAACAGTACAATAACATTACTAAAGACGAACAATTACAATAACATTCCTAAGACGAACAGTTACAATAACATTCCTAAGACGAACAGTTACAATAACATTCCTAAGACGAACAGTTACAATAACATTCCTAAGACTAACAGTTACAATAACATTCCTAAGACGAACAGTTACAATAACATTCCTAAGACGAACAATTACAATAACATTCCTAAGACGAACAATTACAATAACATTCCTAAGACGTTTATTCTGTGAGATTTAAAAATATCAGTATTACAAACACGTATTATTATTTCTAAAAACCGTATTCTCTGTTTAGTTTATTGCTGCTAGAGAATTGCACAGCGATACAGCGCTCAGCTCGCGGGGATTTCAACCCGCTGTTAGACCATCCCTACTGTGATCTATTGTTCATGATAACATATATATGTACACTACAGGTATACCTTGACAGATTGCACTATGGCCCTATCTGACAGACTACACCATGGTTGAAACAAGCCAACCTCTCAGTGTAGACGGAATGTAGTGCCGCGGCCTCTTATACCGGAAATAGTCCTCTAGCGCCCATGCGTCAGTCCAATCTTCGTATGAAGGGTCGTTTATAGAATGCAAATAATCTTTCTTTGGTCAAAATTGATAACATCTCACTATATTATTAGTCTTATTTTAAAGGTAGATAATATCTTTAAAAATGATAGCTCCAGTTCACACGAGCTTATGTATGAATACATGAAAATATCTCTAGTTACTGTACTCTTATAGCTGTCAAGTAAGGCCCTTCCTATACACATTAGACTATACACAAGCTGCTATAGTTACTGTTTAGTGTATAGTCAGATGAACATCCCTCCTCCTGAGTTGTGTTGTTGCTAGAGGACTTGCCAACATCCGGATGTACAATAAAGCTATCAGTTATGTCTCGTGAACACACAAACTTTACTTCTCTGGTCTGATCTGTTCACGAAATGTTGTTTTCAGAGACGACGACAACAGAGGCCGTGCATTACCCCAGAGGAATTCCTCCCTATTGGAGTCCATCTATTCTCGGAGAGCTGCCAGTGTCGATGTTCATAATGCCAGCCAATGAGGAATACCAACTTAGCGACGGGAAATACACCCACTCATTCATTCATGGACATACCTTGGACTTTTGACACTGTCACTGACACTTTCATTGTTGACAGCCAATAAAGTTACTTTCTTGTTTATAACATCATGGGTATTTTTTTTAAATAGAGTAAATTAGAGCTTTCTTTTCCTGATAATTTTTTAAAAAGCTTGAACATGTTGCAATTTTTATGTAAGTTAAATCTTCTTTCGATAAGATACAAAAGAAATTTAATCTAATCAACGATTAGTTTGGATTCATTTTAACACACAGAACTACCACAATGGTAGTATTTTCATGTTCATTGTTGAACCTTTGTTAAGGGCATCATTTAAATAAATATACTAAAACGTGACTACAATAATACAATTCCAAGTTTGATTTAGTAAAACATTAAAACATAAAAGATACTGTGCACCGCCTAAAAATTGGGATATCTACTCAAAACTCTTAAGGTACTCGAAGCAGAATAATATAAGCTGTTAAAGAAACAATGAAATATTAAACAAAAATCTGTTCACTAAAGAGCATAATAATCAATTTCACAGACATCAATTTAAAAAATATGTTTGCCAATATCTCAGAAAATATTTTGGATTTTATAAAAATATATTTCAAAACAAAATTTATTTTTATTTTTAACAATACTACAACTTTCCTGTGTGAAGTTAGTTCGCATTTGAAATATTTGCTGAGATATGATAAAAATATCCTCAATGTTATTCTCCAGGAGTAATGAGGTCCTCCATTTTGTTTCTATTATCAAACAATGCAGAGATACGAGATTTAATCAAACTCATTAGAGCAGATATTGAGAAAACATCTCTTTCCAGGCTCTACTAAACATCCTTTAATTCTATATTTGGAAGATACTCACGAAAACACTTGTGAAGAGTTTTATAACAATCCTAGATACCAAGTTTATAATCATGTGATCCATATATGAGACAAACTATTAAGGAAGGTCAGTGTGGCTATATTCTAACATAGACACCTCATAACACGGCAACGAACTATTAACAATTATCACTGGAGAACAGGCAGTGACCTTATTTTAAACTTTCCTACAAGCTCTTTCCCAAAGTGAAGTCTGACATCCACAACTGTTTAGACCAATTTGAAAGGTTTGATCCACTTTAGTAGCGGATAGATTGTCCACATATTCTAGAAATATGGGCCCAACCAGTTCACAACACAAGCTCTCAGTTAGACAACTATCCATAACTACCCAGAGCTACAATAGATGGTGTCTTGGATCTACAACAAATAACACTATCATTTAATTTAACAACAAAGCCTGACGCACTTTTTTATCAGAGTAGAAATCAGAATAGACATAAGCATAAACAAAAACATAAGCATACATTCTCAAATCTGTATTGATTGATTTTACAAATTTTAAACTTAAATTCTTTGTGTGTTTAACATATTACAAGATATTTTTCAAATGTTTCAAATGAGTCAAATTAAAGCAAATTTGGAATGTACCAATGTATGATACTGAAAAACATAAATCAGGTTTCGATCCCAACAAATACACGAGACTCCCTGTAAGTTCTTTATAAGGAACTTATACCCAAAATTTGGTCCATGTTTGACCAAATTAAATTCAGATTCCAGAGGAATTTCACTTGATTTAAAGTTAATCCTCTGACATTTTCTTAATATCATTTGAATCAAAATTGGTTGATTAGCCCCAATGATATCATAGCCACGGTTAATACGAGTCAAATCTAGAAACTGAATTTCGTTTTGTCAGAATTTATATCTCATCTACATCTTTGACATCAAATATGAATTAATAATTTCCAGATCAATTTTACAGCTTGACACACACACATAATAATAAGCCCGAATTAAGATGTACTGTATTATACCGTACATTAAAAAATATCTACTGCGTATTGTTTTAAATCACGTGTGCTATTACAAGGTGGTAAGGTTGATCAAGAGGCATTAAATACCTCAAAGAGGTTGTTTTCTGTTCCACTCCCAATCACATTCTCATGTACACATGTAGTAGTACTCTTCCTTAGCTAGTCATTGGGCATTGAGGGGATGTTGTGGTACAACATCCACTTCTCGTGATGTTTTATCGGCTAGTGATGTTGTCAACTGTCGTATTTTGGGAAAAATAAATTAAATTAAAAAAAATATTTTATTAAAAACCTCTGTTGTAGCCGATGCAACTAAAACTAATCACGAACGTACGAAGTTGTTCTGTTTTAGGATTTGAATTATTTAGTATAATAGAGTTTAAAGTGTTAAGAAACAATATAATATTGAAATTGTATTTTATCTGTGAGTTCGTAGAGTCCGGCTCGTCAAATATATCGCCCGTTAGTTATGTAAATAGCAAGTCAGAGAAGTCGTAAGTGTTGCCTACCCTCACAGGCTGTCTGAAATCGATGGGCTCCGTGCAAAACTGGTATTAACGACATTTTAAATCTTGATACACAGTGAGTAGCTTTATACTTTCAGTTAAATACACAATACGTCATTTTAGATCAATAATATAGAAAATTAGATTATTGCTCTCTGTTTAGTGGAAATATTTTGATCAAAATTGGCAAGACATGCAGAACTCGGGTTTGTGGTTGATCAAAGTTTTAAGTTTTCTATTATATGTTTGGTTTAACTTAAATTTGGTGGATGGATATACAAAGAAATGGAGTTATGAGGGGCATATGTTTCAAGTAAAGTAAAGTAAAATAAATAATATAGATCTAAACAAGTAATAAGAAAAGCAGTTTCCAATAATTTCATCCATTCCATCAAATCCTATTGTTATAAAAAGTTGATCCATAAATTGAATCTGCAATATTAAATGGAGGTTCAAAGTATTAGTAAGATATTAAAATAGAAAAACACATTCGTAAAGTTACTGTGAAAACTCCCCTTGTAATATTTGTGTAAACATATGTTTCCCAAACTGTTTCAATCTTAAATTAAAAACAATACACAAATTATTTATGATCGATCCATGATTTCTTACACAAACATTTTAGTTAAAAACGATCTCAATAAACGACATTATCGAATGAATATTTTGATTTTGATCATATTTTAATTTGAATATAATATTATGTATACATATATATAATATGATAATATGTATACATGCATGTATGTATCCATACTGCAAAAATATGTATAGTACGTTTTGAATGGACTAGAGTAGTTTTATTTTAGCTTTTATAAATGTTTGGAAATTGCCTTCTTATATTAAAAAAATCTGCGAGAAAGATATATTTATGTGCGTATAGATATATTTCTAAACATTCCAAGTTCTATGAGCATCGGTGCAATGGTTCAGCTACGAGACACACGCAGATGTGATATTATTTTGTCTATATTCATATAAAGTATTATTTACAGATCTGTAAAATATAAATTAACAAAATGGTAAGTTATTCACTTTGTTCGTGTGGCAATAAATAACTGAATAACAGAGTTAATAAACCAACAGGATTTGCGTGAACCACGTGTTTTAACTAACCGGTCTATCTACATATTTATATCTATGGGGGAAGTGAAGTTTAAATAATATGCCCTCTCATTTGCATGGAGGGAGAGTAGGAAACAATTTAGTAAAAACCCTCCTTACACGTGACCGTGGTTTTAAGCCCCCTCCCCCTCCCAGAAAATGAGCCCAGACAATATTTATGCCTTAGGCCACACACATATCGATGGTAAAATCTATAAAATAATTATTTCTAAACAAAAATCTAAATTGCTTATTACTTTCACTATGTGAATATACCTAATACAATTCTTATAGAAAAAGAAACCTTTTTGATAATTATTGCAAAAGGATACTAAGCTATTTTTATATTATACTCGTGTGATTGCTAGTTTAACTTTTGATACTGTCATATAATAAAAATAAAAATAAAATTAATAAAAAGTAGAATGTTGATCGAAAAAAGGATTGTATTTCATTCATTTAATCAAAATAGCTTCATTTGTCATAGGGATATCTGGAGGCAACCTGGTGACTGAACGACTGAGATGGTCGATACTCGTCACCTGAAGCACCGTCCGCGGTTCGTTCACAGGCGGGTCCTCTTCTGTATTCATGTGTTTTCCCACCTCTCTCTCTCTCTCTCTCTCCTCTCTGCTAGATGAGGACATCATTATTTACATTTTGTTTGTGTTGCGGACGGGGGGTGGGGGTTCTACAGTCGGATCTTCATAGGAGGGCCATTATTCGAAACTTGACAACTCCTGTTGCCACGATGGGAGAGAGGAATATTAAATTATTCTATTTACAGTCAGTTTTATTATTAATATAAGGATAAATTATACAATAGTTCATTATACAGTTTTATTGGAAACCCGCTTCGGTGGGCTTGGGGTCTAACGCGCTACTCTCACAGTAAACTGCCAATGATGGGGAGGTTTGAGGTTCAAATCTAGGTCTGGTGTACTGAGAAATGTTTTTCTAAAATGGATTTCCACTCTCCCTCTACGCAAATGCAGGTACACATAACCGTCCTGATCACTAAAAAATCATAAAACCATATCTCTTAGATTAGCTTTATGATTATTAAATCAAATAATATAGAACGCTGAATCCAATTCACGACGATTGTTGAAAGTGGAATGTATGTATATCAAGGTGCAGCATTTAGTGTTCTTCATTTGACAAAATACACGTCTGGAGGATTTAGATCATGTTTATATTTTAAAATAGTAAACTTCCTGCCTCCTAAACCACATCACGATGCTACAGCTTTGTTTGAGCGGTGTTACTTACCTAAGTTGTGTTATCTAGGAAGTAAGACGGGCTCTTAACACAAACATAAAGACAAGACTGTGTTTTACTGATACTTTGTTTACATGTCTATTGCTAAATTAGCGACTCTTGCTTTAAATCAATTGAAGCCAATAATTAAAAGAGCGTCTGCCTGCTGAGTTAACGGCTATGGGTTTGAATCTGGTCGGTGTCCGAAAACTTACCGATGTTAACTTGGGCTTTTAGCCGGGGTGCTATTGAGCGTGAGCTTAGTGAATTAATTTTGCAGTTTTTATAGCATAAACAGTTTTTGGCCAAAAATAATCAAATATTTCCTCTATAGAAACATAGAGTTTAGTTTTCCCTACATGATAATCTCAACAGTTGTCGAATATCTGTCATGAGCATAGCGGCATTTGGTGACAAACTTTTTAAATGAAGATGAAAAGTTGTCGTTAAATTCCAGAACAATCTTGACAGATATTCAACAACTGTTTATATTATCTTGTGCGGAAAAATAAACTATATATTTCTATAGAAGAAATATTTGATTTATTTTGGCCAAAAAATGTGTATGCTATAATAACTTCAAAAATACTGACCTAAACTTGCGCTCACAAGCACCCCCCCCCCCCCTCAACTTCTTTTTTATCGCAGAAAGAAAAGTTAATGGAGTAACTTCTGCTTGCAAAATTGAATTAAGGCCACTGCCTACTTATGAGAAATACCATCTTACAGATATATTTACTAGTAGAATGGCAGTTCTGAAGCTTCTAAACCACTGAAACATCTTTAATTATCTTTAAAATGCTAGTTTTTACAAAATGAAATATTTAGGAAGACTGCAAGGTATCTTTATCTCAGAACTGCAAAACGTCACGTGGGAGCTAGAAATGTTTCTAGATCTACCTACACGTGTTCATATCAGCTCATGTGATATGTAGCCGTCATTTAGCTCTCAAAATACCTATAAAATAACAATTATTTATAATAGTAAAATAGTAAAAGGTTATCCATTTAGGATGTAATAAATATTAATGTATTTTTTTAAAAGGTATTTTTTTAATTCGACTGTACACACATTTTAATAATATATAGGGTATATATATTGTAACGTTTCCCGTCCCATGGATCTCTCCTCCGATAATTAGCCTGGCCCGCTAACTAAATTAGTTGTTTATTGTGGAAGCATGCCCACAGTAGTCGGACACGTCCGGGGGTGCGTGGACGTTAACGGTGCCTACTTACGCCACGTGGCGCTACAGTACATCCGACAGCGCTATGAACTATCCGTGGCTTACAAGCGAACTTGAGCGGTGAACTGTGGTTGAGTTATATGAGAAGAGTTTGAGTCAATTTCCCGCGGTACGGACTCGGGTGTGTGTGTGTGTGTTGGACGTGAACGCCTGGGTGTGAAGACCCTCTGTCTCCGTTGGGAGGATTTGGGGAACGAAGTTTTGTGGCAGGGGTAAGGTAGACCCATTCGTATTAATTAATCCTTAGCTAATGTACTATCTATTTCAACTAGTTAGATTGATCACTTATGATTTTGTCTAATGGCACTACTGGTATGATCAATACATGAGTCAGAACATTTTATGTACATGTTATTGTATGCAGCGAGGGGTTATAGTTATGTAAATAATATATTTATGTTATATACTTAAGCTTGTTATTAGTGTACTCATATTACCAGACAGTTTTGGAGCAGTAACTTAGAATGTTGGGGTCTTAGAATGTTAGTGGTATTTATAACTTCTGAAGTTAGGGTTAAATTGTTTTGATATTTGTAGAGAGAGGTTATATTTTTGGTTGGATCCATTCTACATATTTATGGGGTTTGTAGGGTCTGGGTTCAACGTCTGATGACGGGACTTTGGTTCTCGGACTGTGTACGGTCACTACGGACCACATCAGCGGTACTACTTCACTGGTTGCATGCCCGGGGCTAGTGACCAGAGGAACTCACGAGTGGCTGACTAACTGGACACCCCTGAAGTTCCACGTGAAGTGTATGGTTACGCGCAGGACTCGCATAGACCGCTTAGTGCTATATTTGTGTTCTTTTTTTTTCTCGCAAAGACGATGGTATTTGAATATGGACTTTAGATGGCACTATTTTAGAAAGTGACTGTTGTGCCTATTGTAGAGTAGCGTTAGGTTTAGTTGAGATGTGCACATTAGTTAATTTTTTTTTTTTTGCAGTGGCCACTCGCAGCTCCAAATGTTTATATTTTCTGAAGTATGTGTCAAGTCAATAAATTGTTTTCCGTGATAAATTTGTAAAGTAGTTTACTATTTATTATAATATAACCCATTAATGTTTAGACTTATATTTTCACTATTTATATAATTATATGCTTCACACATTCTATTCATGCTTATAACTTGAATCTATTGTCTAATGAAATTAAGACGAAGGCTTAACCAAACATTTAATGGGAAATACTTTAATCAAAATAATGTATGAATTTAACATTGAGATAAGGAATAAGTTTGTATATAGTCTGATTTTTTTTTTGGTGTAAGCCCTTCTGGCTTATTGAACAATATTTGTTTTGTTAACTATTATAGCGACCCTAGGTACCCATTTTTCAGGGTTTGGATAACTCTCATCTATATTAGGAATTATCAGGTAGGGCAGATGTGATCATGGTAAACCCATGAAGGCCTATGGGTTTAATGGGGAACCTCGTTGTCTTCCAAGCAGTTTATCCCTGACCGAGAGGTCCCTTATTTGTCCTGGTCTACCTTACGGGGAGGGGGTAGGGGTGGGGGGGAGTGTTAATCTTCATATCTACATCTGGCGACTGAACGAATTTCCTCGTTAATGTTCAGACTCACTATCGCCAACGAGGTGGCGCCCAACAATAAACACTCTCTTGGGTCGACCTTAAATTTAGGGGACCATTGCCAATAGCTCTATGACCACGCCCTTCTCCACTGATGCGACGCGGGATGTGACAATATATTACTACACCCTCCGCTATTCCTATAGGTAAGGCCCCTAAAAACTACAGGATAGGGAGGACATAACGTACATATCATAAATGACAACAGATAGAATAGCATAGTTTTCAATAAAGAGTAATTTAATTGGTTCAAATCAGAAAATAGACAATGGAACATATGGCCTTAATTCAAAAACAACTTTCTGATAGCTACTACTGTAAAAGAAAACATTGCATCATATAATGTACTGTCTTTAGGTGTCTGGTAGACGTACTACCCAAACACACCTCTCAATTGACATTACCTAAAAACACGACATATGGTCTTTCAAAATGTAGTTGTCCATCAACGGGAACAAACCTAAATAAGCCTATTAATATTCAACAATAAATGAATAGGCTTCTACTGTATAATAATACAGAATGATATCTCTTCCTTCTAATTACTTCCATTCAAAGTTTACATTAGTCATATGGATACTGCATGGATATGATCCATGATTTAGAGAAACAAACGCACAAAGTTGCGTAACCACAAAATAGTTTACTTTACTTTTTTTTAAACCTGACGTTTAATGGTTACAACTTTAAACAAACTACTAACAATTGCATTCCTGACGTTTACTATCGTCCTATAATAAAGTATGACATATGAATTATATAACTTCTCCATAACTCTGCATGAGTTATAATAATTGTAACTAAAAGACAACACAGGTCTATCTCCCAAGACGCTAACTTAAAGACTGATCCACATTTACATTAATTAACATCAAATAAATGTCTCTAACGTGTCGACAAAAGATTAAATAATTTATATTACTGGTCAATCCTCTATGACCCCAAAACAATATAAATAACGCCAGACGCTATTTCCCCATGGCGTCGACTCAAAGCTTTAACTATTCATTCTCTAAGTCCCTCATCCATGACTTTAACAAATAGTTAATTTGATAAAATAAATTTATATAAAACGTAAACATTCCTAGGTCTTTCCTCCATGACCCCAATGCAGTTCGCTCTACCGAACTACTCCTTCGATGAAGCTCAATTCAATAATGCTGTATTTAACACAATTTACAATCTACTATATATTGAATCTAGATAACAAGAAAAAGGGGTGGGAATGTTCACACAAGCCAGCCAGCTACGCAGAACACGGTATTACGTCATAATGCCGTAATTCCACACATCTTCCTGGTCGCTGATTGGATGTCTATCGTCGCAATGCAGTGGTTTACGATTCTCCGACCGTTGTTGGAACATCTGATGTCAGGTGAGGGTGGCCTTATCCCCCCTCCAGGGGGTAATACAGGGCGTGTTGGTTTCGTGCCTGGACTCTTGGAAAACATTATTCTCGGGCCGGGTTGATCATCTAATATTGTTTTCTAGTCGTAGTCGCCCCGCGCTTCTACATTGGTGATTTTGACTTGGTAGTAATCAAGTGAGGCCAGCTTGGAGATCCGAAGGTACGTGAAGAACAGTTTATTTAGTAGACAGTTGATATTGAATATTTAGGAATGCTGATTAAATGTCTGATTGTTGGGGCTACATTGGGCTACAATAGTGAAGTTTTACTATTGTAGGGTACGTCGAAGTATTATTTTGGGAGCGGGTAGTATGCGTCCAGCGAATGTACGTTGAATATTAGGTTGGGTGGGGTAGTAATTGTACAATACGAAGTTCGTATTGTTACAATAAATATAAAGTTAAAGGCTGTTTGTTCCTACCCATTTGGGCTATACGCACACGTGTTAGTTAAACTATTAGTTAATTGATGACGAAGGTTGAATTGAGAGGAAATGCACCCAGATTTGCGTGTAGGGAGAGTGTTAACAAACATTAAGGATAAACAGCCCTGAGTACACCCAACTGGGACTGAGACCCGGAATATCCATAATAATATTGTGAGAGCGACGTACGGTCTCGTCAAGGGGAGAGTTTGCTGTAATCTCATATCTGTGATATTTAGTGTGGCCCGTCTCTTGGAGGTCATATCTGTGATATTTGGTGTGGCCCGTCTCTTGGAGGTCATATCTGTGATATTTGGTGTGGCCCGTCTCTTGGAGGTCATATCTGTGATATTTGGTGTGGCCCGTCTCTTGGAGGTCATATCTGTGATATTTGGTGTGGCCCGTCTCTTGGAGGTCATATCTGTGATATTTAGTGTGGCCCGTCTCTTGGAGGTCATATCTGTGATATTTGGTGTGGCCCGTCTCTTGGAGATCATATCTGTGATATTTAGTGTGGCCCGTCTCTTGGAGGTCATATCTGTGATATTTGGTGTGGCCCGTCTCTTGGAGATCATATCTGTGATATTTGGTGTGGCCCGTCTCTTGGGGGTGGTCGTTCCTCCTTTGTCTTGCTGAGGTCTGGATCAAGGACTCTCAAGGACAGACTCACCCTGAGCCAACATTCAACAAGTGTTGATCAGAGGATAAGGTCACATCAGAGATGATCACTCTGAGACTAACTTGGAATTTTGATACATTCTCTTTTTGCACAGCGTCTTACATACGGGCTATTCGCCTATTTATATCTTACGACAGTCTTGGAGATGGTGGAGGCTTGAATATAGAGGACGTGTGCATGCATTTTCTAGGAGGGAGATTAGGAAAATCACTCTCACTACCCATCACCGGGATTTGGACACCGGTCTCCCTGTCTTCAACAGTCTGGTCTAGGTTGAGAGTGATGCCTAAGACTATATTCACCCACCGAAGCGGCTAGGTAATTGTTTGAACTATATTTGTAGTATTGTGTTGGTTAACTTGTTCTTACCTGAATCGGCGATCATGTGGTCTGAATTTCAAGGGGAGGTAAAGGTTGGGATACTGGTGGGAGTACTAAGGGCTATGTTCAGGCCCTACCTCTCTCTGCTTACTTCCCACCCTATTCTTTTTGTTCAGTTGGTTTGAACCTTTGTACCTTTGTATTCCTCGCTTCTTCCCTGTAACATCCAGGCCATGTCCGTGTCCTCTTTGCTTGTTTATTTCTCCACCCAGGCCATGCACTTGTTCCCGTAACTCCTTCCTCATCCATCTAGGTCACGTTCTAACATTTGTTATTTGTATAAACTTGTTTTATTAATTTATTCTGAATAATTGTTTGCACACGAAGGCAGCTTAACACGTCGCGGACTGAATTTGAAAATTGGAGGTGGCTCAGCGTGGACGCTTCACAGTAAGGTTGTGAACAGAATGGAGCCTTCTCTTTGAGTATATATTTCGAAATAAATTGTTCTAGTAGCTTCTATCGTTCTGTAGGTTGCACCATGCTCTAGATGGGAGCGAGAGAGAGAGAGAGAGGGTGTTTTCGAAGTGGTTATATTTTACAAGTATTTGAAATAAGCATATGGGGATATTTAAACAAAACAAAATATAAGCTGACGACACAGAGTCGTTGTAAACAACAACAAAATTAATAAATAAATGGTCACCTAAGTGTGTAAAATGATTTCCTAACAAACTTGGGAATTCATTCAACTTGCGATTAGAAATAAAGAGCGTCATCCATAATCGTGAGAGACAAAAGCCCTCTCGACTCAACGTCGTGCAACGTATATATCCTTCCGTAATAAAACATACTCCTTTAACTTATTCGACCTTCAACTTAAGAATTCAGCTCTGTGTAAACATTGTTTATCTGATCCTTGGGAAAGCCTGTCTCCTTCGTTAGTTAACACGTATCCTTGACAAGATAACTCAACACATATCCTTGACAAGATAACACATATCCATTGACAAGATAACTCACACGTATCCTTGACAAGATAACTCACATGTATTCTTGACAAGATAACTCGCACCGGCTGAGACTCTGCGGACCGAATGTTCCAGAATATCCTGAATCAGCCGCGCTTGACGGATGTGATGGTCCCTTGTCGTCGAGGAGGATGAATCTTGTCACGTGCATATACATGTCCGTATGTCTTCTATCAGTCTCAATATATAGCCACGCGTAGATACTAATCTCACTAATGTGCTAGGGGCGAGAAAGGTTGAATTTTGAGGAAGTGTACCTGCATTTTAATTAATGGAACGTGTAGAACAATTTAAAAAACACTCTCAGTTCACCCAACTCCCCGAGTACACTCGAACCCCTCAAGCCCCGAGGGTAGGTCACAGTATAACCGGTATACACTTCGTTTACCCTGAAGTCTTAACTTCACCGACTATACTATGGCCCACCCTCTTTTATAAGTTACGCCAGAGTGGAACAACGTAAGATACATTTTCTACCTTTACGATGAATGGAGCGTCCATCCTGTCTTCACTTCACTTGTTTTTATACATTTATTAAATAAATCACTCTACGAACACCAAGAGTTATTTGAGCGTAGGCTACCTGAATTATTGGCGAGTTTAGAAGGCACACATATATATTTTAATGATGAGGTGGTTTCATTATGGGATCAACTGAAAACTACCATGAGACGGGCTAGTTGCAAGCTACCGTGAGACGGACCAGTTGCAAGCTACCGTGAGACGGACCAGCTTCAAACTACCGTGAGACGGACCAGTTGCAAGCTACCGTGAGACGGACCAGCTTCAAACTACCGTGAACGGACCAGTTGCAAACTAACGTGAGACGGACCAGTGCAAACTACCTGTGAGACGACCAGTTGCAAAGCTACCGTGAGACGGACCAGTTGCAAGCTACCGTGAGACGGACCAGTTGCAAGCTACCGTGAGACGGACCAGTTGCAAACCTTCTTTGGATTAGGATTCTCGTAGTTTTACCCAAAAAATTTTCTTCTAATAAAATCCTAGCATATCGAGGATGTGCAAAAAAACTTTAAATTTGGGATAAAGACTAGAATAGGTGTGTATATATACTACCTAAAATGATAGAATTTACAATTTACATTTGTAAAATCTAAAAGCTCCAATAAGAGCTGTCATTGCCAACTTGACGCGTCAGCGAGCCAGCCAGTTCTTCTCTCTGCTGATGAACCCCTCTCGTCCTTGAGCATACTGGAATAACACATCACAAACAGTAATAAAAACAACACATACAGTGCAACACTTAGATACAGCTCATATAAACATCATCATACTTACATATATACATATCAATACATATATCTATACGATAATAAACATACATATCCTGTATACAATACAAACAATAACATCACAATACAAGACACACATGGATATAAACAACATACAATATATACAATGTGTTCGGAAACTCAGCGCCCAAACTGCAGATATAGTTTGTACGAAACAAAAGGAAGGAAAATTCCTTATACGCCTACATTCGGCAACGTAAGCTAATACCATTAAATGGTGTTCAAAGTTTCAGTGTACAGCTCTGGGAGAGCAAAGCTGTGCAAGCATGAGTGTACAACAAGTTGCATAGGAGCTAGGCATCTTGGAGCACGGCAACAGAACTTACCACAATTAATAGTGAACAACCCACCAGTCCATCTAGAAATGTTACTACGTTCTGAGGGCCTTCATTAAGTGTCCTACATCACAGACAGTGCTCGAAATGACCGCCTCCGACTTAAGGACTGCTGCAGAGCCTCAGTAGACGCAGAAGTGACTGACGCACTCGTTCGAGGATGTTTGGGAGAGCTCACACATCTCCCACTGCCCTTGCTACCAAATCGTGCTCTCAGGACATTGCAACTTGTTGTACAGAGATAGAACAAGAATCAGACATTGACAGTGTGGCAAGCTGTACAAGGTTTGTCCCGGGGAGACCCATAACAAACCAATCACCAGATTGATCATCTAATTATGGTGACAATACATTATATTTTGGATGAATCATTCCCTCAGACTGTTAAAATAGTTACGAGTGAAAATATTTCCGCTGGTGGCGTTTCCTGAGGATCCGAATGATGTACCACGACGGCGATGTCTTGAAACTCGTCAGTCTGCTCCGTGGTTCAATCTGGAGGTGTTTCCTGACAACCTGAATGATGTACCACGACGGCGATGTCTTGAAACTCGTCAGTCTGCTCCGTGGTTCAATCTGGAGGTGTTTCCTGACGACCTGAATGATGTACCACGACGGCGATGTCTCGAAGGTCGTAGTTCCACCCGGTGAGGCCAAGGAACTCCTCAACCGTTGGCCGGTTCAAGTGGTTAAGGTAGCGAGCCAACGGTGGTGGAGTTACCACACCTCACCGCGCGCTCCCCTCTGGAGCCTGCCCCTGTAGCGCCTCTTTCTGCTACACAAGGGCTTTCAACAGAGGCATAGACAAACATAGAGTGTATTAATGATGGTTCGGTTCTACAACCTGGTCACTTCTGGCACTGTACGATACTATCCATTGGTCATTTGATTGATTGATTGATTGATTGATTTGAACATATTGATTTGTTGCTTTTTTAATCTTATTTTACTGTAAAACAATTAAAATTGGAATGAGCCATTTGATTTATGAAGAATATAATTTTTTATGAACTTAATCAATAATTGTGTATAGGGTTGGGCCGATAAGTCATTTTTCAGATATTTTGTTGCAGATATTGCCGGTAACCAGTACCGATTTAGTTTGTTTTTTTGCGATATTACAAAAATGTACAGTAACAATACTCAAAAATAAGAATTATTTGATTTTACCATTTTTATATTTTTCATGATAGTAGTAGGTTTGTTGAATAAAAGTTTAAATTAAATTTTGTTACATATATTTAATTTTATTGTTAGGTCTACTGCACTGTCATAATAAACAATAATGTATATAATTACAAATAAATGTAAATAACCCTAAATTAAAAATAAATCAAATTAAACTATAAATATCATATATACGATTTCAAAATATGCCTATTTTGTTTTAAAATTATTTAGGCCACCTACACATACAGTAAGAACATTTTTTGCCCCTGTCATAATTTACAAAAAAAAAATCCTAACCATAATTAGCAGATTTAGAATTTTAAATGTTTTTGCTGTTTATTATAAAATAAAATATCTAAGCCAGAATTAAAGAATTTGTGTTTACATTCAAGAGGCCATATTTAAATACTTTTGTTTAAACTATTAATTACATTTTCATAACCTGAGAATTTAAAATATATCTATAGATTTGGAATTATCGGCGTAAAATATCTGCATGATAAAAAAACCACTATTCTTGACCGATTGTGCCAACATCGGCCAATAGGTCGGACCGGTTGTTGGCATTGACCTAGCCCTAATTGTGCCAACATCGGCCAATAGGTCGGACCAGTTGTTGGCATTGACCTAGCCCTAATTGTGCCAATATCGGCCAATAGGTCGGACCAGTTGTTGGCATTGACCTAGCCCTAATTGTGCCAACATCGGCCAATAGGTCGGACCGGTTGTTGGCATTGACCTAGCCCTAATTGTGCCAATATCGGCCAATAGGTCGGACCAGTTGTTGGCATTGACCTAGCCCTAATTGTGCCAACATCGGCCAATAGGTCGGACCGGTTGTTGGCATTGACCTAGCCCTAATTGTGCCAATATCGGCCAATAGGTCAGACCAGTTGTTGGCATTGACCTAGCCCTAATTGTGCCAATATCGGCCAATAGGTCAGACCAGTTGTTGGCATTGACCTAGCCCTAATTGTGCCAATATCGGCCAATAGGTCGGACCGGTTGTTGGCATTGACCTAGCCCTAATTGTGCCAATATCGGCCAATAGGTCGGACCAGTTGTTGGCATTGACCTAGCCCTAATTGTGCCAATATCGGCCAATAGGTCGGACCAGTTGTTGGCATTGACCTAGCCCTAATTGTGCCAATATCGGCCAATAGGTCGGACCAGTTGTTGGCATTGACCTAGCCCTAATTGTGCCAACATCGGCCAATAGGTCGGACCGGTTGTTGGCATTGACCTAGCCCTAATTGTGCCAATATCGGCCAATAGGTCGGACCAGTTGTTGGCATTGACCTAGCCCTAATTGTGCCAATATCGGCCAATAGGTCGGACCGGTTGTTGGCATTGACCTAGCCCTAATTGTGCCAATATCGGCCAATAGGTCGGACCAGTTGTTGGCATTGACCTAGCCCTAATTGTGCCAATATCGGCCAATAGGTCGGACCAGTTGTTGGCATTGACCTAGCCCTAATTGTGCCAATATCGGCCAATAGGTCGGACCGGTTGTTGGCATTGACCTAGCCCTAATTGTGTGGAATTTCTTAAGAATCCTTTATAATTTTTATAATCTTATTTTACACCAAGTCACTTCTGAATTTTTACTTTAAAGATTACTCATGCATAATAATGACTAATCAATCTTAACTAGGTTACAGTATATAAACATAGTATTTATTTTTCTTCTGTAATTTTGTATCTATCGTGTAAAATTATAATTTTTATGACAGGTTTTATAGTTAATCTGACTTGCTAAGATATTATTTCTACTTCACAAAATTGTTCTTACGAGGCTAGTTGTTGATTAATCCCCGGTAGGACAGTGGAATTGTGAAAAGACTAGACGACTTAGCTTTGTAATAAAACGGCTGGGTTTGAACAGCCTTTTTGTGTTCAAATGTTGGTTCTAGTCCCGTGATTGGGGGTGGTTTTTCCTAAATATATTTCCACCCTCCCATCACATCAATCAAACAGAAAGTTTGATACACGAGTAGGCTCAACCCGTAAAATACATTTAAATGCGGTTTAATGGATTCTCCATTTAACTACAACCAAATCGGGATCAGTTTAGTTGTTTTTTTTGTAATAATTTTGAGATAATCATTTTTATATTTAGTAGTATTTAAAAAAAAGTAGAAATAAAACTTTTTCAGTGGTCATACATCAATTGCCTTTTAAATTATGGAACAAAAAACCTCACCACAATTTGTATTCTGTTTCAACCTGTGGTACAATTATGAAGTCAAATATTTCCTCAAAGAATTCTTCTCTCAAATCTTGTCCACTCCATGTTGTCGCCATCATTTCAAGATAGCTGAAAAGAGAGAAATTACATTTACAGTTATATAATTAAATCAGACATTATGTTCTAAACATCGTTAAATGGCCAACTTAATCAAATAAATTGAAATGAGTAATTAAACATGTCCCTCAGAAGAGCTTAATAAAACTACAACATTTAAAGGCTAAGACGTTGAATATAATCCTGCTGATTTAAAATGATGCATAACCAGTTCTAGAATTTTATGTGATAAGGCGCCCCGAAACTTTCTCGGATGAGCCCCCCCCCCCCACTTCCGAATAGGTTACGGAGCCCTTGCACATGCGGGTACATTTACATTAACATTTAATTACCACGTTTCTATCCCACTAAAGTGATTAAATGTGAATTGCCTTGATGATCTATGATCTAGGATGGTAGTAAAAATAATTGGCCAGTCCGTAAGAGCACTCACTATCTGTCGTGTTTTGCGTCTGAAACAATAAATTAACCAAAGGTTTCCATGCAAGCAAGCAACAAACCCGGGACAGTAGAACGAAGCTCATGTCCTTGGGTTACTAGCAGTCTTGTGACGGCATGTTATATCATTATGCAAGCCCGAGGATATAACATATCTGAAATCTGATCAAGGTTACCATGGCAGGTTGACCTGACCAGATATATACAAACACTAAGGTTCCTTTACTATATAGTTCTTGTAGCCCTCAGTAGGACCCATAGATTGATAATTGCAAATATTAAGGAACTTTGATTTAATCCAATGCTCTATTGAGATTTATGTAATGATTGCGTCTAGAGTTAGGTAATTTACTTCAACACATAACTCCTGGATTCAAACCTCAACTTACCCTTCACTGGCTAGCCCAGGCAATACGAGACTGATTCCTTTTTACATGTGCACACGGGTTCTAGTTGGTTCCTTCCACGCAATGCACAAAAAACACACGATTAAACCACAAACTAGATTCATTATTAATTCAGGAAGGGGTCTATTGCAGTAATTTCTATGTTCTATAATGGCTCTAATAAGTTTTTGTCGAATATTTTTCCACAGAATCATATCCTAACCTTTTCCTCAGTAAACATTTGAATGCGTGGCCGAGTTCCAACAACGTTTAACACAAGTCAATCCGCACACTGGAATTATGATTGTGGATAACAGTTTTAAATTTATTTCAGTAAGAATTGTGTTGATGTTTTTATTCAATGTCACTTAATACCTATCAATAGTAATTAATATTGAGTGCGATATATACATTGTATGTTGGGTATTATTTTAATAAATTATCTCTACTTTGTTTTTAACCCAACATTTCAATATTTTTGAAAAATATTTGAATTGTTTAATAATGAACGTTTAAGGATATTTATAAAAAAAATCAATTTTTAGTGAAATTATATTGTGCAAAATATATTAAATTAACATGAAATACATAAATGTGTAATATAATATGTGTGCACAATATTTAATTGATATTTGAAAGAAATTGCTAATATTAATTACAAGTTATGATACTTTATAGTTATGAATGTCTTGAAATTATATCAAACATCTAAAATTCAGTGCATATTAAAATTGTAGACATTTGAATCAAAGTTATACTTAAAACTATGTTTTTAAAAACTATGGATGATGTATACCTTTGAATAAATATAAGTTCCAAACTAACCTCACTTCAATACGTACTCTTGCGGTAGATTGACCCGCCGTGCCTAACGGAATAGCAGATAGTCTATCTATAATCTGGACAGGGGCTAGACGTCGAGAAGCCAGTCCGAGTTAAGAACTGTATAGCGGATTACAGGTAGGGAAGTTATTTAAGATATAAAATATTTCATCTGGACATGAGATCCAAACCCCAGAACCTTGAGTTATCATGGCAATACTCTGATCTCTCCGGTAATATTCCCAACTCACGGGCATTTTATGTAAGACAAAACTCTGAGCACAGGACGAGATCTGGGTAGCTCATGCTGAGCTGATGGACACTCGCAGATGTGTTTCGACACTGCTCACCACTCAGAGACGCCTTAATGACGCTCAGAACTACTTCTAAGCCTCAGTGTGAGTTGTGTCAAGTGGGGAGGGTAGACATTGGTGGCGAGACTCGGTGCTGAGGATAAGCAGTACGGTATTATTGCCTCTCTTGTTTCCACTATGGTGTAGACTGTAGTTCTACAATCAGGCCTAGATTCATCTCTTGGTGTAGACTGTAGTCTAAGTCACATATCATGGCTAGGTCATCTCTTGAGTGTAGACTGTAGTCTACAATCAGACAAAGCTTCATTATTATTCTCGGTGGGCTCCACAATAGCCGTGTCCCTTATTCTGCACCATAGTGGAAACAAACAAGGTGAGTTTTCCGCCTTCCAAAGTGATCCACGTGTACATGTGTGATCCTATCGCCCTTACATCCTGTGAGAAATATTAACTGCACTGTGGCAATATGAATTAAATATTCAGAACAAGTATAAAGACAACTAATTGGCATGAACTGCCATTTAATCCAGTATGATTTGATGTGATCCAATGTGTATTTATATAGAAACAATCCAAGCGTGCTAGTAGCCTTGAGAATGAGCAGTGATAGTTTGTGCAGGTCTCTAACATCCTTTACCTCAATATTAGCGAGCCAACCTCTCGCTCTAGTATAGGCCCAACTATGTGCACTTTACGATGAGGAAAATTACACGTTTTTAGAGAGAGTATAGTATTAACAATTTGAAATGGTTTCTATATTTTACTTACGTCTTTTAGCTTCTTAGAATATACTCATATCTATAGATGCAGCATAATGGCTTAGCGTTTGACTACATTTGAGTATTTTCATTAATGTTTTGACCTACTTTGGTGGTATAATAGTTTAAGGTGTCACTCTTGCAAAAGACTGGGGTTGTCAATTAAGAGGAGATAGAGGTTTCAACCCTGATCATGTGTAATGAGTGTGGGTTTTCCTAAATGGTTTTCCACTCTCCCTCCAAGCGAATACACGTTCGCTTTCTATAAATTCAACTTTTCTTGCATAATTAATACACGTGTGCATAGCCCCTACAGCAAGACATGGTGAGCGGGCTCTGATAGGTTGGTTTGTATTACAAGGCACGTGGAGACGTGGTGGAGCGCTGTGACCTTGAAACACGCGCGTTATAGAGACTATGTGGCTGGCAGCCATGGGAACGAAGATGGAGGATAGGCTGGTCACACATTAATAGAAAACTAAAAGGATAGGGTTTAAAGTTTAATTTACGTGTTCACCGAGGATAGAGGGCGATATGTGTTGAATTGCTATAAGACACTGGAGGCAAGGGTTCTGTCATCCAGGACATGGAGGCAAGGGCCCTGTCATCCAGGACACTGGGACCAGGTTCTGTCATCCAGGACACTGGAGCAAGGGCTGTCATCCAGGACACTGGAGGCAAGGGTTCTGTCATCCAGGACACTGGAGACCAGGGTTCTGTCATCCAGGACACTGGAGGCAAGGTTCTGTCATCCAGGACACTGGAGACCAGGGTTCTGTCATCCAGGACACGAGGCAGGGTTCTGTCATCCAGGACACTGGAGGCAAGGGCCCTGTCATCCAGGACACTGGAGGCAAGGGTTCTGTCATCCAGGACACTGGAGACAAGGGTTCTGTCATCCAGGACACTGGAGGCAAGGGCCCTGTCATCCAGGACACTGGAGACAAGAGTCCTGTCATCCAACTCAGGAAACTACTATCTTGCAGCGGGTAGTATGCCAATCACAACTCTCGAACTGGGTCTCTCAATTGAGCAATCTCATCATTGTTTAGAAGTAGACATTTAAGAACTCAACTCTAATGAAGTATTTAATATTGATGCCTAACCAATAATCTCTAATTTGGTAAATCGTTATATCTCATATAGCTCTAGTCTAAGACTTTCCCAACTTTTTTTTAGCTGAAAATTTAAATTTAAAAATGTTTGTTCATTAAGTCGGCTCCCATCTGCACTTATGCCAGTAACTGATAGTTTTAATTCTGTTTTCAGATAATTTGTTGTTTGTTTCCTTTGTGGGGGCGGGGTTGGCGTCACTGAATGGTCCCAGATCAATCACACACATGATAACAAATGTATAATATATTTTTGTAAATTGTTTGATAAGATTCTATTATGCCTACATCCTAATTTTGTGATGTTGTGTCTTCTGAATTAGAGTGATCTAAGCACTTGTTCCACTAACAGGCCACTGTTATTGGAGTTACCTGTTGCTATGCAACCCACTCCTTTAACATTCTCTTTCTATTCTTACCAAACTGGTTTTCATAGAGTCATTCCTTTTTTATCCAATCCTTCCCTTTTATGAGCTTCCATCCAGTAATATCCCCCCTCCTCTTCACCTCTTCTTTGATTACCACCCGTTCTACCTGTAACGTTACCAGGATCCCGGCCCTTGCTTCAATCCTCGTCTGGAATATTATCTCGTCTGTAATGCAGAGTAGGAACACCGCAAACCAAAACTTCAACTTCAATACTTTGTTAAACCTAATATTGAAGATAACAATGTCTAGTTGCAACAATACATTCAGTTTTTTAAATATTTATTACTTCTTCAGGAGAAATACCCGCCTCGGTGGTGTAGTTAGATAATGCGCAAGTTTCGTGTTGAGCTAGACTGCCGGGACGGGGAGATCGAGGTTCGAATCTAGGTCGGGTGAACTGGGGGTGTTTTTTCCTAAATGGTTTTCCACTCTTCCTCCACGAAAATGTGGGTTCACTTCCTTTCATTCAACCTTCTCAATTCCTAATCCATTAGCGTAATTAGTACTTAAAGCGTATAACCCGAACAGGTAGTAAGACGCGGTGCTAAATATTATTATTATTATTATTATTATATGTAATTCGGTTCTCTGGGAAAGTTCATTGACTATACAAGTCGAACTTCAATTTAGTATCACATCAATAGTAAACTTCCAGGTCAGACAGAATGAGAACACAACATTGATCATGTCGTTTGAACATGATATCTGAAAATACATCAATTTTACAGTATTTTAATAGAAAAATTTTCTCCAACATTTTAACCGGAGGTCCAAGCTATATCCTTGCGAAATGACATCTCAACTGGTGATGTTAGTAGCATATATATCTGGGCGTGATTGAGAAACCAACAAACAACATTTTATTTTATATGTGTTAGTAAGATAAATATATGTTGAATGTAATGTATACAATAATTGTCAATAATGATTTATAATATTACCTATTTAAATGAAAACAAAACATAATATGACAAAGAAGTCCAAAAACCAATATATAACAATTACAGAATACTTTAACAATTGGTGGATGTAATTGAAAGTCTATCATGCAATTCTCTGTAGTTCACAAGTTGACAACATCAGATGAAGATGAACTGTCAGCTAACAGCTACGATTGCCATTCTAATTATTATTCCAATATAGCCTTTCGAGTGGGTTGCTAGAATGCTATGTTGTATCCAATAGCAATGTGTGATAGTACGTGAGGAAGATACGTGTGTGGACACACATGAAGGACAGGGAGCACGTGACGCAGTGATGTACATCCTGGTAGAACGAGCCACATATGTAAGTACTAGACGTGCAGGAAGAAGAGGGTTATACTAGGAAACAACAGGCAGGCTGTCAATCAACACCAATAGTGTTGTACAAGAACAAGACTGAAGTGTTAGTGTAGTGTTAGTGCTTTCTGTAGAACTCACGCTCTGGCATCTTTCATTGCTCTAAATAATCACGCACTTCTTTTAACGGACAATAAACTACAGTAGCACCAGAATTAAACAACAAAACAAACATTATAATCAAAGTTACAACTCAGAATAAAACTAAAATAACACACACTTAGATAAGGTAGACTAGCACTAAGTCTACAAGCACCAAGATTAACTATAATACATTAGCACCAAGGTTACACTAACACAAACTACTACTATAAGCTAGCACTAAATATTCAAACACCAAGATTGAACTAAACATTCTAACAACCAAATTATCCTAAAACTAAAATATTTTCTTCAGAACTAAAGCAATTAGTACAAAAAATGTGATACTACCCCAAAAACTAGTGTGTCATGGAAGAAAAGCTTACAGGGAAATGGGGCAAGATTTTCATGTTATTAGTAATTTATCCAAAGTGACAGATCATTTATAATTGTTTCTATTTGACAGATGAAGTTCTTCCTGTGAGAACTGGACTGTAAAATGTGTATATTAAACAAGTTTGCGGTGTTAACTGATTGATAAACACTTTCATTAGAAAATCTCTTTCTTCGACAAGTGACAGTATATTAAGGTGGTTGGTCTAAAGTATACCTTAGCTGCCCCCCCCCCCCCCTACAAGTGTAGTTGGCTATTCTAGTGTTCTGTTCCCGTCTCTCGCTCGTCAAGCAAGGTTACATCAGTTTGCATTTTATTCCAAGGTTAGATCGAGATTAGATACATTGTATCTAGCCATTCTACTCCAAGCTATCACTTGAGTGAACATTTAACTGATTCCATATTCCATGTTGTCATGATTTACATTCCTTGTAATGTTATCCCCTCCTCGATAAGCAACGAGCTATTTTATGCAGGGATCACGTTTAGCATTCATTTAACTGGCCAATGAAAACTTAAGGTTCTCCTCATGTTTTAAAATAGAAGCCATCACGATGTAACTGTCGCAACATGACGTGATCTTAGCTTATGCTGGGGACGGGTTCAATTTAACGTTCACCTAAGGTAGATAGACGGTGTACGGTCAAGGTTGACCTAACATAACAATTAATACAAACAGTCAACAAATTTGGACTGTTTCAAAACAAATTTCTGGTTCACTATCATGTTCACTACAATCGACTTAACACAAACAAATGAAGTGCTAAATATTCGTTTTCCCGTCGCACACATGATTGGCTTGCTGGGGCACGTGACGTGACATTTCTCCTATGAACAGCTCTTACAATATAATGTCATGTTAAATTCCCACCTTACTCATGTGTATGCCATGCTCTTACATAATTATATTCGGATAGCCTCAACAGAGGGCGCAAAACAAGTAGAGGAATAAACAAAAGAAAGAGGGCCAAAATTATATCAACAAAGATTTCACAATATTTGTAAAAGATTATTCAGTAAGCCGGCTAAACGATTTAAATCATTGATAATGTTTTTATAGAATGCATTTACTGTATAAACATATGCTTTACTATTTATTAGCATTGAACTAAAGTTTGCGCTTGGAATGACTGACTTATAGGACCAATATAAACATCTAAATGTTTGTGGACTTTACTATACCTTGTATGGTTACAATATTTTGCAACTCTAGAGAAATGGCCATAGTGTGCTGCTACCGGCCCACTTATAAATGGTTGGAACACGATTGTTCATTAAAGAGCGGTAAAATAGGAAGGACGCTAAGTTTTATTTAGGCTCGTATACATCGCCTGGATAAAGAAAGGAAACATTAACTGTAACGTTTTGAGCAGGAGATTGTAATATTCCTGTAATAGTTTGTGTCTTTAAAAGTTGTTCAGTGGATCCACGTTACTAAAGTGTATTTTAAAATCATCAGGTTGAATATCCTTTGACGAGTCATTGTTTGGTTTATTGTTTACCCATTTAATTTACCTTTTTCTAAAGTAGATGACCGATAACTAGAAATGTTTAGTGAAGGTTTCATTTTAGGTCTCCATACAACCCCTACAAGCATTGTGACCCTAGGTTGGGTAACGATGGTCCAAAACTTGTCTCATTCAGTCTCTACAAGAACCGGCAACACTGTAAACTGTGACGAGTAGAAACTAAGTTACTCCTGTCGAGCAAATGGGTAATTAGTGTTAGGCCAACAAGCAAGGTAAGAGGACCTTTGTTTTACCAATGGGGGGGAGTTGATTGAACAATCCTGAAGACATCCAACCCTCACCGATCATGTAACCACGAGGGAACTGATGATTGTGTCCTCTTGTCTTTTGAGCAGAGTAAATAATGTTCCTTGAAATAATGGTAGTTTGTTGTATTTTTATAATCTATTGTCCAAAAGAGATAATTTACTTTGTTGATCTTTTGATAATATATTAATATTTTTTGTTAGAAATGTTTTTGTAACCACAGCGATGGACCTACATGTTTGACAACAATGTGAAACATTTAAAATATATGTTCAACAATGAGAACAGTTGTGTTCGAGAAGCAACTTGCAGATCATCCATTTTAAATACAGGGAGAGTTCATTGAATATTTCCATCTCAATCTTTTTATTTTATTCGGTTGGGAAAGCTGAAATTCTTAAATTTGAACAATTGGGCCCTACTACCGACACGTTCATTGCCATGTGAGCCAACAATGTGAGATCTGAATACCATCATGTCCTAAACTTGCCCTCTCCCTTACCAAAATAAAACTTCCCCTATATTCATGCAATACAGCTCAAAGGTTTAAACGAGAAGATGTAGACGTATTTGTGAAGAGTGAGGTTGGAAAACCAGTTATTAAAAGCCTTGGTCCATCCGAGTGGAATACGAACCCCGATATTCCCGTATTATTGCCTCTCGTGTCGACCAGTGGACTGTCGATCACTTCATTTTCCCAAATATGAGCTTGTCGAACAGTTGCTTCGAGTCGTGTCGGCCACTTAGCCAGCCGCCGTTAAGCATATTTTAAGCTTGTCTACCAGTTTGTCGACTACCAGTTTATCTACAGTTTGTTATCTACCCGTTGTCGTCTACCAGTTTGTTATCTACCAGTTTGTAGCCTACCAGTTTATCTACCAGTTTGTCATCTACAGTATGTCGCCTACAGTTTATCTACCAGTTTGTTATCTACATTTGTTATCTACCAGTTTGTAGCCTACCAGTTTATCTACCAGTTTGTCATCTACCAGTATGTCACCTACCAGTTAATCTACCAGTTTGTTATCTACCAGTTTGTAGCCTACCAGTTTATCTACCAGTTTGTCGTCTACCAGTTTGTTGTCTACCAGTTCCTCAAGGTCAATGCCGGTGAAAGCACTCTAACAGGAAGTCACGTTGTGACGTCACACGTTACACAACTGTTTTTACTACTATTACAACAACCTAAACCTCGACAAGCCGCGCTCTGGCGAACAAATGAAGGTGAGAAGCGTGTGAAGCAGAGAAAAAAACTACAGGCGATATAAATATAGGCTACATTTACGATTTATACCTTGGTTTTATTACACATATACTTTTGGGGCCCCTCTTAAAGGGGATGGTAAGGGACGCGAGAAAAACGTTTTGCCATAAATCGTGAGAAACAGCGGCTTTCCTCGCGTCCTGTTGCGACCCACCTTAACAAATACAAATTACTTTGTTTGGGGGTTAACCCTCTGGAACGCCGAGTGTGGTTCTTTGATCACTTACTGATTGTACTTGTAGTTTTTTAATTTCACACTCTCATGTCACCATTATCTGAGAGACTAATTAAAAAACAACTTATTTTTCCCAATATGTCTTGATACCAGCCATGGAAACCTTCGTCTTCCTATAATGTGATAGTATTTAACATAAAATTTAGAGAAAATGATCCCACATTTGCGAAAAAGTAGGATGGGAATCTATTTAGAGGGATCCGTCATCGGAAAACTCAGCCTGGATACGAACCCGACTCCTCTATGTGTGACTATATGTGATTGACGTTGTGGATTTAAACTGCATTGGTTTTTATAAAAATAAGAAGAAAAGAAACACATTTCTATGAAAATGGTCCACAGAGCCCGACGGAAGTGTCCTTGGGTCAGAGTGAGACTGGCTGCCTACCCACCTATCTTCAAGGGAACCAATGACGGAAACTGAGAAACATCGATAACTTCCAGGATTCCTGCTTTAGTTAAGATATGGTTTGTTATTTATAAATTAGCTAAACACCAACACTAAGGTGAAAGTACAATGTATCGAAATGTTTCCATGTGATTAAAACCTTACATTTTAGTTTTACAACCTAAAAGTTATATTTAACGATGAAATTATTTCCTTTAAAACAAACCCCTGAGAAGTTCTAGAAAATTGCATTCAAAAAGTTTTAGGCTCAGAGGGGCTAGACTTAGACTATCTCATAATAGAATTTCTGGGACTACCACAACATACTTTATATTTTCAAAAGCATCAACAAGGTCGAGTTTTCAAAACTTTTTTAATGTCAATACTAAATAATTATGGAGTTTTTATTTAAAAATAAATCCAATTTTATTTTAATTATTCACTTCTCTGAATGTGATGTTTGATTCCAGCACTCTATCTCACAATGAAGTCAAACTGAAGCTCAGCTTTATGTTATGATCTATTTTAAGATTCAAGGTTGACCAAAGTCGTTTAAAAGATAATGAAAACTTTCACACCTCACGATCAATCAATTTTAATGTGTAGCATGAATTTTAAAAGGAAATGATTAAGCAATTACAAGGTCATTCTACTAAGGCCGCTTACCTTCTGGTCAACACAATTAGTTTGGAACAACTGCTTCGGATAAGCATTCGATACAACAGGATATCTTCATCAGATAAAACAAGAAATCCACGAAACAAAACCAAATTTCCCAGCTAAACAACAAAACATGATTTTCCTGACAATTTCAGTCCTTTCCAATAATATTCCATTTACCGGTACTAATGTCTCCATTGTGCTACTCCATTTTAGAATGATCGTCCACAAGTGGATGTTGCTGCACAGACTATGTAATCATTTATAGTCTACTTTGATCTCTTCTGGCATAATTATATAAATCACAAAGATATTCAAAACATAAACCAAAAACTGTGATGGACTGCAGGACTTTGGAAACGTAGAACATTAGTAAATCGCGCATGCGCAGATCGGGGTTTTCTTCAAACTTTTCCATCTGACAATGAGGGCAACTAAACTTCATCTGACATTGTGGGCAACTATACTTCATCTGACGATGTGGGCAACTAAACTTCATCTGACATTGTGGGTAACTAAACTCCATCTGACATTGTGGGCAACTATACTTCATCTGACAATGTGGGCAACTAAACTTCATCTGACAGTGTGGGCAACTAAACTTCATCTGACAGTGTGGCAACTAAACTTCATCTGACAATGTGGACAACTATACTTCATCTGACAGTGTGGGCAACTAAACTTCATCTGACGATGTGGGCAACTATACTTCATCTGACAGTGTGGGCAACTAAACTTCATCTGACGATGTGGGCAACTATACTTCATCTGACGGTGTGGGCAACTAAACTCCATCTGACATTGTGGGCAACTATACTTCATCTGACAATGTGGGCAACTAAACTTCATCTGACATTGTGGGTAACTAAACTCCATCTGACATTTTGGGCAACTAAACTCCATCTGACAATGTGGGCAACTAAACTCCATCTGACAATGTGGACAACTAAACTCCATCTGACAATGTGGACAACTAAACTCCATCTGGCATTTTGGGCAACTAAACTCCATCTGACATTGTGGGTAACTAAACTCCATCTGACAATGAGGGCAAATAAACTCCATCTGACATTGTGGACAACTAAACTTCATCTGACAATGTGGGCAACTAAACTTCATCTGACAGTGTGGGCAACTAAACTTCATCTGACAATGTGGGCAACTAAACTCCATCTGACAATGTGGGCAACTAAACTTCATCTGACAGTGTGGGCAACTAAACTTCATCTGACAATGTGGGCAACTAAACTTCATCTGACAGTGTGGGCAACTAAACTTCATCTGACAGTGTGGGCAACTAAACTTCATCTGACATGTGGGCAACTAAAACACTTCATAACTGACAGTGTGGGCAACTAAACTTCATCTGACAGTGTGGGCAACTAAACTTCATCTGACAATGTGGGCGACTAAACTTCATCTGACAGTGTGGGCAACTAAACTTCATCTGACAATGTGGGCAACTAAACTCCATCTGGCAATGTGGGCAACTAAACTTCATCTGACAGTGTGGGCAACTAAACTTCATCTGACAATGTGTTGGTTTTGTTTCGAGTGGATATGCTGTCTAGTATGTCCCAATCGAGCAACAATACACTTTTATGGTGGGGCTGTAGGGGAGGTGGGAAAAGATATGTGTTTTTGTGGTTTTTATAGCAAAATATTTTTTGGTTAAAATAAATAAAATATTGCTCCAGTTCCAACATAAAGTTTAATTTTCTTCACACGGTGATATCAACAATTGTTGAATAAATGTTGTGGCCATAGTGGCATTGGATCACAAGCTTTTTAAATGAAGAAAAGAAGTTGTCATTAAATTACAGGACACCCTCAACAGATAATCAACAATTGTTGATATCAACACGGGGAGAAAATTAAGCTCTATGTTTGTACTGGAGAAATAGTTGATTTACTTTCACCAAAAAACACTGAGCACTTCTCGCGTCCCCTACAATCCCCCTTAAACTGTGAAACAATATCTATTATTGAATTTGCACAGAATAAAAGGTTTTAGTGTAAATTCCATTTTGGATTAACTAAATACATTTTTCATAGATATAAAACAATAAAATTCTAATTTTCCATATAAATTTAGAAGAAATAGTATACAGATAACTCTTTCTCTACACATTTAATATATATATATATATATATATTAATATATATATAAATATAATATATATATATATATATATATTAATATAATATCGTTATGTTTCCATATAAAATTTCCATACCACTATATTTTAAAAAATGATTAGCTAATTGCTAGATTTATGACAGCTATGTTTTAAAAAAAATGGCGCTTGAGATTCAATTAAAATCTAACCAGGGCTAAACTTAATTGTTTTTAGCTGTATAAGATGATGTGATGCTAAATTCTACTATTCAGAGCAGAGAATAACACAAACTTTACTGTTTTCTGAAGCAAAAGAGTTATTTAACCAATTAATTCTGAATGTTTTTAAACCCCATATTCATCTATTTTAGATATTCAACCATTCAACGGTTAACTCGAACAAAATATTACAGTATATAACTTTGTTTTTCATACATACCTTAACAATCCCGTATTAATCCAAAGATTTCCAGAAATACATCCGACCAAATCTTCCTCCACAAGATATTCATTCTTCCATTCCCTAGAGTTTCCATAAAAACAAAATTCGCGCTCAAAAGTCTTTTCCGTTATACTTTCAACCATAGTTATATTATTTTAACGTGCTTACAATAATGATGATTGTTAGAAAGGTTTATCTGTATTCAGAGCCTTAGAAGCCAGTTGTTGTCAATATGACAGAGGACAGCTATCTATCTATACAATGTATGTGAAGACAAGGCCTCCTCTATCATTCCCAGCAGCCGTACAGTCAACCCTACAAGAAACCAACGCCACCTTGAAGCCACCTCCGTCCGCCCCACTCTAAAACAGTGAAGTGACTTTTCAGGTATCCACAGGTACTAAGGAAGGAAAAGATAAAAAATAAAAAAATGGATGAGAATTAAAAAAAAAACGGTGGTGAGAAAGAAAATGGCGGAATAAGTTTTCTATATTTAGAAAAAAAACACAACAAAAGCGACCAAGTATTTGGTGTTTCTGTCTATAAAATAAATAAAAGAGGTAGAAAAGACGAAACTAAAATAAGCGCGCCAAACATGTCTCCCCAGCCCTAGCGAACATGTCGGATCTACCTCGCTGCCGAACAGAAAGGTAATATAAAAACAAACAAAAAAGTCATCAAATAATAAATAGTAAAAAGAAAAGAACAATTCAAGAACCGACAACCGGTTTTTCTTCGCGGTCTTGAAATGGCCTCGAGGGTTGAGCACAGCAACACGAACACACGATAAAACAGAGAGGGGAAAACTGGATAAAATGAGACAGAGAGTAATAAAAAAATAACAGTGGGGGGGGGGGGGGGGGGAATTAAGGTGGAAGAAAGATATAGAAAATATATACAAAGAGCATTTCCACGAGCGATTTTAGCAGAGCGACTGCCCATGTTTTCTTCTAATATTTCAACAATAAAATGATCGTCTTTGATGAAGTACTTGCATTTGTTTAGTAACATATCCAAGTATTTTCACATGCCAGTAAACTACTTTAGTAGATTATGTTGAGTCCTAAACCGCCGGTAGTATCTGTTTCTCTCCAATAAACAACCACACTTCTCAACTCTTGTTGGCATGGTATTATTTAAAAATGTAATCTAATCCTGCAATGGCCGGCCTAGTATAACACGGATCTCCTTATAAAGAGTCACGTATTTCCGCAGCTGTTGAAACACACCGATTAAAACAATGTATCTCCAAGCAGCGCTGGGAGACACCCCCCGTGGAAAAGGGGCTCTTGAGAGCCCAGTAACAACATTTTCAACTGTAGACTAGTTTATTTATGTCCTTGTCTCATTGAAAATAAAGGGCGTCGCTAAAAAAAGAAATAATAATGAATGCCTTTGCTCGTGTGCAGCGAAGCAATTCAAAGCAGACATTTTCTTGACAAAAGCTTCGTTTTATAAATTGCTGAAGAAAAGACAGTGACGAGAAACTACAAGAAAATATATTGGGTAAAAAAATACAAATTTTCATGAGAATGACCTTTTCTGAAAGCTATAAAAGCTACTAGAACTACTTTGAAGTAATTTCATCTGACCTGCAGCTATTACTTCTGATAGATATTTTCAATGCCTATAAATTATCACTTATAAAATAGTAGAATTGTATCCATTTTGGCAGCAAAAAAAAGTTTGTATTTCTTCCTGTGGAAATTTGACTATGTATTCTGGGTTATTTGTCTTATGGATAAATTATTAATTACATTTTTGCTGCAAGGAAAACAGAATTAACAATAGTAATTTCCAGGTTAGTTCTACATCTCTGTGTCCCACAGAAATAATACCAACCATAAGGTTAAGTTGATAACTTCTGACTGTTGGTCTTCTAACAAGATAAAAACAGATACATTGTTTGTATAGGGCATTGTTGTATGTTTACATTGATGGTGTAGGAATGAAGAAGGTAGAATATAGATAATTGCACCCGAATTTTCGTGGGAGAAAACATTTAGGAAAAAAGCTTAATCCAAATGAACGGGATTTGAATCTAGACCTCCCCATCACTAGAATACTCCCAATGGTGGGTCAATATTATTTGGTTTGTGTTTGGAATTAAAGAAATATACAAATTTATTTTTTATTATTCTAGATATTTAAGAATATTTTTAAAGGAATGATAGTCGATATCATATCTAACATATCCTAGTCTCCTTCCTCTAACAAAACGATATCTACATCTAACAGTAAGATCAATCAGTGGACTACTGATATGTTTTGACAAATATGTCCAAACATTTTCAACATACAAATATAGTGAATATAATGACATGTGTTAATTTTACTGTATGGTGCTATTTAACGTGAATAATTTCCTCCGGGCTGGAAACGAACCTACCACATGTCACCAGGCTCTGTTCGAAGGTTCGAACCCACGTACCAAGCCTCAGTGTCTCTGAAGCTCGCATCCTACCCTAGCGTTGAAATTCCTCAGGTTGGAAATCACGTGACCTTGACTGTGTCCAGACAACCGCGCGTGCGCGGCCAGCCGAGACTGTGCCAGGTGAGTGAAACAACGAGCTAACGGACACTAGCTAGGAGCTAGGGTAGGAACTTCATAGAAAGGACCTTCAACCAAATACAGACAACATTGATAATGTGTACCACCCAAGGGGTGTAGTCGGGGGAGGGGGCACTACTTTATAAATAACACTTGTTTATAAAACTGTAAATACACTATTGTTTGGTTTTTTCACTTAATAGATATCCACCCAAGGATACATATTCATAAAAGAAAATATTCTAGTAATAAACTTTATTTACATCGAAATTGTTTCATTGCAAAAAGATAGGTTTTCCCTTCCTAATCTACACACATCTTATTGTAATAAAGTTGTACATTTGTTTATATTAGTCGAGGGAGGAGTCTGTTAGAACTGACAGCGTGAGAAACTAAGGTTAGACCTGTGTTTCTAGGGTTTTCATGAGGATACCACGAGGATATAGATTCATAGCCTTAGAATGAAGAGAGTTTCCCACGGAGCGAAAAGAGAAAGAACTAATTTCCTTGAAATCAACTAAAAATATTTGTATTAAGGTTCGTATCCAGGCTCTGGTTAGCAAACAAATATATCCTTGCTATAGATAAAGGGATGTTTTTTATTGTTTTCTTTTTTACATTTTACCAAGCTGTACATTTGTATTTATTTTTAATTGTGAACTAAAGTTATTTATATCAGCTGGATATTTGTATTTAGTTTTAATTTAGACAGTTAACTTATTGCTAAGCTTAGTTTGTCTAAATGCAGTTAAAACATGCATTTAATTATGTTATATTGGATGTTATTCCCCTGTCAAGAATCCTAATTCTGGTTTGGCGGGGGTGTTTGGGGCTCATCTTTATTGGGAACAATAATAAAAACAAATTGTTTTTGGTAATCTATCTTTAAATATTATAATAAAACTACATTTGCTCTATATGGGCTGTGGGGGGCCCTATGGAATATTAGCCGAGAGCCTGAAGATGAGCCAGGCTGACGCTGTTTCAACCTAAAATGCAAAATGACTAATATTTAAACAAAAACAATAATTATTATATTCAACATAAATTCAATTCTTGTGTAAGCCATTTTTGATCAACCATCTCTAATTTTGAAATTACAATCTCAAAATCGCAATCAGCGACCTAAAAAAAACCCTATCACCTTACCCTTATCACTTTGATTTTTTTAGTTATAACATTTTCAAATTTATTTTGGATAGAAACTAGATTTTTTTTAATAAAAAAAAGAGTAATCAAACATTGTTGTTGGTGAGAATAAATGTGGTCCAGTTTGTTGATGGCCTCTCAAATGAAGGGCGGTCTCCCCAAAGGATGTAGACCGAGTTGGCGCCAGGCAGAGTCCAACCAACTAACTCCATCACGACATTGTGACATTTACTGAGCTCACCACTTCCAGTAGAGTTGGTGAGCAGCCAGCCTAACATGGAGAAGGCCAAGGTCACATGGAGCGACTGAGACAGAGATAGCGGCCATAACCAGCTCTCTCTCTCTAGAAACAAAACAACCAGCAGGGCAGCCCTGGCTACGAACTGGTTCTCATGTAAAAGTAATCTTCCACGTTGGGAATTATGAACTTAACTGAGCTATGAAGTTTATAGTTTTAAGTGTTCTTTGAACACCCAGGGGCATCCACTCCCCCCCCTCCCCCCCCCCCCCCCCCAATGTTGGTTAGAAGCTTGAAAGTTGAGAATTTTGTGAGATTCGAAACCTTGAGTTGGAAAATTCTAGGCTTATTCTGTACCCCATTACTTTCTATTATGAAAGTCCTAAACCAAAATCCTGTACAGACAAATTTAAAATTTCCCAACTGTTAATCCCTACTCTACAAAAAATCCCAACTTCAAAAATCATCAAACATTGATAGGATATTCCTTGTTTAGTATATTGTAGAGATCTCAGTTAATCAAGTAGTCTAGTAGTGCCGTTGTCAGAAGACAAAGACAACGGCCGGTTAGTGTACGCCGAATGTGATATGGAAACTAATCATAACGGAACATGAGCTGCCCAGTAGCAAAATTTCACTCAGACAGCAATGCTTCAAGTGGCAGCCAATGTTTTGTTTATTGTTTATTGTTTTTAGTTGTGAGTTTCGTGACTGCTAGACTGTCACAGTTTTATGATTCAAATTATCATATGTTGTACAGTCAATGCCTTAATTAGGGCTTATAAGAGTTTATACAAATTTTGCACAATTTTTTTTCAGTTTATATTATAAACATTTTCTGTGTGACGTTTTGAGCTATTAAGCTATGTTTTGTACAAACGAATAACATTTCTAGATCTCCCCAATTTACTTCAAACTTTTGATGAAAGCAAAGCAAGACGTTATAGATTTAAGATTAAAAAAATTATTCAGAAAAATTGGTTATTGGTATAAGTTGTTAGTTCTTTTTAACCCAAATAAAAATATACAAGAATTAAAAAGATTTTTTCATTTCTTAAGAAAATTGTTTTCGAAGCATAATCTATAAAATAATAATACTATTTGTTATTTGAGAATGGGGGGAGGGGGCAGCATTTCTTTTGCACTGCCTGGGTTTCGTGGACGCTTGCTGCGGCTCTGATGCCACTGTACAGAGGATGATGAAAGCCTTTCAGAGTTGACGTATGTAATAATTTTATTCCCACCATTGTGGCGAAATGAGTTTCCATTTTTCAAATAGTGGACTTCCTATGGAAATCATACTTCACACAAATGCGGTAGGGATTAGGATAGTAGAATTGTGTTAGGTAGAGTGCCAATGGCATGGAAAGCAACGAATTAAAGTTGACCTCTAACTTACTGACAGTCATATAAGTAAAAGTACCTTCCTATTTAAAGTGGACTGTACCATCGCTTTGCAATAATGAAGGATCTACAGTACATTTTATATTCACAGGTACAGATTTTCATTTAGAAATAATTTTTTAATCAAAAGTTCACAACCTTAACATATTCCAACTAAATGTATCCACATGTGTTAGGAAATCTTCTCACACGCCTGGGTGATCATTTATTTATTTTTCTAGTTGTTGACAACCGAGCCCTTTTGTTCACAGCCCTCCCCCCCTATTACAAATAATTGTGAAACGGAGCTTCGAAAATACTCTCTATCTCTCTCCCTTGGTCCTAGAACGAATAGAGCAGTGTGTAGCTAAAGAAAGAAAGAAAGATAAAATAACATACTAGAATGATTTCCTCTGAAAATATGCTCAAAAAGAAGGTTCCTTTATCCAGTTGTTCCACAACCTTCCAGAGGAATGGTCCAGGACGCGTTAAGCTGCTGTATCTAAAATTATTCTTAATAAACTCGATTTAAATTAATAAAAGGTAAATTTCAACAAACTAATGTATTTTATATATGTAAATAATATCGATACCAAACCTATATAATTATCACGATGAACTCCAACCCAGGACTCGCAAAGAAGAGAATCATTCTAACCCCTCCAGTCCCACCTCACCATTTGGCTTGACAACGAGGACACCCTGGGAGGATCATACTAACCCCTCCAGTCCCACCTCACTATTTGGCTTGACAACGAGGACACCCTGGGAGGATCATACTAACCCCTCCAGTCCCACCTCACTATTTGGCTTGACAACGAGGACATCCAGGAGGATCATACTAACCCCTCCAGTCCCACCTCACCATTTGGCTTGACAACGAGGACATCCAGGGAGGATCATACTAACCCCTCCATTCCCACCTCACTATTTGGCTTGACAACGAGGACATCCAGGGAGGATCATACTAACCCCTCCATTCCCACCTCACTATTTGGCTTGACAACGAGGACATCCAGGGAGGATCATACTAACCCCTCCAGTCCCACCTCACCATTTGGCTTGACAACGAGGACATCCAGGGAGGATCATACTAACCCCTCCATTCCCACCTCACTATTTGGCTTGACAACGAGGACATCCAGGGAGGATCATACTAACCCCTCCAGTCCCACCTCACTATTTGGCTTGACAACGAGGACATCCAGGGAGGATCATACTAACCCCTCCAGTCCCACCTCACCATTTGGCTTGACAACGAGGACACCCTGGGAGGACTCTCCGAAGAGCAACCAAACCAGCCTCTCTACAACGTGGCGGGGATTACCTCACAGCGTGACGTGGAAGTCAAAGATGGCGGCTCTCATGTCCGACAACTCGAGCTCATACTGGTAGGGTTTCATTTTAACACTAATACTAGCACTGAACTGGTTTGAACACTTTTAATGACCACATTTTCTCGTGAGGCTAAGCGTTCTATTCCCATTCTTTTCTCTTTGTCTCCTCACTAGACTAGCAAGTAGTGGTGGTGTCAACTTGTTGACTATATTCTGACATAAATACTCTCACAGGGGGATCCAAGATGGTTGGCCCGACCCCTGTCTGAACATGTCTGAACCTGTGTGGACATATATAAGTTTGAACCTGTTCGATCTTAATCGTTCATAGCCAATAATAGCTGATCATAACTCATTATTACCGATCATTACAGATCTTAACCGATTATAACCGATCATTACCAATCATAACTGGTCATAACTAATAATATCTAAGCCTGTCAGGATATATTGACGTATGCAATTCACTCCCATTTTATTACTTTTGCCGCTCATCACCCTACTCCCTAGCAATCACCTCCCTCATAACCCCCTCACTACCCAATTAGACTCCATCCCCGTATCTTCACCAGGATTGTTGTCAGCTTAGTGCTCTAAAGACGTGACTTTTCCTCTCACGGCAAATTGTTTATATGCTTCACCTGACCTCCAACTCCTACCTCAACTCACTAATACTTTAGTTATGTTCCTGCATGTTCCCGTAGGGCTCCAGTAAATATACCGTAACATTTTACCGAAATGTTCGGTGGTGTTCCGGCATGTTCCGGTAGTGTTCCGACATGTTCCAGTAATGTTCCCATCACCACGACGAGCTTCATGTATGAACTACCACGAATTATTCAACAAACCCTGGCTGATTTAAGTACTCTATTATTTCCCTTGGAGATGCGATATCTCCCGAACTCATGTTTGGGGTGGAGAGTTATTATTTTCAACCGATATTTGGACTCTATAAATTAGTTTAAAAAAACGTGCTATTTGCCCAAATTTGTGGCTGGGAGAGTAAAACTCTGAAATGGTTAACTTCATCACATGCCTCTATCTGGCTAAACTAGGAACGTTTCCACAACCAGTCGTAAAAATGAAGGTTTCACTCAAACATGGTTCGAGCCACAATTGAAAACATTGTAAATTCTCGAGTCAGTGAAGCAAGAACTCAATCATATTACCGGCAGTTCGTGACGCGTATCAATACCATGGTGGGTTGGTTAAACTTGATACAAAATAATTCAGAGTGTTCATGCAAAGACTTACCTACTTTCACAGCAACTCCCCAACGAACTGTCTATCGTAGGCAATCTGTTCCCCTACGTCGCGGGGTAGCTTTGCTGGACAGTTCCCGATGAACGCTAGAAACGTTACCGACTCCAAGCCCGTGGTTAAGGGCCTTACTTGAGCCACTATGTCATCCATAACATAGAGTAAATGGAGGTCTAAGAGTATCCTACCACGAGACCAGATACTCAACCTACTGGTTGTGTAAGACCGTTCGTGACAACTGACCCATTGACTCTCGTCCCCAAACCACACTAGACTCTCGCTGTCCTCGTTGGAGGTGACAGAGGAGGTCTAAGGGATGTTGTTGTTCGTGGGTGTTTGAAAACACAGCGTGCAATTAACACCGCAAGATTTCGTTGAAAGCATCGTTTCCCGGTCCGTCAAGGCGCGAGTTAAAGCCCATCCCAACTAATTTCTTATAAGTATGTTTCTAATAAGGGAAGGTGGAAAAGAGTGTCCCCCTCTTCCAAATTTATGCCAGGCTCCCTCCTGGAAGGCTTGAACCCATTAACATCTATCTAATGTTAATATATTATTTTCCTCAGATGTGAAAGTAGTATTTCATTCACTCACTCGACCAGGCTAGCATTCACTCACTCTACCAGGCTAGCATATTGTGATAGTCAGGGATGAAGGTTATTGGTGATATTGTGATAGTCAGGGATGAAGGTTATTGGTGATATTGTGGTAGTCGGGGATGAAGGTTATTGGTGATATTGTGATAGTCAGGGATGAAGGTTATTGGTGATATTGTGGTAGTCGGGATGAAGGTTATTGGGGATATTGTGTAGTTGTGGATGAAGGTTATTGGTGATATTGTGGTAGTCGGGGATGAAGGTTATTGGTGATATTGTGGTAGTTGGGGATGAAGGTTATTGGTGATATTGTGGTAGTTGTGGATGAAGGTTATTGGTGATATTGTGATAGTCGGGATGAAGGTTATTGGTGATATTGTGGTAGTTGGGATGAAGGTTATTGGTGATATTGTGGTAGTTGGGATGAATATAAAATCGCTTACAGGATAAATTTATTGATGAATAGTAAATAATATTTATAAATGCAGTGTGAGGTTTATCAGATGAAGCATAGAATAGTTTTCACTTATGTTAAGTATATTTCCCAGCTTGAACTGAAGATAAGCTCTTTGAATAAAACTGATTAATTTTGCTGGAGGAGTTTTACCAAAGATTTCTTATTGGTTTATTTTTTAAATCATTTACTTTCTTACGTTAGTTATTTTAATTCTTGATTTCCTTCCCACAGGCAGTAGTAGGGACATTAATATATTGAACAAGGCCTTCAACTGGAAAGGAAGCAGTGTCCTGCTGCTTATATGTTCGTGTATAGAGGATCCTTGGGACCATCAGAGAGGACAGATAAGATACTATAAGTAGAGAACTAAAACAAAGAGGGAATACCACAAAGTAATCGATAGAAACTGAAAGTAAGATCCTCGAGTAGTAAGAAAATAAGGCAAAAGGAGAGAGAAAAGACATAAACCAGCTCAGTTATTATTAACAAGAAAGCAGTTTATGTTGTTGTTTTGTCAGTTAAAAGCATGCAAGGAGGCAGCGTCTTGTGATCTGCAAGTTGACTCGCCTGAAGCCATCTTTTCTCGACCTGTGTTCTTGTTGCCGGGCGGCCGAACGACGCTACCACTTCTAACGAGCTCTCTACATGCCTTCTTTGATATTAACAGCAGGTCTGGCCTTGACGTCTTAGGAGCCCTGTGCAAAATCATCTCTTCCCTCACCAGAAATTAAAATAGATCTTTATTTTCTAGTGATATGGCGAATATAAATAAGATAAAGTTTCATCGGAAGCCCACAACTTTTAGGGGGAGGAGAATTAGTTTTTTTTTATCTTAGAATCAAAGTGATTTAAAAATCGAAGCGAGCTATAAATAGGATCAAGACGAACCAAATTGTTCTTCCGGAAAAAATCTATAAGTTATTCCTTTCTTTGATATGCCAAGTCGTTTTAAAAATATATGAAAAAAGATAAAGAAAAATATAACATATTTGAGAAAATTTAATAACTTTATTTAAAGAAAATCCACTACCATTTGATGGTTGCCATCTCTCTTTATTAATATGGTGAATTTCAAAAGAAAAGAGGAATCTCTAACAAAATTAAAAAGAAAAGTTTAATACCTTAATTACAGGTAGTTTTAAAAAAGAAACCATTTTTAAAAACGTTTTTGTATAATTTTTTAAAACCATCGATCACATATATTAAAATTCTAATAAGTTAGTTTTGCTCTTTTTCTAAAGTTGGATAGATTTGTCGTCTTATTTTGTTTGAAAAACAGCAACTTATTCTGTGACCTATTCAGAAACTTGGGGGGGGGGGGGTGCGTGCCTCGTTTGAAATGTATTAGTTTTTAATTTGTGTGATTTTGATTTTAGTTCTAAAAATAATAATAATAAAAAGATTGTTAAAATCTCATAATATCGCAAAGATTAAATTTAATGTAGTACACTTGAGTGTGCAGGAAGTGTGTTGGATTAAAGTGTGCAAGTGCACAAAGTGTGGTGTGAATATTATTCAGAAATTTTATTTTGATGCGAAGCGGGGGGTTTTATGACCGAAAAACTCTGTCAAAGCAGGAGTGGAGTTTTAGCGACGAGCTAGGGCTGGGCAGTAATACTCTTCTAGCACTATACTCTACTAAAATAACACCTGTCCCTGTGATCACCGCGAGACAATGTTGGGTAGTAACATCTCGCAGTTTACGGTCGGCAGGACATGGAATGGAAGAAACTATAACCACGTTGAAGATATTTACTGGCAACACTAACGTGAAGAGACCAGTGGGAAGACTTAGACAAAGATAGGAGTATAGTGAGGTGGACTGGATAGAACTAGCTCTAGCTAGAGACAGTGCAGAACTAGCCTTCAAGGTCCTAATGCCACAGAGCAGGCCCGCGGGCCCCATGCATCTAACCCATGATTATGTGTGGACCGTGAACTCATAATGAATCAACACAAAATGTTGTCCAATCTTTTAATATTGATACCGTAAAAATACTCAATTTTGGAATGTTATACCATGTCACCAAAATTGTATCAGCTCATAAAAGTTTCAAAGATGAACAATTTGATAAAGAATGTTTGGTCAGCACTAGAAAGATTATTGGGGTAAAATATTTGTAGTAAAAGTGTAGGTCTACACAATTGGAGACATTCGTATTTAAAGAAGCTGACAATACTCCATTGTTTGAGATGTTGCCCCCTCAGTATGTTTAATTTATGATCCATCGAGGTGCACAGCCTGCCATAGACAAAGTCTGTACAACAACTTTTAGTTTTATCTGTTTAATGTGATCAATTATATTTCTCTAAAGATAGAAGGATCCAGATACTCAACTGACATGTCAAGTATGTGAGAAAAAAACACAACCAATAGTCACATGCAGTTGCAATACAGGTGTGGGAAAATATGTTATCGATCTATCCCTTTCACGCCTTAAAAAGAGAGAGAAAGATCGCAATACAATTTGCACATGCACTTGCAAGAGTGTTCAAGATGTATCCAGTCACGTGATTGGTCGCACCGCAGACCAAGGACTCCCAGGGATGGACGAACTCCACTGCATCGTTCACAGAGGTCAAGGACGGGAACTGACTGCATTTATCGGCAAGAGTCTACGTTCCTTTGTTGAGAAACGGCGGCGAATCAACGGGAGACTAGGATGGGATCATGTAATCGAGCATGGGTGGACTTACAGACTGCAAGCGACCCGAGACAAGTACAAATACCCCTGAAGATATGTTTCGTTGTAAGCTTACAGCTTTTTTCGACAGACTGCAGCACTTTCGTTTTGGTCCGTATTGGCCCGGTCCATTAGTGAGAGAGATAGGAGTACACTCCATCTCTGGGGGGATTAGTTGAAAGGGAGATGTTTTCTACGGGTTGTTTATAAACATGATTCTATATTCATTTATTAAAATATGTGGAATAAAAAGGCCGAACCTTTTTTTAGTTTGAATGATTTTTTTTAATGTGGATGGATAGGTACAGTACAATACGTGTAAGGTATTTTCTATTTTGGGATCAATTCTTATCAAACGTAAGAGCGATTTGCATCAATAATTATCTTCAAAGGCCAATTATAGCTATTGTTATTATTAATATAGTTTTATTCGTAACCGAAATTAAATATACTTGACTCACATTGGTGGTCACATGGTCTAAACACGTCACTTTCACGAAACGGGTAGTAAGACTCGGGGCGAGGATCTAAATCATTGTTAGTCCAGGGTTGATATACCTGATGGTATCATTTCCGGGCATATCTTCTCTCACCGCTTCTGTTCACACATTTAACATATATAAGATGGGGTAGGAAGCATCCACCTGCATTTGCTTGGAAGGAGAGTGGGGAACCATTTAGGAAAACCACCCGACCGGGTTCAAACCCCGATCTCTTTGTCATCTGAAGTACAGTCTATTGCGAAAGTGACACCTTGGGCCAGTAGTTCTCAAACTGTGTGTCGCAGGCCGACATTTGATGAGTCACGAAAAGGTTTTGAAATATGAATTTTATTTTCTCGCGACCTCTCGACTAGATCAAGTACGTATTGTGATCGTAAAAAAAAATCTGATCTGAGATTTTGATGTATATCTAAGTTTCATGACCTACTGACCCTGAACCAAGTGTTTTTGACGATACCATTGGTCTGTCTATAGCCTAAACCATTCGACCAATCGGGCTAAAGCTTGGTAACTAGTGTTTCATAAAGTGCCCTGATGAGCTTATCAATAATATATCTATAGCCAGGATATTAAGGGTAGTTTACTTAGTGCGAGATTACATCAAATCTTTTTCTTAAAATCGGCTCTAACCATTTCCAGTAAAAATGACCTTGACATATCACCGCAACTCTTTGAGATACGGAATATCTTAGGCCTACCATTGAAAAAATGTAAGATTATTAAAAATAAGAATCATTTGTTCAAAATATGTTTTTATAAAACCCATAGTTGCCGAGCTATTAACAAATATATTATTTGTTAAGGCCATGTATTTGTAGAATGATAACAATTCGCTACCCCTGAACGGCTGAGCCTATCTTGCATGATTCCACCGTGGCGTGGGTTGTTAGCCGGGTGCGGGACCAAATATTCTGGGTATGGGATTCAATCTCTCAACAGGAAAAATACAACTATTAAAATCTGCCATTTGCCATTTTTTATACGATTCTGTCTAAGCTGTTCAGTTCCCAAATGTAAAGTAAAACTAAGATATTGACTTCTTTTGAAGTCGCACTGGTTGGGACCTAATAGGACTGGCGATGATGATTATGATTATGATGATGATGATGTTGATGATTTAGACAGTGTGGAGAAGTGGTATGGGGCAATCCATTGGGGTCTGTAATGGCTAAGAGGTTAAAAACCTGTGCACTATGGTGTAGTTTTAAGATTGTCAGAGTGTAATTCATAATTCTCAGAGTAAAAAGACTTAACATGCTCGTTTGTAAACGAAACCATTTTTATATTGTTAAGTTTAAAAAAAAAATGTGTGGGTTTTAGACTTAAAACGTGCAAATATTTTTAAAAATTCCTGGGTATTCCATGTAATTCTAATTTTTGATAGTTCGAAATGGGCTGTTTTACTGCAATAAGCCCTGATTGTTTTGGAAGCCCACTTTCGGCCACCAAAGTTGATTGAAAGTCACTAAAACTTGGCATTCTAGATATATGTACAGATATGGTTTGTTAATATTATAAAGTTAGTCTAGAAAATTATCAAAAGCTTCTAATAATACTTCTTTATAAGTTACTGTATAATTGTATTCACTTTAGACATATTAATTAAACTGACTAAGAATGAAAATACACTGGTACTTTTTTTCCATCGCCATTATAACAACATGAGCTTCCATTTTTAAAATAATGGTCTTCCAATGAAAATCACACATTAGTTCCCCATAGTTTGTACTTGATACAGTGTAATCTATAGGATATTCCTTTCAATACTGTAGCAGTGTTCATGTTACTGGGAGAATGGCTAGTCTATCCTTACCTCACCAGTCTGTAGGATACTGTAGCAGTGTTCATGTTACTGGGAGAATGGCTAGTCTATCCTTACCTCACCAGTCTGTAGGATACTGTAGCAGTGTTCATGTCACAGGGAGAATGGCTAGTCTATCCTTACCTCACCAGTCTGTAGGATACTGTAGCAGTGTTCATGTCACAGGGAGAATGGCTAGTCCATCCTTACCTCACCAGTCTGTAGGATACTGTAGCAGTGTTCATGTCACTGGGAGAATGGCTAGTCCATCCTTACCTCACCAGTCTGTAGGATACTGTAGCAGTGTTCATGTCACAGGGAGAATGGCTAGTCTATCCTTACCTCACCAGTCTGTAGGATACTGTAGCAGTGTTCATGTCACAGGGAGAATGGCTAGTCATCCTTACCTCACCAGTCTGTAGGATACTGTAGCAGTGTTCATGTCACAGGGAGAATGGCTAGTCTATCCTTACCTCACCAGTCTGTAGGATACTGTAGCAGTGTTCATGTCACTGGGAGAATGGCTAGTCTATCCTTACCTCACCAGTCTGTAGGATACTGTAGCAGTGTTCATGTCACAGGGAGAATGGCTAGTCCATCCTTATCTCACCAGTCTGTAGGATACTGTAGCAGTGTTCATGTCACTGGGAGAATGGCTAGTCTATCCTTACCTCACCAGTCTGTAGGATACTGTAGCAGTGTTCATGTCACTGGGAGAATGGCTAGTCTATCCTTATCTCACCAGTCTGTAGATACTGTAGCAGTGTTCATGTCACTGGGAGAATGGCTAGTCTATCCTTACCTCACCAGTCTGTAGGATACTGTAGCAGTGTTCATGTCACTGGGAGAATGGCTAGTCTATCCTTACCTCACCAGTCTGTAGAAGCTAGAATCGTGAGGGAAACGTTGTCTAGATTGAAACCTGTAAACCTGAATCTTTGTCCAGTGACCTTGGGAACACCAAGAGTTGTTTCTTCAAGTAAAAATGCTGTGCGCCCACGGGAATGGCAATGAACGTAAGAAGGGTCTAAGTGATGTCACCATGTGGATAGCAACTATATTAGGAAGATGATACAGCTTGAACAAAGCGTCAAATCTTGGTGCGTTTTCTGTATTGTACTGAAAACAAAAATAAACAGTGGAACTGAGATATTAAAAAAATATATAGATGAAAAATTAAAAAGTTATTAAAACTGATCCCAGTTTCAGTGTTGTCGAGTGAAGAAATGTATAAAACCACACTTGATACTATCTGAGTGTATCTGGTATCTAATAATGATCTCGCTATTATTATAGTTTTACTTTTACTTTTCTCGACACTCTGAGAGAAAGTATTGTGATCAACAAAAAAACTCGAACTCGAGCTTTTGATAAATGACAACATTTCATGATCCCCTAAAAATTAAAAAGTTGTTTTCGCGATGCCGTCTGTCTGTCCGTCTTTACCTCGGGATAGAGCAGAATTTATTTTACCAATTAGGATAAAACTCGGTGTCTCAAGTTCTCATTTGATTCCTCAGAGGGGTTTTGGAATTAGATAACTAACCCTCAATAATTTAAGGTTAGCTTACTGTAGGGCAAAAAGGGAAATAAATAAATTTTCTCCAAATTTGCTCTAACAATTTTGATTAAATTTCATATCCAGATACTGTTTATTACTATAAACAAGATGGCGATCCTCATTTACTCATGAAAATGACTTTGAGAATATTCACATAGGGAAATCTTCATGATTTTCATAATTTCTTCCCAACTATTGGAAAATTGTAAAATTGTACTATACTCCTAAAGATAAAAATCTTTTAGTTGAAATATAATTTTATAAAACCAATAGTTTCCGAGATATATTCAAATACATATACTTTTTAATCCAGGTCTTTGAAAATTAATTTAATTCTTATGTTCTTTGGTGTACAAAGATGTTTCTCTTTTCTCAGTTTCTGTAACAGTGTTCTTAATGCCACAGAGTAAGTAACAGTGTATATTATTACATTTATGATCTTTGGTGTAGTATTTCTACAACAATGTATAGACTATTATTTCGTTTCACGTATCCTACAAGTTTTTAGTAAATGTATATTTTAAGATAAAAGCGGGAGAAAGTTTGTGCGACCATTTATTTTAGTCTATAGTACTTTGGCAGGGAATTTAATATAGGTGAGGGGAGGGGGAGCTAAGTTGTGTCAGCTCAACATATTGCCGCAACATCGACCAGATAAATAAGCTGGCGTCCACTTTACCGGGTGTGTATTAGTTTACACTATCTAATCCTCTGCCTCAGTCCGGCATATTTTGTTCTGATAATCTAGAAGCATCTGGGGCGTTTGACCCCAATTTGACCTATGATCTTTGACCACGATTTGTGTTTTCCCTGGCGACGTCATCATGATGTTGCAATGTTGTGTGACGTCATCACAACCCTCAGTGATTCATTTTGGTTTGGGTGACGTAATGGTCAATTTGATTTGTACGTGTGCTTGTTGGTTTTTTATGTGTGTTCATTGATTTTTTATGTGTGCCCCATTGGATTGAATGTCTGGGTAGGATTGGGACTGGTGTGGGAGTTTATTTATGGCAGTTTTTTTTATTGGTGGGGAGCTTGCAGTCCATGGCGTCGGGCACTCCTCCAGCGACGTCCCATAAAATGTCACCAATTTTTCCCGTGAGGGCAGGAGCGTGTGGGAGCATCCTCTCTCGACTCTGTCTAACAGAAATTGTGAGCTACTGGCTCGGTCTCTCTGTCACAAGCCTCTGAATCTATTTTAGTGTCACAAACTTCCCCCTGGCAATGGGTTTCCCCTGATGACTCATACCTGGCGCCAGTTTGGCGGCTCGACAAGTCAAGACTTGTATCTGGCAACCCTACGTGCTGGTATAAGGAAAGGGACAAACAGGTTTTGCGTGAATAAAACACGATATTAAAAATATATTTATTATACATTAAGGGTTTCACAGAAATACATTATAGTTATCATACATTTTTACAGGAATAACCCTATATTCATTCATACGTTTTTCTACGGTGTTTCTTAATGTGTTAGTAAAATTGTTTTAGTTCACAATCCAACATGTAATAGCCAAACGGACAACTTGACGTGTATAGTAGGTAGCACTGATCAGATCCAGGTTTCTGATGTGTGTTTTCACCGTAGGCTGTTCGACATTGATGACACCCGCTGATTCTGTTAGCATGTCACATACGTCCACGACGAGGGTGTCGATCAAATAGTTGCAATATCGTACGACGGGTCCATGTCCCATCGGTCGGCGGTGACGTCGATGAGGTCCCACACTTCATAAAGACGCGCCCAGCTAGGTGCTAGATAGGCGACCCGTTTAAGTCCGGCGTCTTGCTTCTCGTTGATGACGATACCGATACGGTCACCACAAATGCGTCTAAGGGATATTTCATGATTAGTCAGAGTAATCTTCTGAGGAGGCTGCGTGTTGCTGAAAAACTTTGATATGACCGATTTGTAGTTGCCCAGTTCTTGCCACTCTGTACAGTTAAACACCGCACAGTTTCCTCCGCATTTTTATATCTGAACATAGGGAGTAAATTATTGACACTCGTGCCAACGATGACTCGTTTGGCGTCGACTTTGTCCAGCAGAAACAAAGTGTTGATCATACTGGTGATGGCGAGTGGCTTCACCGACTTTGTTTTGCGGGTGCAAACTTCTTGACCTTCCATTATATGTAATAGCATCGATGACTGTCGTGACTATGGCTGTCACACCGTTAGGTCACTTTTTTATAGCCTACGAGGGGAAGACAAGCCTTGAGGCTGAATACGTTGGTCTCACAACAGGACCTTTGAGCATACGCATGAACATTCACCGTTTCGACATCAACCACAAGGATCTAGATAAACCAGTTCCTTCCCATGATAACACCCACAGTAAGTTGCAATAACTCTCAACTTAGGCAATGGGAACTTGCACGTTAATAGGTGACCTGATCCAGACTACCCCCTGGCTTAAATCTGAGATAAAAAACTATAAACAATTTTTTTTTACAATTATTTCATATATTAATTCAAATTTTATTTTTATTTATTTATTATTTCAAGTATATTCCCTGTTAGTTTTAAAGTTACTTTTAGCTATTAATTCTCACCAAGCTATTTTTTTAATTTTAAATCCATATTTAGTTACATATATTTGACAACACTGCAAGTTTTCAGTTACATATTTAAAATCATTCCAAAAACATGTAGTTCTATAGCCTATCTTTGTTTGTTTGTTTGCAGTGTGTCTCTTATAATGATAAAGTAATTCTAATATTTAAAGCTTTTTAGTTACGCCGTCTTCATTGTATTCAATTCATGAAACATAAACTATATTATTTCACTTTAGAATATCTTTGACAAATAAATAAGTAGGTTTTTAGTACAAAATATAAATAAATTCTGATTCATCAGCTTAAAAGAATAAAATATGATAGGTATTTACTTTCTCGCGACACCTTGAGGGATCTCTGGAACTATAAATCTTACCCTAAAATTAGGGATGTTTTACTTAAAGAAAGAGAACAAATCAATTTTCACGAAATAAGATCTGATGATTTTGATTAAAATTTGTATTCTGCTACAGTTCAACACCACAAACAAAATGGTGCAATTAATTTTTACACAAAATGGTTTAGAGGGTATTTTATATGAGCTAATATTTAAAGTTTTTATCATATCTCCATAAAATGTGATTTATCAAATAACTTATCATTGTATAGCTATAGGAAAAATAAAAATAAGAAACATTTATTTGAAATACATTTATATAAACCCGATTATTTCCAAGCTATGTGCAGGGCTATTTTTAGCTGTAGCTATGTTACATTTTGACGTTGAGGAGCGAGAAAGTCTTACCGGTGCATTGAACCAGTTTTTTTCTCCAAACTTTCTCTTTACAGGAAGCAATTCAATGGAAACATTAAAAGTAGTGCTATGGTAACACTTATATAGCATTAGGAACGCAGAGGTTAATTACCACACCTATCCTTATCTTAAGCTAGTTCTACCCAGTCAGTCCCTGAACAAGGTTTACAATCTACCCTTCGTGCTGCGTGTCTTGTCCGCCGTAATCTACGAGACTTTGTTCTCATGACGAGAACAGGGTATGTAGCTCAAAATTATGTAACCTTCTACACTCCTTGGTATTCCCATCCCGGGTTCGACCAAATATTTTCCTAAGAACCTTGTTTTTGAAAACCCTCAATTAATTTGGATTCAAATTCTATATCATGAACATTCATACTTTTGGATGGTGTAAACATTCTAAGCCATATTAAGCCATCAGTAGATTCTAACATGTATCTTGAGCTCTCTTCCCGAGGATAGTGTGGACCCAAAGACAAACAGCACCATCAGTAGGTTACACCAGGACCGAGTAATCTCCCTCTCCTGGGCTAGTGTGGACCCCAAGACAAACAGCACCATCAGTAGGTTATACCAGGACCGAGTAATCTCCCTCTCCTGGGCTAGTGTGGAACCCAAGACAAATAGTACCATCAGTATGTTATACCAGAGCTGAGTAATCTCCCTCTCCTGGGCTAATTGGAACCCAAGACAAACAGTACCATCAGTAGGTTACACCAGAGCTGAGTAATTTCCCTCTCCTGGGCTAGTGTGGAACCCAAGACAAACAGTACCTTCAGTATGTTACACCAGAGCTAAGTAATCTCCCTCTCCTGGGCTAGTGTGGACCCCAAGACAAACAGCACCATCAGTAGGTTATACCAGAGCTGAGTAATCTCCCTCTCCTGGGCTAATGTGGACCCCAAGACAAACAGTACCTTCAGTATGTTACACCAGAGCTAAGTAATCTCCCTCTCCTGAGCTAGTGTGGACCCCAAGACAAACAGTACCATCAGTATGTTATACCAGAGCCGAGTAATCTCCCTCTCCTGGGCTAGTGTGGACCCCAAGACAAACAGCACCATCAGTAGGGTTACACCAGAGCCGAGTAATCTCCCTCTCCTGAGCTAGTGTGGACCCCAAGATAAACAGCACCATCAGTAGGTTACACCAGAGCCGAGTAATCTCCCTCTCCTGAGCTAGTGTGGACCCCAAGACAAACAGCACCATCAGTAGGGTTACACCAGAGCCGAGTAATCTCCCTCTCCTGAGCTAATGTGGACCCCAAGACAAACAGCACCATCAGTAGGGTTACACCAGAGCCGAGTAATCTCCCTCTCCTGAGCTAGTGTGGACCCCAAGACAAACAGCACCATCAGTAGGGTTACACCAGAGCCGAGTAATCTCCCTCTCCTGAGCTAATGTGGACCCCAAGACAAACAGCACCATCAGTAGGGTTACACCAGAGCCGAGTAATCTCCCTCTCCTGAGCTAATGTGGACCCCAAGACAAACAGTACCATCAGTAGGTTACACCAGTACCAAGTAATCTCCCTTGACTCTTGTGTCACTGTTGCACAGACTGGCTGCCTGGTGATGTAATAATACGAGAGACCGAAGCGGTCTGCTACCGGAGGGGCCTCTCACAACCGGAGAAGACTGCCTATTGGTCGAGAGAGGGCCGCTGGATGAACATCGTGAGTGGGAGGGGACAGAGTCCAGGGTTGGCCGCCAGTTTCCGAGGTCCTGGGTTCAACGCTCGGCCAGCGACCGCAAGTGTTCGTTGTATCGCCTCCAGCGGTCAGGTTTCACTTGATACGATAAACTACCAAATTAATTTCTTAAGGCGCCTACATTTATTCATTTAGGGACCTAAAACATTAATTTGTTTGAGTTACTTAAATTAATTGACCGCACCCGTGGGTACTCGGACAAAGGTGCCAGTATCATCTATTATAGTTTACCAGCTGCGAGGAGGCCAAGGTTCGAACCTTGACTGAGTATGCTGAGCTAATTCTCCTAAATTCTTTTCTATTTTCCTTGCACGCAAATGCAGGGGCTGAGGTTTTATAGTTTAGCCTAGCCCTGCAACTAAAATGAGGGGGTTTTGGAGGGCATCCCTCTAATACTGCCCTCCCGTCTCTCCTGCCACCCGGTCTGTGTCCTATAAACGTGGGCCTATAATCTGTACTATGACACGCCCATCCCGTCTGTAGTTACAGGCCGGAATACTGAAGTTTGGCAACACTGCGTTGAGTCCGGTCGACAGCAAAGCTACGCGCAGTATTGCTGATGTAGTTTAGTTTGTTTGTCGTGTGATTTACTCGGTTTTAAATGTTGTGTGGTTCATTCTTCTAATGTCTTGGCTCATTTAGCGACACAACAATAGATGAACGTTTTGTGGATGTGATCAGTGATATTCAACGGCTGTCATGAGATCAGCATCCTCCCTTGTGTACATTTGTGGTTAGGAATACCACGAGTGGCCTTTTCGCTTGGAATACAGTTAATCCATTGACGTTTTTAATTGGGTATGATACAGATGCTAATTATTTCACTGATCTTACCAGAGGACTAACTAGTCCTTCCACAACAGTTTTGAGGATTGAAGTTAATATACATGCTATGATGAAGATTTTAACAGAAATGTTCAGAACAAACATCAGAAGTAACGTTTCCTGTGCACCCGCTTCGGTGGCCGCATGGTCTGAGGCGCTACTCTCCCAGTATACTAGCCTGCCGATGACGGGGAGATCAAGGTTCGAATCTCAGTTGGGTGTACTGATGAGGGTTTTTCAAAATGGTTTTCCACTCTCCCTCCACTCAAACGTGGGTACACTTCCCATAAATATAACCTTCCTCAACCCTAAAACCATTATTATGATTAGTACATAAGTATATAATCCGACAGGGTAATAAACAACCTTTTCTGCGGTAATTCCTTGTGTGAATTAATCTCTGACGTCACTACAAGCGGAGTTGCCACATTTAACACTTTGGCCGGTAACTGAAGACGGCCATGGCTATGGCCGAGGTCAGGAGGAGGGTATTGTGTATACTTGTGTGGCTTCGTGATTGACGTTTGACTTGGTTTTTAAAGGTTGGATTAGTATTAATATGTCTATTACAAATGTGATGTTGATAGTAATATAAGGATGAAAGAACTTAAAGAGTATTCGGAAGCTTATAACAAAACAAAGTGTTGCTAGGAATAACCGATGGCCTGTCTGAACCCCGGTACTCTGGGCTCGAGAGGTTGTAGTGACCCCTAGACTCGATGTTGTTTAGTCAGCCCCGATGGCTGGATAGCCTACATTTTATCTTGCCTTCTGGCCTGGTTTCTGACTAAGGAATGCTGACAAGGTTAATGTTATCAGTTCCTCTATTCTGTTGGTTTACAGGCTAGTCACAACAACCTGCAACGCTCGTTTTGTCATTCGCAATCCATAACACACAATATTATTATTCAAACACGACTTCCAAATTAGGCCTTATGTTACAATACAACATATACGTAGTATTAAGTACATAATATAACTACTTTACTTTTACTATAATCTACTTTAAGAAAATATTGATTGAATCAATTTAAAAATATATTTGTTCTGGACCAATATTCCTCTAAGATGATTGGTATGTAACATTTGGTACATGTTCAAAACGTGACTAGCAAATATGACACCCACGCGAACACTCCCGAAGAGACTTCACCCGTCTTACCCACCCTCACGTTTCCATTTGACTGATGTGAGTGTCGGTAAGGAGCCATCGTGCTGTCATGCCAGATAATGTCACAGGTTGTATGCAATTAAGCACCTAGAACCCTGTGGAACTTTATAGATGTGTCCTCAGTATTCCACGACTAGATTCGTCTAGACTGGCGCCAGGTGTTCCATCGACTCTACGTATGCGCCACGTTCCTCTTCTTTTAACCATCTCTTCCCTTTTTTGCATTCTGCTAGATCCGTTTCTGGGATCACGTGATTTTCTAGGACTATAAAATTACATGTTTCGTTTCTATTGCAATTCATTATACCATTGGATTCAGAGTAGGCAGGCAGGTCTATCTATATCAGGCTTGTTCCACGCACATTCAAAATTCGCTTTCGGCCTTTAATCTTTGTCTAATATTTTCTACATTATCTTTTCAGCTTAAATATTTGAAATATTCATTTAATTGTAAATGGTAACTAATACGATTGACTCACGTCATCCTGTTTATTTTTGAGTTCACTTTAAAGACTTAAAACTGGTTTGTCTCGATGATGGCGTTGTTTAGTGTCTGTGTGGACTGTATAGTAACTTTGTTTCAAGGCTGCTAGCCCAGTATTTTTGGTAAATTACTTTGTCTTGAGGCCACCAGATGGCATGGACTAATATTTAGTTGTGCATTATTTAACATGTTGGCCAATAGGGGGTGTTTACAATATTATTGTACATTAATGCTTCAACATTCACTATGAATGGAGTGTAATCATACAGTACCTAGTATTGTGCCCACTGGAGGAAATGGGAGGTGTAATCATACTAGTACCTAGGTATTGTGCCCACTAGGAGGAAATGGGAGGTGTAATCATACTAGTACCTAGGTATTGTGCCACTAGGAGGAGATGGGAGGTGTAATCATACTAGTACCTAGTATTGTGCCCACTGGAGGAAATGGGAGGTGTAATCATACTAGTACCTAGGTATTGTGCCCACTGGGAGGAAATGGGAGGTGTAATCATACTAGTACCTAGGTATTGTGCCCACTGGGAGGAAATGGGAGGTGTAATCATACTATTACCTAGGTATTGTGCCCACTAGGAGGAAATGGGAGGTGTAATCATACTAGTACCTAGGTATTGTGCCCACTGGGAGGAAATGGGAGGTGTAATCATACTAGTACCTAGGTATTGTGCCCACTAGGAGGAAATGGGAGGTGTAATCATACTAGTACCTAGGTATTGTGCCCACTGGGAGGAAATGGGAGGTGTAATCATACTAGTACCTAGGTATTGTGCCCACTGGGAGGAATGGGAGGTGTAATCATACTAGTACCTAGGTATTGTGCCCACTAAGAGAAGATTGGAGGTGTAATCATACTAGTACCTAGGTATTGTGCCCACTAGGAGAAATGGGAGGTGTAATCATACTAGTACCTAGGTATTGTGCCCACTGGGAGGAGATGGGAGGTGTAATCATACTAGTACCTAGGTATTGTGCCCACTAAGAGAAGATTGGGAGGTGTAATCATACTAGTATCCTAGGTATTGTGCCCACTAGGAGGAAATGGGAGGTGTAATCATACTAGTACCTAGGTATTGTGCCCACTGGGAGGAGATGGGAGGTGTAATCATACTAGTACCTAGGTATTGTGCCCACTAAGAGAAGATTGGAGGTGTAATCATACTAGTACCTAGGTATTGTGCCCACTAGGAGGAAATGGGAGGTGTAATCATATTAGTACCTAGGTATTGTGCCCACTAAGAGAAGATTGGAGGTGTAATCATACTAGTACCTAGGTATTGTGCCCACTGGGAGGAGATGGGAGGTGTAATCATACTAGTACCTAGGTATTGTGCCCACTAGGAGGAAATGGGAGGTGTAATCATACTAGTACCTAGGTATTGTGCCCACTAAGAGAAGATTGGAGGTGTAATCATACTAGTACCTAGGTATTGTGCCCACTGGGAGGAGATGGGAGGTGTAATCATACTAGTACCTAGGTATTGTGCCCACTAGGAGGAAATGGGAGGTGTAATCATACTAGTACCTAGGTATTGTGCCCACTGGGAGGAGATGGGAGGTGTAATCATACTAGTACCTAGGTATTGTGCCCACTAGGAGGAAATGGGAGGTGTAATCATATTAGTACCTAGGTATTGTGCCCACTAAGAGAAGATTGGAGGTGTAATCATACTAGTACCTAGGTATTGTGCCCACTGGGAGGAGATGGGAGGTGTAATCATACTAGTACCTAGGTATTGTGCCCACTAAGAGAAGATTGGAGGTGTAATCATACTAGTACCTAGGTATTGTGCCCACTAGGAGGAAATGGGAGGTGTAATCATACTAGTACCTAGGTATTGTGCCCACTGGGAGGAGATGGGAGGTGTAATCATACTAGTACCTAGGTATTGTGCCCACTGGGAGGAAATGGGAGGTGTAATCATACTAGTACCTAGGTATTGTGCCCACTAGGAGGAAATGGGAGGTGTAATCATACTAGTACCTAGGTATTGTGCCCACTAAGAGAAGATTGGAGGTGTAATCATATTAGGACTTGATGAATACTCTTACAAACGCCCATATTTTGAGACTTTGAACAATTTTATTGGACGACTCGAGTTTAAGAAACTTGGATTCACTGTGGTTTTTAGAGGTTTTACACCGTAGATAATTTTGAACAACACAAACGAAGATTTCCCGAAATTGCTCCCCAATCCTTAGAAGATCAATTGATATAAAAGAAGATTATGAAGTGTTAAAATTGTGTGAACTAGTAAATGTCAGTAGCAGTAGTCACGTGCAATAATTGATCTGTGAATGTGGTGTTGTTTCTTCACAATGAGGTAAAACGATGATTTGTTACTTCATTTTCTACTAGAAGACATTGAGGACAGCATTTTGTTCAGACGAGGGAAATACTGGTGTGCCTGCTATTTTTGAATGAAGATGGGAAGAGGGTTATTTAACAAGACTAACTAATCGACACTTGTTGCAAGACGATACAAAGTTTAGACAACTTTTCAGAGTGAACATTTCTCAGTTTAACTTCATCCTTGATTTGATAAAAGTGATTCTTACAATAGAGTTCACTGTTCAGTATTCAATCACCAGTGATGAAAACTAGCCTATAACATCAAGATAAGTTGAAATGACGAGTTTATTTCTCACAAAGCATAACTTTATTAATGTATCTTACCAAATTTACTACATACTGGTATTAAAATATTATAAGGCCTAAATTTAAATAAAATGATAAATGATATTTTATGATTTAATAGTAATATGTTTAACATTGTTCTTGCTGTCGTCGATGTCAATTACAAATTTATGTTCATTGATGTTGGTTCCTATAGGAAGAAAGGGGACGTTGTAATTTTTGAAAAGTCTTACATTAGAAGAGAAATCAGAACTGGGGATATGTTTCCACCTCCTAATAAAATTCAACTAGATTGTTTAAATATTTTAATAATAAGAATTAAAAAATTGATTACGTAACTATGGAAATTGAAAAACTATTTTAAGAAAATATAAACCATGTGGGATGAATCACATTATGATTATTACTGTAGTAAAATATTAAAATTTATGAGATAACAGTTTTGAGATCATCTTGACAATGACTTATAAAAATTCACTTGGTTTTCCTCCAGATAAACTGAAGGAAAATGAAGGTGGAAAGAAGCCTAATGCCAATGTGTATCGCTCACCATTTCCCGAACTATGTCGTTGTGATGTCTCAATAAACCCAAGTTACACAAACTTAGTACTTCCATAGTAAGTTTTAAACCTAACTAATTTAAATATTGTGATTTGACACAGTAGGATAATGCAGGAGGGAAATGGCATTCTTTCTCCAAACGAGTTCTGATGGATCTACTTCAAATTCATCTTCATCATGAGATGCTTAATAAATGTAAATCCATGATAGCTATAATGGTTAGACTTGTGGAGCCAAAACACTAATGCAGGCCACACACGTTACGATATACTTGCGCAAGTTTAGACTTTTTTATTTGTATTGTTGTACGCCATCCGTTTTCCATAGGGATTAAAAGGTTACAAATTTGATATATTTTAATTCTTTCATTTTAGTTTAACATCCTTAAAATTATTGTTTTAAATTATATTAAATCAGAATCGGGTTAGACTTGAAAGCCTCCCTCCAACTGCTTAATCTGTCACTGTGTATAGTCTTAACTAAAATGTCTATAATACATCTACTTTGACTTTTGAAAATACCTAAATTAATTAGAAAACAAAGTGTATTGTTTCATTTAAACGTTACTTGGTGTTATTTCAGCCCCGTCATTTGTCGACTACGCACCAATGCCAAACAGCGCTCGTATACACGTCAACTGAAGAAAGAACTTTATGATATAGAACTTAATCAGACGAAAGCTTTAGACGGTATCAGAATTCACCGAATATTTACCAAGGATTTGACTGTACCTATCAATCTGGATCCCCTACTCAAGAGCAACGTTACAAGATTGAAACCATACTAGATAGGGACTGGTAGCGACTTAAAGCTCTTCCGGTTGTTTAGTGAACTTATTTTTTATTTCGAATTGTATATTGACGAAGTTACCTTAATTTAAAAAATGGAAAAATCTTAAACAAAAAATATGGATAACTGTCTAAACTGGTGATCTTATCAAGTTTAATCCATGAGACCTATTATAATCTACTAAGCAAAGGAACATTGTGTTGAGTTATTTTTTTGGTGGTTGTGGACGTAGCTTTTAGAATCTAGGGATATATCAGCCAGGCCATTACACGTGAATAATAATTACATTAAAGCAATATATATTTCAAAAATACATAAAACTAGCTTTAAGATAGGATTAAAAAAAATATAACTTTTGAAAAAATACACATTTTTGGGTCAATACATACCTTTTAATATAAAGGTTTCTTCGGCCATTGTGGTATAATACTTCAATACGTAATTTCAAACACTAACACTTTCATTTATCAGAAACAGGTTTCCGCACAAGAACATTGAAATAAACTGTTGAATCTGTCCCCTCACAATGAAACAGACGACACATGTCAGCGTCACGCTTTGGTCCTTTGCAAAGGGTGTATTTATATCCATACGGTATAGTATAGAGATCTCTGGTTTAAAATATAAACAAGAAAAGTATTAATATTACACGATTCTTTATTACTTGGCACCCGCCTCGGTGGCGTAGTTGGTTAACACACTAGTCATGTTGAGCTCGACTGCTGAGGACGGGGAGATCAAGGTTCGAATCTTGGTCGGATGAACTGGGGAGAGGGGGGGGGTTCCTAAATGATTTTCCCCTCTCCCTCCACATAAATGCGGGTTCACTTCCTCTAATTCAACCTTACAGATTCCTAATCCATTAGCGTAATTAGTACTTATAGTACTTAAAGCGTATAACCCGAACGGTTAGTAAGATGCAGTGCTAAATAATAATAATAATATTAATATTACTTGGAAAAATTCTGTATAAACATTATTTTAAAATCCAATATTAATTAGAAAATTGATATTGTTATTATTAAAAATGTAGAAACATAAAAGGTTTTTCAAACTATTTTGAAAATCAATCACAAAATAATTATTAGAAACTTTTAGTTTGGAAAATTTAATATAATTTTATTTGAATATGATGAACCCACGCAACAGCTGACCATGTGCTGATACCACATCAAGTAAAACATAAAAACCAGGGTCTCTATTAAAATACCTACCGATCCATCGAGATTGCTATTTTAACAAGGCAAGTGTTGCAACGTGTACTAGATGGCAGCGCCTATACGGAAAAGACTTACTATCAATTTAAAAGAACTTTATCATTTCGTATTAATTTTATCTGTATACACGAAAGAAAATAAAATGCAAAACAATTCAACATATGAAAGTATTTTAAATAAAATGGAAAGGAAGACTGCCATTGAATCAGAAATTGAGCAAATGAAACAAATTTTAGACAGTGTAAGTGAAGTGACTAATTTTCTATTTGTCTGTTTGGTGAGGGTAGACATACTTTAGTACATTCTTCTTTTCCAATTATCGCAAAATCACGATCAACTTCATTACCGTAATATAATTTTCACTTGTTAAAGAAACAAAGTATGAGATCAAGATTTACTTAACGTAAGTATCTCTAAACGCAGAGATACAGGCCGTGTCTTAATAGTCCGGCCAAGGGACCTCCGAAGCAAAGTGCACTTGGAAATGGCATTATCCTTGAGTTAAATGAAAGACGTCATTTTTGGTGGCTTCTCAATTCCCTTTCAAGTGAACTGACGCACCCTTTACAGCGCACTTAGGTACCTCAGATAAGGGTGGATCCAATTTGGCCTTTCACACACTTTTTCCTCTATATCCAAGATCCATCCCATTTTTTGTGTCTTTAAAAAAATAGCAAAACAGCCTCATTGATATTTGCCATGCATTTTTGTAAACATAAAAACCTGTAGAGTCAAATAAAACATCAAAGTACCAGGACACCCACCCAAGTGGACTTTCGACTAGCCTATATTGCTTAACATGGCGTTGAAACTGGAACTAGATATTTCTCAATGTGTTCATCCACATTTATAAAGCATAGTGATATAATTATTCTAGACATCATTGTCCTACATTTAGGTTTACTTTCTCAGAAAGAAAATAATAAACTTAAATGACTACAACACGATGCACAACTCATACAAATCATCGCACAAACTTGAAACAATTCTCTTTAGATGACCACTGGGTGCTGTGAACAACTGTCATGTGTCCAGAGATGCTCGTGTTTCATCTTTAATAATATACGAGTAGGTCTAGTTTACATTAGAACAATAGCTTCATTATGTTTAAAGTTTGCCTAGTTCTAAGACTAAGCTCTCGATCGTGTTGTAAAGCAGAGATAAAGTGTCGACACTGGCGTCTCAGATGTTAGGCTGAGCTGAATTAAGATTATCATCACACATTTTATGACGTTCATCTTACAAATTGTATAGGTCTACTCATAAAAAAATTATATTCTCAAATGCAAGACTTTTTCTTTAGTTTGGGATTAGTTTTCTTTGCCATAATAATTTTTAAAAAGAATTCTGTTTATATATTTTGGCTGCGGTGACCTGGTGGTCTAGGGGTAAGGTGTCAGACTTCTGTGCTGGCGGCCGGGGTTCAATCCTCGGTCCCGGCAAAGATTTATTTGATTACCAAACCCTTCCTTCACCTCTGACAAGACATCTTGTGAATGTGGGGAATGCCAGGCCTCCACCGTGGTTCGGATCCCACGTTAAACTGTAGGTCCTTCATTTCATCTCACAATCACCCTACCATTACACATTAGTGTAAGTGTGTATAACCCGAACGGGTAGTAAGACGCGGTGCTAATAATAATAATAATAATAATAATATATATTTTGGCTGATTAATATTGATCATAAAAGATAAGATTTATATTTTTTGTTGCAGAATCATATCAACATGCAAGAATCTCTGGTAGACAGTGACGGTTACCCAAGACAAGATATTGATGTGTATCAGGTCAGGCATGCCAGGCATAAAATAATATGTGAGTTGTAAACTTAACATAGGTATATTTCAATAATGTTCAGCTTGGGGTTCTTATATAGCACCTAAACTTTAGTTCAGAGTTTCTTTGTATCATTGATATATCCAACAAAACACATTTTATATAGATGGCCAATGTCTTTAAACATATTTCACTAGTTAAAAAGTTGTAAAAACATTACTTTTCATACAGTTGTGTGAAATCAGGTGTATTCTAATTAGTAAAAACACAGATTCCAGGGGTATGTCGAATTTTAAAACTTAAAAATGAATTATTAGCCTTTTTAAAAAAAATGAAGGTACATATGCTTTTGTAAAATGTCTTCAAAATGACATTTTGAGTGTTAAAATGGCATATTTAGCTGATTTTTAATTACCTACATAGTGTTAACACAAGTAGGCCTATCCAAGGAAAGTTTAAAATATTTTGACATCCACTGACAAATTGGAAGCTTTTCAGAAAAATATATCTCTTTGGAAAAATAATATATCAGAAAAAACTACAGTAGATATTTATCCTTTGGTCCTTAGTAAAAATATCGAGGGAATTATTTCTGTTATAACAGAATATTTAGCAGTATTGTAAGCATATAACTCAAACGGGTAGTAAGACGCGGTGCTAAGTATAGTATTAAAATATTGTAAGAACATATTTAAAGTTACTATCCTCCCTTAAATACAGACAATTATGACTGAATACAAAATATATTTTGCAGCTGTCAATTTTTGTTACAAAAAGAAACAATTGGGGTTCTTGTCAACGAATTGTACTCTAAAAATTAAATTATTTGAAATAATTTTGGAGGAAGTTTGGATTTTTGCCCAAGCCGAATACCCAACTCTCTCCACAAGGACACTGAAAATTTTGCTCAAATTTTCAACATCATATTTGTGTAAGCTCGATTTCCTCGACATTAACCATTATAAAAACTAAAAAATGTAATAATATAGACCAAGAAATGAGGGTAGTTATATCACATATTAGACCCGATATTGATGAAATCTGCACAAGTGACAAGCTCAAGTATCACAATAAAAGAAGTTCTATTTTTATAAAATTCCTTGTGTTGTCACTTGCAACCAGTAGGAATTAAATGACACGCCTCTCAAGTTATGTAGATACATTCTTATGTTGCTTAAAGGAGATATACTACACGTTTTTATCAGCATATAATTCAGTAAAACACCATCACCAGATTATAGGTTTGTTATAATATTCTTTTTCACATAAGGGGGGAAATTAATACATTCTACAACATTTATAGCAAACTTTAAATTTCACAACTTCTAAATTATTTCACCTCAAGACTAAAGGTCTGGCCACACATATGAGAGTGGTGTCCGGGCCAGAGGGCGTTTGGTTCACAATTAGTGTGTGCCCACACACCATCTTATCGGCAAAACTGGCAATGCTCATTATCCGGCTGCAGTTGCTAATTGTAAGAGAATGATTGGTGTGACTCAGCATCGAAGCTAGTTAATTCAGTACCTCTTTCAAATAACACAATTCAAGGAAAAATTTCTGATTTATCTGAAAATATAGAGAATACATTATTTGTTAGACTTTGTATTCTTGACTGACATGTTCACTCTTCATTTAGCTGATAGTACAGATGTTTCGAAAAGAGCTACTAACTGGTTTTGTTTCGCTACATATGGGAAAAGTAACTATTTGAGGTTTCTTGATTTCTTGTGAATTGATGCATACCCAAGGAGAACAAGTTTTCAATGCAATCAACCACTTTTCTTACTAAACTGGTATCAAATGGGAAAAGTGTATTGATATATCACAACAGAATACACCACATCCATGTCGGATTACAAAACAGGCTTTTAGAGGTATTATGCAAGGAGATGTTCAAATTCTTCTTCACAGTGAAGTCCGTTGGTTGTCTTGAGGAAAGGTTCTTTGAATTAAGAGACGAGGTGCACATGTTTCTTCTGGACACACATTTTTCAGATTTGCTCTCTGATTTTTGGTGGCCATGTATGTGTGCCTATCTGAATGTTCTTAGAGCTCGCAAGAAACTTGTGTGGACATTTGTCGTGTTGAGGACAAGATTAACGCCATTATCAAGAAGTTTCAAATGGGGTCAAAACTTGCGGAGAAAGACTATTTTACAAACTTTCCTATTCTGAAAGAATTTTTGGAATCTTCTCCAGAAAACATACCAGAACAAGGGAAACAAGAAATATCCGAGCATCTTGGCAACAACACTGAGATATATTTTCTGTTGAAACCAACAATCTCAACAATACTGCCTGAATAGAAACCCATTTGATTGCAACAATGAAGATGTTTATAATCTTAGTCAAGACAAGGAGGACCAGCTTGTTAAAATTTGGTGTTTTCAAATCTGTTGATCACAGTGAACAAATAATTTAATTCTGATTATAAATTTATCAAGATGATCAAAATCAACTAGCTAAAAGAGCATTGAAACATTTGCTGCCTTTTTGTACAACTTGCCGCGTGAACAAGTCTTTTCAACGCTGAGCTACAGGAAAAATCAGTATAGAAGTATACTTGAGATGCATTCGGATTGTCGAGTCAAGAAGTGATGGGAAAAGAAGAGGTTTCACTCATACTAGACCTCTAATAAATAAATTTGAACTTATTCATAAATAAGGCCTAACTAATCTTTTTAGTGTTAACTATTACTATTATATACATTATTATTATTACAACTAGAGTTAGTGTAAAAACACATTTGACTCAGATTCACTGTGACAAATTTTTCAGTTTTGTGGGTTTTATAACATGAATTATTAATATGGGTAGAGGGGGATGCTATTTTCTGTACATAGAATAGATTAGATTCTAATGATTCCAATTCCTCTGATCTCAAAGACTCTCTAGGTGGGTCCTTGAGTGGTAGTAAATTGGGAACCGTTGTTTACCATGTTGGATACACAGACAGAAACAATACCTGACACCGGGCTATTGAGGTAACCTGGAACATTGTCGTACGTTGTCTGGCCCGGACAATACCGGCTAACCTGTTCACTCTTGGCTCCAGGTCTGATGAACGACCACAAGGCCGTAATGAAGGAAATAGAGCAAGGCATGTTTTCCGTCTTCTCGCAGATGGACACAGGAAGTTCACCAGTAATATTGATGGGACTCACACACACACAGAGCCTATTGCGAGGGTCAGCACGGTGCACCCTAACTCACCAGCTGAAAAAGCTGTAAGTTGCCCTAACAAGATTATTTTATTTATTTGGTATTAAGATTTCACACAGTTTAATTTTTACTTACCATTGATTCAATTCAGATTCAAATTATTACATATCAAAAATTATGTATATACATATATATATAATTTAATATTTTAAGGGAACTTTCGATTTTTAAAAGCCAAAGAGTAAATAGGTAGGCCTAATATTTACAATGCCAATATGGAGATTACATTAAATGGAGTGCACATTATTTAGCGGAGTTTTAAATTAATGGTTAAAATTAAGGGCTTTCTAATGTTTTAAGATAAATTACAAACACATATTTTCAACCTGTTGAATCTTGATAAACAGTAGTTAATAATTTTTTCTTTGACACAACCCAACAATTACAAAACGCCCATTTGTATTTACTAAATCAGCTAAATTAGCTAATGTTATTGTTTCCACTGTCAAGTTTATTTCACATTACTTCTTTTTAAAAAATTATTAATCTTCATTTGTTTCGTAGCACCTTTCCCTTTCAAATTGAACAATAAATGTTCAATATTAACCATGTTTGCTTGGTCTCCTTGGTGATATCATGAGCATAAAGCTCTCATGGTCTCAAACGCATGAAGTGCTTCCATGAAATTCGGTACTGGTTTGAGGTTGGCATCATCGTCATTCTCACCACTGCATTGCACTTCTTCCAAACAACTTCAACTTCACGTTGCAAGCTCCTGGTGCACAGACATTTACTTACCATCTTCATCCTGTCACGTCAATATGGTCCACATGGCTACAGTTCATTCTTGATTGTAGACTGTGTCACTTGTGGCCACGCAGAAACAATAAAGTGATGTCTTGAGCCTCGGAACCCTACAACAGCTTCAGAAGCCTCTCTCCGTGGCGTTGGGGCCCACAGCAGCACTGTCCTTGGCCAATTTATTAAATACCAGGCCATGGCGTTGCTTGTAGCAGGAGATCCAATTGTTTGAAGCTAAAATGTTTTCAATCCCCATTGTAGTAGCTATTTTGAGGGATTTCCCCCCCAGGAATGCTCTGGCGTGTTGGTACCAGGTAAAGAGGACATTTTCTATCTCACTTAAGTTGACATCTTGCCTGTCTTCCTCTTCTTCGCTGATGTACCACACATGTCAGCCTGCTCTCTCATCTCCTCTTTCTTCAAAATAATCATTTTTAGGGTTGATGTTGGCAGGCCTAATCGCTTGGCTACGTCAATCCTCTTCTAAGATGGGTTTTCCTCCATATTTCTAACATAAACAGCCACTCTTCTAAAGTCCGAACTTGTTTCACAGGCTGGGCCATGCAATAAAATGTTTTTACTTAAAGAGAACAACTCTAATAATAATAGTAATAATAATAATTACTCTTGAGGAATCAACACATGTAATGAGATGCGTACTCAACTTAGAGTAGTACATGCATGAGAGTTATGTTAGTAATGGAGTTACTATATGTCTTTTGTTGAAGGGTATTATTACCGATGACCTGATCATAGAGTTTGGCTCTGTGAATGCCAGTAACTTCAAGACACTGCAAGACATCGGGACTGTCACTCATTACTCGGTTGGAAAAAGTGTCAAGTTGTTTATCAACAGAGAAAACAGATTTATCACTCTTTCACTCACACCATCTCCATGGTCTGGACAGGGATTGTTGGGCTGTAACATTTTGCCCATTGAACGAGTCGAGCGATAACTTCTCCTTATAGTCTCGCTTTGTTCCCGCTACTCGCGGTATTTAACTTGAAATGATGTGATGGCTGGCTGATACATAACCTTCCTTGTGTATAACTACTAACTAAATAAACAACAAAAACTATTAATCTAGTATCTAGATGAATAGTTTTTTTTATTTAGTTGGTATTATTGTTATTAAATTCAATGTAAAAAGTTAACTTTTATACACACTTCTTAGAAATGAAAGTAGGGAGGACAGTTATAATTTACCATTATACCAATTCACTTTGACATCTCCAAACAATTTGTAGGACCATTAAGTTTGCTAAACAAGCAATTGTTAAAGAAAGACACCATGATTGAATCAACTCAATAAACAAACAGAAAATGCATCATGATTGAATCAACTCAATAAACAAACAGGAAATGCATCATGATTGAATCAACTCAATAAACAAACAGAAAATGCATCATGATTGAATCAACTCAATAAACAAACAGAAAATGCATCATGGTTGAATCAACTCAATAAACAAACAGAAAATGCATCATGATTGAATCAACTCAATAAACAAACAGAAAATGCATCATGGTTGAATCAACTCAATAAACAAACAGAAAATGCATCATGATTGAATCAACTCAATAAACAACAGAAATGCATCATGGTTGAATCAACTCAATAAACAACAGAAAATGCATCATGATTGAATCAACTCAATAAACAAACAGAAAATGCATCATGATTGAATCAACTCAATAAACAAACAGAAAATGCATCATGATTGAATCAACTCAATAAACAAACAGAAAATGCATCATGATTGAATCAACTCAATAAACAAACAGAAAATGCATCATGATTGAATCAACTCAATAAACAAACAGAAAATGCATCATGGTTGAATCAACTCAATAAACAAACAGAAAATGCATCATGATTGAATCAACTCAATAAACAAACAGAAAAGCAAAACTTTGATAGCTGTTTAAACAAACCAGTTTCATTATGTTCTACAAGGTGACATGATCTAAATCTTATTACATTCAACAAATTAAAAATACTTTGATTTCTTTTTTTATGAATGAATTTTGTTTGCCCTATCTAATTCAGATACAATGTCTTATATTGTAATGTTTAATTTATTCACTCCCTTTAATTTTCTTAAGATTGTACTGAAAAAAGTCTTTTTTTAGTGCAAACAACCTGATTAGTTTTACAAAATCTTTATTAATTGTACCATTGACAACCTTCAAACTGTTTGTAGTTACTAATTTGTTTTTCATCTTTTCTTCAGTTAAAATAAATGTTTGTTTCAACAAAGTGGATTTGGTTTTATTAAATATTACACACACAATAATATATATATTATAATTCCAACTTTTTAAAATATATTATATGACTTTTGTTTCATAATACCTGCAAAAATATATTTTCCACTGCCTCTTCATGGATGATTTTATAGTAGTTGTAGTTTTATGTACTTGGTGTAAGTGAGTGGTTAAAAATTTGGCAAACAAAGTATTATTTTCAGAGTATTTTGAATGAAGTTTATATTTAAAAATCTAAGTTTCCTTACCATGCATTACAACCTATCTATGAAATAATGGTGACCTGGTGATCTAGGGGTAAGGTGTCAGACTTCTATGCTGCGGCCGGGGTTCGATCCTTGGTCCTGGCAAAGATTTATCTGATTACCAAACCCTTCCTTCACCTCTGACAAGACATCTTGTAAATGTGGAGAATGCCAGGCCTCCACCGTGGTTCGGATTCCACGTTAAACTGTAGGTCCTTCATTTCATCTCACAATCACCCTACTATTAGACATTAGCGTAAGTGCGTATAACCCGAATGGGTAGTAAGACGCGGTGCTAATATAATAATAATATGAACTAATATGGTTTCTTTATGTACTGTTCTCCACCTCCACGTCTAATAGCTAGAGGCCACAATAGCTTAAAAGAGGGTGGACGAATCTAAGGAATTTATTATAACTAAAAAAATTGGCAAATTTGCAAGTTTAAGAAAAATTTGAATTATTTTTTCAATGTAAATCAACAGAGGTAAACAAAAAATACATGCCTCACGCGGCAAGCTGAAGAGTGTTGAAAAACATATAAATATGGCAGAGACTGCTCTTGCGCAGTACATTTGAGGATATATTTCACTATCTCAGTAAATTATTCATTTATATAAATTAGTCTAGAAGAGACCCAGTAATAAACAAAATCGTTAATTATTATAATAAAGAGCTTAAAGGGCCTCTTTTAAGCGGTTAACAAAGTTCCTGAATCACTATTGTGAATTCAGACAAAACAAATTTAAATTTAAATATCAATTCTGATATTTATAAAATACACAAAGTTTTGACTTCTTGACATAAATCAAACTTATGTGAGACTATTACTTACACAACCTTTGAAGTAATCAAGAAGATTCTGACTTGTTAACATTACAATAGAAAACAAAGCAAGATTACATTAGAATACTGGTAATTCCTCACTAAATGAATCGGTAAACTGTTAAAGTTATAACTTATAAACCAACAAAAATAAATTATTTTTATAATTTCTACAAAGAAAATACATCTACAAAATATTACCTATAAAAGAAATATCAAATTTTAAAGTTCAAACAATTATTGGTAACAAGTGCAATAACAATTTATATTTAAACTAAATATTCCAAGCTAGAAAAAGATTAACATCTCTAAACATCACAAAGAGACTAGCGGCAAAAGGAAACATTAGGTGTTCGATAAAACAAATTTACTTTCAAAAATAAATCTTCTTGTGAGAAATACAGATGCCTACACTGAACGATTTCAATCACATAATTAATCTAAGTGTTCAAACACTCAAACCTATTAAAGCTCGTTTAAATTTTAAATAATCAATAACATATGTAAAGTTTATATAATGCCATCCTGGAGTGATTCTTTCAAGTCCAGATCAGGACTTCTCGGGGTTGTGTTGGATATAATAATCATTTATGCTAGCTGAGTGCTATCATTATATAGATCTAGTCGATGAATAAAGAGGTGGGAGATTTTCATATTTAAATTACAACGCCACATCGCGAACCCATGCTAACAGGATGGCTTCATGTTAGCAGCTACCAAACTGCTACCAAACTTGGTATGAGCCCAAGTCACGTAGGCCAGACATATGGTTAGTTGCAGTTAAAACTTGGCATGTTCCCATTTAATGTAGGCTGGACACCTGGTGAGTTGGCCATTAAAGCATGGAACGTTCACCAAACTACGTAGACCGGACACCTGGCAGGTAGGCAGTTAAAGATTTTGAGTGGTCCGTTTGTCGGCTGGCTGGATCAATCAGTGCATTTCTGGATCCCCTTATCGAAACATCTTGCTACCGCCCTCCTAGCTTGTCAGGACTTCCTTTCATTATAGACATCGGAGTGATCAGGTTTGTCATGGAACTCGTGCTAAGCCAGATGATACAATGAGTGAGTAAAACACATATTGTAGACATATTAAGTTTTGTAAATTTATGGAATTGCAGGATGTCTATGAGTATTGGATTATTTGAAGCCGGTAGAACTAATGTAGAATTAGCTACTATTGCTAATGTTACATTTACCATCCCTGATATTGCTTACTTTTTACTTGATTTTTAGCCCTTAATACTACAAGCAAAGTAATGAAGAAACCAACATTCATTTGTTTTTCAAAATGAATTGCCCAAGTGGGTGTACTATCACTGCCATTGTAAATATATTTTCTTGATTGGTTGATGATGACCAGTATACTGGAATTTATGTTGTACATATAAAATAGATCTTGCTCTGTTTATATCACCATTACCATACACAAATAAAAACATTTGGTTTTATGAAATATATTATGCAAATCTTTTTTTTTAACTTTGTATCTTGTAAAACATTGTCTTTGGTAAACAATAAATTACAATATTCCAAATTAAAGAAAATAAATAGATGGGGCGGTTTTTAAACTAAACTCTAAACAAATAAAATATGTATATATTTGTACCTCTGTAATTGTTTAGCATTAAATGTAAATCTAGTTTCATAGATAAACAGGATTGTAAATTATCTATCAATGATCACACCTTTTGTTCTTTTAACTTAAATAAGAATACACACACAATATTTTGTTCTCAATTTTTAACTAAAAACAGTCTTCATTTATTTGATACAAAATAAAAACTAATTCTAAGGGTGTGTTAAATCAATTTTTTTTAATTCGAAGTGAACTCGAATCGAATATATGAAACATTCTCAAAGTCAAATCAAAATTTGAATATTTTCTTTTAGTTATTTTATGCTTGAAAATATATTAAATTGTTATTTAAAAAACTATATGCAATAAAATTGCTTGTAAAAGGTTTTATTGCCTAATTGTTTGTAATATTTCGTGTTAATCGGACAAATCAAGTTATCACAACACACAATTAAATTACTTCATATTTTTTTCCATATTAATATTAATCTATAATATACAAAACAGCTGAGATGGCATTAATTGAACAGAAATTGAGTATTTTAGCTGGCAAATATTTGAAGCCAAGTCGAAGTTTTGAAGTTTTGCACACCCCCTACCTAAGAAAAATATCTCAAACTTTTCTACATTATTAGCTATTTTAAAAATTAGTTTTACTCTGTATTAGGCTAAATCATCATCATCAACTGTATCCAACCTGTGGCCGGGCAAGTTTGGTAGAGCACCTCCATCTTCTTATATTCTTCCTCCTTTAATTCCTTCCATTCTTCTCCTCTCACTTGAACTCAAACTCCAAATATGAATATCTATTTGTGCCATTTAATAGGGGAAAATATACTTTTTATATGCATATATTTCTTCCCCATTTAATGAAATAAATGTCACAGATTAATACATTCAAAAGATTTGAACTGAAAAATCACCCATTTTTTTAAAATTTCTCGCGATTCTTTGAAGAGTGGAAGTGTTGTGATAGTTAAATATATCAAATTCGAGATTTTGATGGATGTTGACGGTTCGTTATCCCACTGAAAAAGTTGTTTTACAATTTTCTATCTATGTTACTCAGACTAGAGCCAAAACCATTTTACTGCTTGGGCTAAAACTTTGTACCTAGGCTTTTAACAAGGTTCCCAAAGGGGTTCCAGGTATCATATATCTAACCCTAAAATACTTAAGGGTGGAAAGGAAGAAAAGAACATTGTCTCTACCCGACCGGCCAGTAAGACCCGATATTAGTAACATTTTACTATCACCCTTTATTAACTCTCTTGAAGTTGAATCTATACCTTTACCTTTATGGTTATTTACTAATTTATACTTATTCTAACTTAATTGGATCTGGAACTAGTTGATCAGCAGTACAGATTTAGACAACTCATATATTTAGGATCCTTCATGGACATTCAAAATATTACTGGGAAAATTGTTTAAGGCTCTTGTATCTTACATTTTTAATTAATCTTAAAACATTAATTTGAGGCAAGCAAATAGTTCTCTATCTACTTTATTCTCCCAGTCTCTAACAATAGTGGTTCATTTGTTCTGTTTTAAAGATCTTTATCATGATTCTCTGTTGGTAACATTAATTTACTATAATATTTGTCTTTCACTAAATATTTTCATCTTCTCTGTCCTTTCGGAAACACACATCTATCATATATCAACATTAAAACAATCCATTGCGTCAGCCAGCAGTTGGGCCATACCGACATGGCGGCCGCCGTTTATTGGCAAAAATAGTGCCAACTTCTACGAATAGAGGGTGTCATGTTGTCAGAACGACCCCCCTCTCCCCCAGTAGTAATATTTTCATAAATAAAACCATCAAAATACATGTGCATCATTACCATTTGTTTTGAAAGAGATGCTGTTATCTAGTGCCACCAAAGTTCGATAGTAAACAAACACTAATGTGTTCGGGAATACGAGTTTATAAAATTTATTATTATTATTATTATTTAAAATTATTTTTCATTTCATTGTTTTTTGGAACTTCATAGCCTATACAACCGAAAACTAGATTCAAAAGGATACAATAAAAAAAGGATAACAACCATTTTTACAACTTCCCAATACCTATTTATTACACCAAAATACAAAGTTTCTGCAAACCAAAGATTACCCAACATTTCCTGGTCATAATTTTATAGAAAACCTTAAAACAAAAACTGTTCTGGGCTGGTCAGGCTGTTGACGAAGATTTTCTCAACCGTTAATGGTGGATCTGAAACAAGAAACCATAATATGTACAGAGAACGCATTACAATAAAATTAAATATATATTTTGAAATCACATATGTATGTCCTAAAAACTCAATTTCAATAGTAAAAATTATTCAAATTAATACAAAACCAAATTTGTTAAATCTAACTTGTGGGCAAAAGGATATGTTACATGAGATGAGACTTATATAATTGAATAATTGTGTGTAATTCGAGGGGAATATCCCCGCATCTTTATTGCAAATACTTGTAAAATATAACCACTTCGAAAACACCATCTTTCTCTCTCGCTTCATTCTAGAACAACCTACAGAACGATAGAAGCTACTAGAACAAAATATATATATATATCAACACACACACACACACACACACACACACACACTCAGAAAGAAGGCTCCTTTCTTCATTCTTACAAAGGAACTGTCCATGATAGTTTAATCTCTTAATTTTAATTCTGTTCACAACCTTACTGCAGAACGTTCTGCGCTAAATAAATTCCAATTTTCAAATTCAGTTTGTGACGCGTTAAGCTGCCGTACCGCGTGTGCAAATAAAATTTTTCATGATAAATTTGGTGGGCGCACACCACCAACCAGAGCTACCATTTCGAACTTGGCGAAGAAGCTGGAGAGAAGGGGAAACTTGGTGGGTCCGCATACGGGTGGACGACCCAAGATGACAGAGGACAACATACATGATGTAAAGCAGTGGTTATTGGAGGTTATCCCAAGAGACTGGACGACAACATACAGGATGTGAAGCAGTGGTTATTGGAGGTTATCCCAAGAGACTGGACGACAACATACAGGATGTGAAGCAGCGGTTATTGGAGGTTATCCCAAGAGACTGGACGACAACATACAGGATGTGAAACAGCGGTTATTGGAGGTTATCCCAAGAGACTGGACGACAACATACATGATGTGAAGCAGTGGTTATTGGAGGTTATCCCAAGAGACTGGACGACAACATACAGGATGTGAAGCAGCGGTTATTGGAGGTTATCCCAAGAGACTGGACGACAACATACAGGATGTGAAGCAGTGGTTATTGGAGGTTATCCCAAGAGACTGGACAACATACATGATGTAAAGCAGCGGTTATTGGAGGTTATCCCAAGAGACTGGACGACAACATACATGATGTGAAAAGCAGGTTATTGGAGGTTATCCCAAGAGACTGGACGACAACATACAGATGTGAAGCAGCGGTTATTGGAGGTTATCCCAAGAGACTGGACGACAACATACATGGATGTGAACAGCGGTTATTGGAGGTTATCCCAAGAGACTGGACGACAACATACAGGATTGAAACAGGGTTATTGGAGGTTATCCCAAGAGACTGGACGAAACATACATGATGTGAAGCAGTGGTTATTGGAGGTTATCCCAAGAGACTGGACGACAACATACAGGATGTAAAGCAGCGGTTATTGGAGGTTATCCCAAGAGACTGGACGACACATACAGGATGTGAAGCAGTGGTTATTGGAGGTTATCCAAGAGACTGGAGACAACATACATGATGTAAAGCAGCGGTTATTGGAGGTTATCCCAAGAGACTGGACGAAAACATACAGATGTAAAGCAGTGGTTATTGGAGGTTATCCCAAGAGACTGGACACAACATACATGATGTAAAGCAGCGGTTATTGGAGGTTATCCCAAGAGACTGGACAACAACATACATATGTAAAGCAGTGGTTATTGGAGGTTATCCCAAGAGACTGGACGACAACATACATGATGTAAGCAGCGGTTATTGGAGGTTATCCCAAGAGACTGGACGATTGTATTCGACCTGTCAAAGAGCAGCAAACAGGCAAAACTAAGCTGTACATGAGCTGCAGCCACCTGATTTGGTCTTTATTGTCAATGTGTTTCCATTTTTTCACAAAAACCCCACCTTGATGGACATAACATGTTACTGTGAGCATATTCCATTTGTCCGGTTATGTAAACTCGCAAAATACATGGTGTGGGCCCTGACAATCCCCACGCAATCCATGAAGAGCCCGTGCATCCAGCGAACATCGGTGTGTGGTGTCTCATCGACGATATCATTGGGCCAAATCTTTTTATAAGACACGGTGAATAGTGACCACTATTTGGAAATATTTAATGAAATTGTGTCTCAGATGATCAGCAACTTGCAGATGGCTACTTCCAAAGGATGGTACAACTTGCCACACCTCCAATAGGAGCATGGCAGATATCAGCAGTTTTTTCCAAGACAGGATCATCTTCAAAAACCTGTGGCCACCTAGGTCTCCCAACCTGACACACCCATATTTCTTTCTATGGGGAATTTTAAAAGGCAGTGTTTATGCCAACAACCCAAGGTCGATTGAGGAATTGAAAGACAACATCAGACGTGAAATTGCTGCCATCAACGTACGCTACATCGCACATTCACCAATATGGAGCGTCAGGGGATGTGTGTCTGGACTCTGGCAGTGGAAACTTCCAGCATCTTCTATGAGGCATTCTTATTTGTCATGGGCCAGGGTATGTTTTACAATTCACACTATTCAAATGTGACTTCCCAAACATGAGTTAGTTCCATAAAATAAGTGTTCAGTCCCAAGTGAATCGCCCTTTCGATACCATTGGTTGGGATATACTTGAAGCTTTTTATTGTTACTAAATCTTATTTTCTTGACCAAAATAATACAAATATTTGTTTTTTGAATGTTGTCACCTCAATCGTCCCATTCAATGGACGCTATATTCACTAAAATAATCTTAAGGTTTGGTTAAATATATACATTTTTCATTTAAACTCTATTTTGAATAAATAATTTAAATTGAGTCTCTCTGTTTGTATCTCCCCGTTTTCATGCCCAATTTAACTGATCCCTCACGACAATATTATGTTGAACGGAGATGTTGTGGTAGAGTGAGGTTGTCTTTTTAAGGACAACCACATACCGAGGTCATCCTTGATCCATTCTTGGACTAAGGGTGATCGTTTGTCGACTATGCTGCTCTAGGCGTGTGTCAATGGTGCCACTAGTTGGCGTGGATGTAGCAGTATCGTGTAGTGCGACATTAAAGTGGGATTGAAGGTGACGCAATTTTTATAGGAAAACTTTTTTTTGCCAAAATATGTAAAATATTGCTCCAGTACAAACATAGAATTTAATTTTCTTTACATGGTGACTTAAAAATTTCTTGAATATCTTTCAAGGCTATCCTGGAATTTAATGACTTTTTCTCTTTGTTTTAAAAAGTTTTTCATCTAATGCTGCTATGCTTTTGACGGATATTCAGGAACTGTTGATATCACCATGTGAAGATTGTACTGGAGCGATATTTTATTTGCTTTAGCAAAAAAAAAAATTTACCATACAAACTGCAAAAACACAGGCCTTTTCTTATGTCACCTTCCATCTCACCTTAAGATTAATAAAGTCTATTGTTTAGCGTCCAGAGAATGGTGGTCGCTTTTAGGTGCATCCAGCAACAAACGTATATATCAGGGGTTTGGTAAAACCTGCTAAGACGGGGACACTTCCTCTCCAAAAGACATTGCTGATAGGAAGGACCCGCTGGTTCGGTCCACTGTCACGTGATCCCACTACAGGAGGAAAGGGAATTTGGAGGGGGCAGTTAGCACAATACAGTTTTTAAGGGGTGTTTTATCCTACTCTAAGGGGAGTCCGAGAACCCTTTCCAGAAAATTTAAAAAAATTTGAAGTGGTCAATTATTTGAAATTCTTTGAAATCTCTAGAAGCTATTTAGAGTGATCTTCACCTGATTTTATTTTTAAATTAGTTTCTTATAGAAACCATTCGGAATGGTGTTTGCCTGACAAATTTTTGAAATTATATGCTTCTGAGTGCATCTAATTTTCAAAAAATTTCCAAGCAAATATTACGTCAAATGGCATTTAGAAGTTATTTGGAGTTATCTTCACATGAAAAAATCTTAAAAATGATAAGCCTCTAGAATTTTTTTTAAAGGAATCTTCTTCTTGAAATTTTTTGATGACTAAATGTTTCTAGAAACTATCTGGAGTAATCCTTCTTTGGCAAATTGATGAAATTATTTGCCTATTGAACTAAAAAATGTAAATTAAATGCACTCAACACATCTCGAATTTATAGTTCAATTTGATGTATTCTAAGTTTTTATTAAAATTATTTGAGTCTTGGGTGGACTCTCCATTTGACTCCCACCCCCTGTTTCCCTGAGTGCACCCACTGATGTAACCTGAACAATACAATATAGAAAGAGAAATAACGTTGAAACTTACTCATAGCATACCAATCGTCAGAAGCTCCGGCATCCTTTCTGGCATTGTTAATAGCATTCATTAGAGCAAAATAGACCACTGCTCCCATACAGAGCGCAGGCTCGCCTGTTGCTGTAATAAGCCAAGGTTAAGATTGAAATGCATATGTGTATCATATTAAATATAAGTTTTATATAACGTATTAAGAGACGGAATAGTAAAACCTTAATTTTCCTAGAAATTCCACTTTGTGTTGGACAGTGTAGAGTGTATTTATAAAGTGATAATAAATATCAAGGTTCTAGAAACCTCGTAGAATATGACCCCACTGATGTTGCGTGTCTCATCTCAGCCTCTGAAAGTTGTTACCCCCTTCCTTCTTACCCCCTTTTGTTATTTTTATTTCTTTCATCCCAATCCTTAGAGGCCTTTATTTTTGGGGGGTGATTCAAGGACACTATCATTGCAAGGTCGTAAGTTCTTGCAGCTAAAAATCTATCAAAACTTGTACAACTAGCCCTTTGCTTTGTTATTCCCTACGAGCCAAAATGGGCAGCAACTCATACACCCCTCCAGTTAAGAAGTTACCATGTAAATAATCGGGGCCATTGCTTCCGAACCACCATAAATGTAAACCTTGTCACCCCTCCCTTTTAACAAGAATGGTTTTCCTTGATATTATATTTTAGTTGTGGCTACAGACACACCACCCTGACAAGTGTTTGACCCTTGCCCTACCACCCTCTCAATACCATAGCAGACAACCATTTTCTTTTACCTAAATCGACCTTCAAAGACTGGTCTTTGATCCTCAGGTGAAGTCATAAACTTAAGTGCATCTTCATAAATAAGTTTAGTAGAATTCCAACTAACTTGACACTGTTCTTACCAACCTTGGCTTGGCCTCTTCTCAATAAAACACAGCAAGTCTACATTCGATACAGGTTGTTTCAATCAAAATACTGTCTAATAATGTTAAGTATGAAATACAGAAAATGTTCCTTTAGAGAAATTAGTGCATAAAAATGTATTTAAATTTATTTAAAAGTTAGCTTCTGATAAAAATAACACAAACAAAGCTCTTTACATTGACTGAAATTTAGTATATTACTTTAGATTTGACATCCTGATGTTTGATAACTGTAACAAATATGACATTATACTTTATAATTCTACCATTTTTACTTCCAAGAAAACCCTCGACGACACCTTTAAAGGATTGTGATGCATAATATTTAACCTTGTTTAGAGTTACATTAAAGCTAGAATCACAAGGACGATTTCATGTTTGTGGCCCAAAAACATTACCTCCTTAAATTTAGCAAAAGCAAATTTTGGAAATAATAAAAGCCTTTTCCTTCCCTAATTCTTCTTAGCATATAACCTCAAAAAATTGTATGAAACTCTTAGTAAACTATTTTATGCTCACAATATAAACTATACAATACATTAGGTACACACCATCTGCGGTAGGAGTGTAGGTTAGACATGGCTATCAAACGTTACCAGATCTACTTTCATTATCCATTCGCCAATTCATACAGTATGGTCTGCAAAACCAGATATTAATGGTTTTCACTTTTGGCAGACAAAACTTTCTCAACACACATTTGTTTTTCTTTTGACCGTGTTTACATCGTCTGCTAGCTGTCAGCTACCACCACTCCTATGATGGATGTTCTTTCTCTAAATACATACCTTTGGACCTAAGTACCCCTAGAGGATTCGAAACATTCTTCTGCAATTCAACTCGGAAATCCATCGGTATATCTTCTGGTCCAGGAACATAATAGTTCTAGAATAAATACAAATTGTATTTTACACTTTATGCTAATATTTCTTGAGAAACGCTCACTGTAATATATTTATCTAAATAGTGTAACCTTTCTTTGAGCTTAGTCAAATACTAGATGACTTGAAGGAAATAAGAACATTCTGGGAGCTGAAGGAGGGGGCAAGGGTGGTCTGACAAGAGGAATGGACCTGTCGTAAGACAGAACACATCATAATAAGTGAATCTTATTTATAACTATTATCTTTATCAGGAAATCATTTCAATCTAGAACAACAATTCGTTTAATCCTTTTTACATTTCATGTTATAAATAAACAGTAGTTATTTTAATGAAATGGGATTGAGGATGCTAGCAGTTTAGAAGAAATAAACCCGAATTTGCATGGAGGGAACGTGGGAAGCCATTTAAGGAATAAACACCCTACTGGCCTTTAAACCCATATCTATTCATTCATAACAATTCATTCTAATACAAGGGTGATACGTTAGAACATGTGACTTTATTATTATCGCCTTGCTCAAAAATATTGGTTATAATAAAGTCAATTCAAATTAATCTTGGATTAAAATTATAAGAGTTTTTGTTATAGGTCAAAGCAGTGACAATAATTCACAAACATGAGTTTTAAATTGAGTAGGCCTATAGATATCTAACCTATGACACCTAAACGTTGAATATTTTGATAAATATGTGATATACGAGGTGGGACCCAAATTAAACCGGATTTTTGCTCTAAAAAATCAATTTATTAAGGTTTTTAGAAAATTCTTTCAGTCTCCTTCAAAGTACTCTCCATTAGATGCGATGCACTTGTCCGGTCAATTTTTCCCACTGTTTGAAGCACCTCTGAAAATATTCAACTTGGATATCATCTAGTGCCCTCTGCGAAGCTGTTTTTACAGCGTTTACTTCGCACATCCTCCCTCTTTATCTTAAAACTTCCAAATAAAAATGCTGATTATCATTTTGACCAGGGGAGACAAATTCCCGGTGCACAATTCCACAAACATTGAAAAACAATGTTCATCATCTTAAACATTCAACCTTACTTGTTTTGCTTTTTTTGGTCAGGGGGATTTGGGGGTCTTCCACTGGCTAGATACTTGGTTGGTTTCGAGGTCATATCCGTAACACCAACTCTCAACTGTAATGACCTTGGTCAAAAAGTTCGGGTCACTTTCAATCTGATATTTCAAGTCCTGGCTCAAATTCAGACGAATGGTTTTTTGATCCTGTATGAGCAGGCGAGGAACAAACTTAACAGCGACACGTCTCATTTGCAAATCCTCGGTCAAAATCCGCTGGCACGGGCTCCAACTCACTTCTGTCTGTTCTGAAATTTCGTCGATCGTGAAATGACAATCCTCGTAGATTTTTTGGCGGATTTTTTCAATGTTTTTGCCGTTTCGAGATGATGAAGTGCGCCCAGAACGAGCATGATCTTCAACACTAATCTCGCCACGTTTAAAGCGCCCAAACCTCTAGAAAACTTGTTTGCGGCTCATAGCATCCTTCTTGAAAGCCTGTTGAAGCATTTATCAAGCTTCCGTAGCCGAGTTTTCAAGCAGGAAGCAAAATTTCAAACACACTCTTTGTTCCTTCTAAATATTCCATAATGATTTCGCAGGCAGAAAACGAGAACAGTTGAGAAAAACAACACTACAATCAAACGTAACCTTCTAGGCAGACGCCGCTTGGGCAGGTGATTTGGGAAGGTCTCTAGTAGACCCACCTAGCGGGAGAACTCTCTACTACGCCTAGGAACGGCCACGTGCTTTCAATCCTGTTTATTTTGGGTCTTCCCTCGTATTGTTTGTAATGGTTACGTGAAATATAGCAATTATATACAATTACAACACTATAACAAATGGTCTAGAATGATGAATAAATGTATATATCATGATATACATATATTCGAGTCAATAGTTTTATGTCGAGTTCTACCAAGACATCTGCTGTGATTGATTTTATAGTTTGTATTGAAATAGACAACAACTTCATTCTTCATCAAGTACCCATGTCCTGTTTGTAAGAGTTTGGCCGGTCACAGGGTCAAATATTATGTCCTCAAAGGTCCACAATCCAAGTCCCATTATAAATGCGCCTTCCACTTGACCTATATCTATTTCAGGACTCAAGCTTTTTCCAGCATCTTCTATCAAGTCTACTCGGACAATCTATAAAAAAAATAGATATATTAGAGTTTGAAATAAATACCATTATATATCAAGCAACATATTTACCAAAATTAGACCAGATCATAGGTATTTTTCTGCACTTCAAAGAGTTAATAAAGCTGTTTAGTAGAGCACATCATATCACACCCCAACGAGAAAAGTGTCACAACTCAAAAAATATAATTTTTCAAAAGAAATAAAAACTAGAACATAAAATTATGTATTGAAATGGCAAAAAATAATTTCACATTATAAACAAATCTCTATGGTAATAATGTGTAATATATTTTTTATAAAATACACCAGTGCTATTGATGTTTAGATCCTTTCTTGTCATCATGCTGATGTCACAAGATTGATTAAAATAAACAATTTGGATTGAGTAACTTTTTTTGCTCAACTTAATGTAATGTTTTGTCACAACCCTGAGCAATGTTGAGATGTTTGTTTAGGCTTACATAACTTTCTTGGATGCACGGGCTTAAAAGCGCTGGCGTAACGAAAATGATGTAACAAACTAGAAATGTTAAAGGGGAATGCTGACTACTCATAACAATATATGTTCAAATTGGCCAGAAAGTTGCCAGAGTGGGCTGTAAAATACTTTTATTTTTGATATTCGGGGCTATTACATTTTCATCAATATCGCTGGCAGTTACGCTGCCCAACGTTGGGCCATAGCCCTGTGTACTATTTCTAACCCACACAACTATCTCTCCCGCAAGCCATCCTGACAAATTCATAATAAAACGAGCTATGAAAAGCGTGAAGTAACACTTTGGTTCCTTTCTTGCACTCTAACCAGCAAGGTGATTTTATCGCCTCTATTTAGGGGACATTATACTATGTGGTGAGCTCAGACACTGTCAGGGGTCAGAGTTCAAATCCAGACTTGGCCACGACCAGACCTTAATCAATGTAGCCTTCCTGTAAACGTGGGATGTTTGGACAGTAACAAGTGCTAATCACTTCTCAATATGGGAGCTAAGCGCTGTTATTAGCTGTCCGAACAAGGTATAAACTATTTAGTGGTCATTTCGAAAGAAGTGTCTAATAAATATTCACTAAACTACTTCCGTTAGCCTTGAATCACCATCACACAACCCTGATCCACGGGTCAATAAACTGAATGTTTATTGGAAGCACGTGGGAAGGGAGAGCGTGGTGCTACATCGTCTATCACTTATAAAGGTTAGCTGGGGATGTGCTGATATTTTACTATTACTTTTCTATCACCAAGAATATTAATCTCCAAGCTCTCAGTGAAAATAGGCAAATGTGGGATCTTACCTTCTCACTTTATATCACCATTTATATTTAAATCAGATTTACTAAAACCCTTCTGAAATCTATGCTTCACTTTTACAAAATTCCTCAATTGATGAGAATTCTTAAAACTCCCCCAATAACATAATATTTGGCTTGTGTAAAATTGTCTAGAGCTTCGCCATTTTTTTCATCTTATCTAGCTCTTGTGAGGTCGACACGTTTGGCAAGTTTCTCACATTTTCCTTGGTCCCATACATCATCATATATCAATAGTTTCTAGTTTATATCCAAACAAAATCCATTTTCTCCTTGGTTTTCCACCTCCTCTAGTCCTTTCTATAACTAACTCAAACACTTTCCGACCCACATGATTGGCATCCCTTCAAATAACATATTAAAAACATTGCAACCTTCTTTCTTGAACCTTTTTATACATTTCTATCACTTAAACACATCCTCTAATTTTCTCGTTTTTTATTTTATCCATTCTAGTGACCCCACACATCAATATCAACATGTTTTGCATTGCGTCTTCGTTGTTGTCCAAACCTCTGCTCCATAAAACAATATGGGTCTTGCCACTGTCTTGTAGGCCATTCCCTTTACATTCAAACACATTATTTTATCACACATATCACCCGATATTGTTTTCCAGTTGATCCAACCAGCCCGCACACAGTGAATGAACACCAAATCCGAATTACCATGGCTTGACACAGTTGATCTCACTAGCATTTATTTTTAAATTCCTTCTCAATCTAAGACATTTCATCTCCCTTTCCTCCAAGGCGTAGATACTCCATTTCCTCCCTACTCATCTTTAGCCCGCTATTCTCCGAAATTCCAATCCGTCTCGCCTCTTCCCAACTGGTTCTACATAAAGCTATATCATCTGTAAACAGCATGCACCGTGGGGTTTACTCTCTCAGACCCTCAGGCGGAACATCCACGACAAGATACAAATATAGGGACTCAATAAGTACCTTTGTTGCGAAATAATGAAATGAGAACTTGGCGTTATCTTGATATCCGCACTAACCCTGCATAGCAATTCAGATTGATAATATAAGAAGTCATAAAACTGAACCTAAACCAAATAAAGGATTGTGTAGTAAAGTTAACATAAGCAATGTTTCCTATCTTGTTTAAGTTTAGTGGGATACAGATTTTAAATTCAGAAGTACTTAGCATCTTGTTTAATAAGCTTAGTAGTATACTAAAGTAATGATTACCTTTTTTGGGGGGGTTTGTATTATACAAATATTAACTTAAGCAGTGCCTAGCTTGTTTGAATCTAGAGTAAATGATATAAAAAAATGTACTAAACTCTCTTCATATAAATAACTAGTTAAGCAATGCTCACCACCTTGCTAACGATTCATATTTTAATTTAAGCGGCACGTACTTACCAAATATTGGCCAGTTAAAATATCAATCACAACTTCACACAACGCTACTCCATACACTATGTATGGTTTACCATCGTCGGTGGCCGAGAACCTGGACAGATAATGTGTGTTTAGTTATGTTAGATGTTATATAAATACTAGTTTTTTAAAATTATATCAATATATTCAGGCTGTGTCTTAGTTACGAACTAAAGCTATATTTCTGTGACTGGAAATATGGGTTCCTCAATTTTTTTAACAAACGTCTAAGGTTTCCCCTATTAGGCTGGGTGCACATAAAAAAGCATATCAAAACAAAGCAAAAGCATTTTTCCTTAAAACAAAATGTTTTTGCTTTAAACTGTTTTGTATTGGTTCAAAACATGTTTTCACAAAAAAAAACTTTTTGCTGCAAACCGAAAAAGCCCATCAAAACAAAGCCTGGGACGAAATGAAGACTGCAGTGTTCCATTAGCGATATAATGTCTTACGAGGACGTTGCTGTGGTTGTTGGACTCTGAATAACATCCTGATAGAAGTTGTTGGATGCACCCATTTCCTGCCAAAGTTTGTCCAATACATCTCTGTCATACTGAGGGGTTCTAGATCGCACTAACAGCGGCTAACTCCATTGATCTACCCTAATTATTAACAAACTTACATATAACTTGCAACTAGATCCAGTCCATCTGTGTACGCTGTCATTATTAGATCCTGCCATGTTGGATTTTTTAACTTGGCTCGAACTGGTGCCAGTCGCTCCAAGAGGATTTTGCAGCACTGAATGGTTGCCTATTACAAAAAACCAAACAAATACAATTTAGTAATGATCACCATTATTATATTTTTAACACCTACGCCTAAATAAACTATATTAATCTATGTTATCAATGTCGTTTAATGCATTCATGGATAAGTTTATGAGGGATGCTTATATATATATATATATATAATATATTGTTTTTTACAATTGTCGATATACTTATATTTCATTTCTTCATTGTGTTTATAATATATCTTTGTTGAATATTCTATCATAACATTGTAAAAGTCTCACTCGACTTTTATTTTATGACCGATTGTTTGCCATAGTACGCCATCTCAGAAAAATGTTTTGCATTTCCCAATTTATTTTACTCATTTATCTATACAATTGATTTATATACGAGTTATGTAGGTTTTTTGCTGGACCAAAATTATATTGTTTGTAAATAAAACATTTATAATTTATACATTCAATATTGTAGAACTGGGGTTTTTCACAACTGGTGAATATCTAACTTAAGGAAGAGTACATATAAATTAAGACTTAACCTTAGTATATTCATCATTTAATGAGACTAGGTTCTCAATACTAATATCTATTGACTCACATAGCAGCATGATTCACTGGTGATGCTGCCTCCAGTAGCAATGTCATTGGCCGCGGTGAGCGTATTACTGGGTTTGATGCTCACCAAGTCCAGAGGAACACCCAATATATAAGCACAGACTTGCGCCACCTACAAACATATTCACTTTAATTAAACTTCAGTGTCGATTAGATCACTCTTCTACAGCGACATGGAGGGACAACCTTTGGCTTGTGCGATCTAGATAATATTGTCAGAGTGTAAACACAAATAAAAATATAAACACGTGGTTTGATTTATTGAACGAGTGAAGCTAGTTGTCAGTTTTAACTACACCAGTTTGCATTTTTCTCTCTGTCTGTGTGTTTCACAATAGCTTTTGAAATCAATAGTTGATTTAATTCAAACTTAGCACGTTGTTCTTTAAACTTGTATACAGATAAAGTTCATTGGGGAAGAAAATTTAACTAATGGGTGGTAATAAATCAATCCTTATATGTGCAAACATATAAAACCAGGGCTTCCAGCATTAATTATTACTTACGGCACATGTATTTACACTTTAGGGCATTTACATAATGCGGAGTAATACTAATGTATAATATATTTACTATAGTCTATTTATAAATATATAATCTAAAAGTGCAAACTAGTGTAACGTTAAACTAAATTTAAGGATGTGCAATTCTCTAATGCTCAAATTCGAATCGTGTAGAACTAGCTCAAATTGAATCTCTTGCCTAAAATAAACTCGTGTCAAATCAGAATTGAATCTCATACTAAATTTATTTAATTAAATCTAGTCCTAGCAAAGCTGTACAAGCATGCGTGTACAACAGGTTGCATAGAAATTAGGCGCATGGTACTGCACATGTAATAATGGCAAGCATTTTCTGTGATAGAGGTGATATAATGATCCTCAGAACGTGTTTGTATTTCTAGATGGACTGTTGTGTTGTTTACTATTAGTTGTGACTAACCCCCTTCCCTGTAAAAAAATATTGTAAAGAATCCTGTAAAACAAAGCTTCAAATCATCCATCATGTCAATAAAAAACAAAACTTTTTTACTTATTTAAAAAAAATACAGTCCTACCATCACTGCATAGCCCCCTCCCTCTTTAATCCTCCCTCCTATTTTCATCTCATTCCTCTTTCATCACCCCTACCCTCCTGCCCCCTTTACCAACCCCACTTTCCCTTCAACATTTTTTTTCCAACGACTATATAATATACTATCGACATTTTTATGAGGAATAAATTAAATTTTCAAAATAAAATATAGCTTATGTTACTCGATGATAATGTAGCTTTATATTGGTGAAAGAATTTTTAAAATCGGTCCAGTAGTTTTTGAGTTTATCCATTACAAACAAAAAAACAAATCTTTCCTCTTTATAATATTAGTTATAGATATGTTCTGTGCTGTGCTCCAAGATGTTGAGGTGTGCAGTGCCACTCGCCTAGTTCCTATGTAACTTGTTGTACAAGCATGCTTGCAAAGCTTTGCTCTTCCGGTGCTGTACGCCAAAATTTTGAACACAATATTTAATGGTATTAGCAGAGTTTGCAGTATGTAGTGCACAGGGCTTTTGTATTATTTTTGGTTCAAACAAACTATATGTGCAGTTTGAGCGTCCAGTTTCCAAACACCCTGTATAGATGGATTTGTGCACTACGTGTTACAACACGTTTGGGTCATACGCAAGAAAAAATAGGGTAAAAAACGAAATAAATGTAAGGTAAGAGAAAGGGAAGTCATATATTTAGAAAGCCACCTTTCACACACTCATCAATGATTTGAACCCTGATTTACTTGTAACTGCACACCATATATCACTATCCACAGTCATAGAATAAAGACGAGGAAAACTGAGCATCTACCTTGGTGTTTATTCCTTGCCCTCCCTCTATACCGCCATGCGATACAGTCACAGTCCCATCCCCGCCATAAATAGAAACAATAGCGTGGAAAGAGCCAAAATAAGGCATGTCAAACTGCATCGGAACCAGCGACATGCCTTTCTTCATCCAGCGGTTGGCCTGGAAAAATTAAAGTATTATCAAATAATGTACTATTAAAATTTAATACGTTATCGATTAGTAAATAATTGCGAAGAATTAATAATAATGTATTTACAATTTAATAAATTCAGAGTCACTTTTAGAGACTCATTATTTTTGATAAAATCCATGACATTGGTCTCAGAAAGTTACTCTTAATATTGTAACAGGATCGGGCCGGCACTTTTGTCACTTGCCTTCCCCTTACTTGTCTTTGTCCTTGTTCAGAATATAAGCTGGTCCAGCTGACTGACACGCGAGGAGTGGAAGGGAGAGAGTGACATAATAACGACTAATTGTCTGCCACTTCAGTACCTGAATGTCGGTCTTTCAAGATGCTGACCGCAACACCAATAAATACCGGTCAGGTATATAGTAATGCGTATAAGAGTGGACCAGCGAGTCCAGGAGTGTATCAGTGAATCTAAGAGTGGACCAGCGAGTCAGGTGTATAGCAGTGAATCTAAGAGTGGACCAGCGAGTCCAGGAGTGTATCAGTGTATCTAAGAGTGGACCAGCGAGTCAGGTGTATAGCAGTGAATCTAAGAGTGGACCAGCGAGTCCAGGAGTGTATCAGTGAATCTAAGAGTGGACCAGCGAGTCAGGTGTATAGCAGTGAATCTAAGAGTGGACCAGCGAGTCCAGGAGTGTATCAGTGATCTAAGAGTGGACCAGCGAGTCAGGTGTATAGCAGTGAATCTAAGAGTGGACCAGCGAGTCAGGTGTATACAGTGAATCTAAGAGTGGACCAGCGAGTCAGGTGTATAGCAGTGAATCTAAGAGTGGACCAGCGAGTCAGGTGTATAGCAGTGAATCTAAGAGTGGACCAGCGAGTCAGGTGTATAGCAGTGAATCTAAGAGTGGACAGCAAGTCCAGGAGTGTATCAATGAATCTAAGAGTCGACCAGCGAGTCCAGGAGTGTATCAGTGAATTTAAGAGTGGACCAGCGAGTCAGGAGTGTATCAGTGAATTAAGAGTGGACCAGCGAGTCCAGGAGTGTATCAGTGGATCTAAGAGTGGACCAGCGAGTCAGGTGTATAGCAGTGAATCTAAGAGTGGACCAGCAAGTCCAGGAGTGTATCAATGAATCTAAGAGTGGACCAGCAGTCCAGGAGTGTATCAATGAATCTAAGAGTCGACCAGCGAGTCCAGGAGTGTATCAGTGAATTTAAGAGTCGACCAGCGAGTCCAGGAGTGTATCAGTGAATCTAAGAGTGGACCAGCGAGTCCAGGTGTATCAGTGGATCTAAGAGTGGACCAGCGAGTCAGGTGTATAGCAGTGAATCTAAGAGTGACCAGCGAGTCCAGGAGTGTATCAGTGAATCTAAGAGTGGATTAGATGTTAGCTATAGTTCTCTGAATCAGAGAACTATACTTCCACATGTTGACTGTTAATGTGCTTCATCTGGGAGTTGATGATTTTACATCAAGAAATGAGCAAAGAAATAAGACATTCTTTCAGAAAATGTGTTTTTTAATAGTTATGCAAATTTTATTGTTGGCCCAAACCTGTGGCTAATTTTATCCTGTTAACATGTAAATATCTTTTAATACACACAGAGTTCACATACCACATTTTTGTTTGTTTTTCACTTCACATCACTGCATTCAACTAAACATGCCACCCAAAATCTTATCTGAAGTCGGCACTACTGTACGCTATTAAAAACTGGTATAATGCATTAAAAATATTTTGGATCATAATTTTTTTTATGTGGACGTAACACAAAAATTAGTGGCATTTTTAGAATCAAAGCATTCATTTCCTTTAGAATCAGACATTTAAGTCCTGGAGGTGTGAATAATGTAATCAGAAACCTTGAATATATCGCTTGTGCGCTCAAACATTTGAGTTATATCTGAACCCAATATCTTAATTACCCCCGGTCTGTTACAATATTACATCTCTATGATCTATTTGCTTGTATAAAACAGTTTTACACTATTAAACACATTTTCAAACCTTGTTGAATTCATTTAAACTAATCCTTCTTTTGTCATAATTTCCAGATTTCTTGATTGCATCAAACAATACTAGAATAGGACTGTCCTTCGGAATGTTGTTAATTCGTACTTCAGTTGGGTCCTTCTTAACAACATTGGCAATGTGCTCCATGATGTATTCAATCGATGCTATGCCCTCATTTGTGCCTTAAAAAGAAAAAAAGACCTTATCACGCTGTTCCCTTACGAGGTAGGCAAGGAACTGTGCATAAAGCTAGATAAACAACTCCGTATTTCCATCTCAGTAACTTTCTCCACACTTCTCCCTCCATCAATACTGCCTTCACTTCAAAAAACATCCATCTACAACATTTAGACAGGCCTTTTATGGCCTACCCCTTCCTTTTGATCCACACACTCTACCTTCATATATTTGCTTCATCACTTGAGCCACACTCATCCTCTCTTTAAATAGTTTTCTAAAACTTATAAAAGTGATATACTTTTGGTTGGCTTAATACTTAAATAAGTATTGTAGGACAGTGCTTATTTTAGCAGGGGAAGGTGGGGGATTTATTAAAATAAATGGGTTTTGGGTGCCTTGTCCCCCACGGCAAAGAAAGTTACCGTGACCCTCCTTGGTAAATGGTTAAAAGTTGATTTCCCCTATAAGCTCTTTGGAGGTGTTATTCTTCTGGAAGATTTTGAAAATCAGAAATTCTTAGAATCCATTTGGAGAAATATTTATTCATAAAAATTTAGAAATTTGGAACTTCTTGAAACTATTTAAAATGATCTTTGCCTGAATTATCTTTTTAATTAGATGCCTCTGTAAGCTATTTGGAGTATAACTCTCCCAAAAACCTGTAAAAGTCGCAATACTTTAAAAGCTATTAAGATTAGTCTCTTCCTGGACTCTTTTTAAAATATCATTAGAAACTATATTACAAATCTAACTAAACCATTTTACTTAATGGCAGCCGGTGATAGTAGGCCTATTTTAATCTAGAGACAAGACTATTAGGTGTTTAATAATCATTGTCAATGCTCTCCCTTTTTGTATATTCCGGGTCAATTCTTTGTTTACATCATTCTCTCTCTCTCTTGTTCTCCCTCTGGAATGGTCGCCTTCCAGTTCCAGTCTCCTCTTGTCAAACTATCAAGTCTCAGTGTATGGCCCACGATGTTAAGATACTTTAGTTTGGGGAGAGAGAACAACTTAAAAAAATAGTTTTATCGACCAGTGAGCACTTAACGTCCATGAAGTTGGCCCTTCACTTTTAAAAATTCATGTTTCTATGATTGAAATCATTCGTTCTGGATTTTAGTTTCTTTCGTTTTGATAAGACCACAAATGTTATATTTATATTAGGGGTGGGGGGGCAACTTCATGGTAGCTCCCACTTTTGAAAATTGACATTTTTATGGTTGCATTAGTTTGTTCCTCGTTTTTTACAGATTGTTCCAAAAAATTACACTAATTAATTATTGATTGCTTTTATTTTTACATTGGAATTTGTAACCTAATTGTTTAGCTAATATATATATAATTTATATCCTGAACTCAGAATTATCTAATTTCAGATTCAAACACATATATTGATCAAATGTTCAGATGATCGTGTTAAATACCAGTACAATTAATATAAAAAATGTTCAACCTAGTTTTATTTAGATTATAAATACAACATATCTTTCATGTTTAATAAGTGGTTAGTTTTATTTTGAAAAATAAACAATTATTTTTTGCAGAACTCTCTGGAACAAACAATTGCAACCATAAAAATGTCAATTTTCAAAAGAAGGGGTGAGGGGGAGGACTTACCGTGAAGCTTGCCCCCCTAATTTAAATATATTATTTAGGGCCTATCAAAACGGAACAAACGAAAATTTTTACGGAACAATCTGAAACAAGCCAAGAACAAACGATTGCAATCATATGATCTTGACTTTTTAAAAGTGTGTGGGGGGTGTTAAGTAATCTTCACGGACCCACTCCCCTTCTTAGTTGAAACTCGTTAAAACCTATTCTTACTTTGACCACGTCCTTCACGAATGTGGTGTAACGTAGACACATTTCACAGCACTCTCCTAATGTTATACGATAAGTGCAATATGTTATTTGATAAAATGGTAAGAAACACTTTATAAACCTGTACTAGTCTCTCCTGATGATGCATCACATGATCCTGTACTATTGAAGTAAATATTTACTTAATTTGACAGTACCTGGTCCCCTCATATAGGCACTGGATGGCGTGTTAGTCCTTACATCTTTCGCTATAACAGACCACTTAGACACATCATAGCAGTTCTTTATCCCTGACAGTGCCAGCTCTCCGTTAGGATCATTGGTGGACGAGCCGACGTTCTCGTACAGATCAGCTTTCAAGTATTGGATTGTCCCACCTTCATCTACACCGGCCTGAATTGTTAAATTGGAATAGGAATTTTATTTTATTTGAGAATGGATACACATTTATTATTGGTAGAAAATTGGTTTGAAATCATCACTTATGTAAGAAATATATTGTTTGTACTCAAAAATCATCTTTCTCACTTATAAAAATGTAGCTTAAGTTAATAATTCTGTTACGGGTCTAATGAATTTGATAAAAATAGTAAACATGTTTTAAATGTATTCTTAAAGTAATACATTCTACTAGATAAAATTTCCTAAATTTATTGAGCCCCGCTTACTAATAAAATGCAAAAGATCCCACCCACTTTATGTTATTGATACCTCGTAGGTCGTAAATACTTCAGCCCTCTTGCCAAAAGCCTCCATGTTGGCCTCCATCGTCATGACCATTCGCACTGGTCTGCCAAGGTCCATCGCCGCCAAAGCACAGCCGGCGGCTGAGAAATTAGGGCGAGTTATTTTGATACCATATCCGCCTCCCATTCGGCGGACAACCACATCAATACTGTAAATACACGAAGTTGGCAACTAAATAACTCACAACTTTCTGGACTTAAGGAATTGTAAAGTTCATAGCCACTGTCATTAAATCTTATCCTGATATAACTCCATCCAACCCATAGCCTGACACCCAAACTCTTTCAAATCTATTGTTACATTATACGCTCATCAATGCCTGCACCTACTACAGGACTGTGACTCCAAGCATGATTTTTATTACTTTTTAATTCTAATGTGGATATCTATTTTAAACTACCGTAAACTACTGTAATATAAAGCTTTTAATAACCCATGTGCTTGATGAACCAATTAAGAGTATTGCAAACCAAATTAATAGTACGTTTAGAAACAGATAGTTTTTTGTCTATTAGGAAAAGTTTGTTAAATAACATACAGGCACACCATTTGCTGAACACTGAGTACCCGCTTCGGTGGCCACGTGGTATAGCACACTTTGATACTATAACGCACGTTTTCTACAACAATAATATTAAATTAGTGTTTAATTAATAACCTAATTTTATTGAAAATCTACTCAAAGCCACCATTATACAGATAGCCTCCTTCACATGGGGGTAATCGAGAGGTTTGGATTCTGAGTGCATGTTCTGTGGGTGTTTTCCCTCTCTCCCTCCACGCTAATGTGAATATGTCTCCTCACTGCGTCGATTGGCACTCAATACCACCAGGGTGTAGATGCATGGTACTCTGAGGGTCGACCCCCTGTGGCTACAACAGTTAATTGTCAAGTTAACCCGCCTCGGTGGCTAACATGCTCGATTTGTGTTGAGCTATACCGCCGATGATGGGAAGATCGAGGTTCGAATCTCGGGTGAACTGCCACTCTCCCTCCACACAAATGCAGGTTCACTTCCTCTAAATTAAACCTTCCCAATTCATAATCCATTAGCATAATTAGTACTTAAGTGTATAACCCGAATGGGTAGTAAGACGTGCTAAATAATAATAATAATAAATGTGTCGAGTTCATGTGATCTATAAATAATATGTGTACCAGAGCACCAGATAATTATGTTTGGGTTTCCTTTTCAGAAACAGGTTTTGATAATAGTTATGGGAAGGTTGGGGTTTGATCCCACCGCAAGTTATTTATGCGTAAATTTTCATAAATAGTTTCCTGCTTACAACTCTGGAAAATTGAGATGCATTCCCTTTGTAGATCTAATTTATTCAGCCTTACTTCTTTCTTGTGTTACATATTAGATATGTAGAACGCTGGGAGTCTGTATGTGTATTGTAAACGGACAATATAAGTTTTAACAAATATTCAAGGTAAGCTAAACAAATCCACGCCATAGTACTCAATTTAGAGGATATATTATAGATTTTTTGTAGCATTTATTACCATTAAGCTACAAGAGTTAAGAAAACAACAAGCTTAGACACTATTAAAAATAAAAATGAGTGAACTCACCATTGCCCCATTCAGTAGTTGCGCCTCCCAAGTCGACTCCCCGCACAAGCACAACATAGCTCGATGAACATTACATACAGACTAAGCGCGTGAAGATTGTGTAAGCTTGAACTGTGATTCATCGCGGGGCATGTTGGGAAATATATGACGTACATGCCCGAAAAGGTGGTTCTAGGTCTTTCTCCAAACTACTCAATTGTTCTGTCTCCCTCCATCTGGTTATCCCTTCCCTCTCTTCTTTGTTTTCGTTACCCCTTTTCCCCCCTCTCTGAGCAAGAATGTTAGCGTATATAATGGTGTAATTCAGATGTGTGAGAAACTCTTGTCAGGACACTGTCCTTGGACACACATATAGGTGTCCAGGATGCTATAGAGTACAAAATTCTATTTCGGCTATTATAATTTAAAAAAAAAAATTGGCCAAATAAATGTTAATATTAGACTTTCCAGAATTATAGATAATTACGCAAGGATATCGCGTAATACTTCGATATCTTGATATGTAAAATTAGTTATGGTAAATAATGTTTATCTTTATATTAGGTTATCTAGACGCAAAATCCCCTTTGTGAGATTGCGTGATATCAATATGTTCCATATAAATGAGACGCCATACTTTTTTTTTAGAGATTAGAGTTTCATTATATAATGGTTAGAACTTATATTCTATCTGGCGTGAGACGCCATTTTTTTTTATTTATTTTTTTTTGCTAAAATTGGCCTTATGTTGTTGAAAAGTATGTTATTAACTTATATGCCCGTCCGGCATAAAACTGATTTTTTATTCAGTAGTATTTTGCTATTTATTATAGGTAATCTTTTTATAATATCTTTTAAAAACTTGACAACCTATGATTGAGTTGATGTTATTGTTTGGGATCTTTTCTGATGACAAAGCCTAATTCCCGCCAGAAGGGCATCTAAGGACGCTTGGTCCGATGTTGTATTTATTTATGTACAAGTGTTAATACTTGGAAAGTATTACAAGTACTTTAAATTTAATCTTTTGTGGAAGTCATTGATGACTCGAGTAACCAATTGTTTATCAAGTCTAGGTGATTGTTATGACCCGTGACTATTGCCTTTATAATAGTCTTATATATATTTTACTTTGTATTATGCAATATTTAATTTATATCTTATATTAATAAATGAACTATTACTTACAAATATTTTTTTTTACGTTTCATAAACTTATGTTATATCCTTCACTGATAGCCGTAGGGTTTCCAATATTTGAAATATCAAATGTTTGTAGATTGGGTTCGGGGAAGCAGAAGACAAATGGACCTGAGTACGGTCTATTTACCTTGTGATCGTCCTATTGGCTCCTCTGCATTTATTATGTTATTTAATATTAATGTTGTGTATCAACCTTTATTCTGTGGTGAATAAGGGCGGTGCTACACCTTCATCCCCGTCGGGCGAGCTTAGGGAGGTTTTTCTAATACGGTTTATAATCTCCCTCTGTGCAAATAACACTTTCTCTAATTTTTTCTTGAGACCGTTAGAATGATAATAATAATAATAATAAATATAAATAATAGTAATAATAACAATAATAATAGTAAAGTACTTGTTTATTCTTTGTACTCATTTTAATTTACTGTACATACTATACAAATCAAGCTTTGTTGTCTTATGTTGTTTGTCATTTCTAATATTGATTCAAGGACCTTATAATTGTTACATCAAATGTTATTTAAATGTCAATTGAGCTCTCGTATCCACCGAATACGGATGTACTCTCAGGAATCCACCAATTGGGGGGCACGCCGTCTAAATGTCGGGCTCATCACAAATGTGGGTTCACTATCATGTTTTTTAGAGGTCATAAACATTGACTGACAATGGGAATGTTCCCAAGTCGTGTTGCAAAATTAAAATTTCCGTGACTAAAAATATATATGATTGGTCACGGAGGGGTCGATAAAATCCACTGACGGATGTCGTTATGTTGGTGGATTCAACCCTCTCGAACCAACCGAAATTAAAAGACGGTAATTACAAAATCAGATGTTACCAAAATACACAAGTTTCTGGTCATCATAGTTCGATGCGCCTTAAAGCTTGTTTCAAAATCATATGTGACTTTTTCATTCACACTGGAGGGTTAACGACTCTTCATTAGGGTCCAATGATACCTTCCAAAAGTACTAATTGGCTACGATATTGAAATTGTGACACAAGCCCCAGGAGGTACATAACACAGCGCTCAAGAGGGGCGGAAAGTGAAAGGTTTGAACAAGAAGATAATTCCAAGAGGGTTTCATGGTAACAGAGCTAACAAAAGGGTTTCATAGTTTATTCATGGGCAAACGACCACAGAAAATATATTACCTGTTTTGTGGTATAGCAAGGACATCAGATACACCTCTTTGAAGAAGATCCATCCACATTGTCGAAGCAAATATCTGAATACCATCTTCAGTTGGTATGCACTGTACGGTTATTGTCTCCATTGTCAAATGGTATTGAAAGCCAAGCTTGAAAGTTCCCTTGGCAACATGAGTGGTTGCGCCTAAAACACATTTTTAATAACTATATTTTTAAACTTTCTAAACAAAATTATGTTTGCCATTTTTATACTATTATTTGTTCATTTTTAACAACGCAATTTTAAAATTCCTTGACAGGGATTATTTGAGCATATTATCCCTAGCATGTGCACGTTTACATTCTTGATTGCTAATATATTCAACGAGAAAGTCTGATAAGAGCCAAAATATTAATATATCTTCAAAACTCCTGGCCTTTATTTAATTGAAAACTACTTTATTCTCGACTATTACTTTTAAAATAAATACAATACAACAATTTGAGATAATTTGCGGATTGCAGATGAAATATTAAATTATATCAAATATTAATTTCCTTCTCTTCTCCAAAAGTTGATAAATAAAACAATTGATACACCTTTTTATTAAGAAAACTTGTGTGTCATTGTTCTGCAACAATGCAATTTTCAGCAAAGGTAAAAAAATCAATTCTGGCTTTGCTCTAAAGAGAAGAAAAGTTGGAAAATGCATTAGAAGAGATATAACCCTGGAAGAAATACGGCATGATGGGGAAATACTTTTACTTTTAATTTATTTAGAAAAGTCTGTGATAAAACCATTAATTAACTGAGATTTTTACAAGTTTAAAATAACACTGACCAAACCAAAGCCAAAATGGGAATCATTTCCACCAATGTCTGAAGCAGCAGCTCAACATTCATTTAGGGTTTTTCATCAAATTCAACTTTGAGTCGGTAGTAAATTACCCACCTAAGCTTGGGTCTGGGGGAAAAAAGAAGAATTTTCCACACAAGAAAAACCCATCTTGAACCAGCCATAGATCAAATTGTAAATATGATTTACGTGGCTGAAGATTGTATTAAGGGAATGTCAGCTGTTGCAAAGCAGGCCTCAAATTTGTGATTATTTCATTTAATGAAAATCACTTCGATGAAGGAATAAATAATGTAATTCAATGATGATGATGAAGACGATAGAGAAAATATTGTAGTATTAGAACAATGTAGTTGTAGAACAACTAAAAACATACAAATATTTAAACTATTAAGTTGGACACAAATTAGTTGTCTTTTAAACTTATTTTTCAAGGAAAACGCTAATTTGGATGAATGAAAAAAAAAACTGATACCTTTAAAAATATATAATTGAATTTTTTCTAAATGTATTTTTGAAGCACCTGTTATTTTTAAATAATGCAAAAATAAACAATTGTACCCCCACCCGTTTCTCTACCTTGTGAACATGGACCCCTTGGGGTCCGGCAGGATGTGCTATGGCCGAGGATAAGGGGGAGGGAATGGGGTATATTTGTGTGGGTTTGTGACTTGTGTCCTAAATAGGTTTATTAGTATTACTATGTCTATTACAAATGTGATATTAGAATGTAGAACTTAGAGAATACTCGGAAGCCTGTGATAAAACGAGGTGTTGCTAGGAATTCCCCATGGCCTGTCTGACTCCTAGGTGAACCTGTGACAAAACGAGGTGTTGCTAGGAATTCCCCATGGCCTGTCTGACTCCTAGGTGAACCTGTGACAAAACGAGGTGTTGCTAGGAATTCCCCATGGCCTGTCTGACTCCTAGGTGAACCTGTGACAAAACGAGGTGTTGCTAGGAATTCCCATGGCCTGTCTGACTCCTAGGTGAACCTGTGATAAAACGAGGTGTTGCTAGGAATTCCCCATGGCCTGTCTGACTCCTAGGTGAACCTGTGATAAAACGAGGTGTTGCTAGGAATTCCCCTTGGCCTGTCTGACTCCTAAGTTATATTTACATGGTTCTCAAACCCCGGTACTCTGGGCTCAAACGGCAGCCCTCAAAACAAGTACTGATGAACTGGTGCCGTACTCCGCGTAGTCCCAAATCGGGCAAACTGACCCCTAGACTTTGGTGTTGATTAGTCAGCCCTGATGGCTCGTTCCCCTTCATTTTATCCTAGGACCTTGCCAGGTTTCTGACAGAGATGCTGACAACACTTTTGTGGTCAGCTCTTCTAGTTTATTGGTTTATAGAAAAATCAAAACAACCTGCAACGCTCGTTTTGTCATTCGCATCTCATAACACACAATATTACACAGACTCGCCTTTCAATTTAGGCCGTGCAGTTACAATTGTTTATTTTTGAATTTTCAGTTATGATTATTTTAATTTTATACCTACTCTCATTAAAAAAATCTCTTTTATTGTTAATGACTGATATCGTTGGTGAAACTGTCGATTAATTTGGACACAGCGTACACTTTTTTCAAATAAAAACTGTACATACCCATACATTTTTTATATTTTTTATTCAATAGTTTTTATCAACATTGACATCTGTTGACTGTAAAACAGTCAATTTATATTACAAATAAAACAAGCATTAAAGAAAATAAATAGTATGGGTATTTTGTTTTAAAATATAAAAAAAGTATTTTTCTTATTTACTATGTATTATCTAAGCTACTTGCTTGTATAATTCAAGCAAATAATTAATCATAATATGCCCAATTAAAAATAAATACAAAATTAATCTCAAAAGCTTTAAAATATATAAGCAAATTTTTTTGAAATAATCAGTAGTTTGAAAGAGATTTAACTACAAACATTATGTTTCTTCTTTGATTAAAAACGCACATTTACAACAACAAAATGTATCTTGGGCAATATGTGTCATAAAAAACAAAAGAAAATATTAAAGATAATTTTACTAGCTATAAAAAGGTTTCTCTACAGTTTTCGTAAAAATAAATATATAAAGAAATATTAATTAAAAAGCTCACAAAAACGCACAGCATCTCCTTATTTTTCCACCCCTTATATCCGGCAGGGGAGTGATTCACTCAAACTTTTTTTTTCTTTTCAAGTATATGTAATTACCTATATAACTGCAAAGTTTTAACCGCCCAGGTGTTTTCATATCATTACATCAAATGTTTGACTCTATATCCCGGACTATCATTGCGAGTGTGTTATCTCAGACATTAAACTCACTTTGCACTGCTAGCCTCTACCTGAAGTATTTACAAACATAAAACTAAAGCATGACGTGATATCACCTGAGTTACTCTCCTCGCGATTATCTCGTGTGTTCTTCTGATGGTCGTCAATGATCCTCCAGGTTTCATGTTCGTTGTCGATAACCTCGCTCAGATGAATAACAGGCTTGCTAACATTGCTGTACTCGATCTTTACTTTCGAGGCTGCTTTGTTGGCCAGCTCTCTGGTTACAGCTACAATGATCCCCACGGGTTGTCCCCAGTACAGTACTTTCCGCTGCAAAATAGCTGCGACAGACAAACATTTCCCCAACACTGTGCCTCAATCAACAAACAAACAAACATTGACACATTCAATTAATGTTGAGAATACAATCATTCAGATACCCGCGCTACTCTCGCAATGGACTAGACTGCCAAGAATGGGGAGATCGGAGTTTGAGCCCGGTCTGGTGAACATAGGGTGGTTCTCCACTCTCCTCTTTGCAAATGTGGCTACACTTTCTCTCTAAATTCAACCTTCCTAATCGCTGACACGTTAATGTCACTATTGCATAGGCGTATAAACCGAACGAGAAGTAAGATGAGGTGCTAAAAAAATTAATTTTGATTTTCGTTTTAAAAATGTTTGATACTACTATTATTTTATTTATTTTCAAAATGAAACTGTACAAAAATAAATGTTATGGTGGACCTCCCGATCATCAAATGATCCATTTGTTGCTGGTCTACTCAAGAGTCCTGGTCAGGTAAATACAGAAACCCTAAACGTAGAGTAGAGCGGAGGGGGGGGGGGGGGTGAAACTAATATCCAAAGTAGGGGGAGCTAGCTCCTATTATCTACATGTTAATTTTTTAACCTAGGAAAGGCTATGACTAGAAGACCCAAATACCATAATGTACACGGTTTTGAAATGAATGTAACTTTGACATTTGTAACTATATCCTGATTGTGGTTGGAAAGAACAGTAGAGAAAATTCAAACATATTTCTTGGTGGTCAACATTAATAACATTTTATTATAGTACTATTGTTATTTTATAGATATTGATAATATATATAAGAAGAAACAACTGCAGATAGCATCACATTATGTATGAATATATTAAAATAGTTTTAGTAACTTTAGCAACTAACTTTTACTGTTCTTCCTACCAAAATCATACTTATAGATACCTTTTACATTAAAAAAGTTGGTCAAGATACATATTTTGTATAAGGGACCTCTTGTCTAGTATTGTAGTTAGCTTATTTTGAATCCGTAATTTAAATACATATTTATAATAGATGGATACATATAGAAAATAGACAAACTGTCTCAATTTATGTCCTGTATCAGCAATATTGTAATCTTACCTCTTCTTCTCTAAGGTGAAAGTTGTATGGGTATGGAATTTACACTATTCTTGCCAGGAATGTCTTCAGCTCCATAGAACTTCACCACTCCTGGAACAGACTGAATTAGAACAATTTAGTAACATATATATGGAGTAATTTAAATAAACTAAACACACTGGTATGTAGAGCTCTAACCAATGCATCTGAAGGATCAATGCTCAAGATAGTCCCATTTCCTATTGTTGTCTTGACGAAAGCTCCAAACAATTCACCAGGAATCAGAGGTCGATCATTGATGTATTCCGCTTCCCCTGGAATTTAAATAATGGAATACCATGAATACATACAAAAACCCTGCGATGGTAATAAATAAACCTATATCTAGTGCCCCAAATTAAATATTATTTAAATTATATGCATTATTAATTGAATATAAGTTAAAACTAAATAAACAATAAGGAAACCAATCTTTATTAAAACTAATTTAAGCTAAGTTATTTGTATTTATAAAAAGAATAAAATGAAATATATGTAAGATAAGTATTTGAAACCTGCCTGCACATTGAACGAGGGCTTCTATCTTAGGTATCGGTGATTCAGAGGAAAGAGAGAAGGGTCGGTCTGAAATGTTTGCACTCCTGATGACACATTGCGATGTAGGATAGTACCCCCACTTCTGTTTTCTGACCTCACTTTCTCCGCGGCGAGATTCAACACACACTGTGGTGGAATTTGAACAAAACTGGATTAAAATAGTGACTTGACAAGTTTTAAAACGTTTTTTACATCTTATAAAAGAGCTTTTGACAAAGTTATTTTATTAATATTATTTATAATATTTATTAATTTTTCTCAACATACATATTGTATTAGATACCTATAAACAGTATAATAATTACATCCAAAATGTTCATTAAGTTTTGAATATGTAAAAAAAATTCTTTAATTTAGGTTTCCGAGTAGATTATATCATCCAGTTTGAATTCACTTTTCTCTCAAGCGAAGGCTGGTACATTTAATCTAAACTATACTTTCTTCCTCCCTCCTCCCTTATAATTTATAAATATAGTTATATCCTGGGTTGCGAGTAAAGCCACCAACCTTGTAAATGAGAGATTTGGTTAATCCTTTCCTGTAGTTGGGCGCCATATCTGGAAGAACATGATCTGGTTGTATTTCTTGCTCCAGTGAGTTCATCAGCCCATTTAAAGTTTCTTGAGTAAATAAACACTTTCCATTCAAATAAGATTCGGTGGCCGTTGCATGAACCTGTAAAACATTAGTAAGGATTAAAATTAGGATTGCTTTATTTATTAGACTTCTTATTGCTAACTTATAAAACATAAACTATTGAAATCAGTATATTTATTTTTGTAATCCAAAGCTTAGAAGGGGACACCTCTCAAGAGTTGAGGGATCATAGAAAAATTAAACAAAAGTTTTTGGATAGTGAAATTGAATTATTTTGCAGAGAAATAAAGAGAATAAGATGAACATTGCCAAAATTCTATAATTACATTATAAAGTAAAAGATAAAATGAATATGAATTCAGCTATGTAGCATTTATCATCACCTCCCAACCTTTTATATTATTATAACTCTACACACGTCGTTGAATGAACTATTGGGATGCTCTCAACTTAGTGACCTTATTCTCAACTTGATTTGTATCTATTGACTGGTTGACTGCAAATAGTATGGTGTGTCTGAAACAGAAGATGTCTCCGCTCTGTTCCGGACGTACTCGCGTTATTTGGTGGAATAGTTGAACCCCTCTGTTAGCTATCACGTGCCTTAACAGTCAGGGGCACGTTCTCTGGGTATGCTAGTCCATACCCTTAATTATTTGCAAAAGATATATACTTAGCAAATCAATATTTGTTAATTTTCACATATATTGTGTTTTAAATCATTCTTCTTCCAAGGGCTCTTACCTAACAGCAAACTCAAAAGGCTTGCTGTTTGAGAAACGCAAGTTTGCTTTAACTTCAAAACAGATAGGTCCTAATGACCTTGTCCAAGGTCTATGCCCCTGTCCCCAAACCCCAAACATAGGCCGAATGTTTTACCACCAAAGGCCTGCTATTCTCGAACAGCATGCAAGGCGGCACTTGTGCCAAATATTGAAAAATAAATCTAGTTATCTATTATTATTATTATTATTAATTATTATTAATAATAATTATTACAGCTTAACATAATTAAAGTAAAATTATACTAAACTAACACACGTATTTGTAAAAAATAAACACTAGTACTTGTCAGACATTAAAATACAGTTTTCTTAAATAAATACGGTGCGATATCTTTGTGTTATAGAATAATCTCTCTCCACGTATTTGGCAACATGATTTCCACCCTTAGCAGTTGAGAGCAGTAGAGGGATTCTTTTATTTTGAACTGAAGTGATCAGTGCTCGTGGCTCTCTGGTGTGTGGTGGGTCTTTTTGGAGATTCAGTTGCGATAGTTAGTTTTATAATTATTTATTTTATTCTAGATTGTTGTCTAGGCTCTTGTGATTTAATATTGTTGTACTGTACTCGATTCAGAACATAAAGACAAACAGTGTGAGTATGTTAAGACATTTTAATATGTAAAGCCTGTTGTTACACAAAGTTATACTTACGCAACTTGGATTAATCCCGCCGTATACAATATTTGGTCTAGTTACTACGGTTCCATTTCCATCGCTACTCAGGTTAAAAGAAATCCCGCGTTGACTATGGCATGGACATTTTTGGCTCTTGGCATTATCTGGAAAACAAAAATCAAGATTTAAGTCCAAAATGTGAATAAAGACATCAAAGGGAAATGATTCTCACCTTAGTTTAGTAGTTATATTATCAAAAAATATTTCTTATAATATGGATTAAATCGCCAAGCTATTATAGTTGTTAATAACGGTTATAATCAGATATAAATTTAATATTATTTTTAAATTGAAAAAATGGCACCTGGATACGGAATCGAACCCGTGACCTTTGTCTTAGAAAGCCAACTCTCTAACCACTGAGCTATCCAGGAGTTGTCCCGTACCTTGGCTCATTCTTCACTCATATTTTAAGGCTGAGTCTGTCATAGTAGTTCTGTGACAGGAGACAAATATTAAAATAATAATGCACCTTATTTGGCAAGCAATTCTCTTTTCAGGCAAATATATTATAGCTCAAGGACCAATTTTAGAAAGGTACCCTAAAAAAGTTTCTTAGGATAAAAAATAGCAGCCATTTTGAAAAAATAGCGTCTAATATTTTTTAAATATTCATGTTGACTACATTGTTGAGTAAGGAATCATTTCAAACTAATTTTTTAGTGCTTAAAACAATCGTGACCTTTAAAAAAAGAGAAAAAACCTGAATTAAAACGACCTTTATTTTAAATATTTTTTTAAATGGCGTCCGATTTTCAGATTTCAAATGTTATGTTTGTGTTTTGCCATGTGACACATCATTCCACACTAATTTGGCCCCCCTGAGCACGATGGATAGAGAGATGGCGAGTGCCAGGTTTAAAGCGGTGGTATTCCGCTAACTGTACGTTGTTTTATAAATCCTTGTACAGGATTTGGCTATAAATCAACCTGTAACTCTCCCAAACTTTAATTTTTGGCTTCAGGAACTGAATTCAATAACCCTTCTCTTAGCTTTTATTAACTCTCTCTGGCAGGGGCTACCCATTGTACAAAGAATGGGTTTGTTTAATGCATAGCATCATGATTCTTCCTTTTTGATAATTTCCACTTTGCTCTTTGTGTAGGCGTCCACATAAAGGATCTCACAGAACTTCCAGACAAAAGCCCTTTAGTTCACCAACAGCTTAAGCTCAGCAACTTTGTTGTAAGAAAAGCATATAATCTCCTCTCCGCTATAGCTAATGACCAAGCTCACGAGAAGCACAAAGGTGAAATAAATGGCAGTGGTGGAACAACTTGCCTCGTGCGATACTGGACTATTGCTGGACCTGAAGTAACCCAACAAGTTGAAAGTCAAGCATTTCGTCACAGTGAACGATATGAGGCTACCAACGAAAGCCTGAGACTAATAACACAGCTGTGAAGGAGAGTCATCTATTCACAATGGCAGCCCATTTCAAGAACGTTCTAAATACTCTTACTTTTAACATTATTCTCGAGAGGATCGTGTGAAAGTATTACGGACAGTTGAATCAAGATGGCTGGAGTTGTTTGGGTCATTTATTCAAGAGCGTCTTACAGAAGATTTAACGAAGGGTGTATTTTCTTATATGAATAAAAACAAGGTTAAGATTTTCCCAAAATAGAGGTAAACTGTAAGTAGAGAAGAAAAAAACATTGAGTTCCCTCAAGAATGATGTATGTCCATTCTCCCAGCTTTTCATCGCAAGCGAGAGCCGTGACATGGATCCAGACCACTTCTTTGAGATCCCGTGTTACCTCCTTGTCTCGCTGTGAATGGTGAGATGAGATAAAGCTATAAATATTATGTCATTCCCATCCTAGAAAGCTGAGCTGAAGAAGACACTTTTCATGGGGCGTGTTAGGCAGTTATTTATGAAGGTGTTGGTTTGGCTAATATAATCCTTTCAAGGAAATCCAAAATGTTTTAGGAGTAGGCCGATGAATTCGGGACATCTCTTAACCATGATACATAGAGTATTGGGGCATTAATATTAGATGTTGTCTTTGACCTTTATTGTGACGAAGGGCTGAATAGAAAAGTTCAAACTAAGAGGGAGTTCAGCCTTAGGAAGTACCATCATCCTAAGATTGGCCTGAGGAGTTTCCACAACGAAAGTGATCTCGTTGAACTTGGAGGGTGTCATTATGTAAAACATGCATGTTTTACCTCCATTGTTTCTCTCATCAGAACCAAGTTTGTTTGTTCATCAAATTCCAAACGTAGCTCCTTGATTCGTTTTCGTAGAATTTGTCAGAAGCTGATAGTCTTCTTCTTTGACATGTTCAGGATGCAGTGTTTCATGGCAAGCTAGTCATTGTCATCCATACTTTGGTTACATATGTCCTCATTCTAGTATTTTCTATCTACTTCAGGCAAAAAACTTGGACTCCATTAGATGTGATTGCATTTTGGTGTTGGAAATAACAAACCTTATATTTCTGTGCAAAAAAATTGCAAAAAAGCTTGGTAGTGGTTGCACTAGGAGGCTTTCATACATTATCAGGGTGCAACACCCCATCGTGAGTTTCCCTGAGAGGGAAGAAATGGTTTTGTTAGCATGGTTGAATTTCAAAGAGGTGACTGATGTTTTCAAAATCACTAGCCATTCATAAAACAATCTGGACACTAAGATTGTAGCGATATTAGTAAGGTTTGTTGTCCTTCTTTATGACAATGAATGTGTTGTTATGTCACTCAGCACAACACAGAAGATAATGTTCACACCCAACAGCAGATCTTCAGAAATCATTCTGCCTACTACAGCAAGCCTTGAGCAGCACATCCTTTGCTCTGCCGTCCAGGATGGACATATTATTGGATGCAAACGTCAATTCTAGTTATACCAATTGGCAACACTGTTTCCTGTCGTTTTTCTTGTTGAATGGCTTGCATCAATAGGTTATAGGCTCAGTGCAGACATATAATAGTGGTTTTATTGATGTTTGTTGGAACGGTCACAGTTTTAACAAAGTTGTTGAGTATTAGTGAACGTTTTTATAAGATGGTGGCTTCAACTCAATTCCATTTGAATGTAAAAGCTTTCGACGGAGATGGTTTTGCTAGCTGGAAATTTCGTATGGAGAAAGTTCTTGGACGTTATTCTGTGTTGGATGTGTTGAATTATAGTGCAATACATCAGTAAACTGTACTGAACTGCTCATATATTCATTTATCATCACACGCTCCCTCATATATATAACGCTGGATTCACAAGTAAGGCTGGTACTCCAACCCATGGAATCTATACATTTAAGTTCAAATGGACCCAGCAGTCGTCATATACTTTGTTATTGATGTTACATAGCAGACTATAGCACCGAGGTGGTACATGGAGTTAGCGTTACACAATGAACACTGTGAGCGTTACATGGTAGCCAATGCAGCAAGACGTTCCATGCTGAGAAGTTACATCGGTAATAAGTTTTTAGTTTGAAAAATAGCCACCACTTTCAATCTGGCACTCTTTTTAAAAGTCACCATCTTGCTCAGGGTTGCCAGATTATTGTGGAAGATGTGTCACATGATGACACCATATTCATGTCATAGTCAATAAATGTGATTGAGTGTGGTATTCAGTTTCTCCTACACGCTAATGATGTATCATTACACTATAATATTACTTTGTTTTGTTTACGTACGTACTTTGTACGACATGAATTTGTAGGTTTCTTCCAGGGGCCTCAGCATTACTTGTGTAATCAACTTGTGATTCATATCAATCTTCATGAACTCGACAGGGCTCACTTTAACGGCGTGGACACTGCTGTCCACTATTCAAACACAGGTTAGAATAAACTAAAATTAATAGATTTATATGATTTTATACATTTATTTGAGAAAATATATTTAAGATATTGAAGAATATGTTTAAAAATCTAAGAACTAATGATAATATCAAATTAATTATTGATATATAGCTGGCCAGCCATCTTGATTTCAAAGAGCATGTCCATTTTAGAAAGCTATGTTAATACCATTAAATTGTGTTCAAGGTTTCTGCGTACAGCGCCGGGAGAGCAAAGCTGTTCAAGCATGTGTGTAAAACAGGTTGCATAGGAGTTAGGCACGCGGCACTGCACATGTAATAATGGCAAGCACTTTCTGTGATAGAGGTGATATAATGATGGCTCTCAGAACGTAGTAACATTTCTAGGACTGGTGAGTTGTTTACTATTAACTGTGTTATTTCCTGCTGCCATGCTCCAAGATGTCGAGGTGTGCAGTGCCTTGCGCTTAACTCCTATGCAACCTGTTGTACACGCATGCTTGAACAGCTTTGCTCTCCCAGTGCTGTACGCTGAAACTTCAAACACAATTTAATGTTATTAGCATAGTTTTGTCTGTGAGTTTCCAAACATCCTGTGTATGGTAGCTATTCCCAACTGTCGGCTGCCACCTCTCCTGCCATGGATGTCCTATATAATATATTCTTAACCGAGAAATATATGTATAGCCAACATTTAACAATGTAATTTGTATACATTTTAATATGCAAGTAATCAACATGTCAAAGCTTCGATTATATTTACATATTTATATTTGTAAATTATTCTGTTAGTTACTGCAATTCTAAGTGTTTTTTATACTTACTAATAGTTAACACTGCCCCAACGGTTTCTAATAAAAGAAACACATCAGAAGCAAATTCGTTGTGTTTATGTTTGAGGACAAGGTTGCCAGCGATTGTGCCAATCTGTAACATTGATTACAGCACTGCAAATTATACCAATTAATAAACGTGGGATTATAGATATGTAATAATATTGTTTATCTCTTTCGTAAACAATTACTTGCAATTAAATGTTTAAATTCATCCAAATTACCGAAATTAAATAAATACAGAGTGATTTAGAATGAGTATGCCAAAATAAAAAGGTGGGAGATTAACGACTAAGAAACCCCTATTTGGCCATGTCCCTGAAAGTCACTATGATACTTCAAACAATCAAAGTATTATCTTAAGCCTAAGAAACGTTTCTACCATTCCAGATGTACGGCCAGATGGTGTTGTTGACACAGTCGAAATGTCGTGTCTCGTGTGCCCTTTGGTTAGATGGGGCATGCCATTTCGACAATGTCAGTGACACCATCTAGCCGTAGAACCTCTGGTATGGCAGGAAAGTTTCCTAAACGTAAGAATGTGTTAGGGGAACTTTGTTGACCAGGGGTTCTTCATACCAGTATAGTCGTTGTAGTACCATCTTCCACCCTTTCATTTTGGTTCGATCATTCAAAATAACCCTTTGTAAAGAAAGCAAATCTTGACTAAGTTTATATCATTAAAGTTAAACAATGTTTACGAGTTTATTCACTTCAGATCGTAAAGTATAAAATAATTAATATGTTAAAGTACCATATCATAAATGATTCGTCATACCTTAAAATGTTGGTGTACAGAACAATAAGTCATAATGATTACACTCCTATATTATATTTTTATAAAGTAGTAATTACATTTCTGACGGGGACGTTTGCGACCAACTTAAGATGATCAGAAATTTGTCTCATATAAAAGAATTTCTCATTTTGTTCAGAGCATTCATCTAAGAAACTTATTGTTTCTGATAACGGTACATTTGCACCAATCATGACTTCTTGCTGGGAACTCTTTATTCTTAGTTCTTCCACGTCAGTGATATCAATTAGAGCTTCAGGTTCAATTATGTTCCTAACAGCACCTTCAACAAGAGAAACACAAGTTAGTATGGTCACACTAGGTACATTAAGTTAAGTTACATGTAAGTTATTTTATGGTAAACTAAATTCAGGGGTAGATTTCCTTTTTTTTACTAACTCTTGTGATAGAACGTCCTTATATTTAATCCCGCAACTGGTGGGAGTTGCGAGGCCTGTTTTTCAAATGTTTGGCCTAAAATATTCAAAGCACAGAACTCCAATCCTTCGCTCCTATTGTCCCTTTTTTTTGCCCCTTTTGGATTTTTTTTTTTTTACGACCTGCGTTCTCCTTGATTTAGTTAAGAATGGTTCAAATTGATAGGATAGGGTGTAAGGTATTAATAAGTTGGTTGCATCTTTAAAAAACAATAAAGGGTTTTCAACTCCCAATTATATAAAATATTTCCAATAATCAATTTTAGATTGGAGATTCTAATATTGGTCGTGAGTAGATGGGAATGACGCATTGTGTACTATCTATTGGTAGTGATGTGAGGTACAACAAACTGTCCCAAGTAAAAATATTCTTAGCTTATTTTACAATTAAAAAACTAGTAGTTTTTGTCAACCTACCATGTGCAGTGTTACCAGCCACAAGTTGATAGGGAATATTACCAATACTGGAGAAAATGTGAAATATTTCTTCAATAGTCTTCACTCGAAACCACTGGGGAGCTTCTGGAGGTATGAAACCAGGAATACTAATAGCACCCAAATCATCATCATCATCATCATCACTACTCATTTTTTTCTTACATGTTATACACTGTTTACAACAGCGATTAATCTTTTGAAGATCCTGAAAAAAAAAAGAAACCATTAATAGTTTTTAGTAATATTTGATTTTGAATATTTTCCAAAGGAAAACACAGTACTATATTTTAATAGCAATATAATGGTAAGCTGTATATTTTTATAGCCCAGTTTTTAGTAAATACTTGAAGGTCAATCAACACTATAACGTATATATTTGGTCTGAATATCCACCGTCATCAATTCCTGGATTATCAAGTATGTGACTTTGATCCTTGGTATCAACATTGCTGAGTGTGGGGTGCTGTGTGTGGGTTTCTGAGTCTAGGGTACTGAGTGTGAGGTACTGAGACTAGGGTGCTTAGTTTGGGGTTCTTTGTCTGGATCCACACAATCATAGGTATTCTACACATATTAGTATGTGCTGGTACCTTAAAGCATTCAAGCTCTTTTAAAATCTACAAATAAACTTGGTACACACAGAATATCCTAAAATAATAGATTAAGTCAATATCCTTTCTATATTTCTTCAGGCCTTAATAATTAACATCCTTTAACAAATCTTTCAAGAATTGAAAACTTTTAGTGCGTGCAAGGGAGGGGGGTTAAAAAGAATATAGGTAAAATAAAATGTCAGGGGAACCAACATTTTGTGACAATAAATCAATCTTTAATATATCTTGACCTACCTGAAATATTTCAAAATCTCTATCATAAACCAAAATGTTTAATATCATCTTAGAGGAATGGAAAAATATTTAATACTCAAATAAAATGCCTGCTTTCCCATAAACTTATTGCTGTATTCAAGCTCCGTACTTAACCGCCAGCACAACACATCTAGTTATCTGATCATGCATCCCCTCTTACCTCGATGATAGCATCTGTATTCTTTCCAGACTTTACATTAAACTTATGTACACACGATGTTCAGAAGCTCACAGCCCAAACTGAACATATAACTTGGCAAAACTAATACTAAATACCTATAAAACTCTGCTAGTACCATTAAATTGTATTCAAAGTTTCAGCGTACAACGCCAGGAGAGCAAAGCTGTTCAAGCATGCGTGTACAACAGGTTGCATAGGAGTTAGGTGCGCGGCACTAAACAGCTTGCCATTATTACATTTTCGGATGTAAATCTATAGGGATTTTGTATTACATTTGGTTCGAACAATCTATATATGCAGTTTGGGCTGTGAGTTTCCAAACATTGTGTATATACCAGGTGTTCAATTGAAAACTTTCCACCAAAATATCTCGAAAAAAAGTTTTGGTTTCGGAGGCTGATGTAAGATGGTAGGGCTGGTATGACCTTAAGTGGTGTTGTTAGGGTGATGTTAACATCACTTTAAATTTTTTTAATGATACTCTATATTTTATATTACATACTACTCTAGATCACGTTGTGCCATTCAAAATGGTGGCTTGAAGCTTTTTAAAGGGAAAGTTATCACGATAAATGAGACTCACAATCTTGTAAATACGCTAAAATAAAACACTACTTTGGAATTATTGAATGAAAAAACCATTTGATTCACTTTTATACCGAATTAGTAAACAAATCAGATAAACTCTTTTATTGCATAGTATATATAGTTTGTACTTATAATGTTCTAACAAAAACAAATTTCAATGTTTGTTATATGTGTGTTATATTAAATGTACAAAGATGGACTGAAACGTACTTCAATGTCCAAACATTTGTTCCTCAGCTCTATTGGAGCATCAGCGCAGAGAGACCTGAAGGCATCAAGTATTGGCCGGTAGCCGGTACAACGACACGTGTTGCCAGCAAAAGATTCTTCAAGTTTCTTAGTTGTTAAATTCCCTTCTTGCATCAGACTAGACGTTCAAACAAAATACACCTTATATGAGTTCCTTGAAAAAACTTTCCCCCCCGGAATAAATCTGACTTCTCTTGGTTTAGTTCCTTCCCCTTTTTATTTTCTAAGATGATACAATTAAAACCAAGCTTTAAATAGCTTCTTAAGACATAACATTAAAATTTAAAAATAAGGTGGGGCAGTTCTAAATATCTTCTAGAGGCATCACATTTCCATAAATAAATCTGACTTTATATCACCTCTAGATTCTAGAAAAGAATAATTTTCATGTAAATTTCAGGTGAGGATCATTCCAATAGCTTAAAGGCATTCATTTTGTCAAACATTTGCTGGGAGAAGGGCCCCCAAGAAAATTTAGGTTTGAGGGGGTCAAGATACCTAAAATTCTTATTGGTCAATCGCCCCCTCCATCGGCTCCACCCCACACAAATAAATTTCCGCCATGATTGACCCAAATGATTCTTATGCCTATGAGACACACAAGTATTGGCCGAGGGAAGAGTAAGCCAGCTATTCCTGACAGGAATACACTTTTTCGACAGTAACAAAAGTTTATTTAAAACAATTGAAATGTAGTCACATGTCAAATTGTGTGTGTTGAACCCCAATCTCTTACACCCCCCACCCTCCCTCTTATATCTCCCCGGATACGGTCTTGGTTATAGCTTAGTCTTATGGTATTTAATTTTAATTATTTTAAAGTATGTATATGTAGAAAAATGAATCTGTTTCTAGTTAAAGACGTGTAATATATAATTATCTTATAATTTTGTCATATAAGGGTAAAGCTATGGAGGGAGTAGAAAACATATAATTATGTAAGAATAATAGCTCACATAAAAAAGGTTCTCACCTATACATGTTCATTATCATTCCCGGAGAACAGAAACCACATTGGGTGCCGTTGAACTTTGAGAGTGTGGCTTGTAAGAGGTGGTAGCCTTCCATCCGTCCACCCAGCCCCTCGATGGTCGTGACATTCCATCCATGGCATGAGAACACCAACACAAGACACTGAAACAGTTGGTGTAATATCACCCTCCCCTTCCATTTTAAGTTTTCAGCAGGTGATGTCAGCAACATAACTTACACTAATTAGTACACAACATATATTATAATATTAGTTTGAATCTTTCATCGTAAGCCCAATTCCTCAGTATTTAACATGTAGGTAGACATAAATCCAGATTAACAACATAATTATATCTCCGTAGCAAAATTGCAATCATAAGTAAAAACCTAATATATAGTTTTTTAAATATTTATTACTTCTTCCAGAGAAATACCCATCTCGGTGGTGTAGTTAGCTAATGCGCTAGTTTCGTGTTGAGCTAGACTGCCGAGGACGGGGAGATCGAGGTTCTAATCTCGGTCGAGTTAACTAGGGGTGGTTTTACCAAATGTTTTTCCACTCTCCTTCCATACAAGTTTGGGCTCACTTCCTCTAAATTCAACCTTCCCAATCCCAAACACATTAGCGTAATTAGCACTTAAGCATATAACCAGAACGGGTAGTAAGACGCGGTGCTATAATTTAATATTTCCAACAGAATGTTAATATTGTATGACTTGAAGGAAAGAAGAAAATTCTGTGAGCTGAAGGAGGCAGAGGACAGGACGCATTGGTGGTTTGAGTTCACTGACAAAAGACAGAACAATAATAATAATAATAATAATAAGAGGCAGTGGCGTAGCAAAATTATTAAGAAGGGGAGACAGCAGTGTTAATTACTATTATAGGCTGTATCCGAATAGTACAAGACTCCCTAGTCTTCAGAGTGCAACTTAAAAGTTTCTGATAACAATATTTTTTGAGAGGTCTAATGTAACCAAACGAAAAATAGACAAGATTGTTCATTAAATTACTCACTTGCAAATATATTTGCTCTATTGTTTAATTCATCTGCGATTTAGGGTGACCATAATTGCTTAAGCCAAAAGCGGGACACCTGTCATGCGCCCCCTTCAAAAAATAAATCCAAATAGCCAGATTCATAGAGTGCCGGTTTAGGGCTCATTGCCCTGACTAGCCCCTGAGGGCGGAAGGGGGTGAATGTGGAAAGTGGCATAGTTGGAGATGTACAAGACTTTGTACCAAACGTTTTGTTAATTTCACTTTTCATTTTGAATAAAGGTTATCAGAAGAGGCATAATAGAAATTGTAGGACACAACACCCTTTATTGGTCAATTATTTTAGTGAGATTTACTGAATACCGTTCTGTAGTTTGTTATTTGTCAATCTTATAATAGCGTGAATTCATGCTCACGACAGAGAACGTTCGGGCGAACAAAGACGTTGTTCAACACCCACGACAGAGAACGTTCGGGTGAACAAAGACATTGTTCAACACCCACGACAGAGAACGTTCGGGCGAACAAAGACGTTGTTCAACACCGACGACAGAGAACGTTCGGACGAACAAAGACATTGTTCAACACCCACGACAGAGAACGTTCGGACGAACAAAGACATTGTTCAACACACACGACAGAGAACGTTCGGACGAACAAAGACATTGTTCAACACACACGACAGAGAACGTTCGGACGAACAAAGACATTGTTCGACACCCACGACAGAGAACGTTCGGACGAACAAAGACATTGTTCAACACCCACGACAGAGAACGTTCGGATGAACAAAGACATTGTTCAACACCCACGACAGAGAACGTTCGGACGAACAAAGACATTTCAACACCCACGACAGAGAACGTTCGGACGAACAAAGACATTGTTCAACACCCACAACAGAGAACGTTCGGGTGAACAAAGACGTTGTTCAACACCCACGACAGAGAAAGGATTAACACAATAGTGTAATTAGTACATAAGAACAGTAAGATGCGGGAAACTATGTTCAATATCTTTGTGATGTGAAACTGGTGTATGAACGAGCCTATGTCGTGCTACCCCCCCTTGAATTATAGTCAGAATGTATTGTTCACCTACATTAACACTCCACTCTAATCACTTTGTCCAGGGACACAAATTTACAATGTATGGACACTTTACAACAGCTATGGATTTAATCTTATATTCGTTTTCTAGAGTATACTGCGATTTAAACTGCTTTTGGATATGCGTGGTGGGTAGGCTTGGGAGCATAGTTGCCACATAGTGGGAGTTTGCCCGTTACTACTATGCAAACATAATTAGTGACTGTCAAGAAATCTGGCAACGCGCACCGGTTGCTATGACAACTACGCTTCACGGATTGGTTGAATATGTGATGAGCCTCCACTCCTCACTCCAGCTGCTTTGACCTCAATACTAAAGCAATTTAAAACGTAGTATTACAACTTTTCAATTTGAGATTTCATCCTTCATTTAATGACCGCCTGTGTGGTTTGGTGGTCAGAGTTCCTGTATACAGACCCAAAGGTCCCGGGTTCGATCTCCCCTCATAGTGGATCTGGAGGGAGGTCAATAGCTTCGCGAGGACAAATGAGGAGATACTTGATTGAAAAAGTAGTGAATCTGGTCTAGAATACTGAGATTAACGACTGGATGGTTAACTGTATTGATGACCCGAAACTCTCTATGCATAGAAATTGGCACTATATTCGCCAACAGAGGGTCGATATACCTTGATTATGCATTGACTCCATAGAGCTTTCTCTTCATTTAATTCTTATTAATATACCAAATATTACTGAAAAATATTTTATAGTTTGTTTAAGTTAAAAATGAACACTGGACTTTAACTGAAATCTCTAAGTTATGTACCAGATCCCAATATTAAGTTTCATGTCCAGATGAAATTTTATACCAAATTTTATAAAAATGCATTTTTGTGAACGTAAAAATTGTTTTAAAATGTCAATGTGTTGATTACTTACAGAGTTGACTGCATAATTGGTGTCTTGCTTGGTTGTTGGATGCTTTGATCGTACCGATACGACACAGCTTCCACAACCTCCTTCCTCGCACATAAACTTGGTGCCTTTCAGTTGAGCATAGTCTCTGATGAACGTATTCAAAGTGGTGTTGGCGGGAACTCGTCCATCCGCTGTAGCAGTACATTAACAATATCACTTGGTATTTGTAGGGGAAGTATAAATAGTAAGAACTTTTAGAAAAAATAAAATGTAATCTCGGTTTAGTCTTGTCAAATAGTCAATCAATTCTGCCAATAATCTCTATTAGAATAGGACTACGAGACTGTCATTTGGACATGTTCACGCGCTGTTTACCAAGAGAAAATCAATCTAATTCACTGAAAAGTGAATAGAATGATAATAATATTAAGATGGGTTTTTAATTTTGAGCCGTACTGGTAATAAAGTTTGGGTTATTTAGTACGATATGATTCAACGTCATGGACACACACTCAAAGGATGGATGGAAAAAATATAATTACACGGCCTAACTTGAGAGACGTGCTTGTTTAATATTGTCATGCTCTAGATTGTGAGTGACAAAACGAGAGTTGCAAGGTGTTATGATTAGTTAGTAAACAAATAGAACACATTTGCTGACAATATAAACAGTGTGTCAGCATTCCTCACGCCAAACCAGACCAGAAGACAGAATAGAAAGTAGTGTATCCAGCTAACATGGCTGACATCGAGTCTAGGGGGGTCACTCTGGCCGTTTTTGGGGCTACGCTGGTTAGGACATAAAAGGGTAGACTATAAACTCTCGGTTGAAGAGAAATCCCAATTAGTTGCATATACTACAAAAAACACTCATGTCTTTAGTTTACTCCAAGTGAGGTTGGCTGATTGGCCTTCAAAATAGTGGTTTAAATTAGAAGGAACCATCTTTTAACAATAAGTGAAGGATAGATTTTCCAGGATTTGTTAATGGTCTGTTGTTGATATTAACACTGACAATATCTATGTCGATATTAGCGATCAATAAACTATTCATTGAGACAATTTTAATATATTGCAAACATAGGGCTGAAAAGGAAAAAAAAATCTTAAATGACTTTACCCAAAATAAGAATGTTTATAGGGTTTGCGCACAATTATATAGCTTACCTACTAGTACTTAACATTGTATTGTAACGTCCCTATCCTACTTATGACAAAAAGGTGTAAGGTCATTAGTTTTATCTGGGATCTCGGTAGCCAACCCTACTACAGTACTACCGGGGCACCGTAGGGACTTACATGGTTAGGATGGACCCCAAGCTGTAGGGGTTGGGATGGATGGTTCGTGGGGAATGAGACTGGTGAGCTAGTCCAATAAGATATATTTATTATTATATTCAGATGCTAAACTACTACATGAGTCACTGGTTAGATCTCCCGTGATGAGGGAGTAGGCACGATAACGGTCTCGCAACCTTTCTGTGGACCCACGATCGACCCTCCAGCGGGGTAAACCCCCAGATCACATTTTATATCGTCATTTCGTCAGACGTGCTAGATACCACCACACATGTACTCAGCATGGCTTCCAACATTCAACAACCATGTGTTATTCTCACACACAAACTTGCTGATCTCGTGTTTCACCAGCCAGGAAGGTCCATCGGTCGCACCGTGCTCGCTCGTCAACAGGATGAAGCTATATGAGCTATATGCCATTCTCAACAGGAAGGCAACCCAATACTCTTGACTTCCAAGGAAATGTATAAGCATGGGTTAACCCCCTTCCAGAATGAGCCTAAAAATAATTATGCTCTTACAATTTCAATAATTGTAATATGTATTTACTTATAGTTGCCAAATTAACCGAGTGCTTTTGCTAAATTAACTAAATATCTAGTTTTTGTGTTAATGTTTACTTGGAGATAAGTAGGCATATATATACAACGTGTTTCTAAAACATTGCATCAAACTTTGACAGGCTATTCCTTGGGTGAAAATAGAATAATTCACATCAGCAACCTAGGGTCCATCTTGAATATTAAGGGTGGTATACACCCCCAAACATAGAGCTAAAAACGACTATTGTGTGAAATATTATGAAAACTGATTAAGGTATTACAACGAATCTTTGTATACTACTTATTGAAACCTTGATCATTAATAAACTAAATGTGCTGTTACCGTAACCCACCCCCATGATGTAAAAAAGGGGGGGTTGTAACACTTTTTTCTGCAATAAAATGTGTCAGAGTAATTATTACTAATTTTGACTTAATATTACAAAACAAGGATTAAAATTAACAAAAAAAGGTATCTTGGAGAAACTGTCTATTTTTCCCAGTTTCCGAGATAATCATGCATGTTTGATTTCAAAGACAAGTGTTAATTCCTGCCAGGTAGGCAACCAGTATAGCTGTTGCTTGGCCACCACGCTCTCCTTACCTTAATCCGTTAGACTTCTTTATGTGGGTCTTTTTCAAAGCTTTGGTGTAAGAGACAGCCATTGAATCCGAGGAAGACCTGTTAGCCAGGCTAGGTGCTGAATGTGATAAAGTTCAAGAAACACCACGTGTTTTCGAAAGATAACGCCAGTCATTGATACGCCACCTCAATTATTGCGATGACGTTAGGAGCCACTATTTTGAACACTTGCTATGAATCTGCTCTTGAAGCTAGTAATTAAAACATACAAGAACTACGGTTAGTATTTCTTAATTTAGCTTTCAATACTCCAGTGAGTGTAATGATTAAAATCTCACCCAAGTGTGAACTGTGTAAGCATAACATACTAATGTGATAAATAGCAACACATCGGAGCTTATGAAGAAGGAAAAGTATCCGAGTCTCTCCATAATTACACACAAACCAGCCTTGTTTACCAAATTTACGTGATACATAGTCACACGTGCCGGTAAAAATGGTTAAACGACTGCAGTGCGAAGTAACACAGCTATACAGGCTGCCTACCTGGCAGGAATTAACACTTGTCTCTGAGCTCAAACTTGTGTGATTATCTCGAAAACGGAAAAAGCTAGACAGTTTCTCCAAGGCATCTTTTTTTGTTAATTTTTAATCCTTGTTTTGTAATATTAAGTCAAAATTAGTAATAATTACTCTGACATATTTTATTGTAGAAAAAAGTGTTACAAACCCCCTTTTTTACATGATGGGGGTGGGTAACGGTAACAGCACATTTAGTTTATTAATGATCAAGGTTTCAATAAGTAGTATACAAAGATTCGTTGTAATACCTTAATCAGTTTTCATAATATTTCACACAATAGTCGTTTTTAGCTCTATGTTTAGGGGTGTATACCACCCTTAATATTCAAGATGGACCCTAGGTTGCTGATGTGAATTATTCTATTTTCACTCAAGGAATAGCCTGTCAAAGTTTGATGCAATGTTTTAGAAACACGTTGTATATATATATATATATAGTATACAAAACGATAACTGCATAAATCCATTTACTAGATTAACAATATGCTCAGATCTCCAAATTCCACAAAATTAATGATGAACTAAAAATAGTGTCAAATCTTATTTCTCTTTCTTAAAAATTATCACACAGAAAATTATTATTAATGCTCTTACCAGTATAGCGTTTCTTATTGATGGTGAATGAAATCTCATTTGGTGGACTGAAACAATACAACATAATAAATCTCGTAGAGAGTAGGTTAGCGTAATTATAAATACAATAATTTTAAATTTAACTATAAATGACATACAATAGTTATCAAAATATTGAGACCAAGCCGCTTTAGTTTTTACGATTATTCGAGTAGCTTTTAAAATTATTGGATTGAATTAAAAGCAGATAACTTCATAATATTTAATTAATATAAAATAGCCTTTTAATTAATTAAAAGCAGGTAACTTCAAAATATTATTTAAGGCTTGGGTGCAAGATACAAATGCTGAACCCAGTTCACATTGATCTTATAATAATATAGGTACCAGAAACCCTATTATATCCAGATAGTGCAATCATCCGTGATTCAGCTCCAACCTTCAGACCCAAAGTCTGCAACTAATCTTCACTGTCAATATATGTCATTTCCTAAAGGTACCTAACTTACTATAAGTCAATATAACATTAAATCGATTTATCAAAGTCCATTAAATAAATGATGCGACACAATCGTACTAACATTTCCATCTAGGTACTTCATACCTTGGAAGAAAATTTTCAAAATAGGTCTTCATTAAACTACCGTGAATTAAGTTTTCCTCAAGAAAACAAAAATAACATCTTGTTAATCACAATAAACACTCTTTATATATACATTTTAAACAACTTGTTAGACCTTTCACAATTAAATTTCCTTTTCGAAAATGAAGCTATTTGTAGACAATTCTCATATTATATGTATTTGAAGAAATAAAAAATATTCCTATTTATTTTGATAGCCATACTCAGATAATAATTTTGAAACCACTCTTGAAAGCAATTTTCGAAAAATTTCAAATCTTTGTCAGTTAACATTTCTTAAATTAATTTATTTTATAAAAATCAACATAGATTAGTTTAAATTCTGTAAATACCAAATTTATACAAAATCATTAAAGCTATTTTCACAATTTCAAACTTTTCGAAAATCAGTCATTTGTGAACAAAAAATTCTACTTTCATTGATCCATCTCAGTTTCACTTAAGGCCCTAACAAATATGAAAGTGTCAGAGGTGTAAACAATCTATAATAACATTCAATATACAGTGAGTCCTTGTGTCCTGGTATCAGGGATCGGGAATCTCCAGAGGTCCTGGGAGAAATGTAGGTAATCCCAGCGATTTGACTCAGTCGGCTTAATCCTTTGGAGGAAGTGGAGGTACGAGAGCCTCTATGATCCAGCCAAATGCCTCGTCATCTAATTATTGATGCGCATGAATTAATCAACAGGATTTTCACTGTCCCTATTTACCAGCCAAATGGGTGCCTTCGAGGAAAGGGAGAGTCGTGCTAGAATAATTTCCGGAAGTAAATAAATGAGTGGTCATGGAAATTTCATGGCGAAGATTCGCAGCTTATAACTGAGTTGCTATACAAACTTTAATAGAACTTCATATAATTCTTTAACTAATTATTGTATATTACTACTACATTAATTATATTGCATATTATGATATGCTATAAATAAACGTATTTATATATTTAAATACTAATTTGATGACTTACTCAATTTTATGAAAGTTTCTTCTTCATGGTTGATAAGTACTCTTTTTCAATAATTTTCAAAATTATGTCCCTTTTCTTACTAGGCATATAGCGTACTTGTGGAAGTAACTGGCTGGGCATAAGGGAATATATTAATTAATAATATATTCTTAAAACAAAGTCCTACCAGCTCACTCTGCATCACATTTTATTTATTTGTTTGTATAGTAATGTATGCCGTCCTTTTTCCCCTAAGGATCAAAAGGAGTCTACAAATCCAAGGTTGTGTTCTATTCCTGTCTTGACTTGTCTTGTCGAGCCGCCAAACTGGCCAGGTATGAGTCAGTAGGGTTGCGACATAGCGATGACGTCACCAAGTAAAACCCATTGCCACATAGAAGGGGTAAAGGGGGAGTGTTGCGAAATCACACGCCATGATGACGTCACCCATATCGGGGTCAAAAGTCAAATTGGGTCCATCGGGCATACACGCTACTTACCTATATTGGCGGAATCATCACCCTTAACCTACCCTATAAAGGCCAGTTTAGCAAACAAAATCTGTAAATCTAGTATTAACTCCCCGATTTTTTTTAACATCTTCGTAGTTCTTTAAGTGACAAATCTTTTGCTTGCTCATCTTGCTCATGGACAATTCGCAATTTGCTGACCAAGCCTAGCCTAGATACCATATCATAGTCCAGCCTAACCCAGCTTAACCTAACCAACCTAATCTTAACCCTATAATTTGACATTATCTAAGTATGGATGAATACTTGGGATATTATGCACACAAACTTCGAATAATCTTACTCATTCACCTTTCACTTAATATTATCCACGTATTTTGGATGATGTCACTACTATTTGGCTAATATTCACTATATTCAAGTTCGAACTCCACCTGGTATATATAAACATACTTTTAATTACCAACACATACGTGATCATAAGTTATGTACAATACACAGAATTATATGTTTTTATCGTACCTTTGACTTTCCAGGAGTTTTTCTCCATTTTTACTATCATCACTGCCCCACCTGGAATTTAAAAAAAATAATGGGTCTTTATTTTAAAGTGATTTTTCAAAAATATATTTATAGCTTTACTTATAAAATTATATGGATTGTTGTTAATGTTTATTCAAATTTACACATAGTTGTATGTCATATAGCACCAAAACTATTTATTCTTTAATTTAATTTGAGTATTTTAAATTCATATATTTAGTGAAATGACCCGTTGCTTTAAAATTTGTTTAGTGAATAGTTAACTAGCATTATTAGTTGAAAATAATGTTTACAATAGTTTAAATAACCCATTTATATGCATATAAGGTGGGAAAATTAGGTATAGGCCTAGTATTATTAATATATTTAGCTAAATATTTTAAAATAAAGTATTGGGTTCGGGGTTCATTCCTCGGTCCCGGCACAGATGTATCTAATTGACAAACCCTTCCTTCACCTCTGACACGTACCATAAAAGCACGTATAATAACACAATTAAACAATCGATAGTAGCCAAATAATGATACATACAATATAGATTTGCTCTTAGATTTATTAATAAACATTTCATTATCACGAGACCATTGTAAAATACCATTTATATCGTTTTATAATATATATATATACAATCCGCAGTTGATGTGATAATTTTAAATAATTTCACATCATCTACAAAGAGTAAATAACGAGATGATGTTAAATATTCGCCAATATCATCAATGAACACATTAAAGAGAAGAGGATCTAAATTAGGTATACCACAAGGAGCTAAGGATGTGTTGGAATAGTGAACATCTATTTTAATGGTGAAATATAAGGCCATGTTGTTTATCGGAGAGTTTGTTCTCTAGGTGGTGGAAAGTATGCTCATGTATTATTTTCTCGAATACTTTAGAGAACGTATTTAATAGATAAATTGGTTTGTAATTATATACATTTGTTTTTGCCCAGATAGGTATGACAACAGATTGTTACCATATAAGGGGAAACGTTCCATTTAACATGCTATTGTTAAAGATATGGGCCAACAATGGGCTGAAAATGTTGGCACAGCTTTACCAATAGAGCTTGTAATTCCATCAGGCCCAGAACATCTATAAGAACTCAACTTTTTTTGTAGCATTAGCAACCTCCAAGGGTGTAAAGTGGCATGGATGCAAGGACACGCTAGTTTCAATAACTGGGCAGGATAAGAATAATACGGCTGAATTAAAACAGAATGAACGTAGGTTCCAAACTCATTAGCAATCAATAAAGGATCCGCTATAATCTTGCCATTAATTTCTAGGTTACGCAAGAAAACTTTATTTACACGATAATTTTTTAACAAATTTCCAAAATTCCTTAGTTTTGCATTTAATAATATTTTCTATTGAGTTCATCCAATTGGCTGTCTATAATTAAAGTAGTTTTAACTAATTTACGAAAGTGATAAAAATGTGAATAGAATTCACTATTATTAGTGGTTTAAACTTTTTGAAAATATTCTTTCCATTTTTTTCCCCTAATATAATATTTAAGAGTAGAAGAAAACCAATTCGGATATTTGGATGAATTAAGAATAGTAATTTGAGGAATATGCGTTCTGATTATTCTTTGGACTAAATTGGTAAAATTATTTACACCCAAATGAACATCCGTAGTAGAATAAACACAAGACCAATCAGCAGTGGCCAGGTCATTGTAAAGATTAAGGTAATCACCATGTGCATAGTCAACATATGTGGTGGGGTTGTCATTAATTTTAGTAGAAATAGGTAAATCAGATGAAATCAATAAGGGCGGATGAGCTAAATCGATATTCACTAGTGATTGAGAGCTATGAGCTAGTAAGGGGGGGTGACAATTAGCAAAAACAAGGTCAAGGAGGTCAGTGTCATTATCAGCTTCATTAAATTGTTCTAATCCCGATATGTTAATCGAAGAAGCAAGAAGTTGAGTAGCTTTTAATTCAATGTAAAAATGCGAAATGCTTTGAACATGATGATATTTCCAATCAATTTTGGAGCAGTTAAAATCACCTAATAGTATTATTCAATAGGGGTAGTTAGCCAAAGCACCTTCAAGAAAGGTAGAGTAACTATTAAATGCTTCGACTGTTATTTGGGGAGCAAAATATATGTTCCCAATTAACAGTTTTTGGCGATCAAATGTTGGGATTTCAATCCAGACACATTCCATATTATTCTCTAGGTCAGTTCTCCTGACTACACCAGAAATAGTATCAATGACAGAAATGAGAACCCCACCACCCCTTGAGATAGTAGCTTCATCATATAGTCTATCGGCACAATAAATATTATAGCAAGGGGGAAAGTAATTTTTATTAACAAACTCACCAGAGAGCCAAGGTTCAACTAAACAAATAATAGAGAATTCATTCAAACAAACATTAGAAAATAATTCCCTAGCTTTAGTTCGTAGACCCCGAAGATTTTGATATTATAATAGAATATCACTATTCACTGGAAGATGAGTTGGGAGGTAACCTCCAGACCTCCATCGATGGTCACGAGTGGGGTTCGAGTTGAATCCTCTTGAGAGCCAAGGTCAGATGCAATATCAGCGTTTACAAGGGCAGACACACAGGGAGATTCCTCACAGACTATCTGCCCAGGCAGCATCTTCCCAAAGTAAGGTGCAATGAGACAGCCAGACGGCCAAATATCACCATTGTTTATCATGGGGAAATAATTTTATTTGACAGAATTGTGGAAGAAGGAATATGAGTTAAATTTAGTTTTCAATTTTGAACAGACAAGGTAATCAAGACTGAGTTCTTTAGTCAAATAAGATCTAATGGTCAGTGAAGATACGTCAGGAGAAAAACGAGTAACAAATAGTTTTTTTATGTTGTTAACTGTAGGTCGGGGGCTGTCTTATTACCATTCAGCAACATTCAAACACACGAGCGCTGAGCCGGCGGATCCTCGCGCACGTTGGAATTCGCTGAATTGTTTTTACGACGCGAGACAACCGCAAACCGTCACCAGCGCTTGCTGACGCAGACTGTGACCCAGCTGGTGATTGCACAACATACTTAGAGTCGACAACAGAGCTTTTTATTAGAATGTATAGCGTGGCTAAATTATAGTTTGGGTGAATTAGATAGGTGAAAACAAGATGGGGTGGATTCAATCATTGGAATAGAGTGTTGCGAAGATCAGGGGCATTGAGTTTCGACTGAAACCAAGCAATCCGGGGTCCTGAAAGCTAAAAGCTCCAAAATTTGGGATTTCAGCACAGCGTTATCGTTGCTCAGATCTTTTACCTGAGTAGACAGATCGTAGACCATGGTAATCAGGGAGTTTAATAGCTGTATCGTAACTGCTTCCCGATCAGCTGATGGAGATTTGAGTAACTCCTCAAAAAACTTCTTAACCTGAGGTGGCTTCTGGGACCGCTCTGGAGGAACGGGTGCAGAAGTAGATTTGGTAAGGGTGTCGTCCCCAAATGTAGCTTTAGCCTTTTAGTACATGGGTCACACTTGAATATAGATACCACACTATTCATTAAAATAAACTCATATTGTGCCTCATTAATTGTGAGACAGTCAATGTGAAACCTTGCTTTACAAGGGCTTGAACACCAAATTAATCTTTGTTGGCCAAAAATTGCACGGGCGCATTTAGCACAATTATCCTCACTGCCCGGCATATTGAATAAATCAACTCACCAGGACTAAGGTAAGACAAGCTCACCCTGAGCACAACACTCAGGACAAGGAACGAGGTCACTGGGGGAGCTTAGTAAAAACACGTCCGCTCATGGCAACAGCCACTACTACTACTACACTACTACTACTACTACTACTACTATTACTATACTACTACTACTCTACTACTACTACTACTACTACTACTACTAACTAATAATAATAATAATAATAATAATAATAATAATAATAATAATATCGTAAATTATCAACATTGCCTTAAAACTTTTGAAAAGCAACTTGAAAAATCTTCAATAAAAACCATTTATACATAACTATCCTTTTTGAAATACTATAGCATTTTACACTTGCCATAAACGTACTTTATCAGTTATCAAATACTTGTGTTAATCTAGGTCCAAAATGACTTACCAAAAGATATTTGACAGCATGTTTAGCGAACCCTTTGTTCGAAACTAGATGATCTACTCGTACATGTAATGTTTGATGGTTTTGTGCTTCCAGCTCGTCAACTAGAGAACTTACCTAAGAGAGATAATGAAATGTTACCTTGTCGACTTTAAATTATATTGCAACACACAAACACTTAAAAGTTTTCTTTCTATATCGCATTTTTCTTCCGTGTCAGTAAACAAAGGTGCTTTTAGCCGTTATCTTAATGACACACTGAGTTTTAAATTATACTTTAGGAATGTTTCTATTGTATATTATGCATATTCAACAAACGCGGAGTTCAGTAGGCTAATATAAAATATATTCAAAATGTTGTAGAAATTAATGTACACAAAGGGGGCTCTTTTAAATTATGTCTAAAAGCTAAGAAGTATAATACCTAACCCAAAAGTGCCTTGACACTCTCAGATTTTCTTATGTTTAACAAGAATTCATTAGCTGTGCTATGTACGTCCATGCTCTTAAGTACATATTTATATAAATAATAGTTGAATATATACTACAACTAAACTTATTGCATAGTGCACTTTGCAAATGTTATGTCTAGCTCTCTCAATGAGGTGTAGATTAACCATGAATATTAAAAATGCAGCAAATAGAGATTAACATTTTTTTAATTTTTAAATACTCTTCATCACGTTATTTTAAATTATTAAAAATTTCCAATAACATCACAGTCAAATTAAATAAACCGTACATTTCCTATCATATTGCTCTATTGTTCTTAGTGTGCTTGCATTGATTATTTTATTCTGCTTTCATAGCCGTTATTTTATATCCCCTAGAATTCATAAAGTTAACATATGTTGTCTTCGGTCCAAAGTTAGTTAATTTGCTAATATGTGTGTACTTTAGTTAGTTTTTGTAATTATAATTACCACCCTGTGCGCAATACCATGGCTACTAAACACTTAATCGTAGGAATAGGGAATAGGAGGCAGTTTTAGATAAATTGAACCCACGTAAGAATAGAGTATGTTGAGGGAAACCAAAGTGATGGGTCAGAGGAAGAAACAAGCTGGTTGAGCTTCTATATACTTGTCAGCTTGTTGTCAGCTTGTTGTCAGCTAAGTGCGTGCGTGCACTAGTTAGATAACAATCAATGACCCCCCCCTCCCCCTCCCAATATTAGCACCGCCTTACTACCCGCTCAGGCTATAGGCTTATGTACTAATTACACTAATGGAAAAAGAATACGAAGGCTATATTTAGAGGACGTGTACCCCCATTTACGTGGAAGAAGAGTGGAAAACCACCCTCAGTACACCCGACCAAGATTCGAACCCCTACCGTATCTCCCCGTTACCGGCAGATAAATTTAACAATAGAGTGATTACTTACACCAATCTAGTACTGACGTGGGTCTTTGTGTTGATTAAAGCAAACCCCTCGTACTTGGGCTACTTTACAACTACCTCTTTGTGTTGATTAAAGCAAACCCCTCGTACTTGGGCTACTTTACAACTACCTCTTTGTGTTGATTAAAGCAAACCCCTCGTACTTGGGCTACTTTACAACTACCTCTTTGTGTTGATTAAAGCAAACCCCTCGTACTTGGGCTACTTTACAACTACCTCTTTGTGTTGATATAGGCCTACTGTATGTACTAAGGAAAACAAACTGTTCACACTTAAATTACCTCACAAAATATAGCAGAATACAAATACCCACATGACACTGCATCAATATAAGTATCAAACTAGTTTAATGTATACCATTTAGGAGCCTTTTATTACAACTAAATCTACCCGTTATTAAAAATATACTCACATGTCAGCCGTTATAAGTAGCACTACTCAAGACGACCCAATATTATTTACTACAGGATTGTATTTTAGAGCTAGCTACTCTTGGGAGCTTTATGTTCTTGTCCTTGAAGTACTTATTCTATTTTCAAATAATGAAGGATTTCTTTTCTCCATGACAAACGAGAGTACATAATTGGTCAATTTTCTACTGTCAAACAAAAACTGGTTAGTAAGGATTGGAATAAAGTATATCTCTACAAACAATGGAACGACCGCAACAGACCAAACATGCACGCAACCAAAATGTTACTGTTTTGTGAAATGAAAACACACAACTTGAAACAAGAGCCTTTTAAAGTGGATCCCACTGTTCCCTAAATAAATTGTTCTTCCCCACCACTTTAATGGAGACTATTCAAACCCTCATAAGGGATGACATGCCTTGAGGCTCAATTCTTGAGTTTGAATGAAGTTCTAGTTTACTTCCCCTAAATGGGGTGTTCCCATCCCCTATTCATCTAATGCAGGTACAATTCTCGAGGTCTAGGAACTTCTCTAACAGAATACAACAAACATTGATCAGCAGGTAATATTTCTCAGGGGTGACTGAGCGACTCGTACACAGCCCCTTTTTTTCTTGAATATAATGAGAGCCTGTGCCCAACGCCTCACTGTATCAAACGACCCAGCTAACTTGATACAGGGCCTGGATGTCGAGTAAAGTCTTGAGATATCTACTTCTAAGGATATGCCTTGGCAAAGAGTATTGTAGTTCAGTTTGAAATGATTGTAATAATTATAAAATTGAAATAGAAAATATAAACTTAATATTTATATGATCTACCTAAGATTAGAATATATCATAAAAATAAAATATAACGTGTGTTTGTATGTGTATAGATTATAGAGCCCCAAAATTAAGAACTCAATAAATCTGAATCTTGGCGTATTAAGGGGGGGGGGGGCAATGTTACCCACTACACCATATTGTTTTAAATGTTTACATATGTTCCATAGTCGGACGTTTTAAGTCAGATGATTAGAGATTAATCTTTATTAACATAATGGGTTATTCAATACAGAACTATTTTTAGGGAAGGGTCCTCAAGTCCTTAAGGATATTCGAGATTCGAGGATAAGAGATAATTTCAGATTCGAGACTAAAATCCTTAAAAATTAATCAATTCTTCAAGTTAAATTTGATTTTGAGCTTTGATCGTGCTTATTGGCGGTTAAGAACCAATTATAACTACAGGATGAACTTAAAAACCAGAACCCAGACCGTAATTTAACACTTAACTGAGTGAATGTTATAATGAACGGATTATAAGAAATAATGTTATTATTTAGTAACTATTTGTATTTTATATTATTATATTATATTTAGATTTCCTCTTATGTTCATAATTTATTCCAATATTTGGGTTTGAAATTCAATATTCAAAGGTAAATTGGAGATTTGGATTCATAAAATAGTGGATTCGATCCAACTTTAACAACTTTGTTTTCTATCTAACTTGGAAATCTATCAAGGAAAAATATCAACTTAAAATCCAAAATAAAAGTATAAGCCCGCTTTGGTGACGGTGGGGTCTAACGCACTATCACATTAGAATAGATTACCGATGACGGGGTGATCGAGGTTCGAATCTTTGTCGAGTGTACTAAGGGTTGGTTTTTTTCAAAATGGTTTTCCACGCTCCCTCCACACAAATACAGGTACATTTCCCTTTAATATCAAATCCCCGATCCCTAAAACCACTAGCGTAATTAATACATAAACCGAACTGGTAGTAAGACGCGGGGCTAAATCGAAATATAAACTAGATGTCACTTTGACTGGTTGTAGTGTATTCACAATAGTAGATTGGTAGGTATTTATTAAATAATATTATCCTCCATATAATGTGTTCGCCAATCAAATACACCAGACTATATTGACTTGGATCGCAAAAGTAGAGAAGAAAGGGTTAGACTGGGACAGATTTTTACGCCAAAAGGCTCCCTCTCACTCATTACAAACCACTAAAAGACACACTCCCAGATCTCACGACTGCTTACCACATTACTCCCCCTTCTCATCTACACCCTCACTTAATCTCTAAATGAAAACACAAACCCACCCATCTCCTCTATTAACTACCTATACTCACACCACTCCCCACTATATTAACACCCGACATTTTCCCCACCCCCTACCTATTGTATACCACCATCACTCCACTCCACCACTTGAACCAATAAAGGGGGATTCCCCTCTTCTGTCGTTACAAATATTTATTCATTAAATACGCAAACTTGCCATCTTATATTTACCTTTGCCTTTCCACATAAGTAAACCGTCTCTTCAGCGTTGTGACGGTAGATTTCCTAAACCCATTATTACATTGTAGCAATTCCGCTGTCTAGAACGACTTTTAATATGATTTTGAATCATTTTGGGTTTAAAATATACTGATTTTTACTGTTTTGGTTGTTGTGAATGATTTTAAAAAAATCTTTGGCAGTTTCTTTGTGAAATAATGGGCAATCTGGGGGTCACGGACTGCCAAAACGTCTCAGTGTGAACCACGAACTCTTTTCAGGATATTGAATTACGCTGTTGACTAAAGACGATTGACAACGCACACGGAATATCCAAGGTTTTAATCATTAACAATAAAACAAAACACACCTACACTGACTAATTTAAGATTCAAAATGTCAATAATATTATAGTAATATAGTACTAAACTAAATAAGCAAATCAACTACTATAAAACATATAGTAATAAATTCAAATATTTAAAGTAGACATTTATAATGTTCACTATCAACACAGTTCACAAGTTAACAGTAATCTCTACCCATCACCAATGTCTTTCACGTATCACTGAAAAATTATCGAAATATTAGTTCACACACGCCATGCTGATCCAAGATCCACGAACACTCGGACAAGCTGGTCCAATCATTTGACACTCAAACCACTCACTGGACACGCTGGTCCAATCATTTGACACTTCAAACCACTCACTGGACACGCTGGTCCAATCATTTGACACTTCAAACCACTCACTGGAAATGCTGACCCACTCAATGGACACGCTGGTCCAATCAATGGACACGCCGGCCCACTCACTGGACACGCTGGTCTACCCTGTGCGTGCAGGTCCACTTGGTGGGCTAATCGGCCCACTCATTGGACAGGCTAGCCCACTCCCGGACTCGTAGGCCCACTCCCTACACTAGTTTGAACTCGGACTGGTGCTCTCCTGCTGACCGCCGTCCGTGTATATGTAGGATGTCGCAGTCAGAATATGGAAACTTCCATTTCAAGAATAAAGATATATTTAAAAAATGAACCCAGACTCTTCTGAATGTTTTACATTTATTTCAAGTGCAGTCCTTCCCCCTTCCGCCTCTGTTCTTTCAAAGCGCCCAGGCAGCAAGGCTGGCTGATAAACAAGGATAGAGAGAGAACAGAGAGTACAAACAAATGGAAAGGAAACCAGCTCCACAGCCAGAACATAATCTCGTGTCTGTACCGATTTTTACCATTTGGGTTAAAATCATCCCCAAACCTAACAATTTAGTGTTTTAGCTGTAATAATTATTTTTATCGATTTTGATTAATTTCACGGCAACAAATACCGATACTTCCCTAAATTTAAGCCGTCACCACACATTACAGTTTATTGTTAAATTGGTTTGGATCCATTTTGAGCAGTTTCGTTACAAAATATAATGATTTATAACATTTGGTTTTAAATCGTAATCAAACAGTACATTATAGCGTTTTTAAATGTTTAGATTAAGTTTTAATCAAAACCCCGCAGTTTGGTTGCAAAATATACCGATTTGTTCCATTTGGGTTTATATTGTCAGCAAACATTTCATTTTAGAGTTTTTAGTTATTAAGAATATATTATAATCCATGAAAGCCATTTCGTAACAAAATATACAGAGTTGTACTATTTGGGTTTAAATTTTCCCCAAACATTAGACCTACATTTTTATGACAATTAAACCCAAATGATAAATAACGATAAATTTTGCAACGAAACTGTTCTAAATTGATTAAATCTCATTTTTAACAGCTTATTATATATATATATATATATATATATATATATATATATATATATATATATAATGACCAACTTGTAGTTCAAAAAACCGACGAATCGTTCGAAACAATCGACGAGCCGTTAGATTACGACTGACTAGATGTTAGTCGTTTGAGATTACCGAAAAGTAGCTGTATGATATATATATAATATATATATATAATATGACTTAAACAGATATATATATATATAGCTATATATATAAGCTATATATATATATATAATAGCTATATATATATATCTTAAACAGAAATTTTACAAATCATTACGTTCAACTTTTCGGTAATCTCAAACGACTGATAAGTGTTTTTGAACATCTAGTCAGTCGTAATCTAACGGCTCGTCGGTTTTTTTGAACTACAAGTTGGTCATTTTGAACGATGACTCAGTCACTTCTAACGATTCCACGGTCGCTTAGAAAGGCTTGACACTCTTTTTGAGTGCCATGTCTTTGGTTTTGAACCACTCGTCGTCAAATATAATGTCTCATCGATCATTTAGATCGACTCTTCGTTCGTTTCGTAAGACTTGTTTGTCATTTGGAACAACTTGTCTGTCATTTTGAACAACTCGTCTAACGTTTTGTCGCTCGTTTATAACGACTCGTCCATCGTCTCAGAAAACTCATCCATCATTTTAAATAAATGGATGGTCGTTTAAAACGACTCCTCGCTCTTTTCGAATAACTCTTTTGTCATTTATAATGGATTATTTGGTCATTTTTAACGACTCATAATGCATTTGCCCAAATCCTTTTTATGTATATGTATGTGTGTCTTATTAAATAAAATTTTGTTGTGCCACTGAATCGATTATTTTTTCTTATTGTGGTACAGTCTAGTTATAGCTCTCCTATACTCACCAGATTCTTCAAATTCGTTACAATTCTAAACTACCTATACAGGATTTCAACTTGAATCCGGAAATAGTTATTGATAATGCGGTGAACTCAAAAGTACGACAATCGTTTCACTATGGCAGAACTGCTTGGATAAATGAACAATTTTTTTATCTTAATCAGTTTTTTAACACCAAACATCGATGTTGTGAAGAGGATAGTGTGGTTAAGGTAATAAGAAAAACATGTCGTTGTTGGTGAGAATTGTTGATTTTGTTTTACACATGCAATATAATTATCTTGAAATTTATTTAAATCTTGAGTTAGTATTTTGTTAAAAACAAAATGATGCCATTGGTTTATTCCACACAGATCATTATAAAAAGTTTCTTGAGAATAAGAATAGTATGGCTAAAACAATCTTAGGATCTGACAGCACTAATTGGCAGCAATATGAATGGATTTTTAGCCGTCTAAACATCGAACTGAAACAGTTGCAATTTATCTAAAGTAGCAACTGTAGGTACATATCGTACCATGTCATAGCGTGCTACCAGTGTAATCACTGCCCTCTTTTTGAGTATATCCTTTAGCAACAATTCAATCAAGGAACCGTTGAATTGATACAGTGGTATTAAGCTTTGTAAGATTGTTGATGATCTTGCCACCTTTCAGACACCACACCAGCTTCTTCTTTTATGGCCTTTTTCCAGTCCTCTTTTTGTGTTGGATTCATGGCTTCATTGTATGAAGCAGGACCTCCATGGTTGTCAACTGCAGTGTACACTGCATAAAGCACGCAGTCTCCCGAAGTCATCCACGTCGGCTGCTTAACCGTAGGTGTTGACTGTTGGATTTTCTTGGGCAGCTCTTCCTAGATTGTAAACTCATAATCATTTTAGACTCCGATGACCCTGACTTCACATCGTCCTTCTGTTGTTTTGAAGTCACTTCTTTAGCAATAGTGTTTCTCACGATCGTTTCAGCAGAAGAGTGTGTGTAAATATATTCAGGATTGAAGTAAACATCGTGTAAGTTCCCAATCTTTCTACGTGATGGCACGTAAGCCTGGTACTTATTCTTGTCATTCAGGTAGCCAACCATTTTTCAAAACACAAACTTGTTGTCGAATTTCTTTCAAAATTGTTTCTGAATTTGTGTGTAACAATCTGTACTGAACACATGCAAGTAAAACACGTCTTCAATCCCATGATCGTTTACTAATTCCATCGGGGAGCTACTAATAGATTATGTTTTACCAGTGCGATTCAATACGTACAGTGCATTTTCACACACTTGTGCCCACATTGGCCTAGACCATCCACTCACTGGAGCATTACCTTTGCAAGATCTACAATTGTAAGAATTTTCTCGTTCCACTGCATCATTTTATTTAGGTGTATATGGTTCTGGTAACACCAATACGATGCCATGATCCCTGAGAATACAACGAACTTCTCCATAGTCGAATTCCTTCCACCATCACGCTAAAACATTTTGACCGTGTGATTAGTAATTGAAACTTAATTTAGAATAGAGTATAGACACCTGGAAACTTATTCCTTTCGCTCATGAAAGAAAGTTCAACAATCCTTGTTATATTTGTCCTTCAATCACATGAAATACCTAGTACCTAGAAAACCTTACACTGACATCGGTCTATTGACATCTGCATTGATCTATCCACCAACAACCTGTGGTCGACCCGATCGTGACTTTAAAGGCTTCCGGTGTGATTTACTCAGGACACATCCATCAATAAATCCTTCTATTTCTGCCACTCGTATCTTCATGTTATTCTGCTGTGTTTGCACAATGTGTTTCTAAAAGTTTTTCTTTAAATACATAATTGAGTAATCCAGTGTTTGTGTTATCTGTACCCTCCCTTCTTTGTGTTTGATAAAGGCAATGTTGCTGAAATATTCCTGAATTTGTGTTAAAATGTGTGTGTGACTACTTCTACTATAGAAGACAGAAGAAAGGAATAAGATGTCACCTTTGTACATTGGATTCTTAACACATTTTTCCTCTTTCCCTAGGTGGGCTTTCTTCTTCAAATTTACTCTTAGTATTTTATTTTTTTCTTTAGTTTTATCAATTTCCTTTATTATAAAATTAATATTGCTAAACTAATTTAAGATTTTAGATTTTACTTAGTATAAAAATAGAGCACTTTTTGATTATTGTTTTTTTTTCCCAAGCCATCCACATTTCCTCCCACTTGAGACCTGGAAACTCGTACAGCTACTCCAGCGACCAGAACAGCAAAGTGGTGGATCTTCTTTGGCGATGTGATCAAAAGAAAGCAGGAAAGAACTTAGAGAAAAAAATCTGTTCGTAACAGGTGAAGCTAATACCACTCCTTTCAACTGGAATTTTGGCATATTTTAAAAAAATAGAAAATTGGAATACATTAGAGGCTGCTTTGTTTTAGTGAGCTCACGTTTCTAGAAACCTTACTAGTGATGGGTCGAACCAGCTCATTGAGGTGAGCTAGCTCACATAAGCTCGCTCACTCAAAAGAGTCGTTCATGAAGAGTCGTTCATAAGAGTCATATCGTTCACCACATGGCTCGCTCGCTCCCAATCCCTTCACCCCTTCCTCATCCTAAACTTGATGAGCGAGCGCTAACTAGCTCTCACAATTCCCGTTCCGAGCGTGCAAATCTGTCCCTTTCCTTTCAACTTATGAACGAATTAAGTTTTATGTATAATTTATCCGAATCCTATTGTGTTTGATTCTTTAATTCTATTACTTAAGTCCGTATCACACGACACTAGCTCGTACTTGAAATCCAGTGTGCTAGCTAGCACTAGCTAGCACGTCATCATCTAGCGTCATGTGAATCAGAAAAAGTATACTGGTTCTGCCACTTGGTACTGGCTACCATACTAGTTGTGAGGATAAAACACGTGCTATTTTCGTACTAGTTTCGATACTAGTTTGTGTAATTCAACCAATCATGTGCGCTGAGACTGTTTTGTAGAGAAATGGTATACATGACGCCAACATGGTCATTGGATGTGATTTTGTTGTTGACAGAAAATTATTCTAAACAACCTTGTTTATATAATACCAAATTGGCACAGTATGACAATATATTTAATATATATATATAAATTTAATTTAAAACCTGTTATCTAAAAACGACAAACTATGTTCCAGACCCAATTTTAATCTAAATAAACTTGATAGCATGCCAACCTTGGGCGTTTTTTGTTTTGTTTTTAGAATATAAAGTGTGCGTAGGCCCAAAAAAGGACTTCTGACCACAATGTAAATAAATGAATACAAATTTAGGGAGATACTAAACGTTTGTATCACCCCGAATGTATATTACCTAACCTCCGAATGTATTATATTTAGCATCCTGCGACCATTATTTCGTCTTTCCCAACCATTCCGGTGTCTATATTCTTTTTCCTACGCTCCCTCTCATAATTTTCGATATCTTTTTTAGTAATTAATGCAGCTGCTGCATTCAAAATTAATCTCTGACGTTCGATAAATATTTGCACTAGGACCTAGTACCAAACTAGCAGCGTGTGAATACTATAGTCCCATTTCCATTGTACTAGCAAGTATACAGATATCTAGGCGCTAGCTAGCACACTGGATTTCAAGTACGAGCTAGTGTCGTGTGATACGGACTTTACTCATATTAAGCCCGTATCACACGACACTTGCTTATACTAGAAATCAAGTGTGCTAGCTAGCACCTAAATATCTGTATACTAGCTATGTGTGTCTCCCTGGCCACCCGACTTTTAGCCACCCGGTTTTTGAAAACGCCCATCGTTTGTGCTACGTTAGTGCTGGTTAGTGCCCGATTTTCATCGTTAGTGCTGTAAATTTACAGCACTTATTCACGATTCTTTATGGGTGGCTAGGGAGATATCTCCCTGGCCACCCACTATAAGAAATAATAGAGATAATCATTTTTTGAAAACGCCCATCGTTTGTGCTACGTTAGTGCTGGTTAGTGCCCGATTTTCATCGTTAGTGCTGTAAATTTACAGAAATTATTCACGATTCTTTATGGGTGGCTAGGGAGATATCTCCCTTGCCACCCACTATAAGAAATAATAGAGATAATCAATTTTCGAAAACGCCCATCGTTTGTGCTACGTTAGTGCTGGTTAGTGCCCGATTTTTATCGTTAGTGCTGTAAATTTACAGAAATTATTCACGATTCTTTATGAGTGGCTAGGGAGATATCTCCCTGGCCACCCACTATAAGAAATAATAGAGATAATCAATTTTTGAAAACGCCGATCGTTTGTGCTACGTTAGTGCTGGTTAGTACCCGATTTTCATCGTTAGTGTTGTAAATTTACAGAAATTATTCACGATTCTTTATGGGTGGCTAGGGAGATATCTCCCTGTACACCCACTATAAGAAATAATAGAGATAATCAATTTTTGAAAACGCCCATCGTTTGTGCTACGTTAGTGCTGGTTAGTGGCCGATCTTCATCGTTAATGCTGTAAATTTACAGAAATTATTCACGATTCTTTATGGGTGGCTAGGGAGATATCTCCCTTGCCACCCACTATAAGAAATAATAGAGATAATCAATTTTTGAAAACGCCCATCGTTTGTGCTACGTTAGTGCTGGTTAGTGCCCGATTTTCATCGTTAGTGCTGTAAATTTACAGAAATTATTCACGATTCTTTATGGGTGGCTAGGGAGACAACTCCCTGGCCACCCAATATAAGAAATAATAGAGATAATAAATTTTTGAAAACGCCGATCGTTTGTGCTACGTTAGTGCTGGTTAGTACCCGATTTTCATCGTTAGTGTTGTAAATTTACAGAAATTATTCACGATTTTTTATGGGTGGCTAGGGAGATATTTCCCTGTACACCCACTATAAGAAATAATAGAGATAATCAATTTTTGAAAACGCCCATCGTTTGTGCTACGTTAGTGCTGGTTAGTGGCCGATTTTCATCGTTAATGCTGTAAATTTACAGAAATTATTCACGATTCTTTATGGGTGGCTAGGGAGATATTCCCTTGCCACCCACTATAAGAAATAATAGAGATAATCAATTTTTGAAAACGCCCATCGTTTGTGCTACGTTAGTGCTGGTTAGTGCCCGATTTTCATTGTTAGTGCTGTAAATTTACAGAAATTATTCACGATTCTTTATGGGTGGCTAGGGAGATATCTCCCTGGCCACCCACTATAAGAAATAATAGAGATAATCAATTTTTAAAAACATCCATCGTTTGTGCTACGTTAGTGCTGGTTAGTGCCCAATTTTCATTGTTAGTGCTGTAAATTTACAGAAATTATTCACGAATCTTTATGGGTGGGTAGGGAGATATCTCCTGTACACCCACTATAAGAAATAATAGAGATAATCAATTTTCGAAAACGCCCATCGTTTGTGCTACGTTAGTGCTGGTTAGTGCCCGATTTTCATCGTTAGTGCTGTAAATTTACAGAAATTATTCACGATTCTTTATGGGTGGCTAGGGAGATAACTCCCTGGCCACCCACTATAAGAAATAATAGAGATAATCAATTTTCGAAAACGCCCATCGTTTGTGCTACGTTAGTCCTGGTTAGTGCCCGATTGTATCAATAACATATATTATTTACATCGATAGTATAGTAGCTATAGTTATTTGTTAAATACGTTTAAGTAAGATATAATCCATGCCATAGCAAAAATATAATAATACAATTTGTCCAGTATAATGGATAGAGATAATATTTTACTGTCAATAATATACTTATGATAGTTGACCACATTTATATAACTATAGCCTAATGTTGCGTTAATAAGATAGTATATTAGCGTTATTTAGCAACAACCACTTGTGCGCCCGGATAAAAATAATAGCTGCACAATTTTTTTAACACTCATTCTTTGCGTTTTTGGTAAATTTCATCCCATTTTCATTTTAAGTTCACAAGACCCGAAAAGATAGGAGATTAGATGGTCTCTTATGCACTTCAATACTACAAGATTGGTGGAAAAATCACGAATATTCAAAATAACTCTAAAACTATAGATTTTTCATATAAAAATTCCCCAACTATAAGGAAGGCCCTGGAATTACCTACTTAAAGAAAGCTTAAATGTTTTGATCGAATAAAAAACTAAGTTGTTACCTGCTCTTCTGTAGCCAACATATATGGTAAACATAAACATTTAAAAAAATCAGAGAACATGATCCGATAGAAAAGTGTAATTTAAATGTTGTCTCGTGCACTTCAATACTACCAAATTGCCGGACACACTACACAAACATTCAATATAACTCTAAAAATATCGATTTTTCATGTAAAAATTCCTTATGTAAAACGAAGTCCCTGGAATAACCTACTTAAAAAGAGATTACATGTTACGATCGGATAAAAAATTTAGCTTCACTGGCTCTTCCGTAATCAACATACATGGTAAAATGAAGGGCTCGGATATACGTACATAAAAAAATTCACAAGACTCGATAATATAAAAGATTATATGGTGTCTTGTGCAGTCCCACAAAATTGCCAAACACATCACAAATATTCAAAATAACTCTAAAAATATCAATTTTTCATATAAAAATTTCCCAAGTAATGGGAAGGCCTTAGAATTACCCACTAAATGAGATTTCACATGTTACGATCGGATAAAAAATTTAGCTTTTAAGGTTTTTTATGTAATCCACATATATAATAAAAGGAAGGGTTCGGATTTACATACATTAAAAAAGTTCACAAGACCCGATAAGATAGGAGATTAGATGGTATCTTATGCACTTCAATACTACAAGATTGGTGGAAAAATCAAGAATATTCAAAATAAATCTAAAACTATTGATTTTTCATATAAAAATTCCCCAACTATAAGGAAGGCCCTGGAATTACCTACTTAAAGAAAGCTTAAATGTTTTGATCGAATAAAAAACTAGGTTGTTACCGGCTCTTCTGTAGCCAACATATATGGTAAACATAAACATTAAAAAAAATCACAAAAACATGATCCAATAGAAAAGTGTAATTTAAATGTTGTATCGTGCACTTAAATACTACCAATTTGCTGGACACACTACACAAACATTCAAAATAACTCTAAAAATATCGATTTTTCATATAAAAATTCCTTATGTAAAACGAAGTCCCTGGAATAACCTACTTAAAAAGTGATTACATGTTACGATCGGATAAAAAATTTAGCTTCACTGGCTCTTCCGTAGTCAACATACATGGTAAAATGAAGGGCTCGGATTTACGTACATAAAAAAATTCACAAGACTCGATATAATAAAAGATTATATGGTGTCTTGTGCAGTCCCACAAAAATGCCAGACACATCATAAATATTCAAAATAACTCTAAAAATATCAATTTTTCATATAAAAATTTCCCACGTAATGTGAAGGCCTAGGAATTAACCGCTAAATGAGATTACACATGTTACGATCGGATAAAAAAATTTAGTTTTTATGGGTTTTTATGTAATCCACATATATATAAAAGGAAGGGCTCGGATTTACATACATTAAAAAAGTTCACAAGACCCGAAAAGATAGGAGATTAGTTGGTCTCTTATGCACTTCAATATTACAAGATTGGTGGAAAAATCACGAATATTCAAAAAAAACTCTAAAACTATTGATTTTTCATATAAAAATTCCCCAACTATAAGGAAGGCCCTGGAATTACCTACTTAAAGAAAGCTTAAATGTTTTGATCGAATAAAAAACTAGGTTGTTACCTACCGGCTGTTCTGTAGCCAACATATATGGTAAACATAAACATTTAAAAAAAACACAAAACATGATCCGATAGAAAAGTGTAATTTAAATGTTGTCTCGTGCACTTAATACTACCAAATTGCCGGACACACTACACAAACATTCAAAATAACTCTAAAAATATCGATTTTTCATATAAAAATTCCTTATGTAAAACGAAGTCCCTGGAATAACCTACTTAAAAAAGATTTTAAATGTTACGATCAGATAGAAAAATATAGCTTCACTGGTTTTTTCCGTAGTCAACATACATGGTAAATGAAGGGCTCGGATTTACGTACATATAAAAATTCACAAGACTCGATAATATAAAAGATTATATGGTGTCTTGTGCAGTCCCACAAAATTGCCAGACACATCACAAATATTCAAAATAACTCTAAAAATATCAATTTTTCATATAAAAATTTCCCAAGTAATGGGAAGGCCTTAGAATTACCCACTAAATGAGATTTCACATGTTACGATCGGATAAAAAAATTTAGCTTTTAAGGTTTTTTTATGTAATCCACATATATAATAAAAGGAAGGGTTCGGATTTACATACATTAAAAAAGTTCACAAGACCCGATAAGATAGGAGATTAGATGGTCTCTTATGCACTTCAATACTACAAGATTGGTGGAAAAATCAAGAATATTCAAAATAAATCTAAAACTATTGATTTTTCATATAAAAATTCCCCAACTATAAGGAAGGCCCTGGAATTACCTACTTAAAGAAAGCTTAAATGTTTTGATCGAATAAAAAACTAGGTTGTTACCGGATGTTCTGTAGCCAACATATATGGTAAACATAAACATTTTAAAAAATCACAAAACATGATCCGATAGAAAAGTGTAATTTAAATGTTGTCTCGTGCACTTCAATACTAACCAAATTGCCGGACACACTACACAAACATTCAAAATAACTCTAAAAATATCGATTTTTCATATAAAAATTCCTTATGTAAAACGAAGTCCCTGGAATAACCTACTTAAAAAGAGATTACATGTTACGATCGATAAAAAAATTTAGCTTCACTGGCTTTTCTTGTCAACATACATGGTAAAATGAAGGGCTCGGATTTACGTACATAAAAAAATTCACAAGACTCGATAATATAAAAGATTATATGGTGTCTTGTGCAGTCCCCACAAAATTGCCAGACACATCACAAATATTCAAAATAACTCTAAAAATATCAATTTTTCATATAAAAAATCCCACGTAATGTGAAGGCCTAGGAATTACCCGCTAAATGAGATTACACATGTTACGATCGGATAAAAAATTTAGTTTTCATGGCTCTTCCGTAGTCAACATACATGGTAAAATGAAGGGCTCGATTACGTACATAAAAAATTCACAAGACTCGAATAAAAAAGATTATATGGTGTCTTTGCAGTCCCAACAAAAATGCCAGACAAATCACAATATTCAAAATAACTCTAAAATATCAATTTTTCATATAAAAATTCCCACGTAATGTGAAGGCCTGGAATTACCGCTAAAGAGATTAACATGTTTCGATCGGATAAAAAATTTAGCTTTTATGGTTTTATGTATCCACATATATAATAAAGGAAGCTCGATTACATACATTAAAAAATTCACAAGACCCGAAAAGATAGGAGATTAGTTGGTCTCTATGCACTTCAATATTACAAGATTGGTGGAAAAATCACGAAATATCAAAAAAACTCTAAAAACTATTGATTTTTCATATAAAAATTCCCCAACTATAAGGAAAGGCCCTGGAATTACCTACTTAAAGAAAGCTTAAATGTTTTGATCGAAAAAAAAACTAGGTTGTTACCTACCGGCTGTTCTGTAGCCAACATATATGGTAAAACATAAACATTTTAAAAAAAACAAAAACATGATCCGATAGAAAATGTTAATTTAAATGTTTGTCTCGTGCACTTTAATACTACCAAATTGCCGGACACACTAACAAACATTCAAAATAACTCTAAAAATATCGATTTTTTCATATAAAAATTCCTTATGTAAAACGAAGTCCCCTGAATAACCTACTTAAAAAGAATTAATGTTACGATCAGATAGAAAAATTAGCTTCACTGGTTTTTCCGTAGTCAACATACATGGTAAAATGAAGGGCTCGGATTTACGTACATATAAAAATTCACAAGACTCGATAATATAAAAGATTATATGGTGTCTTGTGCAGTCCCACAAAATTGCCAGACACATCACAAATATTCAAAATAACTCTAAAATATCAATTTTTCATATAAAAATTTCCCAAGTAATGGGAAGGCCTTAGAATTACCCACTAAATGAGATTTCACATGTTACGATCGGATAAAAAATTTAGCTTTTTAAGGTTTTTTATGTAATCCACATATATAATAAAAGGAAGGTTCGGATTTACATACATTAAAAAAGTTCACAAGACCCGATAAGATAGGAGATTAGATGGTCTCTTATGCACTTCAATACTACAAGATTGGGTGGAAAAATCAAGAATATTCAAAATAAATCTAAAAACTATTGATTTTTCATAATAAAAATTCCCCAACTATAAGGAAGGCCCTAGAATTACCTACTTAAAGAAAGCTTAAATATTTTGATCGAATAAAAAACTAGGTTGTTACCGGATGTTCTGTAGCCAACATATATGGTAAAACATAAACATTTAAAAAAATCACAAAACATGATCCAATAAAAAGTGTAATTTAAATGTTGTTCGTGCACTTCAATACTACCAAATTGCCGGACACACTACACAAACATTCAAAATAACTCTAAAAAATATCGATTTTTCATATAAAAATTCCTTATGTAAAACGAAGTCCCTGGAATAACCTACTTAAAAAGTGATTACATGTTACGATCGGATAAAAAATTTAGCTTCACTGGCTCTTCCGTAGTCAACATACATGGTAAAATGAAGGGCTCGGATTTACGTACATAAAAAAATTCACAAGACTCGATAATATAAAAGATTATATGGTGTCTTGTGCAGTCCCACAAAATTGCCAGACACATCACAAATATTCAAAATAACTCTAAAAATATCAATTTTTCATATAAAAAATTTCCCAAGTATTGGGAAGGCCTTAAAATTACCACTAAATGAGATTTCACATGTTACGATCGGATAAAAAATTTAGCTTTTATGGGTTTTTATGTAATCCACATATATAATAAAAGGAAGGGCTTGGATTTACATACATTAAAAAAGTTTCACAAGACACGAAAAGATAGGAGATTAGTTGGTCTCTTATGCACTTCAATATTACAAGATTGGTGGAAAAAATCACGAATATTCAAAATAACTCTAAAAACTATAGATTTATCATATAAAAATTCCCCAACGATAACGAAGGCCCTGGAATTACCTACTTAAAGAAAGCTTAAATGTTTTGATTGAATAAAAAACTAAGTTGTTTACCGGCTCTTCTGTAGCCAACATATATGGTAAACATAAACATTAAAAAAAATCACAAAACATGATCCGATAGAAAAGTATAATTTAAATGTTGTCTCGTGCACTTCAATACTACCAAATTGCCGGACACACTACACAAACATTCCAAATAACTCTAAAAATATCGATTTTTCATGGAAAAATTTCTTATGTAAAAACGAAGTCCCTGGAATAACCTACTTAAAAAGGATTAACATGTTACGATCGGATAAAAAATTTAGCTTCACTGGCTCTTCCGTAGTCAACATACATGGTAAAATGAAGGGATCGGAGTTTGGTACATAAAAAAATTCACAAGACTCGATAATATGAAAGATTATATGGTGTCTTGTGGAGTCCCACAAAATTGCCTAACACATCACAAATATTCAAAATAACTCTAAAAATATCAATTTTTCATATAAAAATTTCCCAAGTAAGGGAAGGCCTTAGAATTACCCACTAAATGAGATTTCACATGTTACGATCGGAATAAAAATTTTAGCTTTTATGGGTGTTTATGTAATCCACATATATAATAAAAGGATTGACTCGATTTACATACATTAAAAAAGTTCACAAGACCCGAAAAGATAGGAGATTAGATGGTCTCTTATGCACTTCAATATTAAAGATTGGTGGAAAAATCACGAATATTCAAAATAACTCTAAAAACTATTATTTTTTCATATAAAAATTCCCCAACTATAAGGAAGGCCCTGGAATTAACCTACTTAAAGAAAGCTTAAATGTTTTGATCGAATAAAAAACTAAGTTGTTTACCGGCTCTTCTGTAGCCAACATATATGGTAAACATAAACATTAAAAAAAACACAAAACATGATCCGATAAGAAAGTGTAATTTAAATGTTGTCTCGTGCACTTCAATACTACCAAATTGCCGGACACACTACACAAATATTCAAAATAACTCTAAAAATATCGATTTTTCATATAAAAATTCCTTATGTAAAACGAAGATCCCTGGAATAACCTACTTAAAAAGAGATTACATGTTACGATCGGATAAAAAATTTAGATTCACTGGCTCTTCCGTAGTCAACATAACATGGTAAAATGGAGGGCTCGGATTTACGTACATAAAAAAAATTCACAAGACTCGATAATATAAAAGATTATATGGTGTCTTGTGCAGTCCCACAAAATTGCCAGACACATCACAAATATTCAAAATAACTCTAAAAATATCAATTTTTCCTATAAAAATTTCCCAAGTAATGGGAAGGCCTTAGAATTACCAATAAATGCGATCTCACATGTTACGATCGGATAAAAAATTTAGCTTTTATGGGTTTTTATGTATCCCATATATAATAAAAGGAAGGGCTCGGATTTACATACATTAAAAAAGTTCACAAGACCGAAAAGATAGGAGATCAGATGGTCTCTTATGCACTTCAATATTACAAGATTGGTGGAAAAATCACGAATATTCAAAAAAAACTCAAAAACTATTGATTTTTAATATAAAAATTCCTCAACTATAAGGAAGGCCCTGGAATTAGCTACTTAAAGAAAGCTTAAATGTTTTGATCGAATAAAAGACTAAGTTGTTACCGGCTCTTCTGAAGCCAACATATATGGTAAACATAAACATTAAAAAAAATCACAAAACATGATCCGATAGAAAAGTGTAATTTTAAATGTTGTCTCGTGCACTTCAATACTAACAAATTGCCGGACACACTACACAAACATTCAAAATAACTCTAAAAATATCGATTTTTATATAAAAATTCCTATGTAAAACGAAGTCACTGGAATAACCTACTTAAAAAGAGATTACATGTATGATCGGATAAAAAATTTAGATTCACTGGCTCTTCCGTAGTCAACATACATGGTAAAAAGAAGGGCTCGGATTTACGTACATAAAAAAATTCACAAGACTCGATAATATAAAAGATTATATGGTGTCTTGTGCAGTCCACAAAATTGCCAGACACATCACAAATATTCAAAATAACTCTAAAAATATCAATTTTTTCATATAAAAATTTCCCAAGTAATGGGAAGGCCTTAGAATTACCCAATAAATGAGATTTCACATGTTACGATCGGATAAAAAATTTAGCTTTTATGGGTTTTTTATGTAATCCACATATATAATAAAAGGATTGACTCGGATTTACATACATTAAAAAAGTTCACAAGACCGAAAGATAGGAGATTAGATGGTTCTCTTATGCACTTCAATATTACAAGATTGGTGGAAAAAATCACGAATATTCAAAATAACTCTTAAACTATTTATTTTTCATATATAAAAATTCCCCAACTATAAGGAAGGCCCTGGAATTACCTACTTAAAGAAAGCTTAAATGTTTTGATCGAATAAAAAACTAAGTTGTTACCGGCTCTTCTGTAGCCAACATATATGGTAAACATAAACATTAAAAAAAATCACAAAACATGATCCGATAGAAAAGTGTAATTTAAATGTTGTCTCGTGCACTTCAATACTACCAAATTGCCGGACACACTACACAAACATTCAAAATAACTCTAAAAAATATCGATTTTTCATATAAAAAATTCCTTATGTAAAACGAAAGTCCCTGGAATAACCTACTTAAAAAGAGATTACATGTTACGATCGGATAAAAAATTTAGCTTCACTGGCTCTTCCGTAGTCAACATACATGGTAAAATGGAGGGCTCGGATTTACGTACATAAAAAATTCACAAGACTCGATAATATAAAAGATTATATGGTGTCTTGTGCAGTCCCACAAAATTCCAGACTCATCACAAATATTCAAAATAACTCTAAAAATATCAATTTTTCATATAAAATTTCCAAGTAATGGGAAGGCCTTAGAATTACCCAATAAATGAGATTTCATATGTTACGATCGGATAAAAAATTTAGCTTTTATGGTTTTTTATGTAATCCACATATATAATAAAAGGAATGGCTCGGATTTACATACATTAAAAAAGTTCACAAGACCCGAAAAGATAGGAGATTAGATGGTCTCTTATGCACTTCAATATTACAAGATTGGTGGAAAAATCACGAATATTCAAAATAAACTCTTAAACTATTTATTTTTCATATAAAAAATTCCCCAACTATAAGGAAGGCCCTGGAATTCCTACTTAAAGAAGCTTAAATGTTTTGATCGAATAAAAAACTAAGTTGTTACCGGCTCTTCTGTAGCCAACATATATGGTAACATAAACATTAAAAAAAACACAAAACATGATCGATAGAAAAGTGTAATTTAAATGTTGTCTCGTGCACTTCAATACTACAAATTGCGGACACACTACAAAACATTCAAAATAACTCTAAAATATCGATTTTTCATATAAAAATTCTTATGTAAAACGAAGTCCTGAATAACCTACTTAAAAAGAGATTACATGTTACGATCGGATAAAAAATTTAGTTCACTGGCTCTTCCGTATTCAACATAAGTAAAATGAGGGCTCGGATTTACGTACATAAAAAAATTCACAAGACTCGATAATATAAAAGATTATATGTGTATTGTGCAGTCCCACAAAATTGCCAGACACATCACAAATATTCAAAAAACTCTAAAAATATCAATTTTTCTATAAAAATTTCCCAAGTAATGGAAGGCCTTAGAATTACCCAATAAATGAGATTTCACATGTTACGATCGGATAAAAAATTTAGCTTTTATGGTTTTTATGTAATCCACATATATAATAAAAGGAAGGCTCGGATTTACATACATTAAAAAAGTTCACAAGACCCGAAAAGATAGAGATTAGATGGTCTCTTATGCACTTCAATATACAAATTGTGGAAAAATCACGAATATCAAAATAACTCTAAACTATTATTTTCAATAAAAATTCCCCAACTATAAGAAGGCCCTGGAATTACCTACTTAAAGAAAGCTTAAATGTTTTGATCGAATAAAAAACTAAGTTGTTACCGGCTCTTCTGTAGCCAACATATATGGTAAACATAAACATTAAAAAAATCACAAAACATGATCCGATAGAAAAGTGTAATTTAAATGTTGTCTCGTGCACTTCAATACTACAAATTGCCGGACACACTACACAAACATTCAAAATAACTCTAAAAATATCGATTTTTCATATAAAAATTCCTATGTAAAACGAAGTCCCTGGAATAACCTACTTAAAAAGAGATTACATGTTAGATCGATAAAAAATTTAGTTCACTGGCTCTTCCGTAGTCAACATACATGTAAAAGAAGGCTCGATTTACGTACAAAAAAAATTCACAAGACTCGATAATATAAAAGATTATATGGTGTCTTGTGCAGTCCCACAAAATTGCCAGACACATCACAAATATTCAAAATAACTCTAAAATATCAATTTTCATATAAAAATTCCCAAGTAATGGGAAGGCCTTAGAATACCCAATAAATGAGATTTCACATGTTACGATCGGATATAAAAATTTAGCTTTTATGGGTTTTTATGTAATCCACATATATAATAAAAGGAAGGCTCGGATTTACATACATTAAAAAAGTTCACAAGACCCGAAAAGATAGGAGATTAGATGGTCTCTTATGCACTTCAATATTACAAGATTGGTGGAAAAATCACGAATATTCAAAATAACTCTTAAAACTATTGATTTTCATAAAAAATTCCCAACTATAAGGAAGGCCCTGGAATTACCTACTTAAAGAAAGCTTAAATGTTTGATCGAATAAAAAACTAAGTTGTTACCGGCTCTTCTGTAGCCAACATATATGGTAAACATAAACATTAAAAAAACACAAAACATGATCCGTAGAAAAGTGTAATTTAAATGTTGTCTCGTGCACTTCAATACTACCAAATTGCCGGACACACTACACAAACATTCAAAATAACTCTAAAAATATCGATTTTTCATATAAAAATTCCTTATGTAAAACGAAGTCCCTGGAATAACCTACTTAAAAAGAGATTACATGTTACGATCGGATAAAAAATTTAGCTTCACTGCTTTCCGTATTCAACATACTTGGTAAAATGAGGGCTCGGATTTACGTACAAAAAAAATTCACAAGACTCGATAATATAAAAGATTATAGGTTTGTGCGTCCCACAAAATTGCCAGACACATCACAAATATTCAAATAACTCAAAAATATCAATTTTTCATATAAAAATTTCCCAAGTAATGGAAGGCCTTAGAATTACCCAATAAATGAGATTTCAATGTTAGATCGGATAAAAAATTAGCTTTTAGGGTTTTTATGTATCCACATATATAATAAAAGGAAGGGCTCGGATTTACATACATTAAAAAAGTTCACAAGACCCGAAAAGATAGGAGATAGATGGTCTCTTATGCACTTCAATATTACAAGATTGGTGGAAAAATCACGAATATTCAAAATAACTCAAAAACTATTGATTTTAATATAAAAATTCCCAACTATAAGGAAGGCCCTGGAATTACTACTTAAAGAAAGCTTAAATGTTTTGATCGAATAAAAACTAAGTTGTTACCGGCTCTTCTGAGCCAACATATATGGTAAACATAAACATTAAAAAAATCACAAAACATGATCCGATAGAAAAGTGTAATTTAAATGTTGTCTCGTGCACTTCAATACTAACAAATTGCCGGACACACTACACAAACATTCAAAATAACTCTAAAAATATCGATTTTTCATATAAAAATTCCTATGTAAAACGGAGTCCTGGAATAACCTACTTAAAAAGAGATTACATGTTATGATCGGATAAAAAATTTAGATTCACTGCTCTTCCGTAGTCAACATACATGGTAAAAGAAGGCTCGGATTACGTACATAAAAAATTCACAAGACTCGATAATAAAAAGATTATATGTGTCTTGTGCAGTCCCACAAAATTGCCAGACACATCACAAATATTCAAAATAACTCTAAAAATATCAATTTTCATATAAAAATTCCCAAGTAATGGGAAGGCCTTAGAATTACCCAATAATGAGATTTCACATGTTACGATCGATAAAAAATTTAGCTTTATGGGTTTTTATGTAATCCACATATATAATAAAAGGATGCTCGGATTTACATACATTAAAAAAGTTCACAAGACCCGAAAAGATAGGAGATTAGATGGTCTCTTATGCACTTCAATATTAAAATTGGTGGAAAAATCACGAATATTCAAATAACTCTAAACTATTATTTTCATATAAAAATTCCCCAACTATAAGGAAGGCCCTGGAATTACTACTTAAAGAAAGCTTAAATGTTTTGATCGAATAAAAAACTAAGTTGTTACCGGCTCTTCTGTAGCCAACATATAAAAAAAATCACAAAACATGATCCGATAGAAAAGTGTAATTTAAATGTTGTCTCGTGCACTTCAATACTACCAAATTGCCGGACACACTACACAAACATTCAAAATAACTCTAAAAATATCGATTTTTCATATAAAAATTCCTTATGTAAAACGAAGTCCCTGGAATAACCTACTTAAAAAGAGATTACATGTTACGATCGGATAAAAAATTTAGCTTCACTGGCTCTTCCGTAGTCAACATACATGGTAAAATGAAGGGCTCGGATTTACGTACATAAAAAAATTCACAAGACTCGATAATATAAAAGATTATATGGTGTTTGTGCAGTCCCACAAAATTGCCAGACACATCACAAATATTCAAAATAACTCTAAAAATATCAATTTTTCATATAAAAATTTCCCAAGTAATGGGAAGGCCTTAGAATTACCCAATAAATGAGATTTCACATGTTAGATCGGATAAAAAATTTAGCTTTTATGGGTTTTTATGTAATCCACATATATAATAAAAGGATGACTCGGATTTACATACATTAAAAAAGTTCACAAGACCCGAAAAGATAGGAGATTAGATGGTCTCTTATGCACTTCAATATTACAAGATTGGTGGAAAAATCACGAATATTCAAAATAACTCTTAAACTATTATTTTTCATATAAAAATTCCCCAACTATAAGGAAGGCCCTGGAATTACCTACTTAAAGAAAGCTTAAATGTTTTGATCGAATAAAAAACTAAGTTGTTACCGGCTCTTCTGTAGCCAACATATATGGTAAACATAAACATTAAAAAAAATCACAAAACATGATCCGATAGAAAAGTGTAATTTAAATGTTGTCTCGTGCACTTCAATACTACCAAATTGCCGGACACACTACACAAACATTCAAAATAACTCTAAAAATATCGATTTTTCATATAAAAATTCCTTATGTAAAACGAAGTCCCTGGAATAACCTACTTAAAAAGAGATTACATGTTACGATCGGATAAAAAATTTAGATTCACTGGCTCTTCCGTAGTCAACATACATGGTAAAATGAAAGGCTCGGATTTACGTACATAAAAAAATTCACACGACTCGATAATATAAAAGATTATATGGTGTTTTGTGCAGTCCCACAAAATTGCCAGACACATCACAAATATTCAAAATAACTCTAAAAATATCAATTTTTCATATAAAAATTTCCCAAGCAATGGGAAGGCCTTAGAATTACCCAATAAATGAGATTTCACATGTTATGATCGGATAAAAAATTTAGCTTTTATGGGTTTTTATGTATTCCACATATATAATAAAAGGAAGGGCTCGGATTTACATACATTAAAAAAGTTCACAAGACCCGAAAAGATAGGAGATCAGATGGTCTCTTATGCACTTCAATATTACAAGATTGGTGGAAAAATCACGAATATTCAAAATAACTCAAAAACTATTGATTTTTAATATAAAAATTCCTCAACTATAAGGAAGGCCCTGGAATTACCTACTTAAAGAAAGCTTAAATGTTTTGATCGAATAAAAGACTAAGTTGTTACCGGCTCTTCTGAAGCCAACATATATGGTAAACATAAACATTAATAAAAATCACAAACATGATCCGATAGAAAAGTGTAATTTAAATGTTGTCTCGTGCACTTCAATAATACCAAATTGCCGGACACACTACACAAACATTCAAAATAACTCTAAAAATATCGATTTTTCATGTAAAAATTTCTTATGTAAAACGAAGTCCCTGGAATAACCTACTTAAAAAGAGATTACATGTTACGATCGGATAAAAAATTTAGCTTTACTGGCTCTTCCGTAGTCAACATACATGGTAAAATGAAGGGCTCGGATTTACGTACATAAAAAAATTCACAAGACTCGATAATATAAAAGATTATATGGTGTCTTGTGCAGTCCCACAAAATTGCCAGACACATCATAAATATTCAAAATAACTCTAAAAATATCAATTTTTCATAAAAATTTCCCAAGTAATGGGAAGGCCTTAGAATAACCCAATAAATACGATCTCACATGTTACGATCGGATAAAAAATTTAGCTTTTATGGATTTTTATGTAATCCACATATATAATAAAAGGAAGGGCTCGGATTTACATACATTAAAAAAGTTCGCAAGACCCGAAAAGATAGGAGATTAGATGGTCTCTTATGCACTTCGACATTACAAGATTGGTGGAAAAATCACGAATATTCAAAATAACTCTAAAACTATTGATTTTTAATATAAAAATTCCCCAACTATAAGTAAGGCCCTGGAATTACCTACTTAAAGAAAGCTTAAATATTTTGATCGAATAAAAAACTAAGTTGTTACCGGCTCTTCTGTAGCCAACATATATGGTAAACATTAAATTAAAATTAAATTAAATTAAATTAATAAAAATCACAAAACATGATCCGATAGAAAAGTGTAATTTAAATGTTGTCTTGTTGTCTTGTGCACTTCAATACTACCAAATTGCCGGACACACTACACAAACATTCAAAATAACTCTAAAAATATCAATTTTTCATATAAAAATTTCCCAAGTAAAGGGAAGGCCTTAGAATTATCCACTAAATGAGATTTCACATGTTACGATCGGATAAAAAATTTAGCTTTTATGGGTTTTTATGTAATTCACATATATAATAAAAGGAAGGGCTCGGATTTACATACATTAAAAAAGTTCACAAGACCCGAAAAAATGGGAGATATGATGGTCTCTTATGCACTTCAATATTACAAGATTGGTGGAAAAATCACGAATATTCAAAATAACTCTAAAACTATTGATTTTTCATATAAAAATTCCCCAACTATAAGGAAGAGGAATGAGATGAAAATAGGAGGGAGGTTAAAAAGAGGTAGGGGGCTATACAGTGATGTTAAGACTGTATTTTTTTTTAAGTAAAAGTTTGGTTATTATATTGACACGATGGATGATTTGAAGCTTTGTTTTACAGGATTCTTTACAATATTTTTTTACGCGGAAGGGGGCTAGTGCTTTATATGTTGCTATCTCTCCATGTTCTCCTTTTTAAACCTTTCTGGTCGAAGTCTGGCGCTAGCCCCGCTGTCTTGCAATCCAATACCCTCTATCAACTTAACTTCCATTTGACTGCTGCCTTGTCGCCTTGGACACGTTCTTTGAGCGTGCTACGGGTAGTTCCTATGTTTTTGGAGTTGTTAAGCCTTTTCATAACTATTGTAACCCCATATCACCTTTTTAAGTTAATTGTATAATAAATCTATTTTTGTTACCTATTTTATTCGTTTACACTTATGAAATATGTTCCCCAACCTACTTCGGTAGAATCCTTCACACATTCATTCAAGCATTTGAATGAAGATCAATTCAAACAGAGGTCAGAAAAGATTGTGTTCTGCCATTCCGTGGTAGGTTGTTACATGGACGTTCATTATATTATTTTAATTATTACGTTCAATATTATGGCTATTAATAGGGTAAGGACGAGAAAGTGGGATGTTTTAGATTAATTGCACACGCATTACTGGGGAAAGAGGATGGTAAATTCACCGTGACAAACCATATGTTGAAAACAATCCCTCATGCATCCGGCCGAGATTTGAGCCTTGACCCCCATGTCCATGTCATAGGAACCAAGCCCGTTGGGAGACTAATCCCTAAGACCGTACGACCACTGGTGTGGGAAGATATTTACTATAATAATATACCTAAGATAATATTTGTTTCGTGTACATCCCTTGTACAATTTAATCTTTTTAAATGTGGCTCAACATTGTAATTATGATGTTAAAAATCAACCTGATATCTAAATTATAATTTGTGGGCATTTTTTTTTATTCAGCGGTGGATCAATGATGCAATATCTTAATCTGAGTAAAAGAAACAAATCGATGTATTATTAATATAAAATCATAGTCATCTAAAAAAACTAAAATCTTTTGATCAACTACCGTACGAACAGTATTCAAAATTGTAACGGTGATTTATTTGAAAATATGTTGAGCTTATTGAAAAACTCACATCAAGAAACCTGATATGAAAGCGGTTTCTGGTAGCACGACGGTGAAAAATACTTCTTTAGAGGTGTTTGCTCTGTTGGCGACCCTGCTGGTAACCACAGTGGTAGCATAGCGGTACTGTATATTGGATACTATGTGAAGGCTGTACACATCTGGCTTGACATCCTAAAAACATAATACATCCATTATTATTGAATATTCAGAAAGTTTATCTGAAGATATTGCTCTGTTGGCGACCCTGCTGGTAGCCTCCGTACTAGTATAGCAGTATTGGATGTTAGACACAATGTTTAGGCCGACAAACATCTGGTTTGACATCCTCTAGACATATGTCCATTACTAATGCACATTCAGAATGTTAGTATGAAGATATTGCTCTGTTGGTGACCCTGCTAAATCCTACTGACCAAAGTATAATATTTTCAGAGCGTGAAGATATATCACCTCCATTCCATGAAAGACAGTCCACTCCTATGAAATAAATACATTTGGTGATTGATATAGAGACTATTTCTGATCACCTGATATTTTATTTGTTCGCAATGTTTAACTGGTCATACTCTCCTTCCCTCCACCCCCGCACCACCCCACCCCATTTTATTTTCTCTTCGGATCTGCATAGATCTCGGGGCATCCCCAAACTATGGAAAGGGGGCTCGATTTCCCCCATGCCCCACCGGGGGTACGCTACTGAGTCTACACCCAATATCATCGCTGAGGTAACTGCAGGTCTTATGGAGAAAAGCTTTATCTTCGTTCTCTCTCCGTTAACTGTTGCCAAATCTCCTCGTTCTCAGTTATGTCGGAAGGTGGCAAGAAGGAGTTACTGGCAACATTGACTAACCAGCGTTGCGAAACTTTTTTATACATAAAGGCAAGGAAGATTGACCACACGCAAACAATTAAACGACAACGCTATTTCCCAATAGTAGCTATGCAGTCCCTCAAAAATGATATCCAGTGTAGAATAGTGCTCATTACATATTGTAAATGTAAATATTTGTAATGGGACGTTACACTATACAATTGTAATTACCAACAGGAGTGTTGGTTGGGTGATAAGGGGAACTACAAAGATAAAATATACCAAACACTAATCAAAGGAAGAGTAAAGTAACACAATATTAAAACTAACCTAAACTCAAGAACTAAAATAATATTCAGCAGCTCAATCTAGTAATTTAATTTAACTATTAAAGTTTGTTTAAATTATGAAAGTAGCCTACATCATATTTTTAAGGGTTTTGGAACATTACTGAAACAGTGAAGCGGTTGAATTGAATTTTATCAAATTTAGTAGTTCCTGAATGACGTTTTACGCAATAAAGAAAAACAAAAGTTAATGACTTTCCTTTTTAAGCGAGACTTTCAACACCACTGATTACTGTACTACAATAGCGGTACTGAGTGTTGAATACAATGTGTGGGCCGTACACATAACTGTTCTAACTTCCTGGATACACACACGTACACACACATAATGCATAACTTGATTTTCTTACGAATGGACTTTTGGATTGAATTTAAAAATAAAGTACAAAGAGATATGCTGATGTAGCTTGAACCTTGATAGCGTTTTACAAAATGATTATTGTTCTGTTCAAACTTGATGCTTATAAGTTATATTGGCACATCTCAAGGCAAATTGGTGATGATTCTAGTCCTAAAATCATTGGTAGTTATTCTATGACTAATTTATTAAAATTCAAAATATTTTAGGTGACCTGGTGGTCTATGGTGGTCTAGGGGTAAGATGTCGGACTTCTTTGCTGGGGGTCCGGGGTTCAATCCTCGGTTCCGGCACAGATTTATCTGATTGCCAAACCCTTCCTTCACCTCTGACAAGACGTGTATTAATCATAACTTGTGAATGTGAGGAATGCCAGGCCTCCACCGTGGTTCGTATTCCACGTTAAACTGTAGTTTCTCCATTTCATCTCACAATCACCCTATCATTACACGTTAGCGTAAGTGCGTATAATCCGAACGGGTAGTAAGACGAGGTGCTAATAATAATCTAAATATTTTATAAATGGCTTTACACGATTTTGTTCTAAATTTACATCTATGGAGTGTTTTACAAGGTAAGAAACACTTTATTCTTGTTTTTTCTTAGGGTGGGGGGCTAAATGGTTATCTAATTAAATTAATGATGGTTGATTATTGAACATTTGGAATATTGCGAAAATGGCTTTAATTGTTTGGTTTAAAATCTACATAAATCTATACGTAGCCAAACTTTCAGCCATTTTAAGCAATAAAAGAATTAAATATTTCTAACATTTAATATGTGTTGCATTTGTGTGAGTAAAAAGTGTATTGGGTGTTTTTAGAAAAATAAAATATTCAGCAGTTGTACTACTAGGGGGTCTAAGTCCTTTAAATACTTCAAAACATTTGATTAAATTAAAAGCGCATGTTTATCCAGTTTGTACAATAATTTATTTATTTATTTTCACTTAAATCTAAGGGATTTTCTCGTTTAGGAAATATACATGATAATCGATTAAATTATTTTAAAAATCTTCAATATTTCTGCTCATCAAATAGTTAATCCTAACGTCCACCATTTTAACTATTGTCTAGCAAATAAATTTCGAAATATTTGTTGCTAGATTGAAATTTTCGAGAGGTTAAACAATTACAGTGAGATTTATTCTAATGAAAAAAAAAATCTCATTCCTTAACGAAGTTATGTTCATAATTATCTGCATGTGATCTTATTTTGGGTTATGTTACGTGACCGCTTCATCTTGCAGTGTAATAAACTCGCATCATCTCAAGGAGAATTGAGATTTTAATACATGTCTGGTTTTACGCCACGTTGCCTTTTAACGTGTCAGGTTTAGTTGGGTTTTTTTTAATATCTTAGGAACTTTACGTATACTCTCTGAGCCGGCTGATTATATAAATGTACGAGAATTTCTATGAGCGAGAACGAAAGGGCCTATCAATTTTACCGGGAAAGGTATTTTCACACGCCACAATTAACATGGGAACGATGGCTTTATTTCCCCACCAAAGTAAGTTGTGCTACGTATTTTTTACCCCTCAAGCAAAATCCGTCGACCCCAACTGGGTTTGGAACCCACGAACATCGGATCTTGAGGCGAGCATTTTACCCCAACACCACCAAGGTCGATATCAAGTTTAAAGATTTGGTATGAGAAACAATTGATAAAATCCTAAATTAAATATATAAACCAAGCTCAAATAAATGTAATCATAACATAAATTGACAGATTTTCAATCTATCGGAATGTTTTTAGTGCCTGTTTGCAATATTTGTGTTCTAAAATTAATAAATAAAGGAAACCTAATGAAAATAAATTAATTTTAAATAAACATATATCTGAAAAGACAATAGAAAACCTTTTATAGAAATAAACTATTACCAGTGTATCTGGTTGAGAATTGAACTCGGGTCTTCTTTTGTCAGTAAAGCAAGATTTTACTTAAGACCATTACGCTGGTTCATTATTTTAGAGCTCAGAAAGTAATATCTTGGTATGCGCTGTATATTACTATCCGTGTAAGAGGAAATGTATCAACATTGACGTGGAAGATGATAATAACAACATTTAGTACAAAAACAGTCTCATTATACCCGTCCAAGATTCAAATACTGACCACTTCCCCGTCACCAGCATACAAGATCAGATGAGGATAACGTCTTAGCCCGTGTTCCCACCGATGTGGGTGGGTCAGAAACATTAAACTGATTAAAAATTAATCGTTAAAACGAAACTAAAAGCTTTTATCGAAAGTTCATATGCTATCACTGTTGACCTTTATTTCTTTATTAAATAACAGCACAAAAGAAAATAATTGCCAAGTAAAACTATTCAAGCTTGGATCATACATCCAATTAAAATTTTTGTATTAACCTAATTAGTAACGCATTTACCAAGTGTCCCTAATTATATTCTCAGCGTGATAAAAAAAAAAATTACAGGAGAATGTGTCTGTGTTTCCCCTTCGATAGAGATGAAACGACTGTCTTTAAAAAAAAATTGTTACGTGTTTTTTTTTTAGATTGCGGTTAATCTGTGAGCCAGGTATGTGCTGATATAGTAAGTAGGCTTAATACGTACTCAGTCTGCCCTAAATTGTAGCAATCGTACCTTGGTGGACTACACAAGGGCCCCATCTAGGACTACATGTTTAATACCTATAGTTGTTGTTTTTAGCACCATGTATTTCTATCCTGGAATGCCAGGTCGCCACCGTGGTTCGGATTCCACGTTAAACTGTAGGTCCTTCATTTCATCTCACAATCACCTTACCATTACACATTAGCGTAAGTGCGTATAACCCGAACGGGTAGTAAGACGCGGTGCTAATAATAATAATAATATTTCTATCCGTTTGAATAATACGCTTATGTAATAATTACGCTAATTCTAGGGATCAGGAAAGTTATATTAATAGGAATTGTACCCACATATGCGTGTAGGAAGAGTGGAAAACCATTTTGGAAAAAAAAACTCTGTCCACTCGATCGAGATTCGAACCTTGATCTCCCCGTCATCGGCAGTCTAAACCACTGCAAGAGTAGCGCGTTAGGTCATCCATCGAAGTGTGTAGTACTCCTAGTTAAGTAAACTTTTTTTTTTACAAAGAGACACATCGTAAATAAATCAATATCAAACTTCATTGATGAGCACGCAGATTAAACGTCAAGCTCATCTAACGGGGTTTGACTATAACTTGTAGGTCGGGATTGGAATCCAGGCCGTTTTTAGTTAGGGTTTTTTTTCCCCTAAATGGTTTCTTATTCTCCTTCCACACAAAAGAAATAAAATTTCCTTTAACATTTTTATCTTCTCATCCTTAATCCATAAGCGCGATTAAAATTCAAAAACATAAATATTACGACACAATCTTACATACTTACTCAAATAATGTATTATGGTTTGTAAATTATGATACAATTTTTGAAATATCAGATTTCGGTAAATTACACATTAATAAGTTTTCTTTAAAAAAAACACGTTGTTTTGATCATCATAACAAGCTTCTTCATATGTAAATTTTGAACAGAAGTGATATAGCCATTTTTTTAAAGTTACAGATTTTTAAAAAAAATTATCTTTATTAAATTACTCTAATTTTGATTAATTGCATCTAAATATCACTTTTGAACAAATTCATCAAACCGTTTAGTCTATGGCCCCGGCTAAAGGCAGATGTACTGAGGGACAGATAGACAGACATCGAACAGAAAGTATTCATTCTTAAGTTCAGGGTACAAGGGCGTAGAAAATGAGGGGACAGATCTCATATTAGCGTTATTTAGCAACAACCACTTGTGCGCCCGGATAAAAATAATAGCTGCACAATTTTTTTAACACTCATTCTTTGCGTTTTTGGTAAATTTCATCCCGTTTGCATTTTAAATGGTAGAAATGGTGTAAATTCCGTCTTAATATTATAAGCGTGCTATATTTACTGCGTCACTCACATTTATTTCAACATTACCACATTTTTAAATCCTAGTACAGATATCAAAATTACAAAAAGAATAATTTGAACTTCAAACTTTTGAAAAAATAAAGACTAATCTAATACACATATTTCATTTAAAAATTTAAAAATTATCCACAATGGTGCAATGTATTGTTTATTTAGAGCATCTATACTCACCGAGAAAATTACACAAGTAAATATGTATGTCACATCTCTTTGACAAAATCAAACAGATATATTTATCTTTAACTATAGTAAGTAATTTTATTAGCCAGAAACTGCTATTTTCCCACTGTAATCTTCAACTTCTTTGGAGGGTTGTTTCCTAGACGAGTGTACGTTTCCATCTGTACGTCTTTCTACGCTTGTAAATATTGGGGTGTATGTATCTGACTGATAAATGAGGGAGGTTGAATTTAGAGGAAGTGCATCCGCCCCGCATTTATATGGGGAGAGTGGGAAACAATTTTGGAAAAACTACCCCCAGTAGACCCGACTGGAAATGAACTCCGATCCCTCAGTCATCAGCAGAGCAGTCTAACACAAAGGTGATGCCTTAAACCAGTGGTTTCCAGCCTGGAGTACACGTAACGCCAGGCATACGTCCAAGACTTTTGGGGGTACGTGAAAATATTTAAATAATGTTGGAAAAAGCGACATATGCCAGCAGTGTAAGACAAAATATCAGTTAAATTTGTGATATTAGCTCAACGATATAGTGAGGGGTGGTGCTGGTTGTCTTATATATTTGACCTCGAGTAAATTATTTCAATTTCACCAGTTTGTTGTTTAAGTACGTATACAAGAATAGTTAGCTATGCTGTGTATTGATCAAGCAACAAGGTTAAATAATAATAATAATAATAATAATAATTAGCACCGCATCTTACTACCCGTTCGGGTTATACGCTTTAAGTACTAATTACGCTAATGGATTAGGAATTGGGAAGGTTGAATTATAGGAAGTGAACCCGCATTTGCGTGGAGGTAGAGTGGAAAACCATTTAGAAAAAACCACCCCCAGTTCACCCGACCGAGATTCGAACCTTGATCTCCCCATCCTCAGCAGCAACAAAGTTGGGTAAATCCAAGGAAAGAAATTGTTAAACGAAATAGGAAGTATTAGCGGCGTCTGGGGAGAGTGATGGAAGGGATAAGTCCTTGAGATTAGGAAAATCCAAACCTTTCAGCTTGAAACTATTAGAATGGTCATTCCAAGTACACGCTGCAAATTAGTTGGCAAAGAAAGAAGTATGAGAGTGTGGGATTAGATAAGAAGGGTTGAATTGGAGAGAGTACAGCATACCTGAAAATAAATACTGCATACACTGACTTTAGCCAGAAAAGTGACATCTTACTAATATTATAAATGCGAAAGTATGTGTGTTTGGATGTTTGTTGCTCAATCACGCCAAAATTGCTGACGGATTCGAATGAAACTTTGTACGTTGGTAGAACATGTCCTGGAATAACATATAGGACTATTCCCAACCTTTGATTTTAAATAATAATAAATATATGATTATAATGTGATTGAAATGATGTTATTAAGAATATGTGATTTGATATTTTGTAATTAAAGTAAATAGTAATTAGTGTGACGTAGTTTCATACTAATAAATAATAAATATGATGTGATTTTAGCTATGTAGTTCGATTTTTTATTTAATTAATTTATTTATCTTACTAATTTTGAAGTTAAAAGTAAAAAAAAAATTATAATTGATAGTTTAAATAATATATATTTTCTTTTATTACGAAATATTTAAAAGTGAAAATTAAAATACGGCAAAATTATTTATAGCTAGAACTGAGAAAAACGCATAGATATTTGAATATTTTTTATTAATTACCAAAACAGTTAAGTTAAAAATTAAAAGATGTTATCAATTATTGCGGGCGAAGCCACGATGGGTAAAATCTAGTATGGTTATAAATGTTAGTCAAAAACATTTAAGTTGTGATCAAAAAATGTCGAGCACAAGAAAAAGGGAATTTTATCTTCAATCATTCACATTACGAAATAAATTCAATATTCAATAATTAAAGAATAGTTTTAATGTAGAATTGTTATTGATTATCTTGAATTTAATCTAACATTTAATAAATGTGGCATTTACAATAATTAGTTCCTTGTGCGATAGCGGACACAAAATAAAGCTTTTTCTTCCCTATCAATTTATTCTATAAAAAGAATAGTCAAATATATATATATATATTAAATCAAATGTTTAGGTTTTGGGTTGCCAACATTTGTAAAAGATCACAGTTTTGTTATAAATGTAAAGATATTTTATTACCTATTATATATTACATTTAAAATAACGTAAACTTAAGTTTTCTCATACTATCTCATTTTTTTAAATAATTTCTTTTTATCCAACTGGAAACAATATTTTAAACTTAATTAAAAGTACTTATTTTTCGTTTTGGAACGTTACTGATTTTGTGTAATATAGTGCACACATCAATACCTTTTAATACAGGCATCGTATAAATACGAAAAGAGAAAATTGTTGTCATTTTTTTACATATAATAAATGATTTTATGACTATTTTAACTTAGTTTTAAATATTTAACTGAATAAAATATTTTCATCAACTGCGTGTCTGCATCATCGTAAAAAACTTGTTTACAGTTATGTTTAATCATATGGTTTAGATCCGTCAGGCGCCATTTTGAAGCTATGTTCGTTAGTTATTATGAAAGTGGTGTTAATATTTTTTTAAGGGGAATAAAACTATATAAAAACTTTGTGTCCGACCTCAAATAAATATATAAATAATATTGGCCTAAATTACTGTGGTTAACTATCACATTAATATATTACCATCTGTTTTCATTAGTCATCCAAAGTGATAGATGTCAGCTGTTGGCGTAGTGATATATCAGGGATTACTTCTAGTAACATTTCGAGCTGTCATCCAGGTAAACTTAGCTCGTGAATTAATTTTAGTAACAATGTAAAACTAATTTCTCATAAAAAACATGGCTAAAATAAACAAATTTGCAAAACAACTGAGTTTAAGCTATAGTTGCTTTTCAAATAAGTCTTTGAAAAAATACATTACAGTTAACAGTATTATTCATAGGAAGAAAAAAAAAGTTGTCATTTAAAAGATAGACGGTGAGAAACCATAGAACAATAAACTTTGAAAAGTGATTAAATGAAAAAAACTAAGAAATATTAGCCTAAAACATAAGAATTCAGTATAAACGTAGAGAAAAGTGGTGGTTGCATAGGATTTAGAGATACTTCACTTAAACATAATGTAAACTAAATATAATTATTGTGAATGTGGGGAATGCCAGGCCTCCACCATGGTTCGGATTCCACCATAAACTGTAGGTCCTCCATTAAGTCTCACAATCACCCTATCATTACAGATTAGCGTAAGTGCGTATAACCCGAACGGGTAGTAAGACGCAGTGCTAGTAATAATAAATTAATATAATTATAAGTTAATGCATAAAATATGGAAAAGATATTATGTATTCAAGTTGATAAAAATTGATCACAAGCGAGCACAAACCAGCACTAACGTAGTACAAACGATGCGCGGTTTCAAAAAAAGGTTATCTCTATTATTTCTTATACTGGGTAGCCAGGGAGATATCTCCCTAGCCACCCATAAAGAATCGTGAATAATTTCTGTAAATTTACAGCACTAACGATGAAAATCGGGCACTAACCAGCACTAACGTAGCACAAACGATGGGCGTTTTCAAAAATTGATTATCTCTATTATTTCTTATAGTGGGTGGCCAGGGAGATATCTCCCTAGCCACCCATAAAGAATCGTGAATAATTTCTGTAAATTTACAGCACTAACGATGAAAATCGGGCACTAACCAGCACAAACGTAGCACAAACGACGGGCGTTTTCAAAAACCGGGTGGCTAAAAGTCGGGTGGCCAGGGAGACACACATTACTAGCTAGTACAATGGAAATAGGACTGGAGTTTTCACACGCTGCTAGTTTGGTACTAGGTTCTAGTGCAAATATAGCTGCATTAATTACTAATAAATATATTGAAAATTATGAGAGGGAGCGTAGGAAAAAGAATATAGACACGGGAACGGTTGGGAAAGACGAAATAATGGTCGCAGGATGCTAAATATGATACATTCGGAGGTTAGGTAATATACATTCGGGGTGACACAAACGTTTAGTATCTCCCTAAATTTGTATTCATTTATTTACATTGTGGTCAGAGGCCCCTAAGCCCATGGGTGTTCAAGTACAGCATCCTTGATAAACAAATGTTCTTTTTTAGGCCTACGCAAACTTTATATTCTTTAAAAAAAAAAACGCCCAAGGTTGGCATGCTATCAAGTTTATTTAGATTAAAATTGGGTCTGGAACATAGTTTGTCGTTTTTAGATGACATGTTTTAAATTAAATTTATATATATATTAAATATATTGTCATACTGTGGCAATTTGGTATTATATAAACAAGGTTGTTTAGAATAATTTTCTGTCAACAACAAAATCACATCCAATGACCATGTTGGCGTCATGTATACCATTTCTCTACAAAACAGTCTCAGCGCACATGATTGGTTGAATTACACAAACTAGTATCGAAACTAGTACGAAAATAGCACGTGTTCTATCCTCACAACTAGTATGGTAGCCAGTACCAAGTGGCAGAACCAGTATACTTTTTCTGATTCACACGACGCTAGATGATGACGTGCTAGCTAGTGCTAGCTAGCACACTGGATTTCAAGTACGAGCTAGTGTCGTGTGATATGGACTTTACTTATAATAATTAACCTTAGTATATAATATTTAATGTCCAATTCATATGTCTAAGTAATGTTAAGAAAAATAGTTAGTTTAATATTGTAGGCAGTACTGCTATCTAGTAGCGAAGTAAGCATTTATAGTTGATTTTTTTCTTAGTAGGAAACAAAGAACGACAGAAGAGTCGTGAATGACAAACACTCCTGACTCTTTCCAGAGTGGATGAGCGAGAGCGAAAAAGTCGTGAGTAATTGCGGCGTGAATGACTCGCTCGCGAAGCGAGAGTCATTCGTTCACAGCTCTCGTTCAAGAGTCGTTCAATTTGAATGACTCGCTCACGAACGACCCGTCACTAAACCTTACTAATATTTCAACGCAAACTTACCAAATAATTTGTGCTACATTAATCTGTGACATGTACACCAATTCGAATTTGTTGATTACAAATATGAACTTTTACAAATATAAATCGTTTACGTCCATAATTGTTATTATAGTTTTACTCGGTTTTATACTAGATACAAATAGTTTGGATACAAGTTTGCGAAACACAAAGCAAGATAGTGTTGCCATAAATTCTAAGTTTGAAGCTGAAACACTGCCAAGGTATGTGTCTGGGCCATTTATGCAATTATTTTCATTTTTATAGAACGTTTACACTTTATTTTGAGAAACTATAGTCTTATAACAACAAAAAATTACCCTGCGGCTTTATTAATAGCATAAAACAAAAATTCAGCCATTAAAATATTTTGTTTGGTTAGTTTATGGGTAGAGAACGTTTATCGTTTCTTTAGAGAAATTATTTTTACAAAAAAAAAAATCTTATACTTCACTGTTATTTATTCCATAAGATACAAAAATACGTCATTTAATAAAATACTTTTATTGTTTAACTAAACAATTAAAACTTATTTTTTATAATGTTCATAGGCCTATTTATTTGGTTAGGAGTAATAATTGATCAAATTAAATCTTCTTTCTAATTATTTTATTCTCTTCTCTTTATTTGATCTTTAATATTCTATGACGACATGTTTCATTGTTAATGCCAACTGACCACTCTACATGAACATATGAATGTTCGACACAACGAGGGAAGCCAGACCCACTCTGGACAACCACCTCCATGGGCAGTCCCTTGTTTCTCTCTCTCTATCTGATGGAACTGTACGTAGCAGGGATAGCTGCAGATAATATTACCTGTCGTACAATAATTTCTTACGACTCTTTGTTTATTGTTGTAGGTACATCTTGTATGATGTGAATCCTCTGGAGGGGTTCAACCTTCGTAGAGATGTTTATATGAGGTACGCGGTGCTGGCGAGACATTTGCAACAAAATGGTGACAACTGGCGTTTAGTGAGTAGTGAGCAAGTTGAGATACGTTATGATCTAAGTTGACTGACCACTATATCTATGTACTCACAACCCTTTTAGTGCCACACCTATTCTAGAATTTGCGCGCAAAGAGTGCCAGAGGCCTGTTAGGTTTTGTGTGCAAAGAATGCTACGGCTCATTTTCGTAAGGGCTTGCAAGAAAATTCGCCAAACCTTTATTTATGAAGCGATTATTTTGATTTTTCTATTGTTTTAATCCACACACACTGTTATTTAATAATAATAAATTAACATAATTTAACTAAAATTATTTAATTTCTATATTTTTAATTTAATTTTAAATTTAAAAAAAATCAAAACTAAAACGAATTAACATATGTTTAAAATATATATACATATACATTTCACTATTATTTTGCTCTAGTGAATTTAGTTTTATAGAAGAAAATAAATTTTTGAATATATGATTATAAATAGGAATTACAGGAATTTTTATTTGATATCCTACATTAGATATCTTTGGGTCGTTAATGCTTACTTTACAGCAAGAAACACATTGAGTATATGTGACCGTGCGCCAGTGTAAATGCACTAAACTCCCAGTTCCAACCTTATATAAAATAATAGAGGGAACTGTTATCTTTCAAGTGATATATGACACTACTACACTATCTACCAGGTAAAGTAAGAACTAGCACAAATCTAGAGATCTTATTGGCTCTGACACTTTTAACGGCAGTAGGCGGATACGATTTGATCTGATCTTGGTATTAAAAGGATTAAACCTGCACTTTCTAACCCACATATTCAGATGTAAAACATTGCATGAAAAACAGTTTGAAACTAAAAACATTTATATATTTTGGAAGTCTGTCAATTTAATAAGACATTAACTTTGTGTTCTAGTTATTATTATTTTTTCTGCTTCATGTTTGAGTGCAAACAATACCTCAATATTAGAATTACACCTTAATAATTAATTTACTTTAAAGTGGAAATAAACATATTGTTTATATATCTTGTTTGGAAACTGATTCACACACGTTTCTTATTGTTACTTTCAATAGCTTTTAATTCTGATATTTGAGTTTTAGTGTCACCAAATAGGTGACCTGGTGGTCTAGGGGTAAGGTGATGGACTTCTGTTTTGGGGTCCAGGGTTCAATCCTCGATCCTGGCAAAGATTTATCTGATTACCAAACCCTTCCTTCACCTCTGACAAGACATCTTGTGAATGTGGGAATGCCAGGCCTCCACCGTGGTTCTGACTCCACGTTAAACTGTAGGTCCTTCATTTCATCTCACAATCACCCTATCATTACACGTTAGCGTAAATGTGTATAACCCGAATGGGTAGTAAGACGCTGTGGTGCTAATAATAATAATAAAATAATAATAATAATGATAATAAACATAAATCTACACTTATTAACGTTGGAATGCATCTTTCTATGGAAACAATGAGTATAATTAGTATGAAAGAGACTCAACTGCATGGAATGAAAAAGGGAAGAGAAGAGGCCAAAATTCAAATGAATCCAAACAAAATGGATATCACCTTCTCATGGGCTTATATTATTCCATAATGTATTAGTGTGTTTGTTCCTTTAGAATATAGTTTTGATTTAAATGTTTTGTTCGTTTGTTTTAAATAATTGGTTTGTATAAAAAGAGATACTAAAAAGTTTTAAGAAAGGAAATTATATACATTGTTGCAGAAGCACTCCACTAAGAGCACAAATGAAATAATACACAATGTTACAGAGATATTGAGAAAAGATGAAAATCTCTGAAATATAAATGTATTGCTATGGTCTGGTGGATGGAGACCTGCATAAAAATATAACTACTGGTTTTAAAACACTATACTTAAAAAAGATAACTTTACAATGATAAGACTATTCGTATCTCAGATAGTTGAGGATATACAATCAAAACTGGACATGTTAAGTACCTTAAAAGTCATATTCATGGGGAAATCAGATTTTATATTTTATTTGTAATGTTTATCAGTGCCTAGATACAAAATTAAATCAAAATCGTTACAGTGAATTTTGAGTAAAATATATTTTTTCTGTTTTCGCCCTTCAGTAAATTACCCTTAATTTTAGGGTTAGATATCTAATTCCAAAAAGTTCTCAGGTAAACCCAATAAAAACCCTTGATACTAAGTTTTAGCCTGATTGGTAAAATAGTTTAGACACTAGTCTGAGATGTAGACACTAGTCTGAGATGTAGACACATAGACAGCATCATGCGCTTTCAAAGGTTGAAACCTCTACATTCTTATGATGATCACAATATTTCTCTTTCCAAGGGTTCGAGAGAAAGTGGAAATGGTTGAAGAATACAGATACACAAAAATATAGGTGTATATAGTAGATAGCCATTCTACTTCATGATAAAATATTTTTAAAATATTAATTTATTATTTATATTTGCATATAATATTTATATATCTTACTAATATAACAATGAAATTTTATCTGTCTGTCTGTCTGTTATTCACTCACACCCAAACCAATGTAGCGATTGCACCGAAATTGTGCATGGGTGTTGTAGCTTGGATGTCTGATTAGCACATAGGCTATTATTTTTCTATTAAAATCCAATTAAATTGAAGGGTTTTTCAAACATTCTTTCTTAAACAAAGTTATCAATTGTTGGATTCTCCTATTGAATGTCTCCTTTCATAATCATATGCTAATCTAAAGAGTAATTACAGAATACAGTTTAATCCTAAATCAAAAGAGAAACTATATTTTGTGTTGGTTGTTTTGTATTCACATTGACTTAGACAAATCATGTTTTTTTTAACAAATAAAACTACACATAGAAATATATGTAGGCCTATATGATAAATGGTGAAAATTAATTATGTTCTCATTATTTTCCAAACCTTAATCAAAGTTATTTAATAAATTAGATAATTTAAAAAGTATTAACTTACACAGAAATATTTTATTGTTGTTGAATAGAATGTTTAGTTTATTTTTGGATATAAGATTCATTAATCTACTAGTTTTACTTTTATAATATTAATCTAATTTTCCCATGGTAGTGATAAATTTAAATTTTATGTTGACACTTTATAATTACTGGCAAAATACTAAACTATAGTTATAAACCTGCATACACAAATAATAATTGTTGCACCATATATTGCCATGGTTTTTCATTGTATTTATTTGTTTCAGATGTATATAACTATAATAATGATAATATAAGTAAGGATATTATAGTGTGGAAAACTGTAGTAGCAAAGATGAAGAGCATAATTCCAACCCAAATTAAGACAAATTTTGCTTCAAATGAAGAGTTTTCTAGAATAGCAGCACATGAAATTGCATACAGTGTTCTGGTAAATTCTAAACACAAAAGACAACACAGAAATTACTTGAGTTTTCAATCTGGATGGACTCACATAATCTATCAACACTTCTCGTACTCTCCTTCCCTGCACTCTTATATTCAAGTGAACAAGGGTCTATAAGTCAGGTAATGTGTACGCCATAATTCTTCAATCATGTAAAGTTGTGGATCTCTTTTAAATGGGAATATTCTTGAGGGGAAAGAAGTAGTTATTACTTCTCCTCATTCAGAAACTATTAAACACCATCTCTCCAATATACTACGAGAAGAAGCCGTTCTAAAGCTGAATAAGGAAGGTATACAGCCCAACATGTATAGGCAACTTATGGCTCATAAACTAATGAAATTGGGAGATTCAAGCCACCTTCCCACATACAATGTCTTAAATGTAGCGAAGGATGGAAAGATGGTTTCTTCAAGATGGCACAAAGATCCTATAGTAGCTCCTAGTATGGCTAAGTCAACCATGTAATGCCAGATATAAATATATATAATATAAATAAATAATGAGATATAAATAATGCTCAGGTATCTTGTTACTAGATCTCTATAAGGCTGACTGGTTTCACTGAAGCTTTCTATGACAAAAAAACTAAATTGTAGTAATTTAAATTTATTATAGCGTGCATTTTATTTGTCATACTAATTATATCAGCACACAAATAACAAACCAACCTATCTCTATAACAGTCACAAAGATAACCACATTTCTAAAATCATCATTGCAAATGGAAAGTCTTAATCTTATTGATAAAAATTGTATCGGGTGTGTCAGGAATTGAACCAAATACTCTTAGCTCATAAGAATACCAAATAAGAAAATAATTACATCAAATTATTTCCACTAAGCTAATTACTTTAGTAAATTTATATATTTTTTGTAAGGAATGTCATGGCCCATAAATAATTCCTTGTGATATTAAATCATCTATAGGGAAAATACCTGTGTTTATTATTCTCTGACAGATTCTTCCTTGAATAGAGAGAATTAGGACATTTGAGGAAGAAAATAAAAGAACTCTATTAAAAACATCAAAAACAAATTATCTCCTCATTTAACCTCACGAGGCGAGTGGGCCCTGTTTCAGAACCACTCAGAAAAATCTGGAAGCACCAGGGATCAAAGTTGGGACCTCTGGAGATGTAGCCAATAAAGCTCACCACTAGACCATGAGGGGGGAGCTTTTTTATTTTAAGCCAAGCTTAAGCTGATATTGTTTTCAAGCCAAGTCGAAAATTATATATTTTTTTAAAGCTAAGTCAAAGTTTTTGAATTTTCAGCCCCCCCCCCAAATTTGATGTTATATGCGTACCCAGAATAAATGTAAATGTTGAAGGAAAGATACCACTATTGCTCAAATGGTATTGATTTAAAATGGTATAATTTTATTTTGTTGCCGGTATCATGGAATTTATTGGGTGAAGAGTATGTAATTAGCTACAACATCCCTAGTTAAAAACTCGTGTTTCATATGAGAAATAATACTGATAATGATCATTTGCAGGGAGACTATGACCGTCATAATATGACCACGATTTGCGTGGACATCAAGCTATAATATCACAGGAATTCAAGAGGGCAAGTGGATCTCATTGATATCCAAACTGGACCGAACTGAGAGTACAAGTTTATTTTAAATTATCAAGACCACCTGAACAAATTTGCTTTTTGAAGCCTAACTAAACCTAACCTAATGACTATATTTTCAACTTTGGTCATTAAGTAATTGCACAGTCCTAAGTTTGGCTGTTTGGAGACGGCCAAAGCCTAAAATTGAATGGAACTTCAAGCTTTGCTCATTTTAAAATGTCCAATCTTAAGATTGAGCAAAAAATTGGTTCATTGGCCATTTACAGGCTTTGTGTTCAACATCAATAAAGCTATGACAACTAAATATTTATTTGAAAGAGCAAAATCTTGAGATAATCAATGAAGGATTTTATTATACTTATAACTGTTTAGAATAAAACAATTAATATACATAAATATACGAGGTTTGGCTATTAAATAACTGGAATGATGCTCTAAAAATTATTCAATGGACATGTTATCACCTTCAATATAGTCCCCTCCCCGATCTCTACACCTCACTATGCGAATCTTACACTGTTGGAAGCAATGTTTCAAGTCCTTTTCTGAGAGGCTGTTCATGAGCTTTGTAGCTTCTCCCTTCACAGCATCAACAGACTCGGAACAGGTTCTTTTCAGTGCAGACTTGAACTTCGGGAACAGAAAGAATTCACACGGGGCTAGATCAGCTGAGTGAGGTGGCTGTTCCAACACGGGAATCTTGTGCTTCACCAAAAACCTGAGGATAGACAGCGCTCTATGTGCGGATGTGTTGTCCTGATGAATCCATGAGCCGTTCTACGTTTCAGGTCTTCTTCTTCTTATGTTCACGAAGGGTTGTCAGAACCTCCTTATAGTAAACTTGGTTAACAGTCTGACCTTCGGGTCCCAATCACTGTAAACAATTTCTCGGATCTCATCATTGCTTTGAATTTGGACTTTCTCATCCGTGCTTTCTTTTGTCTCGGAGAACTGGGACTTATCCAATGCATAAATTGGCGCTTAGTTTCAGGGTCAAACTGAAATAAAAACATGATTTGTCACAAGTTATCAAATTTTCTAAAATGTTTGTATCATTTTGATGTTAAGAAGGATGTCGACACAAATTTTCATTCGAGTTTCCTTTTTCTCAGGAGTGAGCAGTTTTGCCACAATTTTAGAGCAAACTTATTCTTTAAAAAATGTATAGAACAGTTTCCTTATTGATATTAACTAAGTCCGCAACTGCTCGAATGCTCAGGTGTCGATTTCATTCATTTTTTCAATACTAACATCTGTTTTTGATGTGCGAGGACGGCCGAGGCGCGTATCGTCTTCGATCTGTTTCCTCCCCTCCTTATATATTTTAAACCACTCGAACACTTGAGTACGAGATAAACACTGATCACCGTAAACTTCCTTTAACAAATTGTACATTTGTTTAGCAGATTTTCCAAGTTTTACAAGAAACTTCAATGACAGTTTGAATCACATTATAATTTACTGATTTAATGATTATTATATTTTATTTTTTTAGTAAAACAACATTTTCCCAGGTTTTTATTGTAATTTATCAAATTCCTGACTTATTCCCATTTTCTCTCGATCACTTCAAATTCCTAATTTATTTCCGTTTTCCCTGGACGGTAGACACCCTGATTTTAGCTCAGAGGTCTAGCACTCCTTAAATGTTGTTATACACTTGATATTTTTCTGGAAAACTCTTTCTTGTTTTCAAAACTCACGTCTGAATTAGAACCATTTCTCAAAGAATATAAGACTAATGCCTTTGGTGCCTTTTATTCACAATTCTCTTTATTAAAGGTTGAGGAATATCATGGAGTGATCAAAGCATTAGATAAATATAATACAAATAATCTGTTGGTTAAATCTCTTAATCTGGGTTGGCTACTCAAACTAAGTTGAAAAAACTTAGGTAATTACTGAAGACTGTATGTTAGCAATGGAGTATTTTATTTTGAGGTTGATGAAATGGGTAACCATCAGAAGGCCTAAATTGTATGTCAAGCAACTTTAGGCCAAATGACTTTAAGACAACTAACGTTTAGCTCTCATGACCTTAGACCAGCTGACTTTTAAGCCAAATGAATTTTGGTTAAATTAGTTGCTAGGCCAAATCACTTAAAATTAATGTTCTTTAATAATTGGTCCTAAAGTATGTCTAAGTTGTCTTCAGAAACATTCACTACGATTTGTCGTGATATTAATAGATGTCAGAGTGTATCTGATTTAGTTCCCTTTGAAGTTGACCAAGGTCCAAGTATATGGGTCTGTCTTCTTTTTAGTTCCTGTTATCAAATATGAAACCAAAAAACGCTAGTGTTGGTACACAATAGCACGCACGCAATCCAAATATTATAAATAAGTTTAGTAGCCTATCCTCGACCAAAGGTCATTAAATTAGGAGAGAGACTGGCTACATTTACACAAGGAAAATAAAAAAAATACAGTAAGTCGAAAAATTAAAGAAGACATCAGTTTTAAAATATGTGAAAAACAAAGTAATTGATTAGAGCAAAGGTTAAAAACAAAGAAAAGATTTGCTCTGTTGGTCATCAGGTCCTGCCTCCCTGGGGTAACCTGTATCACTGCAGTCGAGAGAGTGGCTCTCAGACCCAATTACCCGGAGTCTGTTCTTTGTCATCAGGTCCTGCCTCCTGGGGTAACCTGTATCACTGGCAGTCGAGAGATGTGGGCTCTCAGACCCAATTACCCTGGAGTCTGTTCTTTGTCATCAGGTCCTGCCTCCCTGGGTAACCTGTATCACTGGCAGTCGAGAGATGTGGCTCTCAGACCCAATTACCCTGGAGTCTGTTCTTTGTCATCAGGTCCTGCCTCCCTGGGGTAACCTGTATCACTGGCAGTCGAGAGATGTGGGCTCTCAGACCCAATTACCCTGGAGTCTGTTCTTTGTCATCAGGTCCTGCCTCCCTGGGGTAACCTGTATCACTGGCAGTCGAGAGATGTGGGCTCTCAGACCCAATTACCCTGGAGTCTGTTCTTTGTCATCAGGTCCTGCCTCCCTGGGGTAACCTGTATCACTGGCAGTCGAGAGATGTGGGCTCTCAGACCCAATTACCCTGGAGTCTGTTTTTGATATCCCCAGCCTTCAAGCATTTGCGCCTGTTTTAGAAATGCACTCTTTCTTCCAAGGTGAGGTTCATATCCTCGTTGGGCCTATTAATTAGCTATTTTTTTAATGTATTTCTATTTTTTAACAATTATTTGATTGCATTGTTTAACATATAGATTAATACAAACAGGTAATTGGAAATATTTTTAGAAATTATAAGATATAAATAAATGAGGGGATTGAAACTAAAGAAAAAAGAAAGGCTTTTCTAGAGTATATAATACATATATATACATAAGTACCTTTCCTATCTGCCTTTGCCTATCTATACCATACCAGTATGCCTTCCAATACCCTTCCCATACCCTACCCTACCCATACCCTACCCATACCCTTACTTACCAGCAGTCCTGAACTGTTACTGGAAATTAAAATCATATAATACTCACTATAGATTTGACTGTTGACAATAACTGGTTTCAGAGTACAAGAAAACAATATTTGATCAAGTATTTGTTCTTCAACATTTCAAGGACTCATTTGAAAATGGAATTTGGGAGGAAAAATTCGAAATTGAAAACTGCCCCACACAACTTCCATACAGGTATAGTGTGATTATACCTTGGTATAAGGTATTCACTAACCGCCATTTCTTTACCAGCTCTTGAAAGTATTTTATTAATGAACACGACATGTTTACTTGTTATTAGTTATCAGAATAGATTTCTTCACTTGAACACTTTGCCCTCATGTGTGCGCGAACAGGAGACAATGTGCCAGTGTGGACATGTTTTGCCACACTAAATGAGCATGTGTGCACGTGTTCAAAAGGAAATCAGTTGTGCAAGTATGTTCACTGTTGACGGCTCATGTTGGTGTTTTTACTGTGTGCTGCGTCTGATGTAGAATATTAACTTTACATGGATCCATACAGCTCAACAATGGAATGTACCCCTGAGAAGTGCCTCGAGCTGATACAAGAATATGAAAAGTATCTTACATTGTGAAATCCACAACATGTTACACACAACAACAGGAATAAGAAACACGATGCCTGGTTAGCCGCAGAAATACTGTCCTTTACAGGTACTTATTACCAATCGTGTGCTCTACTGCGTTTGTTACAGAATTCAAAGTCGTCAGATGTCATTCTGGTGAAAATTTTAAATGTTCACAATCCACTAGGTTCAACAAGGAAGTTTTACAGTGAGTTACATTCAAGTATCTCGGACATTATTTTGTTCTAACAATGAACGTGTCACAGAAAACCACCAGTCATTGTGACGCTCACTGAACAAATCACAGCGAACTGCTCGCCGGGAGTATGGGAACGGCTTGAACAGCTACACACAAGACGATCATATGTTGCGGTTAGTGACAGCACATCTCCTTTGTATGAGCGTGGGTATACTCATTCAACTTGTGCGGGCAAAATGCTCAAGTGGAGACGCATCTTTACATGCTGGAAATTTGAAGAATAAATATTTAATGTCAATTAGACGATTTAACAAAAAGCAAATCTAATGTTAGAGGTGAACTAAACAAGACATTGTTTTACCAACAGCTGGACTTCTCAGTAAGTAGTTGTACCCACTTTTTTTATTTAAATTTCACTGTTTTGACAGTTTTGACGAAACTATTTTTCACTCCATTTAAAGTCAAAGCCAGTCAACTCATTAGCAGTGTAATAGTGTTAACATTGTTCACTTTTATAGTAGTATTGTGTTATTTGAAGTACTAACGTATGATGTTCCAGTATGTAAATAATATTTTTAGTAAATTAATGACAGATGAACTAAGATAGTTACCAGTACTGATCTAAACATAACACAGGACTGATTCAAGCTCTTTGATCTGCAATGTTTGTTCTCAAATATGGAACACTATCAATTATTTAGAAGTATTAAGCTAAAAATATACTTTCTTCTTTTTTTATTGTATGCAGGATTCGACTAGAAAGAATGAATTCCTGTCATTATCAAACCCTCAATATTGACCTTGAAGTTTAAACAAGTACCTCATTTGATATATCAGGCTATTTCTAGTTACAAATATTTAAACATTGATATTCAACAAAAATATGTAATGAAGCCAGAAACATACTACTTTAGTCTGGTGGTCTATCTCTCTCTCTCTTTAACTTGCATTTAACAAGGTTTATAGACCTGAGGCTATGGCTGTCTGCATTGCTCACTCCAATGATCAATAACTGACTCTTGATCATTCCGTGGCATGGACATCTCAACGACATTAACGGGGGGGGGGGGGGGTTAATTTGTCAAGTTTACAGTTTTCAATGTATTAATGTTCAAACTCTAACCTTGAAATCTGACAAATTAAAAAAAACTATGTAAAAATATATTTTATTTAAAGATCACTATCCCTTGTAGGTGTGATGCTAAGTGACCCCTCAGTCTCCCTTGTAGGTGTGATGCTAAGTGACCCCTCAGTCTCCCTTGTAGGTGTGATGCTAAGTGACCCCTCAGTCTCCCTTGTAGGTGTGATGCTAAGTGACCCCTCAGTCTCCCTTGTAGGTGTGATGCTAAGTGACCCCTCAGTCTCTCTTGTAGGTGTGATGCTAAGTGACCCCTCAGTCTCCTTGTAGGTGTGATGCTAAGTGACCCCTCAGTCTCCCTTGTAGGTGTGATGCTAAGTGACCCCTCAGTCTCCCTTGTAGGTGTGATGCTAAGTGACCCCTCAGTCTCCCTTGTAGGTGTGATGCTAAGTGACCCCTCAGTCTCCCTTGTAGGTGTGATGCTAAGTGACCCCTCAGTCTCCCTTGTAGGTGTGATGCTAAGTGACCCCTCAGTCTCCCTTGTAGGTGTGATGCTAAGTGACCCCTCAGTCTCCTTGTAGGTGTGATGCTAAGTGACCCCTCAGTCTCCCTTGTAGGTGTGATGCTAAGTGACCCCTCAGTCTCCCTTGTAGGTGTGATGCTAAGTGACCCCTCAGTCTCCCTTGTAGGTGTGATGCTAAGTGACCCCTCAGTCTCCCTTGTAGGTGTGATGCTAAGTGACCCCTCAGTCTCCCTTGTAGGTGTGATGCTAAGTGACCCCTCAGTCTCCCTTGTAGGTGTGATGCTAAGTGACCCCTCAGTCTCTCTGTAGGTGTGATGCTAAGTGACCCTCAGTCTCCTTGTAGGTGTGATGCTAATTGACCCCTCAGTCTCTCTTGTAGGTGTGATGCTAAAATGCCCTATTCTCACTTTAGGTGTGATGCTAATGTGACTACTCGTCTCTTGTAGGTGTTGATTGCAATGACCCCTCAGTCTCTCTTGTAGGTGTGATGCTAAGTGACCCCTCAGTCTCCCTTGTAGGTGTGATGCTAAGTGACCCCTCAGTCTCTCTTGTAGGTGTGATGCTAAGTGACCCCTCAGTCTCTCTTGTAGGTGTGATGCTAAGTGACCCCTCAGTCTCTCTTGTAGGTGTGATGCTAAGTGACCCCTCAGTCTCTCTTGTAGGTGTGATGCTAAGTGACCCCTCAGTCTCTCTTGTAGGTGTGATGCTAAGTGACCCCTCAGTCTCTCTTGTAGGTGTGATGCTAAGTGACCCCTCAGTCTCTCTTGTAGGTGTGATGCTAAGTGACCCCTCAGTCTCCCTTGTAGGTGTGATGCTAAGTGACCCCTCAGTCTCTCTTGTAGGTGTGATGCTAAGTGACCCCTCAGTCTCCCTTGTAGGTGTGATGCTAAGTGACCCCTCAGTCTCCCTTGTAGGTGTGATGCTAAGTGACCCCTCAGTCTCTCTTGTAGGTGTGATGCTAAGTGACCCCTCAGTCTCCCTTGTAGGTGTGATGCTAAGTGACCCCTCAGTCTCCCTTGTAGGTGTGATGCTAAGTGACCCCTCAGTCTCTCTTGTAGGTGTGATGCTAAGTGACCCCTCAGTCTCCCTTGTATAATTATATTATGCCAAATGGCTCTAACATTTCAAAGAGTTCTGAACCCAAGCCTCTGGAATAAACTGCAGCTCTTGTTTGTATTTCTCACTGCATCTTATTACTGGTTCAGGTAATACAAATTCATTAACTACGCTGTTAGTATATAATTTGAGATTGAATGTACCACCATTTGTGTGAAAGGAGTATGAGAAACCATCTCCCTGACATGTGAGCGAGAAGAGGAGTGTTGTGTTCCAGTCAGACAAGGGATGGATTGTTTTGGGGCTACTCTAACATGTCTGCCCAGAGAGTGCAGTGTTTGTCTTTCCACGGCCGTGTCTCTCAACTGGAAACTGTCCTGCGCCAACATTGTAGCGGCGTCAGGGCAGTGGTGTTTGACCACGCGGAAGTGGCTCTCCACGACACTTTCGGGGACAGGATGTATTGGAATGCTAGACGAAGCATGCGCTTCAATCTTGCCTTACATGAACTAGCAGCACAATTCAGAAGGGAGTACTTGAATTCAACAGATGAAGTGGATGGGACTGTCAGGGAATTCAACTGGACCATTGAAAAGGTTAGTACAGGTCAGGGTTATATGATATACGAGTTGTATTAAGTACATTTTAAATATTGGCTGCTCCAACCTCAGCACAAAAATATTATACTAATTTTAATATTAATAATGTTAGACTTTCTAGTCTTTAGTGAAACCTACATTTTTAAAACAATATTGTCAAAAATCCAATCTAGCTTATTAGTGGTTGGCTGCTAGCCTAAGTATTCGATCAATAAATAGTGTGGTTTATTAACTTTTCTGTTGGTGTTTTCTATCCTACTGCTCATTAAAACCATTCTTAAATTATTATAATTTAATAACAGGATGTTGAAGGGTCCAAACACGCACAAAAAACAGGAAAAAATTTAATTAATCGAACAAAACTAAATCCTGATCGCTCATTTATAATTTATTATTATTATTATTAGCACCGCGTCTTACTACCCGTTCGGGTTATACACACTTATGTTAATGTGTAATGGTAGGGTGATTGTGAGATTAAATGGAGGACCTACAGTTTAACGTGGGATCCGAACCACGGTGGAGGCCTGGCATTCCCCACATTCACAAGTTGTGATTAATACACGTCTTGTCAGAGGTGAAGGAAGGGTTTGGTAATCAGATAAATCGTTTATTAGTCAATCCCATTTTAGCGTTGTAATACACTTCAAGAATTAATTACAAGAATTAGCTACTTTAAATAAGTTTAACTCCCCAACTTTTCTGAGCTGGCCCATTCACATCATCCGTCCGCTATCACACAACTCGTCTCCTTCAAACTCACCGCCAACAAACGACCTACCTCTATGAAAACCTAGAGCCAAGTGACAGCATCGCTCTCTAGTATGTTAGCGTGAGCTATCGGTTAAGTCATTTTTGGTAACTTGTATAAAAGTTTTTTTTTTTTTTTTTTTCAAGTATGATGATGGAGAGTAAAATTATTTACTACAGATTAATTGTTATTAATTGTTATTTGCCTTCTCACTTTCATTTATTGATTATTATGAAAGAGAGAATCTGAGGAACTTGTAGGAGCAGTCTTCATTACTTCATTATTATTAAGCTGAAGTGGCTCTCGGTGTCAGACAGGCTCAGTATGGATAGAAAATAACAGGTTTCAATGATAAGAGATATTTTGGATAAACTGAAGTGACTCTCAGTGTAAAAAGTGATCGGTAAAGATAAAATTGATAAAAGTACCAGATAAATTTCATTTAGCGGAGGAAATTAAAAATATGGCTTTCAAATATATTTTTTTGACTGCATAAAACATGAATAAGTTTTTTTTATTCCACTGCTTTCCCTTCAAAATATCTCTATCTATCTTGTTTCGTTAGTTTAGAGAGGTTTTAAGATGTATTTGACCTTGTCATAGTGATAACTTGACAATATCTTGTAGCATACATTATATCCTATTATTAAATTAGTGCTTTATCTCTTTACACCTTCATTTATCAGCCCATGAAGGGGACTCGTGGTGGGCCCTTTTTGTCTGTTCATCTTCGCCGCAAGGATTTCTTGTGGGGGAGGCCAAAAGACATTCCAAGTTTGAAATTTGCATCTACACAGATTGAGAAGTTGCTGCGTGGTTTGGCTTTGGTCAAAGCTTTCATAGCCACCGATGCGTCGCAAGAAGGTACAAATATGGGATATTCTAATGGTTTAATTAATTTGCACAATAGGTTGCCTTCACATACTCAATACAGGAATCAATTGCTGAGATATCAGCTGAAATAAGCTTTTTTTTTTTTTTTTTTTAAGTTTAACCCTAACTATTATTGAAATAGACTTAAATTTGCTGGGTTTTTTTTTCTATTTTAGAATTTGAAGAGTTACAGTCATATTTGCCTAAATATCAGTTATTTCGATACACACCATCAAAAACTGTGAAAGAAATATACAAAGATGGAGGAGTGGCAATAATTGATCAGATAATTTGCTCTCATGCAAGGTATTGTATGAACTTTATCTCAAGTTAGCATGTTTCATTTGTTTCACAAACTGTGGCTGAGAGAGCTGCGGACAATACCGTTGGATTAAAGATATACCATATTTTACCACACAACCGTTGCATATTTTATACTAGTTTTGTGAAAAAAGTTGAGTGCGGTCATTATGTGAACCTTTTAAAAAAATGCTTCGTATGTTGATGTATCGCTAACAGATGATTACTAGTTTAGCTTGTGTTGGAACATATCGTGTAACTTGGCCTGCTCGCCCACTCCCCTTTCTACAAATCACGCGACTCGCCCTGATACTGCGGCAAAGGTCAACAGTTATTGTTCTTTAGTGAGCCGTGGAAGTGAGGGAGCGAGGAGGAAGTAGTTTTCCTCACTTTACTTGATGTGACCAACAGGACTGAAACATACCACAATTGTTTGGAAAGTTTATAAACCAATTTTTGGACTGAAAAAACAGGGTGCGACAATTATGTTTTAAAATATGGTATTATTTTAATCCATTGAAGTATGAATTGAAGACAGAATTTTTTTAAATACTTAAAATACATGTTTGGGATCATTTAATTTTGGCCTCTATCAATAGGAAAGATTTTTTTATCTGTTTGTTTGAAGGTTGTGATGATTATTAAATTAAAACTATTTTGTGCATCACTTAAGAGGCAGATGTGGTATAGACATAAATAAAAACAGATAGAAAAATAATCCTGTTTCCCTAAAAGGTACTTCTTATTAATTTAAAAATTTTGAGATCCAACTCATTTTCTTATATTACCTCTTTCCTTGTTTAGTACAATATTTGTACCAAGATATATTAAATGCTGAGCTGCTTCTGTCCATTTAGCTTGTGAAATGGCTTTTTAACTAATTGTTTAAATTAAATAGTTTTTATTTTACTTGTCTCACCATTCTTCTATTTGACGATTATCAGCTTAGATCAAAAACCATTCTACCGATCAGGCTAAAATTAGGTACCCAGGGATTTAATAATGTTCCCTGGAGAGGCTTTATCCAACCGTAAAGCTACGGGTAATTTATCTAAGGGTGAAAAGAGAAAAAAATCGGTTCTCAAAATTGGCTTTTAATAATTCTCATCAAAATTTGTATCTAGACACTTTTAAACGTTACAAACAAAATGACCCTCTCATTTTATCATGAAAATTATTTAGAAACTACTTAACATAATCAGAAATTTTGATCTAGTTTCACCACTTTTTGAGATACAAAATAACTTACCATTATAATGTGTAACACTCTTAAAGATATATAATACTTTCATTTAAAAATAATATTTTGTGAAACCATTTTCTTAGTTATATGTCTCTGTAACCGTCTCTATGATTTCATGTATTTTTTTGGTCAAATGCGATCTTTTTTTCCTTCATTGTGTTTTTATAGTAATGTCTGTATTTTATTTCATTTATCTTATGAGTTATAATCATAATTTAGGTAACGTAACAAGAAAGTATGTGTGGTTTATCGTGCCACTTATTTATTTTGTGTTTCTGGTCCTAAAAGCTGTTTTTGTGGTCACTCAAAAACTGTCACATATGTTTGAAAAGGTTTTATGTTGGTATAAATACTGTGACAAGTGCATGGGTATATTTGTTGTTCACATCAGCTCACATCACCAACCTATTAACCAAATTAAACACAAGGGTGTCTTTGGACGGGGACCATGGACTGTTAGTCGTCGGAGGAGGGGGTGCCAGATAGTGAGCTTTCAAGCAAGAGTAAGAGGAGCACTACAAAGGGGGAAAGAGGAGTGGAAAAGGAGGAAGAACTGGTGGAAAGAGAAGATAGAAGGAAACTCTGTGGTGGAACGAAAAGGTAAAGGAAGCAGTGAATTCCAAGAACAAATCCCTTGGAGAATGGTTGACAAAACGAACAAGAGAAGAGAGAGAATATGGATGGAAGAGTGGACAAAAGTGTTACAGACTGATGTGGAAGGGAGCAAGAAGATACTCCCGAAGGATAACGGAGAGAGATAAGGAGGTAAAGAAGCTGTGGAAATGATAACAGCAGCAGGAGAAACGGGTCTATAGTGGCGGTATGGAGTAGTAAGGCCAGTGGATTGGACAAGAGGTATTATATTACCAATATTCAAGAAAGGGAAGATGAAGAGAGGAACAAAACGAGTTCAGAGAGAAGAGGTCAACGATAGATTTAATATCTGGAATTAAGTTGAGGGAAAAGAGATGAGTTTGTAAAGGATCTGGTAATGGCATTCATGGATGTAGGAAAAGCTTATGATAGTGCGGATAGGAAGGTTTGGAAAGAATTGAAGGAAGTTGGAGTAGAAAGAGGAATGATAATAACGTGAGTTGTGTAAAGATGGAAACAAGGTGGACGGAGTGGGTCCAATTAATAAATGGAGTCGAGCAGGGGAGTGCCCTCTCACCATTATTATTTTATTGGTGATGGAAATGATCATGAATAAAGTGTCAGGGAAACCGAGTGAGGATAAAATGGAAGACATGATGTTTGCTGATGACTCGATGGTATGGGAGGAGAAGGAAGAGGAAGTACAGGAATAGAATGAGGAGGTGAAAGAGTGTGAAGTGATGGTGATGACAAGGAAGATGAAAAAACTGGTTGAAGTAGATTTGAAAGAAGCAAAGAGTGTGAAGTATCTGGGTAGTGTGATTGAGGCAAAAGGGAGCAGCAGGGAGAGGTTTTCTACAGGTGTGTAAGAGACCTACTACAGAAGAGAGAAGTGTAAGGAAGTGTTGTAGAGTATACTTCATACCATAGTAACATAAAACTTGGACTTTGGTTAAAAGGGAAACAAGCAAAGTGGAGGTCATGGGAATGAAGTTTTGGAGGAGCATGCTGGCTGTCACAAGGAGAGATAGGATTAGGAATGAAGATATAAGATCTAGAGTTGGGGTACAAGAGATAGTAGAGGAAGCTAGGATGAAAGGATATGGAATTTTGTCAAAACTTTTTAAACAAAGAGAAGATGTTTTAACAAAATTCCAGGACACCCTTGACAGGTATTCAAGATCTGTTGATATTATCATGTGCATAAAACTAAACTCTATGTTGCTACTGGAGAAATATTTGATTTATTTTGGCCAAAAAAATGTAATGCTATAAAAACTGTAAAATTACTCGCGCTCCTTTCTGCCGCATCTTAAGGGGACGGGGGGAGGATAAGCCGCCAATTATTGGTGGCTTTTGAGGGAGAACCAAGATAAAGAACAGCCCCTTGATCTTGTTACACTGTTATCAAATATCCCGTTAGTGTATAGGTATAGCCAACATGTTCATCTTCTGAAGACTTTGTGTGACTGTCATTGCAGGTATTTTATCGGCACATACGAGTCGACATTTTCTTTTCGTATTCAAGAGGAACGTGAGATATTGGGATTCCCCCCTCACACAACCTTCAACAGATTGTGTGGAGATCACCAGGATGTGTGTACTCCTCCCTCCAAGTGGAGGATAGTCTACTGAATGGCATGTCTCCCTCCAAGTGGAGGATAGTCTACTGAGTGGCATATGCCTCTTCCTCTGAGTGGAGGATAGTCTAATGAATGGCATGTCTCCCTCCAAGTGGAGGACAGACTACCGAGTGACATATTCCTCTCCTCTAAGTGGAGGATAGTCTACTGAGTGAATATTCCTCTCCCTGCAAGTGGAGGACAGTCTACCGAGTGACCATATTCTCTCTCCCTCTAAGTGGAGGATAGTCTACTGAATGGCATGTCTCCCTCCAAGTGGAGGATAGTCTACTGAGTGGCATATGCCTCTTCCTCTGAGTGGAGGATAGTCTAATGAATGGCATGTCTCCCTCCAAGTGGAGGACAGTCTACCGAGTGACATATTCCTCTCCCTCTAAGTGGAGGATAGTCTACTGAGTGACATATTCCTCTCCCTGCAAGTGGAGGACAGTCTACCGAGTGACATATTCCTCTCCCTCTAAGTGGAGGATAGTCTACTGAGTGACATATTCCTCTCCTCCAAGTGGAGGATAGTCTATGAATGGCATGTCTCCCTCCAAGTGGAGGATAGTCTACTGAGTGGCATATGCCTCTTCCTCTGAGTGGAGGATAGTCTAATGAATGGCATGTCTCTCCCTCCAAGTGGAGGACAGTCTACCGAGTGACATATTCCTCTCCCTCTAAGTGGAGGATAGTCTACTGAGTGACATATTCCTCTCCCTGCAAGTGGAGGACAGTCTACCGATGACTATTCCTCTGAAGTCAGGATAGTCTACATACATATTCCTCTCCCTGCAAGTGGAGGACAGTCTAATGAGCTACATATATTGTGCCTAGAGCTAATAATTTAATTTTTGTTCTTTGTATTATACACACAGAATTAATAAACACTGAATTGTCAGTGCTGTAAATTATTATTATTATTATTATTATTATTATTAGCACCGCGTCTTACTACCCGCTCGGGTTACGCTAATGTGTAATGTTAGGATGATTGTGAGATGAAATGGAGGACCTACAGTTTAACGTAGGATCTGAACCACGGTGGAGGCCTAGCATTTCCCACATTCACAAGATGCCTTGTCAGAGGTGAAGGAAGGGTTTGGCAATCAGATAAATCTTTGCCGGGACCGAGGATTGAACCCCGGACCCTCAGGACAGAAGTTTGACACATCACCCCTTCTTCAAGGAGCAGGATTGATCAACTCAATTTATAAGCAGGCCAAATGATGGCAGGTCAAATACACCTTTTTTTCTTTAATACCGCATTACCCGTTTGGGTTATACACTTATGTACTAATTATAGGAAAAATCTTGGGTTTAGGAATGTTATATTTAGAGGAAGTGTACCCGCATTAGCGTGGAGAACCACCCAAGATTCGAAACTCAATGTCATCAGCAATCTAGTTGGTCCAACACGAGAGTAGCACGTTAGACTATGTGGCCAAATTAATGTACCATATCAAGTTGTAAATCTAACTAAAAAAAACTTCATGATAGGTGTGTTTTATTCCGTTACTTTATTTTAGTATGAATTAATAAACCTGTATTTATGCATTATGCTTATCCTCACGATTTTACTATTACAAATTATTCATGGAAATATGATTTTTTTTTATTTCAATTTTTTACACACTGTTCTGATAAAAAAAATTAAATACTAAAATACATTTATTAAATGTTGGGTACATTTTGTGTGGTTTAGGAGCCCAACACACAAAATTAAACCAAACAACTAAATGACATGTTACTCAAGTTAAACAGTGACATTTGTTGCTATCCATACATAGGTTAGAGCCACTGTGAAATAGCTGCATTGCTATAACGCTAAGAACAGAGTGTGACTTAGTATTTTCTCAGGAGCGGTGGAATACCGATGGTGATCAGCACTTAAAACTATGGTCTCAGGATATCAGTAAAAAGTATTAATTTGTATCGTATATATGCTTTAATAAAATTCTGAACATTACATTTTTTATAAATATACTTTGTAACTATAAAATAACTTTAAAAAAAAATAAAGCCTAACTAAATCACCCCAGATTACACAAACAATGAAAGTGTACTAATGGTTTAATTGTCTTTTGTAAATAATGACGTCTGTGAAGTTGGCTTGGCTATAAGTCCTTGCTCTCTTTGCAACTCCCGCTCTTTCTTGCTCTCTCGCAGCAATGCTTCTCGCCGTCTGACTTGTTGTAGCTCCATGGCGTCCCTCTATACAAGAGACAACATTAACTTTACCAGATCTTTTGAAGAAATAAACATATATATAATACAACGATATTGGAAAAATAGAAATAAGCCTCGGAGATTTGACTTGGAGGAAAATTTGGTTACTTTAGTTGGTATAGCATTTTGGTTTTTGCCATATCAAAATTATTCTGCAAACATAAAAATAGTATGTTGAAACATTTAGTAGTACATAGTACATAGGGGTTTGACCTGAATGGGTGGTAAGGTGCGATGTTAGAAGTTATCTGCATTACATGTACTAAATTAATGAAGGACAAAGAATCCCATCTCTTACCTAAGAGACCAGGTTGTATATATTGTATGGTGTGTTCTTGCAGAACAAAACTAGACCATACAACCAGAAAAAAAAGCTGATGGTTTAATTCCCAACTCGGCCAAACAGGTTTTTTTTTCTCTCATTCACCTCCAGGAAAATGACGGTGAATTCATTAAATAAGCTTCTTTTTGGTTACCCATTTATTCTCACCTTTGGGAATTTTACTGGTTTTAATATTATCTTTCCCAAGGACCAGAAAATGGGGTAAGGGGACTCAAAATTTACAAATTTAATAGAAACAATTACCTGGGTGGTACAGATCTAAATTTCAACAGGAAAGTAAAAAAAAAAGGACTACTCAAAATACCCATAAAAATGTGCTAAATTCAAATTTTAAATAGGGGGAAGGGAACAGAAAACCACACTTTTAGATGATGTGGAAAATTAAAATTTGCCAGGAATGTACTGGAATTTCTCCAAATACCTAAATGATTATTAAATATTTGAAATATTCAATTGGGGGGGGGAAGACTAACGTTGCTGGGACATCCTTCTGTTCCACCGCGACACACTCGCCAATATTTCTCCTACCCCGTAAAAAAGTGCCATACAAATATAGAATCAAGTACTTTTTTCTTTTATAGTTTTTAGATATGATTTACAATGTTTTTGAAAAGTGAAATAAAACAAAATCGTCTTGTTACACAAAATCCTCCTATAAAATGAAATAACACCATGTTTACAAAAAAAAAATCTTTAAATAAACACGAAAGTAAGAAAAAATTAATCAGAAATTTCGACCATGTTGTAATTTTCTTAGTATTTTGTTGTAGTATAAACTAACTTTAAATAAGCACCATGCTTGGTTCAACCATGCCGTGTATTGTGACTCCCCAAGTGGTGGGTTTTTCCCGGCGACTTGATAGTTTGTACTTGTTCAATCGTTGTACCACTGTTCCTGAGGTCATTGACCCTGCAGGGACCTGTGATATTTTTCAATGCTCTGCGTTATCTTTGTCAGAACGATTAAAAAGCCACTTACTGTCAAAATCTTTGCTCTTGCATTAATTACTGTCATCTCTTTCATTATCTTGAATAGTCTCTCATCTAGAGTCGATAATTGTTCACACTGAAACAATAAATACACGCTATAGCATAATAAACTGGTACAAGGTTTATTTAAACCCGCAAGTCAGGGAATTTTCAGATAGTTGGTCAATATCCCTTTATACATCTAAGGTTTGCACAAGTAACCTTCCACCCATCTCTTTGACCACTATACACTACTCTTTAGCATTATATTCTCTGTTTGAAAATATATACTGTAGCCTTCATAGCATATTTTACACTGATATTAATAAATATGGTAATTAAAAAATGGAACCAAGATCTTCTATAAATTAAATGTAACCTTTAAAATATTGCTTAAAAATAATTAGGAAGAAGTATTAACCAAAAATATATTGAGTTAACTTCTTATAAAACATGAAACAAAACTTTTTTAGCACTGTGTCTAACTACCCATTCAGGTATACACCTTTGATTTGATTAAAATGAAGATGTTGCTCAAACTTGTGTATTGAGTGCTTACCAATCCTTGCAGGCTAACATTGTCAGTTACACAGGAAAGCAGGTTATTTTGTTTCTCAAGGTCATCCACTATGGCAGATTGCTTATCTCTGAAAAATATACAAAATACAAGCAAATAAATTATTTATAAATGTAAAAACATATTAAATGTAAAAATCAATAAAATGACCTGTCACTATTTCAATACGATCAACCTCGCTCAGCTTCTTAATGACAAATTTGCCTTCAATATTATCACAAGGGTAATATGCCATTGATTCACGTGTTTTATTTTAAACATACTTTAGAAACATGAAGGCAGAAAAATAAAGTGGATTTTACCTTTTCAAGCAAATAACTCAAATCATCATTCACACTAAATTAATGTGATACACCTGTGTCTAGAAATGTTACTTTCTCAATACAAACATGTTGTTGACATGTTGTTGACATGTTCTTCCGATGGACAAATTGGCAATGTTTAAATTATGTAAATTGATCTAGAAACATTAGTCAAGGAACTTTGTAAAAAACTGGGAGTTATCAGTAAAAGAAACAGAAAACGTTCTTGAATGTTTCCGGAATATGAAATAATTTAGAGGAGTTATTCAAAGGTGGGACAAAACTAAGACACAGAATTTATCATAATCTCAATGTATTATTAAATTTCCAGAAAATCAAATTACTTGGCTTTTTTTAGAATTGACAGAGCTAATATGTCTAATCAGAAGGCAGCTAGAATGCACCCATAAAGGAAAATATTTTAGTTATTTTATGAGTCTATCTCTTTAAATAGTTTGCCCCACCCCATATTACTTTAATAAATTTGTCCCTACGGATTTATTTAAGTTCCTGCTTCTTCTTCTTGAATATAAAGCTGAATGATAGCGTTTCATCAAATTCCAAATAGCTCCTGGATGAATCCAATCTCCAAAATACTCGCCAGAAAAGGGTCCCTTCAAATAGCTTCCGGAGCAATCTAGACACTACTTGGAGTTTATTTTTATTGTAACTAAGGGCAGGTATTAAATACAAGCACCTTATACCTCCTCGGTTTAAACTTTACATTGAGCACTTATTAAATAGAGTATACCCAGTGGTGGCGGAACCGTGGTAGTGGGAGGGTCAGTAGCATAAGCTGGTAACTTGGTTGTCATCTTGGGCAACGCTGCGACGGCTTCCCCTAGTGTGATATGGGATCCTACAATTAATAGCTATAGAGTTATTTTTAAAAAGCCTTACACATTATTTTCGTAGTTATATCAACCTCTCTGGCATTTTTATTTGAGAATTTTCTCCCAAAGCCCTATTTAACTTCAATAAATATGCAAAACATATTGTGGAAGATCCCAAACAATTTTACGTTGTTAATTCGAAAAGCACAGTTTTGTATACACAAAAGAAATCAAATGTGTTGGTGCAGCCCTGTTATAAACTTAAGCTCCATCTTGGCATCTACTACATGTAAAGGGTTACCAAACAGCGCCAACAATATGTGGTGACATCACTATTCAGTGAAACAATGGGAAGTAACAGAAACCATTCTTAACCTAAGCTATCCGTGTAAAAATATTGCATTGGATGGATGGATGACAAATTTGGGTTGTAGCTATGGCTCTTAAATCGATGCTCACAAACTGGATGTGCAACTCATATCAGCTTCTGTTGGTTTTATCACACATCTGTTTCGAAAAAAGTGTTTAAAGCTACTATGTTTCATTAGATACTAAATTATGGTTGGCAGTAACCAAAAATCTACATTTTATGTGAGTATTAAGGATATAAAACAATAAAAAAGCAGTATAAAACTCACATTAATTGTACAATTTTGTGTTTTAATCCCACAAGAGTTGGTTGTAAAGCTGACAACCAGGTAGCAGCTAACTTGTCAATCTCCTCTTTACTGACGGGTGTAACATCTCTTGACTCACTGCGAGGGAGAGCAAAGTAATATAACTCTCTGTACGGCACGTTCAATAAGGGAACCCCCAGATCGCAAGTACAGTAGCTTTATTTCTGGGTTTCTTGTGCTAGCCTTTAAGTTGGCCCTGAATATTCAATGTTTATAACAAAATAATATATACATGCTTTTTAAATTGTATGTGGCCTAAACCCTAAGATGAGTTTGCATGACTCCGGGAATATGTGGGTTATTCTCAGACAAATTGACGCTCAATTCATGTCTCCAAATCCTGCCTATATAAATAGTTTGTTATTTTTAAAACAAAAAACAAAACTTGTTTTTTTAGTAAAAATTGTATAAAACTTGACAGAAACATTTATATATGGTAGTATTAAACAGAAATTATACCAAAAAATTATTAAAAATCTCTTTCATCAGCTAACTGTCCCCACTCTTAATTTCAAAGTTTGAAGTTCTATACAAAATAAATAAAAAAAGTAAAAAATATATAACCATGATAAATATTCTCATAATCTGTATTTTCATTCGAAGAATCTATTTTAGTCAATTAGTGATTAATTTTGACATTTTAATCAATGTTTGTTTCCCCAAGTAACACACTGGACAGACACGATATTTTGAATTTGGCATTAAAACTAAAACCTTCTGGAATGCTCCGCTGTGTATTGTCAAGGCAATGCCGCTAAGTATATATTGGATACAGCCCTAGAAACCTGAAGTGAATACTAACTATAAGTGTGTAAAAGAGCACGATACTGGCACGGCCAAGTTATTCCTGCGCTGTGTGCACGTGCACTGTGAAAGATATAAGTGGCCAGTCAAAATAGAGATGTGTGAAATAGAAAATATGGTTTGTAGGCCTACCTCATGCCTGCAGAATAAATCATTTATATTTTACTTGTCTTGAACTGGAATAATAGATGTAAATCAATGTTGGTCCACTTAATTTATTTTTGATTATTTCATTAATTAAGTTGTGATTTTTAAACATATGAAAATAAGTTTATAGCTTAACAGTAAACACTAAATCATTTCCTGGACCCACAAATCATCGCTTATCTTTTATAGGCTAACACAATTTTATTTTATTATGATTTAAGATTAAACTTTAAAATATTTTAATCCTGATATGTGTCAATTTTCAGAACAATGGCAATAAAAAACATATTTTTTAAAAAAAGTACAAAACTGTCAAACAAGTAGACTTCCGAAAACCTTGAATCACAGATAAGATTACATGGAGATTTGAAAACTCGGTGTTAAATTTGTGGTATTATAGTCACCCATGTAGAGGTGCCATTTATGTTTGATCCAATAACTTTTAGCAGTCTCTTTCGGTGGCTCAGTAGACAATATCTTACTAGATAACTATTGAATTCTAGTATTGGTATTTTATTTATTATTAGGTTACACAAGTGGTTTTCACTTTGAAAATGTTGACCAAATAGTTGTTTCAGATATGAAAAATCAAACATATTTTTCTTATAATTAAAAAACTAATTGTTAGAAAGTTATATTTTGTAATAGGCCAAAGTGAAACTGTTTCATGAGTCTCTATCATCCACGGCACAGCGGATAGAGGACATGGCCTTCAGATCTGAATGGTAGCTTCGAATATATTGAATAACGGTAAGCAGTCGTGGACAACCGATAGGGGTGATCCTCCAGTTTGGAGGCATTCATGGGATAGATGTTAGCAGTTAAGGATATAAAATGTATTAACAATAGGATGTCACTTATAGTGGTTGCAGGGGGGTGGCATAATACGGTCATTATTACTGGTGGGAGGAACTATGCGATATTAAGAGGAAGATATCCAAGTAGAAGAAAAAAAGAACACGGGTTAACCTCCTGGCAATAGAGGGGAATAGATAATAAAATATTCGTAAGTTGAGCAAGTTGGATAATATGGTTAAACTAGTAGCTTGGATATCTAGAGTTTTGTAGTACTGTCAGTAGCCTAGTGAATGTTTGACAGTTGAGAAACTAGTATTAGCCGAAATTTAGGTTGTAAACATTATACAGAAAGGCGTTTTCAGTGAAATTGAAAATACGTAACCGAATTGCTAACTTGCGTCCCTTTTATGCGAATGGAGTGATAAAAATAAGAACAAAAATCATACTGCGAGAGCATTTGAAGTATGTTTGATACTCAATGGTGATACGGGCACAACATGAAGTATTAACACGAGCTTGTAAGACAGAAGCACTATGGAGTGCTAATATTATTAAACACACTGAAAGCATGGTTTTGGATTTTTGATGGTCGAAGTACGATAAGAAACTATACACTATACCTATGATGTTGACTATAGTTTTTGATTTCGAGAATGTCATAAATATCAGACAATTGGCATACTTATTAGAAGATAACACTGACACTGAGTGTACAAACAAGGTATACACTAGACACTCAGCTTTAAGGGGGTTTCATTGCCCTTCAAGGTTAAAGTTGAGTTCTTGGACACTTGAGTGCTAATTGCAGTTTTCAGTATTAACAGCATTTCCAAGGGAAATAGCTCGCTTCCAATATTTTTTTTATTGTAAAAGGGTGGTGGTCCGATAACAATATTTTATGTACCAATAATACCCCATTCCCAGCTTCCTCCCTTTCAATAAACATACCTACCTTATCAGACAGTAACTAGTCAACTGCATTGAAGATAATTGACAACTAGACATTAGCTTAAACAACAAAGATAAAAGGACCGTTATATTCTATGTTTCTTTGTGATTTTTAGTCTGAAAACGCTCGTTTGGGGATTAAAGGTTGAGACCGTTACCTGAACATAGCTTTGTGAGAGCTGAGTTATTGACATAAGAATATAATTTGGTTTTGTTTTCTAGTAAAGCCATTTTCAAAATAAACTGCTTTTAAAAAGTTACGTGTTCACTTATGTACTCATAAATAAATAGTGACGTACAATTCATTAGATATCATATTTTTTCTTGTTCACTTGATGAGCTTATACGAAATTCAAAAAGTGTAATGCTAGTGATTTCATTATTGTTTAGCTGTAGAAGATTTTGGATGTGTATTTAATCATTCAGGTCTTAATTCTAGTCCATACTCTGTTTATAAAGTTGAACTTCTATTTTTTACTTGGGTTGATAGTTCTATAGAAATTATTTAAGATTACCATATAAGTTACTCAAATAAGCAAGTTCTTACAGAGTTCAATTATAAAATAATTTTCTTAGCAATAATGTTTGCTTACATCCATCCGTCAATAGGTATTTTAATCTAATTTAATTTCAATCTATCCACAGACTGCTATTTTAATACGTACATTTACTATTTATATTCATAGATGGTAGCACCTAGACGGGAAACATTCTATCATTACCTCGACCCGGACAGTATATTTCTTGTTTAAGTGATCCATAGAATACGCGATCCGTAAAGTATTGGAAAAAAGTTGATATCTTTTTATAGTGCTGAAATTTTTTTCAAAGTAATATCAACCACAATATTAGAAGCTTACAAAATGGATAAACATACAATATTTTATAGTTTTATTTTTACTTGCGTTTATAAAATATATTAGCCTATATAATCTGATTTTTAAGTTATCGTTCTTAGTATCTTAACAATGTCCGGATCTGTGGAGATCCCTCTGAGGGATACAGATGAGGTAAATGTTATATGGTTCTTAAAAAAAACCTTTCTTTTATTGAACATTATCTCGTTTTATCAGTATAATTGAAGGAGTAGTTTATAGAATCCTTGCCTTATGTAATCACGTGAATAAATAAAGGGATGTATAAGCCGGGATCACGTCAACCAAATCCTCTCATAGGCCCTACATAGTTGTTAGCTTCGTATCCTTAATAGTCCTAAAGACTGATGTAAATAGAATATAAAGTGGTGCCAGATGGAGAATTAAATCTGATTGGTTAGGCCTACAAACCAAGTTGTTAAAATTAATTTAACATTTTGACACTTAGAATATTAAATAAACCTTAAAAATTCACACCAATGTAAAACTAACGCCGCCGCTCATTAAAAAATTGCACGTGTGGCTGTGTTAATATTAAACTATAGGCCTAACTGCAATGTACGATGTGCTATAAGCAAGGGCATAATCCAATCCCTCCAAGTGATGCATCCTTTCTATTCTCTTTACATCGCTCAAGACCGTGGGAGTTTTAATTTATTCCAATCCATCCGTGCCCTAAATCTCATGTAAGAACGTTTACAGTTACTTTTGTAAAACTATTTTTTTACCAAAATAAATCTTGTAGTGTTAGGCCTATTAATTCCATAAGAGACAAAAAAAAAGTCGGCCATTAAATTATCTTTATTGGGTAGTTAAATAATTAATTAGGCCTAATCAAAATGTCCAACCTCGAATATAAATATAATTTAGCCTATGTATTAGTCCATCCAAAAAATAGTATTGTAATTTTATTTTTTATGGACTAGGATTAAATCGTGTATAAATATACTATTAGACACTTATCGGTTGTTCTCGGCTAAAGTGCTTGCCTCATGAACCAATGCTCCTGGGTCCAAACCCAGTCAAGGTTGATACATTTTTCTTAAGCGGTAAAAATCTATAACATAACTTTCGTTGGAGGGAAGTGAATCCGTTTGTCTCGTGTTGATTGTGGTATGTAAAATATATCTGAAAGTTACGTGAACATATGTACGGTATACTCTTTCGCTCTCGCTGATAAAAATCTACCACACTTTCTCTCCTTAGTACATATGCTTTCTACCAGATGGTGTGAGCAGTACTAACCAATGTTTGGGTTGATGACGCATCAATCAATCCAACAAAGGTTAACCCAACCTTCATTGCGGTAACTACTCGGCTGACTCGATCGAACCTTGCTACTCTCCCATTAACTAATTAGTTATAATCTCAATTATTAATATTGACAAAATAAACAATTTGACTGTGCAAGATGGTGTTATGTTGTGCGATATCATGGATCAAACCAAGTGTCCGTCTAGTATGTTTACATTTAGACTTAGATTTGGTGAGTCGTCTAAATGTTGTAAAAATAAAATAATTTCAAATAAATATAATTACAGTAACTTATCATCCAATTCACTGCTTCCTTGTAAACTATAAATTAATGATAGTGTAACATTTTTAATGACTTACTATCTTAAGTAAAATATGTGCCCTAGTGCAGCGGTTATCAAACTTTTAGAGTAGCCCACCACCAAGCTAATGCTGAATAGTTTCTATTTGGGTACTGTAATTACCTATATTTTTAACAATGCCCAAGGGTATAATAACAATATATTAACAGTTTTTTATTTAAGTTATCGTTATTTAACATTTCTACTCAATCAATAGCCTATTCATATAGCAGTACACAAGTATCAAATAAATATTTTAAAAATACCCCTCCAACCACTGTTTAAATCTCCTTTGGTTGAACTTGGCCGTAATATTGTTATAAGATTTGATAAGCCATTATCTTTTTACGACTTTAATTTGCTTGTTTTGTTAGGCTTCTCACGGCGTATCATCGGGAATAATTGCTGCCCTAGTGTGTTTTTGTAGCGTGCTTAAACAACTTTCCCAGTTTATTTATATATAGAGCACATAGACGGGACTTGAAGTCATTTTATAAACATGACTTAAGTCCATAGCTTCTCACACTTCATATATAACTTTCTTAAGGATTGTTACAAATGGTGGTGGGAGCCAATCATGTGTAGACAAACAAATAAACATCTATGTGGGATTTAAAGCTAACCTATCATCGATAGTTTACAATGAAATGATCACCATTTTCTAAGAGTGGTTATGCTTCAAGTACACTAATTTCAATAGAAGATTACTGGAACTACAATATGTTGGTGTTCCCAAGATGTTGACAGAGCACTAAATCAATGACATCATCTGTACAGTTAACCAAGTTGTAAACTCTAACAATGTTGTTGTTGTGTTGTTTGAAGGTGATAGAGTTGGACTTTGATCAACTGCCGGATGGAATAGAGGTTCTCAGTATTCTCCGACATGAACACGCAGAGCTGCACTACTGGGTCACCTTGTCTGTAAGTTGATTAGCTCGCTAATTAATATCAAACTGAAATCACCTCTGCCTAGAGGTGTGACAACTTGCAATAGCAGGGTCCTGGTTGGGTGCACTGAGGGCGGTGTTTCCTAAATGGTTTTCCACTCTCACTCCATGCAAATGCGGGTGATTTCTCTAAAGTCAACCTTTCTCATCCCTAACACATTAGCATAATTAGTACATAAGTGTGTAACCTGAGCAGGTAGTAAGATGTGGTGCTATAAACAAGTTGATAAGAAACAAATGAATGCGAGCCTTTATAGACTCGTTATGTTCGTAAATCATACTTCAATTTTCCGATTCAAAATGTTCATCTCTGCCTGGGCTCGGTACTGAATCTAGCAGGTACTACCTAGTAGTCTACGAGTAGTCAGTTAGTAACCAGTGTTGATATCGCAGCATGATTAGTGTTTAGAGAATTAGGTTGCACACTTTCAATCCCATTGAGGATCATCGTTAGATAATTTGGATCGTATGTTCATTAAAAGTTAACTCTTTAGTCTGATCTAAGCTATAATGTACCTATTTAAAGAGTTAGCAAACAACCAGAAAATAAACCTGGCCTCAGTTTACAGGTTGTGTTTCTTTGTTTAGTTAAACCCCAGTTACATGTGTTCATGAGCTAAGCTTACAAATTATATTAAGGCGGCCAGTGCCTTTAACTGAATTTCTAAAAGATGGAAATGTGTTAACATTCTAAATGTTTTGATGTAATTGTTTGTCTCGCTGTTATAATGAATCCGGTTACTATTGCCGACCACTAGAGATAATATTGTTACAGATCTTGCCTATACATTTGTTACTACATATCCTTTATGATAAATAAAACCAATATTAATATATCAACGTCATGTTTGTTGGTTCCTGCTTCATTTCAATCAATATATATATATATATACACACACACACACACATACCCCTTCCTGGGAATATAGTTGATTTCCTTTTGCTTATGCATTATCTTATTTGTCTATATTTCTTTTAACTACAGCAGTGGTGCAGAATATATTCAATATCATTGTCTTGTCAGCTCACTCTGTATTTCATTCTCCTTTTTTATAACTTGGTCCTAAGGGATAAAAAAGAGGCAACATATTGTGGAATAAACTCATCATCATCATTCATCATCATCATCGTCATTACCTGTTTCAAGCTTGTGGCCGGGTCAGTTTAGTAAAATCCCCTTTAATTTCTTCCATTCTTCTCCTCTCACTTGCACACTTTCTGTTATCTGCTCATCCCATCTCTACTAACGCATGTACTCCCTGTACCCCCACTCTTCCCCGGATAACTTCTCTCCTAATCTTGTTTCTCCTCTTGACAACTAGCCTTCTCCTCACAAACTTCATTCCTCCACTCTCCTGGTCTATGAAAATGTTAGTTAGGCTACTCTTACAGGCAAGTTAATTATTGATTTGATATTAAATCTTATAGACATACAGTTGATATGAGATAGATCTAGAATGACACTGCTCATGACCATACAGACACAGACTCGCCAGTTACTGTGTCTGGTTTCTCGCAGCTGGAGTATTACAAACAAGGGAAAGTAGAGGACTTCATTCGACTCCTGGAGGCCTCCAGACTCGACGCTAATGTGGACTACCGGGACTTTGAGAAGGACCAGATGCGTGCGCTGGACATGTTGGCTGCGTACTATGTCCAAGAGGCCAACAGAGAGAAAAACAAGGACAAGAAGAGAGATCTGTTCACCAAGGCCACTCTGCTGTACACCACAGCCGACAAGATCATCATGTACGACCAGGTGAGTTCACTACAGCTGACAAGATCATCATGTACGACCAGGTGAGTTCACTACAGCTGACAAGATCATCATGTACGACCAGGTGAGTTCACTACAGCTGACAAGATCATCATGTACGACCAGGTGAGTTCACTACAGCGACAAGATCATCATGTACGACCAGGTGAGTTCACTACAGCTGACAAGATCATCATGTACGACCAGGTGAGTTCACTACAGCGACAAGATCATCATGTACGACCAGGTGAGTTCACTACAGCGACAAGATCATCATGTACGACCAGGTGAGTTCACTACAGCTGACAAGATCATCATGTACGACCAGGTGAGTTCACTACAGCTGACAAGATCATCATGTATGACCAGGTGAGTTCACTACAGCCGACAAGATCATCATGTACGACCAGGTGAGTTCACTACAGCCGTAACATTTGTTAAGAGTGAGATACGTACTCGGGTAGCTACCCTGACAGTTGTGTTTGTGTTCAGAACCATTTGTTGGGACGGGCGTACTTCTGCCTCCTGGAGGGAGATAAGATGGAGCAGGCGGACGCTCAGTTCAACTTTGTGCTCAATCAGCTCCCCAACAATATCCCTTCCTTGTTGGGTAAGGCCTGCATCGCATTCAACAAGAAGGACTTCAGGGGATCCCTAGCCTTCTATAAGAAAGCACTGCGTACCAATCCTAACTGTCCGGCTGCCATTCGACTGGGCATGGGGCATTGCTTCATGAAGCTCGGAAACCAGGACAAGGCCAGGTACTGTCATAACTTTCAACTTGAATAGAATTAGTCATGTACCCCTGCTCTCTGAGGCAACTAGGACAGGCGGGGCACTATGCTTCATCATCATCATCAACAACAACAACTGTTCTCAGCCTGCTCCGGCTCAGTTTAGTAAAATGCCTCAATTTTCCTCTTTCCTGGCTCAAACCATAGTGGGAGACTTTGCCTGGACTGAAAGATAGCGCACAAATAAAATACTAATTTACAAACAGGGAAATTTGGAGGTTTGCACTAAACACGTTGTTTCCCAAAGGTATCTTTAAATAATAATCAGCTTACAAAAAAGAAAGATTTAGTATTTATAGTTACAAAAAACAACATTTTACTATTAATTTAAGGAAAAGAAGAAAAAGTTTACATTCGCCATGATTTAACTGATTTGTTACATTATTTAACAAAAGAAGATTTCTTTAGTAAAAGATAAGAGAAAAACAAATTAATAATGATAGAAATAGCGTCTAACCATAATGCCTAATGCCCTTTATAATTATAATTTAGAACACATGGTATATAGGATCACGACAGTTACATGTAGAAAACGAAAACCAGGTCCCATAGTAGACAATGGTAGCGTTACATAAAGAGATACAACATAAAATTAGGGAACTAAAACTACACAGAGCTTTACCCCATAATATCAAAAATAGAAAAGAAAGCGACTACATGCTAAATTTAAAATCAAACCCACAAAGATTACAAGGGGGGAAAAAAATGCAGCGTCTCGCGTCTATCCAGTCCTGGAAGAGAGTGAACGAGATAGTGGCCAATCAGAGACAAGGACCAATGGCATTATAGTTATCACCGCTACCTTTACAGAATACATACACAGAGATTCAATTATTAAAAAACGATTACTAAAATCTTAGTTCCATTAATTTCCATCTAGATTGCCATGTACCGAGAAAGTAGTACAGTAACTATTTTTAGTTCAATCCTTGCCAGACAGACTTGGCTACTCGCCCAGATGAACACCCGGCCAATCTATGAACGTCGGTACAGTAGACACCATGTGACCCCATTCACACATTTGCTGTTATTTACTCTCTCCAAACCTTACCTCCATCATTCTCTCCTTTTCCAGCCTCAGTACATATAAAGTGGTTCAACACTAGTTGCTTGACTAGTTTTAAAAAATATGATTTTTCCCCCTCTCAACTACCCTAACATGTTGGTATTTTGTTTTACATCCCGCTCCATATTTTGCAATTTTAAGGATTTATGGAAACCTAAATATCTCAGCCTCTATTTGTTTTGTCAACATGAGGGAAAAAGAGGTTTGTTCAGAAATTAAAGGGCTACAGTTTTACATATGCGGCATTTTAACCTAAAGGATGATATTTCAGCCTAAATTCTTAGTTAAAAGAAATCAGGGGAAATATTCTCAGTAAGGGAAAGAATTAACAAGCTATATATAAACTACTGGTCAGGACACACCAAGTTTCAACCCAAACGATTTATCTCTCTCCTCCCACACCACCACCTGTCCTCGAAAACTATCAAATTTTTGGAAATTTGAAAAAATTGCAAATTGACTACAAGCCGACATAATGAATGGACAAAATTAAAAGAAAAACCCACACATTTTATCGGTTACATTAGCTCTACTAAAATAAATTTTATTTGTACTAAATGTGGTTTTTATGCATAAAAATATATTTCAAACATAAATACATAGGTGATAGGTTCTTATTATCTTCCTAAAATAAAAATTAAAAAGTGTTACTTTATTAACAAACTAAGTTTGGTGTTTGGCTGAGAGGTTTCTTCGCACAATTTATGGCCGGTGTTGTGTGTACAACCAGTCACAGTTGGAAGTTCTTGGTCCTCTCTTTACCTGAGATACGTGTTTGATATCTATTCAATCTCCCTTATTCCCCATATCTACTGATAGGTCCCACCTGTCAATGATGTTTTGTGAGGCTCTGTGAAGCTTTACACCCACCCCAATTATCCTGAGGTTGTTCTCTGTGCTAGGCTGGCCTTTGAGCGCGCACTGCAGCTAGATGCGCAGTGTGTGGGTGCGTTGGTTGGACTGGCCATCTTGAAACTAAATCAGCAGGAACCCGAGTTTATTCGTACGGGTGTTCAAATGCTTTCTAAAGCGTACACTATCGACTCCACAAACCCCATGGTCCTCAACCATCTTGCAAACCATTTCTTCTTCAAGAAGGTGAGTGTGTTTGATATTTCATCATCTTTTTGTTTGAATCACACCTCATTTAAATACAGTAATAACGTAGGACTGCAGGAGATAGAATTAGAGGAAATGAACCAACATTTGTCCAAGTAGAGAAAGAAGCCACTTAGGAATAAAATACACAGGAAGACTAGACATGTTGGGCATGTATAATGAGGGTAGTTGGTATATTGTGTAATTAAGGGTAAAGTGACCTGAAGGTGTTACTTTCATTGTTTTTTTTACCTTAAGTTAGTAAAATTAATATTGTATAAGACACTCACACAATCTAATAAATTTTCCTTCTTTTAAAATCTTGGCATTTTTAAAAGAATTATCATTTTATTTTAGTTTTTCATTACATTTCTTAATATTGAACGAGTTTTGAGTTTTAAATACTCATTAAAAATTTAAATAAAAGGTGACACACTAGACTATTTCAAAATTCAGCCGGTCCTTAAGTGACACACCGGTCAGAAAGTTTCACCTTCGTTTTCTGGGCTACAGGCCTGCAGCACATTCCGAGTTTGTGAATCTGGTCCTTGATTGATTTGAGAGACCACGGCTCTAAACCCTTGTTGCATTGATCTAGGTCTTAGCTAATAATATACCCTCTAAGTTGTCAGTTTTTTACTTTTCTGAATTACATGACATTAACTGCATGATAAAACTCCGAAAAAGATTAAAAATATAAATAAACTATTACAAACTACACTAACAGAAGTCATATGTATATTAAAAATATAAAATAAACTATTACAAACTACATTGACATAAGACTTTGCGCTGCACTCCATGAGCTGTATATTAAATAAGGTTGTTGATGTTTTTATTGTTCTCACACCACACTTGATGCTATTATTAGTATTATTATTATTAGCACCGCGTCTAACTACCCATTCGGGTTGTACACACTTACACTAATGTGTAATGTAGGGTGATTGTGAGATGAAATGGAAGGACCTACAGTTTAACGTGGGATCCGAACCACGGTGGAGGCTGGCATTCCCACATTCACAAGTGTGATTAATACACGCCTTGTCAGAGGTGAAGGAAGGGTTTGGCAATCAGATAAATCTGTGCCGGAACCAAGGATTGAACCCCGAACCCCCAGCACAGAGGTCCGACACCCTACCCTAGACCACCAGGTCACCCCTTAATGCTATTGTTGAAGGATTTGTTTATAATACGATAGTTAACTGTCGTACATTTGAGGTAACTATCAAATCTATCTAATAAAAAGAAAAACCCACTCACAAACTTATCTTCGTACTTCCTCAGCGCCTGGGGCTGGAAACTTGACATTTTGCACGAATAAAAGATGGAGATTGGTGAAATATGACCTCAAAGATGTGAAAAAGCAGGGGTTGAAAATTTTCAAAATATGCTGATCTTTTGAACTGATGGACATAGATAGAGCCTTGAACTTTAAAATGAAGGTTCCCTTCAATAATCGAGAAAGACTTTTTTTAAGGTCTTTCATATTTAATCCCCTTAGCGGGTGGATAGGGGCAGGAAGAGACCGGAAATCTCGCGTACTTCACTCTCGATGGCACTTAATATCTGGGGGTATTTTGGGTCGCAAAATACAAATATGACATTAATATGTGTATGGCAACCACACGATTAGTCCTGAAGTATGGGCACAGGGGATGGCAGGGCTCGACTTTTTAAAATTTAATAAAAACAGTTACTTCTCAATGTGGTAAAAAAAAAAGGGAAATTCGCTATTTAGTGGTGTTATGACCAGTCACCAGTTCATAGAGGATGGGCGCATGCACACGTTTAAATAATACCAGAGATGTTTACTATTCTATAACAAACTAGTTTAATAACATGAAATATAACATATACAAAAGATGATACGTGATACATGGTTAAACTATCCTAACTTAATATATTATTAGACCATGTAGAGTGTTGGTTACAACTTCCTCTATAGTGGTGTTTACGTTATATAACTAGGTCATTGTTGCTCTTCTCACCTATAGAGCTAAGGCTTAAATACTTGATTTAACAATAAGTACTGGTATGTAGCTAAAAACAATACTATATTAGGTCGAGATCTAAATAAAATCATCTTTGTTTCATACTCATCATCATCAACTGTCAGTTTGTAAAATACCTCCATCTTCCTCTATCTTCCCATCACTCTTCCTTCTTTAATTTCTTCCATTCTTCTCCTCTCACTTGCACACTTTCTGTTATCTGCTCCTCCCATCTCTACTATCTCATGATCCTGTGTCTCCTTGTGACAGCTAACATGCAGGTCTCTTACACACCTAACAACATCTCTCCCTGCTGTCCTCTCTACTCCATCCAACCTTCCTTGTCATTACCATCACTTCACACTTGGCCATACTAAATTTCTTTCCACACTCTTTCACCTCCTCATTACCAATTCCTGTACTTCCTCTTCCTTCTCCCTCCATTCCATCAAGTCATCAGCAAACATTATGGCTTTCATTCTTTCCTCCACGAGTTTTCCTGCCTTTGTAATATCTTAATATGTATGTCGTTGCCGTGGATAAAAACATTATTGCAGCTCGAGATATATTTGAAATTGAATGTTTAAGGAAACCCTCTTAAGAATTATAAAGATTATTTTCACACTCTTCAGTGTGTTGATCAAGATCCTACCTAATCTTTTAGCTTTAGCCGACAATGTTTGTGTACTAACCCGGATATAATATGTGATATGTTCCCAGGACTACAGCAAGGTTCAACATCTTGCCCTACACGCATTCCACAACACAGAGAATGAGGCTATGAGAGCCGAGAGTTGCTACCAGCTGGCCCGGGCTTTCCACGTACAGGTAACTACAGCACAGACCACACTTTCTAGGAAAACATGTCGCTGTCACTTCTACTGTACAAGAGACCAGTTAGATCGGTATTAACAGGATGAGATCTAAAACAACTGGGGGGGGGGGACTTTTAGTTAACACTCGCGACCTCTAGAACAACTGGGGGGGGAACTATTTAGTTAACACTCGTGACCTCTAAAACAACTGGGGGGGGGACTTTTAGTTAACACTCGGACCTCTAAACAACTGGGGGGGGGGAACTATTTAGTTTAACACTTGTGACCTCTAATACAATGGGGAGGGAACATTAGTTAACACTCGTGACCTCTAAAAAATGGGGGGTGGGAACTATTTAGTTAACACTGTGTGTACCTCTAAAACAACTGGGTGGGAACTATTTAGTTAACATCGTGACTCTTAAAACAACTGGGTTGGGGGTAACTATTTGTTAACACGTGACCTCTAAAACAACTGGGGGGGGGGGAACTATTTAGTTAACACTCGTGACCTCTAAAACAATTGGGGGGGGGGAACTATTTAGTGTTTTTGTGTGTGTGATACAATGGGAAGAAGGGCAAGTCTTGAGAATAACTCTTCCGCTTCTAATTATTCTAGCATAATATGTGATGAGGAGTCCGGCTAGTTTTGATATTTTAGAATGTTGAGGTGTGTGTAGGGGCGGGCCAACAAACAAACATGTGTGCACAATGCATATGGATGTATAATCATGATAACAATTCACCATCATTTACCAACAGTAGACATTTAGTAGGGAGCTCACATCTTGTTTCTACAAGCGTGGTGTGAATCATTAGTCTACATAACAAAACAAACAAGTTGAAAAGAGAACACTTGACTTTGTCTTTGGCAATGCGTTGGTGTGTGCAAATTAAAATAATTATGGTGTTCTTGAAGCAAGGTAAAACTATAATGTCTTTTGTTAATTGTATATTGCTGTAAGGATTTCATATGGGGTGTGCTTATTTATATACCTTTGTATACTAAAATAATTTCAGAAACTGTTTTATTACACCATTTTCTCTAGTATTTAATTATAAGTTGATAAATCCAGTTATTATCACAACCTGATATTCAATTAATATATTATTATATGCATGTTAATATGTAACAGACACTCCATTTGCCCTCTAAGGTACATCTCTAGTACTGTGTAAACAAATGCTAGCGCTAGTAATATTGTAATTAGCTATGATCTCGGCTAATGGTTGTGTTGTGTTGTGTTCCAGGGTGACTATGACCAGGCGTTCCAATATTACTACCAAGCCACGCAGTTCGCTCCACCATCGTTTGTTTTGCCGCACTTTGGTTTGGGACAGATGTACATCTATCGGGAGGACACAGAAAATGTCAGTAATTAGGAATTAATACAGGCGTTTAGAAACTGATGGGCTAGGGAGGAAGTGTATCCACGGAGGGAGAGTCGGAAACCATTTAGGACAAACCCCCCTCAGTGCAGTGTAGCTTATTGGGAGAATAACACCTTAGACCATGCAGCCACGGAAGCGAGTCTCTCATCTGTTGTTTGGTCTTCCTACAGACTTAATCTCAGTCATTCTCCTTGGGTTTCCGTCCTCAATACATGACCATACGTTCTCACCTTTCTTCCTCTACTGTTTCATATAAGATATACAGTGCTCATTTCTATCTCAACCACCAAATTTATTCCTAAATATTGTCTAAAATTAGACATGTAATATCTCTGTGTAACTTCTAACAAGGTAGTTCCCACGTTGATCCATAGGCAGCGCAGTGCTTTGAGAAGGTTCTGAAGGTTCAGCCAGGGAACTACGAGACGATGAAGATCTTGGGGTCACTATACGCCAACTCTACAAGTCAGTCCAAACGAGACATCGCAAAGAACCACTTGCGCAAGGTGACAGATCAGTTCCCTGATGATGTGGAGGCATGGATTGAGCTGGCCCAGATTCTGGAGCAGTCTGACCTCCAAGGAGCGCTGAGCGCATACGGTACTGCCACCAAGATACTGCGGGACAAGGTGCAGGCGGAGATACCACCAGAGATACTCAACAATGTGGGCGCTCTGCATTACAGGTCACACATATAAATAAATTACAGAGAATCATGTTTGTGTGTGTGTGTTTTATGGGTCTTTTGAATCCTTGAATCTTGAAAAATATTGAAGATTTAAAAATTTCCATTTGATATATATATATAATTTTTAATCTCATTTAAAAACTCTAATATGAAGCATTTCAGTGGTTTTTACTTACTTAAAAGACTGTTAATGGTGGGAAAGGTGGTCTGAAAAGCCCCTTTTCTCCCCAGAATAATTATACCATTAGTAGGACTTTGGTAGGAAATAATATCTTTCAGACCTCCCTTCCTACCATAGACAATGTATGGCATTGGGAGCTCCAAAGTTCATTGACACACTCATAAAAGTACGCCACCTATCCTTATCTTGAGCGAGTTATATCCAGTCCACCTCATCAGGTCCATTCTAGTGTTATCCTCCCATCTGTGTCTAGATCTCAGCCTATTTACTCTCAAACTTACTGTTGATTTAATTTGTAGTAAAAAATACTATATCTATTTTCAAACGTAACTTAATATATAATTAAATAAATAGGATAGGATTATTTACAAACACTCAATATTTCGATGACACATGGCATCTTCATCCATCATCATCATCATCATCATGATCTACTTCTTCCTGAGAACAATGAAGGCTTCAAATATTGAAGTGTTTGTAAATATGACTCCTCCAAGAAATAGGGGAAGGGGGTTATTTATTTTTCCCACGCTCTTTAAAAAATGCAATTTTACAAATGGCGGTGGGTCAAAATCGGTCCAAATTCCAACAACGACCCCTGTCCCGGAAATTGTGACAGGTCATATAATCAAGAGTTAACTGTATAATTTTTAAAAATTATAAACCTGAGTAAATCCTATTCAATGTTGCAATCATGCAACATACACTCAGTCGCACGTGACTGTCGCTACTTGTTACAGACTGGGCAACTTACCGGAGGCCAAACACAACCTGAAAGACTCTCTCCAACGCTCCAAACTAGAGGCAGAGCAAGACCCTCAATACTACAACTCCATTGCCATCACCACCACATACAACCTGGCTCGTCTCAACGAGTCGTTGTGTTTGTTTGACAGAGCAGAGAAGTTGTACAAGGATATTCTGAAGGAGCATCCGAACTATGTGGACTGTGAGTTACCTTCTGACAGAACAATCTAGTACAACTTGACATCACACAACAGACTGTGTGGACTGTGAGTTACCTTCTGACAGAACAATCTAGTACAACTTGACATCACACAACAGACTGTGTGGACTGTGAGTTACCTTCTGACAGAACAATCTAGTACAACTTGACATCACACAACAGACTATGTGGACTGTGAGTTACCTTCTGACAGAACAATCTAGTACAACTTGACATCACACAACAGACTGTGTGGACTGTGAGTTACCTTCTGACAGAACAATCTAGTACAACTTGACATCACACAACAGACTATGTGGACTGTGATTACCTTCTGACAGAACAATCTAGTACAACTTGACATCACACAACAGACTGTGTGGACTGTGAGTTACCTTCTGACAGAACAATCTAGTACAACTTGACATCACACAACAGACTGTGTGGACTGTGAGTTACCTTCTGACAGAACAATCTAGTACAACTTGACATCACACAACAGACTGTGTGGACTGTGAGTTACCTTCTGACAAAACAATCTAGTACAACTTGACATCACACAACAGACTGTGTGGACTGTGAGTTACCTTCTGACAGAACAATCTAGTACAACTTGACATCACACAACAACAGACTGTGTGGACTGTGAGTTACCTTCTGACAGAACAATCTAGTACAACTTGACATCACACAACAGACTGTGTTACAAACATAGCTGTCTCGTCCTAATTGTTTTTATAGAATTCAGTTAAAAAGTTTCTAGAATTCAGATTAGTATTCAATTTGGATTTGTTTTGAAAAAATGTGATTGTATAATTTTTATTTGGAATTTTAGTTTGAAACATGTTCACTATAAACTATTCATTTATAAAAAATTTAAATCAAAACAGATTCTATTTTTGATTCAAATTGATTTGAGCTGGTGAGCAATGTTTCAAATTCTATTCCAGATTGAAAACCATGTATATTTGCAGGTTATTTGTAAAGTACACTTGCATCACATGACTTGTACAAACTATGTCTACTATTTCATAGCAAGAGTATTGATCTGAGGTTCATTATGTTTAAGCTTTATGGCATCCAATTATGTCATTATTTGTGATTTATATGTCCAGGGCACACATATTTTAAATGTTTTAATAACAAATAAATCTAGTCTTGTAATTGAATGATGTGATATTTGTCATCCGGCCATGAAGGCCCTGTTCTGTCTGTTATTTACCAAACTGTAAAATAACATCATAGTTGTGTCAAATGTTTGTAGGTTATCTCCGTCTGGGCTGTATGGCTCGGGACAAGGGTCAGATATATGATGCGTCTGATTGGTTCAAAGAAGCTCTGCGTTTCAACAATGAACACCCAGATGCTTGGTCACTTCTGGGGAACCTTCATCTTGCTAAGATGGAGTGGGGGCCCGGACAGAAGAAGTTTGAGCGAGTTCTCAAGGTGGGACACATTCACACTTTGTAGTCGCAAACACTGGAGATCCTTCCTGGTGGGTCTTGTTACCTGTTACAACTTACTGTCAGTGTGCTAATATTCACTGGAGATCCTTCCCTGGGTGGGTCTTGTTACCTGTTACAACTTTACTGTCAGTGTGCTAATATTCACTGGAGATCCTTCCCTGGGTGGGTCTTGTTACCTGTTACAACTTTACTGTCAGTGTGCTAATATTCACTGGAGATCCTTCCCTGGGTGGGTCTTGTTACCTGTTACAACTTTACTGTCAGTGTGCTAATATTTATTGTACCTAACCGTGAGTTTCCCGTCCAGCATTTTATTTTATTTGCTCAAGATGTTATTTTTCTTCCGGCCGCCTAAGGGTCCTCGGGTAGACCTTCCCTAACCGAGGCTATGGGTGCTGATGATGAACCTCTCACTCCCAGCTGACCAGTCTCTTGCCCCTCGTCTACACCTGACATGGTTTCCGCGGGGGTTCAACCCAAACTCCACCAGGTTGCTCGGGCCTCGGGGTACACCACTTGTCGGTGAGATCAGAATTGAGTAGGAGAGGCTAATCGCTGCCCCTAGGTAGGCAACTTGCATTGCGCTTCACTACCTCGTTACCCATCCTTTATGTTGTTAAAAGGTTTGTGGCAAGGGGATTCCCATGTCAACAACTCGTGAGCCATAACAAGTGGAAGGTAAAGATAAGGCCAGCAAAGATGAGCGAGAGTTTGAAAAGGATGGGTATCCCTTCGGCTTTAATTTCTTGGTAGCAGGTCTCTTACAAGCCTACAGAACAACTCCCCCTGATGTCCTCTTTCGTCAGATCTTATTAGTTTAAATATATAAAACTGATAAATGACAAAATAAATATATTAAAGTCATTACATTTAGTTATCATTTAATATTCATGGTTAAATTAGGAGGGCTAACCAGCACACCTACCTTTGTGAAACTGGAGTAAAATTGTTTGGATAGAACTAGAGATGCCCGTTTTTATCAATTCCGATTCTTAAGTTCAAACTCTATTTTTCGATTACTAAACATTCCCTAATTTATATTTCCCAACCTCATATATAAACATATTTAATCAACTTCATAGCAAAGCAAAGAAAAAAAACTAGAGATGGGCCACTCAAATCCACCAAATCCTAACAAGTATTTGAGGATTCGGTGTTTTACTGGATTCGATGATCGAATTTTTCACCTCATAAACAAAGCATAATATGTTAAATCCAAAGTCAAATGTTGATTGATTTGATTTTTAAACAATAATATGAGAGTAGGTTGTTTAATTTGGCTGGATTTTATCCTGTATTTTGTGAGGGGTGGTTGGGGTTGATTCAAATTGAAAGCACGATTGAAATAAACCTTAATTCACAGTTTAGGCCTATATTGTGTAATGTAGGTATATTTGTAAATCATTAAAATTTATAACGATTTGCTAGAATTCAGATTCGAGGTTCGAAAATAAAATGTAGATTCGGATTTGAGAAATAGTGGATTCGACCTATCTCTACTAAAAACACATTTCTTTACACCTATTGACTCATTGACAGCAAATAGACTGGCATAGAAATAATCGATTACTACTCATTCTGGATATTTCCGTTTTGCTTGGTTGTCTGTACTTTCATTCACCAATGATAAATATTTTGTCCATGCCGGGAATTGAACCTGGGACCCTTAGCTCAGCAGGCAGACATACTACCAGCTTAGCTAAGGTGTCAGACAGGTATCGATACTGTCTATCTAAAGTGACAGCTGCAGATCACATGACGTGATGTATAAATACATGAAAGCAGATATAATCGTACTCTTTCTATGAATTTTGTCTGCACATCCTGATCTGTGACTATCCCTGTAGAACCCCGTGACGTCCAACGATGCGTACTCCCTGATAGCGCTCGGTAACGTATGGCTGCAGACCCTTCACCAGCCCACCAGAGACAAAGAGCGTGAGAAGAGACATCAGGAGAGAGCGCTCGCCATGTACAAGCAGGTGCTTCGTAACGACCCTCGGAACATCTGGGCAGCCAATGGCATAGGTTGGTCAAAACTTTACACCAGATTTTTAATTTTCTAAGTTTTAGTTTCATATCACACCATATAAGAACCAGCAAAGGTCATTAATATAATATGTTCACATCCACAGGATTACACGACAGAACATCCTCCTTATTTTACTTATTTAAACTCTTCCCTCACATCTTCAACACAATATAATTGAACATTATCAAATATTGACTAGGGTCAACCTCTTGCTTTCTCCCACCAGACATCCGTTCTGTCATGGTAATTTACATGATCTCCTTTCAATTTGCAGTTAAATAATGACTCAAGAAAATAAAACTATGGATTTCAGCTGCTTCTCCCACCGGACCTCACGTGATGTGTATTGGTCAAAATGTTGCTTATGCCAGTCTCCAGACTCAAGAAACTTTAGTTGTTCAGCAAACAAACCAAATAAATCACAAAAAAGGCAGGATACATTTGACATTAAGAGATCACAGTATTGACTTGAATGTGTTACATCAAACACATTTTACAAATGCCAAAAGAATAGATATGGTGTGGGACCACAATGCACCAAACAGCAGAACGTGAAAGTTGAGGCACTAGAGTCCGCAGACAAGTTCCTCCAGAAGCAGAGTTGCCCTGGAGATTGGTCTTACTTCCTGCAAAATGAACTGTTCCAGTACCTTGGAATATACAACTAGTGTGAATATTGTGACAAATTTAGGTGAACTGATGGTATCGTCATACATTGTTGTAATATCCTTTCAGGAAAGATTCCCTTTGTTGTGAATGAAGCAGATGGCCACATTGTTGTTCACGCACAAAGTATGGCTGAGCAAGGATCACAGTGCCTCCTAATATGTTTATCTGATACTGATGTTTTGGTACTCCTCAACCAAGAGCACTGGGTGTCGCGGAACTGTGAGCTTGAAAAGTAGATATAGGCACCCATTCAAAGCTCTTTGTGAGTTCCACGCCTTAAGTGGATTTGACACAGTATCTTACTTTGCTACAAAGCGAAAGAAAACTGTTTAGAAAACATGAACATCTTTTCCAGAAGCAACAAGTGCTTTCAACGTCATTTTGAAACTAGTATCCACCATCCCCGAAAGTGCTATTTCTAATCCCACTGTATGAGACAAACACAGACAGTCTGTCAGTCAATGAAACCAGGAGAAACTTGTTTGTTTCTACCGCTTGTAGAGTATGACATCAGTAGAGTCACTGTGCAAAGCTCACTTCACTTACAAACCCTTGGACTAATAGAACAATTTTCAGATTCGTGACCCAAATCCTTAAAAAAATGCTATTCAATTTTTAACATCAAATTTGTTTTGTAGCTTTAATACTGCTTATTTGTGGTTCAGAACTATTTATAATTATAGGATGAACTTAACAACCAGCCCCCAGAACCGTAATTTAACACTTATCTCAATGTATAAATGTAATAATGGATGTATTATAAGAAAGAATGTTAACATTTAGTTACTAGTTGTATTTTATATTATAATACTATATTTATATTTCCTCTTAGGTTAATTACTTTTTTTCCAAGATTCATATTCAAATTTGATTGTCAGGATTCGAAGGTAAGGAAATGGCTTGTTAGGTGCATATATGTGTGTGTTTTTTTTTAACAAAATAAAACAAAACACATCAAGTCTAAAACAAAGATGTGTGAGTTTAAACGAACTTAGCATTGCGTGACATTAATAAGACTAACTACACGGTATTCTTTGAGTATGCATACTAATTTTATATAAAGAAAAATTCCGTAAAAATAAGGGATTGTGTTTCAAAGCCAAACTAATACGTCCTTGACAATTTTAGGATCAGATTAGTAAGACCGTGCTACATATATTATTTTTTCTGGCATAAGAAAACAATAAAAATATTCAAACTTGAACTCACTTTTAAAAATGTTCCTAGATTCAATTTGGGTTTGCTTCTAATCAAAAAAGTGTATCTGATACACTCCTAGTGCTGTATATAGAATAACAAAACTATTATTATAAATGGTGAGAGGTAAGCTCTTAGTTAGCACAAGTGTGTCTGGTAAACACAACCGAGTGCTCTTGTACCAAGTATGGTTCCAGGGGCTGTGTTGTCTCACAAAGGCTGCGTCAACGAGGCGAGGGATATCTTCGCTCAGGTCCGTGAAGCCACGGCGGAGTTCTGCGACGTGTGGCTCAACATCGCACATATCTATGTGGAACAGAAGCAATTTGTCAGCGCCATACAGATGGTCAGTTACCGACTCAACTTGATGTAGAATGGAACAACAGTATCTGAAAGGGTTTATTCACATCTCATAACCCTTTCAGCTTGTAAAAATATATATTTATTACGTTAATGGCAGTCTAGGGGTAAGCTGTCTGACTTCTGTTCTTGGGGTCCGGGGTTCAATCCTCTGTCCCGGCACAGATTTATATGATTACCAAACCCTTCCTTCACCTCTGACAAGACTTCTTGTGAATGTGGGGAATTCCAGGTCTCCACCGTGGTTCGGATTCCACGTTAAACTGTAGGTCCTTCATTTAATCTCACAATCACCCTCCCATTACACATTAGCGTAAGTGCGTACAACCCGAACGGGTAGTAAGACGCGGTGCTAATAATAATAATTATGCTAATATGTGAGGGTAGAATTTTACAGGAAATAAATGAGGGAGGGTAGGAAATCACTTACAACTAAATCACCTATAGTACACTTGATCAGGATTCAAACCCTGATATTCCCATGACCGCAATCCAGTCCACGCAATATCGATGATTCTCTCTAATTTTGGTTATGTTTAGTAGAATGAAATACATTGTTAAATACATGTGTGATGTTTATTTTAGTATGAAAACTGCCTTCGTAAGTTCTATAAGTACCACCATGTAGAAGTGCTACAGTACTTGGCTCGAGCGTACTTCAAGGCGGGCAAACTTAAGGAAGCCAAGATGACACTGCTCAAGGTAACCAACATTCCATTAGCTTAGCGAACTGTTGGTTGTGTGATTCTCTTTCGATACTTCCTACATGAGTCATTTGTAAATAGTCCCTACTGCTGAGTTGTCATTTGTCTTTGTCGCATAGATAACAGGGATTGTTCATTCCTTTTTATGAAGGAAGAAGGGGATTTTGGCAACATTGCAGTGAAAGGCAGATAATATTCCCCAATTTTCTTACAAAAGGACATATCTGATAGCTAGAAAAAGTCACTAGATCTACTTCATATCATGTGACATACAGCTGCCACTTTTTATGGATATTATCAATAATAATATACGTAATATACATTTTATAATTGTCGACACCAAAATATATGTTTGTATTTTCTTAAAGATGCTCACAATAGTATGGATCAAATAATGACGCAAATATATGAAGGTAGAGTGTGTGGATCATAAGGAAGGGGTTGGCCGTGTAAGATGAGGCTATATGTTGTAGAAGAATGTGTGAAAAAGAGAAAACATACTAAGTTATGGTTCTCACATTAAAATAAATGTTGACCAACATACTGAAACAAAACCTCACTTGAAATATTTAAGCTCACTTTACCAAAAGTGTATATTTACATTTGTCCAGTAGCAGCAACGTAAAGTCTGAACTGTACTATTGCTTTCCATATTGTGCTTTTATCCCTGTTCATTGTTCTCTATTCTGTATTTTAAATGCTGAGCATCACTCAATGTAGTGAACTAGTCTTAGGAACGTAGAATGCCACATGTGTTGCTGGTGTTAACCACTATATCCGACACCTTAGCATGTCTCTCTACTGAGTTTCCCGGCATGGCCAAAAAATGTATCGTTGGTGAAATGTGGGTTTACCCTTTCACAGCGATAAATTAATGGTCAGGAGACTGGATGTTGTGTCTGTCCTAGTCTTAAGTTAGATTATAAGGTGTATGAAGCTACGACAGACCTAGTGAGCTGGTAATGGAGAACATATGGCTTAGATAAAAAACTGACCCAGGCTGGAAACAGTCGCGGATGTAAAGTAAAAACCACTGAAGTTTTCAAGTGAATACTAACTTTTTTCCTAGACTATTTTTAAAAGTAGGCTTGAAAGTATATTTTGTGAAATCTTACAGCTACAAGAATTTGTTTAATATTTTAGTTGGGTGTGAACTTAGATAAATCACGTTAGCTCCACATGTAGTAAAGGTAGAAACTCCAGTAAATGATATATTGTTCCCAGGCACGCAGAGTCGCTCCTCAAGACACTGTACTGCTGTACAACATTGCCTTGGTGCTACAACGTCTCGCAACACAAATACTCAAGGACGAGAAGTCGACACTAGACACAGTGCTGCAGGCAGTTCATGAACTAGGACTATCACACAAGTAAATTGTCTCTAATATACTTTTTATGTGGGCTTGTTTAAACATTTATTTCCTGACTAAGTTTATAGTGGTTTTAATTTAACACTTGTGAAAAAAAAAAGATTTTATAGCAAAAATGTATGAGTGGGATCCTTGTATCCTCGAACCCTTGAATCTTCCTAATCCTAAAGACTCGAATAATAAAAAAACAAATTTAAACTATTAATTCTAATTTGATAGCTTTAATACACTTTATTGGTGGTTCAGAACCAATTATAATTTATAATAAAACCTTAACAACCAGACCCCACGCCATTAATTTAACACTAACCTGAATTTATGAATGCTATAATGGATTATAGCGAGGGTGGCCTTTGGGGGCCACAATAGTTTAGTTAATTAAAATCATGAAAAGCCACACACCACTTGTTGGAGCCACTCACAATTTCTTCACAAGAGGGAGAAATACTCAATGGTTGTTAGACATTTCTTACAGAGGTTATTCAGGATCTACAGTCATTTAATACATCGCTGCAGGGCAAAGGACAACTGATAACAAATCTAGAACAAATGCAGTTGAGCTTCCACAACAAATTGAAACTTCGCTTCGTCTGAAAAAAGTGCCGACAACTATTCCCACTGTAGGACTGCTAACGGAAGCTTATACTTGCAAATTAAATGGTGTTTTACAATAACTCATTGAGCACTTGAGCCATCATTTGCTTACTTGGAGAATACTTTCCTCACTGACGTAATGGACAGTGGTTTGCCAGATGTGGTCTGCTCAGCAACAGTAGAATTTGAGAAAAGTTGTTGTTCAATTACTGAGTTTTGGAGGTGTGAACCAGAACAAATAAATCCCTAAGTAAAGGAATGTGCTGAAAACTTGATCTCTCTTTTTTTTACAACCTATTATTTTGGCCGTTATATTCTACACCTAGATTTATTAACTCCAAATATAGATCTCTTTTGACATATAAACATTTAATGAACTAGTGCGAGCTACTTTAACTGCTCAAACTCATTTTAAGAAGCTTACTGCATAGATGGGTGCTTGAAAGGCCTCGACTTAAACAAGTAAAATATTGTTTGTGATATCTTGGATTTTAAATTGAAATAAGGCCTGATCTTCATATTATTTTAATTTTACAAAATAATATGTGTTTATTTAGTTAATAATTGAGTGTGTGTCAAATAAATATTGTTCTTCTACAGTTATTAATCTTATTTAGCTTGCTTCTTGCTGTGTCACATTTATTTCTTTGTACAGGTACTTCCAGTATTTGTCAGTGCACGGTGACCGCATGAGGTATGACGTTAACTTGGCGGGCTTAGAGGCGCGCCAATGCCAAGACTTGCTGTCCCAAGCGCAGTACCATGTGGCCCGGGCCCGGCGGGTCGATGAGGAGGAGAAACAGCTGCGACGCAAGCAGGAAGAGGAGCGAGAAGCCTTCCGTCTGAAGCAAGTAGCGGAGCAGGTTAGAAGATTGTGTCATTTACCCAAGTATCGAGTCATTAATAAATCCTATCATTATTATGTACACAATGTTCTCTACTCTCCCAAATAGATAAAACAAGTGGAGAAGAAGCGCCAGGAGCACGAGGTGATGATGAAGAAGAGGGAGGAGTACCGGGAGAAGACCAAGGGCGCTCTCTTGTTCGGAGAGATGCCGAATGAGAAGAGTGGCAGGAAGGGAAGTCGTAAGAAGACTGATCAATATGTGTCAGACTCTGGCAGCGACGCTGGTCGGGACAGTGGTGGGGAACCCAGGGACAAGGCGTCCAAGAAGAGGCGACGAGAGGGGTATGACCGACACCACTTTTTATTGGGGATTGGTTCCTCGAATCCTCAAAGATTTACTGCTATTGGTGGTTCAAAACCTCTTATAATTATAGGATGAACTTAACAACCAAACCCCAGCCTCGACTAATAGTAATTAAATTAGAATAGAGAATGGGTACATTTACAATAAACATAAAAAAAAGTATATTAATAAAGCAAAGTTGACAGAGAATTACCTCGTGGGCTTAAGGCTAAGGCTTAGCAAACAAAGAGACCATAAGATTTACTTACTCGCCTCCAGAATATAACACAGTATCTTTCACAAAGGAACAAGCCCAGACCCAAGGATCTCCAAAACCTGGTCCTTTCAGGACTAAATCCAAGCTAAGGTCTCAACAGACAAACAAAAACTATACACCTCAAGGTGGGATGGAAAGACCAGTCTTTTTGCACTTTTTATAGAAAAACCTTTTTTTGGGCAGAATAAATAAAATATTTCTCCAGTAGAAACAAAGAGTTCAATTTTCTTCACATGATATAAATACTGGTTGAATATTGTCAAGGGTGTTCTGGAATTTAATGACAACTTTTTCTCTCAATTTAAAAAGTTTGTTAGATAATGCCGCCATGCTCATGACAGATATTCAACAATTGTTGGTATCAACATGTGAGGAAACTTAAACTATGTGTGTACTGGAGCATTATTTTATTTATTTTGGACATAAAATGAACATTACAAAACCACAGGCCTTTTCTAACATATCCTTCCATCCCAACTTAAGGATGACAATTACTTCAATTAGAGCTTAGTTCAATCCTCGGTCCCGGCAAAGATTTATCTGATTGCCAAACCCTTCCTTCACCTCTGACAAGACATCTTGTGAATGTGGGGAATGCCAGGCCTCCACCGTGGTTCGGATTCCACGTTCAAACTGTAGGTCCTCCATTTCATCTCACAATCACCCTACCATTACACATTAGCGTAAGTGCGTACAACCCGAACGGGTAGTAAGACGCGGTGCTAAAATAATAAATAAATAATAATATATTAGAGCTTAGAAAATAAAAAGACATCCCACTTCTAAAATACAAAAGCGAAACCTAACATCTACTTGGAACATGTTAATGAGTAACTTCCTTTGACCTGCGATAAACTTTACGTAACTAACATGAATACATCCTTCAAAAATGAAAATAGAAAAGGAACATGAAACAATCAGATGTTGGCGCGCCACAATCCACCATGACTCATACAAAATGAAAGCCTGGCTAATGATTATGTTGAATTGACATAACATACATAACTGAACCTTCTAAACTGAAATGTACACATAATTGGAAATAAATATGTAAAGACTGTCTAGCCTGAAGGATAACCTTACCAGTCTTACTACATAAGAACTGAAACAGAACAGCTTAAGGTTCTTGCCTAAATGAGACGATAAATAATACAGAAACACATAATGAATAATATAATAAATTGTAGGACTAACTGTGTCCATAAAGTATGAGATTAGGATAAAGAATCCCAAGTTTGACACCCGCATCCTCGCATAAACTGGCCTGAACTGTTCCGTGAATCTTCATTTCCTCGGCGAAACTCCCAATTGAGGGGGTGTCTTCCTCAGCACAATTTGGTGTTCTAAATGTAAAGTTATTTGTGGTAAGTACTGACAACATCACCTATCTGTGTCAAAGTGGGTATCTAGGAGAAAGAGGGAGTTTCTTGAAATAACGGCATCAAGGTCCAATTGGTGTCGACAGCGAGCACCTAGTCACATCGTATTATGGCAACGGCAGACGAAGGGGTAAAACCTGTCCTGCTTTCGTTGAACTTGGTTAGCTTGGAGGAAAATGAGCGTATGGGTCAAGGCAAACAGTAATGAAACATATTGAAGGGAGATTGGGAGGTTAACTTGGGGTTGGCGACCTGTGGCATACAACTATACCACACCCATTACTATATTATCCGTAGTTCAGTCGGTAGCTTGTCTTCCTACCGAGCTAAGCGTCCCGAGTTTGATTCTTGGAATAGCTGAAAATTTATCATTTGTTAAATATGTGTTTGCCCTTTAATATCGATAAATTGGCGGTTGGGGACTGGTGTTGTGCTTGTCAAAGTCTTAAGTTAGAATACAAGGCAAATGAAGCTACAACAGGCCTAGCAAGCCGGTAATGGAAAATATATTACTTGAATAAAACACTGACCCAGGCCACATCACAGAAGCTTAAGGCGATACACACTAAGCCACGGTTAATAATGTTTCAGCCCGGACGGGGACAAGAAGAGGCGAGGTGGTGGGGGTGCCCGGCGGCGCAGAGAGAAGCAAGGTGACGGTTTGGACTCTGATGATGACAGACCCAAAGCTAAGAGAGGTCGTAAACCACAGAGAGTAAGTGCTGTGTTACATTAGTTACCCACACTCCAGGCTATAACTAGCTTCCTCTCTTACTAAAGGGGTCTTCAAAGCTCTGATAATATCAATAACTCGAATTATACTAAACTAGGGAAAAACTGATAAGGATTTAGACTGTTGCAAATCCCACATTATGCCTAAAATATATAGATATATTTTTAATAACAATCCCTTTGAATTAAACTAAAGAAAATACTTATTAATAATATGTCATAACACTTGTTTTTCTCGATTCCAATTCTTAAATTCATTCTCGATTTTGATTATTGAACATTCCTTAGTTTATGATTGCAGTTTGGGGAAACCTGTTTTCAAGAGATTGTAGAGTTTGTGGAGTCCAGGGTGGTATGTAGTGACCAGAGGGATGTTGTGGGCCCGCTATTTTGAGCTCTGTCTATTTGACTACAAACCAGTACCTCTGTTCATAAAAACATGCTGCAGTTTTTTATTGTAATGTAAAAGGTCATTGTGGTCTCTGAGAAAATTCTTTTGACTCTAATGGCTAGACTATCTGTGAGTGAAATAATGAATAATCAAATTGTTACGTATTTATTTCTTAAAACTTTGCTAGCACTTGTCAAGTAAGACCTGGTGAGAAAACTCGAATCTATATTAAACAAGCGATAATACATAGAGTTTAAGAGATTCAAAAATGAGGTGGCCCAATGGCTAGATAATTTTATAATAAAGGAAATTGATAAAACTAAAGAAAAAGGAAAAATAAACTACTAAGAATAAGAATAAATTTGATGAAGAAAGCCCACCTAGGGAAAGAGGAAAGATGTGGGAAGAATCCAATGCACAAAGGTGACATCTTCTTCCTTTCTTCTGTCTTCTATAGTAGAAGTCTATAGTCTATATTAGTATTAGTTTTAAGAGACAAATTTAGCCATGCCGAACTTTAGTTTTAATTCGTGAAACTCCACAAAATGTCTAACTTTTGAATAATATCAAGTAAATTATTATCTTTGATTAGATGTTTCTAGATCATCTGTTTGGAAATAAGAATAAAGATGCTTGTTTTATTATCACTAATTTTTTATGCTTGGCTGTCATGGCAGCTGACTTTTACAGTAATTCACAGCAGACGTGTTTATCGGTTAGGTATCTTTTCCTTATAAAAGAAACAGTTTGTTGTATTTATTTATCCTTATATCTCTTTACTTTATTTTTATTTTTTTGTATAATCATTGTGAAAGTATCACATTTTAGAACTAGCATATTAATAGTTGAGTCCAATGCTATAAAACAAATTTTACTTACTTTAAAAATTGAAGAAAAAAAATTGTTTAGGATTTGAGTCTCGAATCTGAAATTTTATCGAGTCCTCAAATCTTTAATGTCCTTAAGGGTTGAAAAGATTCAAGTACCTATCCCTAGGGAGTTTTTTTTTTTTTTACAAGTGTAATGAGCGGGACTTGGTGTTCTCAGAATTTCATTCTTTCATAGTCAATAAATGAGCGAAACAAACATTTCCATGACGTCGTAATGGCTTCAGTCTTTTGGTGTCTGTGGATCTTCATTTACGAGTCATGTTTGGGGCCCACTCAGCTATATGGGGGTAGAGTGGGCAACCTTCTAACTCTCTCACCTTCGTAGCCCACTGTTTATCCGCTGAACTCCTGTCCCCAGTTAACACAATTTCCCAGTCTTTATTTTTATATTTGAATGCTAATGTAAGTCTGGAAACTGTCCATCTTATTATTAGTAAGTGTTTGTTGCGTGCTTTGTCAGGAGCCCAAGGGCAGGAAGAAAGCCAAGACAGATGATGACGGGCTGTCGTCCAAACAGAAGAGCCGCATAGTCTCCAAGGCGACCATATCCACAAGTGAATCGGACAGCGACAGCAACCAACTCAAGATTGCCAGCGAGTAAGTTCTAACATGAGAATGATGAGTTAGACCTTTGTTTCCCAAACTGTGGTGTGAGTACCCTTGGAGGGGCGAGACATACCATCGAGTTGTATTAATCTTGGTATAGTTTTAACAATAGTAAGATATCCCCTCCCCCCTCCCCTGAGTAATCAGTGTCATTTGTGATGTGAAGGTAAAAATCATATTGACTAATAATTAATAGATAATCTATGAGCATTTTAACTAGGAAAGTGATGGAACTTATAAAATATTACTTCCTAATTAGTCTTTAATTGCTGCGCAGTGCTGGGAGTGGCAGTGACAAAGGAGGAAGAGCGAAGAAACGGGTCATTTCCTCTGGCTCCAGTCGGTCTCGCTCACGCTCAAAGAGCAAGTCTAGGAGTGGCTCTCGATCAAGATCCAAGAGTGGCTCCAGATCTGGGAGCGGTTCTCGATCAAGATCGAGGTCTAAGAGCCACTCAAAGTCCAGATCTAGATCTAAAAGTGGATCAAGATCAAAAAGTGGCTCACGATCCAAGAGTCGCTCAAGGTCAAAAAGTGGCTCACGATCCAAGAGCCGCTCAAGGTCAAAAAGTGGCTCACGATCTAAGAGCCGCTCAAGGTCGAAAAGTGGATCACGATCTAAGAGCGCTCAAGTCGAAAAGTGGATCACGATCTAAGAGTCGCTCAAGGTCGAAAAGTGATTCAAGATCCAAGAGCCGCTCAAGGTCGAAAAGTGGTTCAAGATCCAAGAGTCGCTCGAGATCTAAAAGTGGTTCTCGTAGTGGTTCGGCTAAGTCTAGATCGCGGTAAGTCTTAAATTATTTTAATTAATTTGAACTAAAATTTCTGTAGTTATGATCTTATAACGCTTAGAGAGTTCACAGATCCATAAAATTTAGTAAAACATGCCAAATTTTCCATGTTAGTTAATATTCTCAAATTGGATCAGAACTATTCTTTCAGTTCCCACCCATCTCCATCATTGTTTGGTTTTGTTAATGTTACCAGATCTGGCAGCGGCTCTAGAGCACGTTCACGGAGCCGATCAAGGTTAGTGTTCTGTGTGTTAGACTGTTTCCTGACCTGCCCTACCCTACCTTTCCTTAACTTAATCCAACGAGGTCCCACCAGGCTTTAGAGCTGTCACAAAGTGTCATGATCTAGTCAGTCAGTAGTGATGGCTGTGAGCATCCTCTGACTATTGACCGAACAAGACCTACACCAGGTACAACTCAAGTGAGAGTGAGCTGCCGCTACCCATTCCTGTTTCCTACACAAGAGTTGTCACTGGCATGGACATAGCTTCTGTACTATGTACATCTTAGAAACAGCTGCACTCCAATTTAGTTTATTTTAATCCAAACATATGTTTTATTCTTACTTTTTAACTTTCCTTAAGGAAATAAAATTGATTCATAATTAATTTTTCTGATTCTATCACAGAATATAAAGTTTTATAAGATTAGAATCTATAACTAGCATTCTAACTTTGTTGCATTTTAAATCAAGACAACATAAATTTTATTTTACAATGAGGAGGCCCAATGACTTAGGAGTATATTGTCTTTAATGGTTTCCTAATTAATGTGGTAAATAAATAGCATCAGTACCAAATTAACTTTTATTATAAAATTTCAGTGTTTGATTGGGCATAAAGTGAGTCACATGTATTAATAAGCCTAACTTTGTTCCTTTTTTTTTAGTGCTTAATTTGAAGTGTTAAGCTCTTAGTCATTGTTTTGTGTCTCAAAATGGATAAGTGGTTGAAAACTGGAACTCTTAAGAGAGCTGCAAGTCCTTGGGGACCAGGGTGCAGCGACTGATAGGCCTATAAATGTCATTATTTAGATAACCTAAGAACATTACTACCTAACAAAAACAAACTTTGTTTAATGGGGGGAAGGGGGGTACTCATAAATGAAAATATTCACCAAGTACGAGAGAAAGAAAAAAGGTTGGGAACCGCTGCTCTAGAGGTTTATTTAGAAAATTATTCTAGTTAAAAATTTAAGGGGGAAGTGTTGATGCTTTTAAATTTTTTGGCTTTTATCCATTTATTTTAGCGTCTATTATAATATAATTAATTTTCCTTTGTGTATTGGGCTTAATTTGTTTGGAATTAAAAAAAATATTATTTTTTAATTTCCAGGAGTAAATCTGGTAGTCGAAGTCGGTCTGGTTCTTCTAGTAGGTGAGTTTTTATAATATATATTTGTTTAATGTTTGCTTTGCAAAACACCTTTTACCTTGAAAAATGTGTGTGGCTCTGTTCTTACTCCCTTTTTACCATTTTTTCTATAATATATATTAGTTGAACTTGATATAATTCAATTAGTCCTAATGCATTAATCATATGCAAAATATAATTTATATGAAATGCATTCACATTTATAATGTTCTATAGAACTCTTGACCCTCGAGAGGGCGTGCTGGTATTTTTAAACCAATTTCAACCAATGGTGAGACTGCAATAGAATAAACAATGGAATAATTATTCAAAAATCAATTTGATAAATAAAAATCTTGTGTTATTTAAGTGGGCGCTTGGTTTCAAGTAGCTTCAATCTACAGACCAATAAGTAACTTAATGTAATTCCAAATATACCAGCCGATAGTTAAGATCACACTAAAGAAATAGAAAGAGCGTCATACTTCAACGTCACCTGATAGGGTTACTATACTAACAAATATAAAATTGGGGTACTTCATAACCCTGCGCGCCCACCCAAAGGTTAAAAGACTCAAGCTTATATCATAGTAACTGTTTGTCACACTTCACTTTCTTATGGCTAAGTAGAGAGGAAGTATTGTGATCATAGAAAAAAAAATAGAATTTGAGATTTTGATGTCAGCGTTCTTTGACTCCTTGAGCCTGGAAAAAATTGTATTTTCATTACCCTCTGGCTGTGTCTGCAAACAAACCCGTTTTACAAGGGCTGTCGTAAGGCTCCCCAGGGGGAGGGGGGGGACTAAATTAGCAATCATTGTCTAAAAATGAATGGTAGTTTACTCAAGGGTGAAAAGAAGACCACAAACATGAATATTTTTCTTTATCTCGCCTCTAATTTACATTTACATTTTGGCATTTTATAAAACAATCTTAATCAGGTTACAGTGAAACTTAATTGAGACTTTGTTCTTACACAACAGAAACCCTGTTCATTGGCAACACACAATTATAGCATGCTACGCGATGCAACCAACTTCTGGATACAAATTGGGAATTAGAGCTGGGACCAGGATAGTCAAGATTTGAGGATTCGAGAAAACATCAGATTCCAAACTCAAATCTTTATAAATAAAATTCAATTGAAATTTCTTTTAAAGTTCTAGTACTGCCTATAGGTGGTGCAGAGCCAATATATATTTTAGGACAAACTCAACAACCAGGCCCCAGGCCATTGATTTAACATTTAGTTACTATTTCTATTTTCTATCATCCCATTATATCTAGATTTCCGCCGAGGCTCTCAAGGTTCAGCTTGGTACAGTGGTGGTTTCGACCAAACTATAGATGAATAAGCAATCTTAGTGCCATCTATAAAAAGCCCGGAAATCTATATGCCCATGTCATCACTCATCACTTCCTACAGATGATGCCATTTTTAAATTAGTCAAATAAAAGACAAATTTATTCTTAAATAATATGATTTAATCGTGTCCATAAAATAGGATGTGTGGTAACTCTCGGCATCACAGTAACCTCACACTTTATCAACCAGTGATGCTAGTGATATGTTTTGTTTTCAGATCAGCCTCTCCAGAATCTAGGAAGTCTGTATCGGCCAGTGATGGATCTGCTCCAAACAGTCCTGCTAAGGGTGAGTCAGTAATAACCTCCCACTAAACTCGCACTGCACTCGAAAACATGGTGTGCACTATACTTGTACTGAAACAGCCAACATTGGTGTGCACTATATACTTGTACTGTAAACAGCCAACATGGTGTGCACTATACTTGTACTGAAACAGCCAACATGGTGTGCACTATACTTGTACTAAGCTTGTTTAGTTTTAGTTTACATTTCTTTAGCTTATCATTTCAATTACAATCGGGAATTTTATATAATAATTTTTTTAAATACATTAGTTTTCATTAAACAAATCATTATTTTACTTTACGTTAATAAGGAGGCCCAACCCATTGGCTAAATTATCAGCTTAGTGTTATTTTTGGTATTACTGGATTTGCTTGATAATGAATTCTTAACATTATGCCTATATCTCTCTGTGTTGTGCAGGCAAGTCTGGCTCAGAGAAAGGAGACAAGAGCTCGGCCAGTGACACTGACTGATATGTGGGGTCGAATGTTTTCATTAAAATATGTACCACTATATGTATAAAACTCTGTCAAATATATCTTTCTAATTATATCAGTTCAATTTTACTGGTAATTTTTTTGTACATGTTGGAAACTTATTAAATCAATATGTTCCTTTTCTCTTAGCTAATTGTTTACAACTGATAGAAATTTTAACCTCCACGTGATAATGTTATTTAGAATCTTTAGTATTCTGAGCATTTCCAAGCACTATTTTATTTCGGCTTATTTGAAAATTTGGTTTAAAGATCCATCGACAAAGATAATATAGAGGAATAATACAAGTCTTATTTGCAATTTATGAAGAACAGTACTAAACCGTTTAATATTTGGCTGTTTGCAAGTGAGCGTTAGTCTTTTATATTTACCTACTTTGGTGTATCTTGAGGTATGGACTGTTCTTCATGAGGTCGTCCATCCAGCAGACTCAAGGTATTCCTACTAGTCGGCTCTCTCTCTATCACACAGAGCCTGGACCACTGGCACGGCGATGTCTATCACACACACAGCCTGGACTGTGTGTATAAGAACTCTTCAGGTGATAAATAAACACACTCTTCAGTGATAACTAGACACTTTCTTCACATAACTAAACACTCTCTTCAGGTGATACTTCTGTGCTGGCGGCCGGGGTTCAATCCTCGGTCCCGACACAGATTTATCTGATTACCAAACCCTTCCTTCACCTCTAACAAGACTTATTAATCACAACTTGTGAATGTGTGGAATGCCAGGCCTCCACGTGGTTCGGATTCCACATTAAACTGTAGGTCCTCCATTTCATCTCACAATCACCCTGCCATTACACATTAGGTAAGTGCGTATAACCTGAACGGGTAGTAAGACGCGGTGCTAATAATAATAATAATAATTCAGGTGATAAATAAACACTCTCTTCAGGTGATAACTAGACACTTTCTTCAAATGATAACTAAACACTTTCTTTAGGTTATAACTAAACACACCTCTTCAGGTGATAATAAGACACTCTCTTCAGGTGATAATAAGACACACTCTTCAGGTGATAATAAGACACTCTTCAGGTGATAAGACACGCTTCAGGTGATAATAAGACACTCTCTTCAGGTGATAACTAGACAATCTCTTCAGGTGATAACTAGACACTCTCTTCAGGTGATAACTAGACACTCTCTTCAGGTGATAACTAAACACTTTCTTCAGGTGATAACTAGACACACTCTTCAGGTGATAACTAAACACTCTTCAGGTGATAACTAGACACACTCTTCAGGTGATAACAAACACTCTCTTCAGGTGATAACTAGACACACTCTTCAGGTGATAACTAAACACTCTCTTCAGGTGATAACTAGACACACTCTTCAGGTGATAACTAAACACTCTCTTCAGGTGATAACTAAACACTCTCTTCAGGTGATAACTAGACACTTTCTTCACATGATAACTAAACACACTCTTCAGGTATAATAAACACTCTCTTCAGGTTATAATAAGACACTCTTCAGTGATAAACACGCTTCAGTGATAAAAGACATCTCAGTGATAACTAGACACTCTTCAGGTGATAACTAAACACTCTCTTCAGGTGATAACTAAACACTCTCTTCAGGTGATAACTAGACACTCTCTTCAGGTGATAATAAGACACATAGAAGTTGTAACTTGTTCATCCTACATTATATTAAAATATAATCTTACAGTTGAATCTCGTTTCTTACACTATCTCAGTGTATAGCTCAAATAGTCATTAGTTATGAATATACTGTAAACATTACTTTTTCATATGGGTTTTTTTCAGGTAAAAATTAAATTATTTATAACATATATTAATATAATACACATTTCTTCCATCTGGATTGATAAATGTTGTGTTGCAACTTGAATATTATTTTATAATCAGCTATATACAAGGAGATGCAAATCGGCCCATGACTACGCTTAGCGTGTATTAATATCTACCAGTGCGTTCCATTGTAGGCTCCAAGTGGTGTTAGTTTATACTTTTACTATCAGATAATTTAATCCCGAGACCATTTCGGCCACAGGTTCGGTCAGTTTCTACAATGGCGAGACTAAAAATGCTTTTAATTGCTTAGACAACAGCTGGGTGTCCTTATGGGTGTTTATGTCTTTAAAATCATATGTATTGTGGACACCTACACCTCATACTTGCTGCTACCTTTGATCAAAATCTAGTAAATACTCATTTATTATTGATTAATTTAGGGTAAAGTACCTGTACCTGTATTTTTTGTAGCCCAAATCAAACCGACCCAACGAAATATCTGCCACCCAGTCGATCCCTTTTTCTAAGCCTGTAAAATTAACTAGAATATTTATTGACATTTTGATGACTCTTAAGTAAAAACCTCAACAATGAAATGTAAACAAATGTTTATTTAGCACTCGGGTGTGCGAAACGATTTTACATAGAAAAAACATCAACTTCAACTTCTCTTGGAAACAAATTCCGGCTTCGAAGCCTTGCCAATAAAAATATTGACAGCTAAAATATTTAATTTATGTTCATTTATCCCATTCTGAGTTGTTTCATACGTTACAAATTAGTATTCATTTAAAAAGATATGAAGTAAGTGAATTGCATGTTGTGTGAATAAATTTATTTATCAGAGTAAAATTAAATTGTACACACAATTGTGCAATAAAATATTTATAAGTAAGTTTAGTGCATAAAGTTATATAAATAATTATCTCTTTGACGAGTGTGTTCCAGAAACAAACGCTAAGTGATATATTTCGTGCCATTGCATGTAGGCTGTTTTATATGTGACTTATTTACTTGATCGTATGGATACATTCTGAAAGTTTTGGCCCCAAGATTATAAATTTATTATGTAGTTTGATTTCTTATTCAAAATGAAACAGTAATATTATTTTATTAAAAATCATGTGATTTACTCTACTGAAATTTATTTTAAATAATATCTTTTTTTTAGAATAATTTATATCTTCAAAAATTAGTTTTAAGTAAACTGCCCTCATTTTTTTAATAAATATTTTGTTAGAACCATAATTGAAAATCAATCATTAACAAACATTACTTTAGTTAAAAATGGCTTGGATCAAAATCTGATTTTTGAAAACATTGCCACGAAAGCTCTAGTAATATTTGGATCATGTAATTAACTATCAAATAAAAAAACTGCGAAAGGTGGAAGCACTTGAGTTCAAAACATGCAAGTTTTGAACTCAAGATAACATTTTAAACAATGCACTTGTCAAATGATCTCTTGCGCCTGCAGGAATCGACTACATGATAAAACTTTCTTACCTGGTTCAAACCCCGGAGCTGCCCATAATGGTTTAATGGGGTGAATTTACATTAAAACAACTTTTAAAAACCAACAAAATATTTGGGGCCTAGCTTTTAACAAAAATGTTTTACTGGTACAATTCTCCAGGATTAAACGGGTCCCACCGGTTCTGAATTGTGTTTGTAGCAATAGACTGTGCTACCGATGACGGGGAGTACGGGTTTTGAGTCCCAGTCAAGTGGTTTTCTCTAACGGTTTTACACTATCTCTCTTCACGCAAATGTGAGCACTCTAGCTCTAAATCATGCCTTTCTCATTCCTAACAAATTAGCTTAATTATTAGCACGTGAGCGTATTGTCCGAAAGGGTATTAATACGCGGTACTAATTCATTTGAGAAAACTGTTCTGTACTTGTGATTAAAACTATCCAGAAGTAATATTTTACAAATGAAGGAATAGTTGCAAATTAGAAAAGGATATTTTAACTAAATGAGCATAAGAAATTAATATTAGGCTATCGAATTATTATAGTAAAATATTTAACTAACCAAACTAACATGAAATTCTGAAAAATGAAATTTATTATATTTTACTTTACGACCCATAAATATAATTTATTTATAGGCTCGAGGATATTTGTATAATATATTTTAATAAAGGTAATGGGCTAAAAAGGGCAGCCCGGGGTAGTATCTCTTCAGTCAATGCAACAATGTAACATGCAACAATGAGGATTTGCACACAACATAATAAACAAACACAATATAAACACTTCTTTCATTGAGTAAACTATTGGTAAACACGCTGTATAACACATCTGTCCACAAACGAAACGAACCTTCGATTTGAACTTGATGATTTAGTTTGTTTAGAATGGTTTTCACATGTTTAAAAATAGGTAAAACTCAATAAAATATTCGCACCATCTTTTTAGCTATAAAACAACAGCGTGACTTAACCTAATCCTACCTAACATGTTAAAAGAAGGGTGGACACTGATATCTATAGCTAAAAAAACAGGCGTGCATAAAAACAAGAAACAATATTGAAAAAATTAAAAAATAATCCTGGAACAAAAGAAAACATAAATATGATATATTGAAACAATGGCGAGGGGCCCCAACAATAGAGGGTAAAAATATGATCAGCTTCAATTGGTCTCTTTGTTGGGGAAATACACCACAACTACTCTCTCTACTACACAAGGCATTAGAGTAGTCCGCCATTTTGGTTTCAACATTCGTCGTAATATTATATCATTGGTATTTTTTATTTAAATAATAATTTACCAAGATAATAAAAATGTAACATTCAATTTATTATTGGCATAATAATTAAACCTATTTTTATATACTTTGAATAAATATTGTTGAAAGTTTTATGTATTATTGAACAATCTGCGAACTGTACACCAATATATTTTATGGACAAAAAATTACCATACAATTTTAATAAGTGTACAATTATAATCTGTATTGATTCAATATTAACAAATAAATACAGTTCACTAGTTATTAGAGGTCAAACTTACTTTTATTGCATGCATTTGAGTTCCATTGTTGTGGTAAAATAATTAATGTATGGGGCCGAAATAAAGTATAACTAGACAGGCGAATGTGAGGAATGCCAGGCCTCCACCGTGGTTCGGATTCCACGTTAAACTGTAGGTCCTTCATTTTTCATCTCACTATCACCCTACCCATTACACATTAGCGTAAGTGCGTACAACCCGAATTGGTAGTAAGACGCGGTGCTAATAATAATAATAATAATCAGTCGTATGAGGTGTACACAGTAAATTATATTGTTATATTAATATTAATCATATTAACATCGTTATTGTTAATATATATTATAACAATTAATATAGGTATATAAATCATAAACATATTTCATTGGAATATTAATAATATTAATACTCATTAAATTATTATAAATATTTAGTTGTGTACACCTAATATATAAGTCGAGCTATACTAAAATGTAACCCTATACATTTATTACTATACCACAACAATGGAACTCAAAAAGCATAAAATAGCAAGTTTGACCTCTAATAACTAGTGAACTGTATTGATTTTATATAATCCCTATTATTATAATTATACACTTATCGGGTCAAGATTAGAACCTAGCCTTGTGACCAACAACGCCTGTAAGTCGCTCTATAGATGAATTTAAACAGAATGTTATAAAACGTTATTAAAATGATGGATGATGTGTTTTATGTGAAACTTTTTCCTAAGGACTCAAGGTTCACTAAACGTGTGTCCGAAATTAAATGAGTCTGCCTGTTGAATCAAGGACTCATGCGTGGCCAACTGTCCGGGTTACATCACTCGCTGAAATATTAGCCGGTACTAATGTACTAATGTACTAATGTACTAATGTACTAATGGTACATCCATTCCGTGGAGGCTTTTTCCATGTCCCGATGAAGTATGGGTGAAGGAGTAGAGTGATAGCGGAGTATGAGGGTGATAGCGAGTATGAGTGTAGCGAGTATGAGGTGATAGTGAGTATGAGGGTGATAGCGAGTATGAGGGTGATAGGAGTATGAGGGTGATAGTGAGTATGAGGGTGATAGCGAGTTATGATAGCGGTTGATATGCGAGTTATGGGTGATAGCAGCGAGTATGAGGGTGAAGCGAGTATAGGTATAGCGGTATGAGGTATAGCGAGTATGAGTGATAGCGAGTATGAGGGTGATAGGGTATGAGGTGATCGAGTATGAGGTGATAGGAGTATGAGGTGAGGAGATGGTGAAGCGAGTATGAGGGTGATAGGATGTATGAGGTGTGAATAGGAGTAGAGGGTGATAGGAGTATGAGGGTTGATTTATGGTATTAGCTGATATAGTCGAGTATGAGGGTGATAGACGAGTATGAGGGTGAAGCTGAGTATGAGGGTGAATTAGTGAGTATGAGGTTATAGCGAGATATGAGGAAGTAGTAAAGCTGATGTCGATTGAGGGTGATACGCGATATAAGAAGGGTGATAGCGAGTATGAGGTGATCTGATAGGATATAGGGTGAAAGTGATATGAGGGTGATAGCGAGTATGAGGGTGATAGCGAGTATGAGGGTGATAGCCTTTGATGGTTCGAGGTTCGAATCTCGGACTTGGAGATTTTGTCATCTAACTGGTTGATATCACGAAAGAAGAAAAAGAATGGGTTGAGGAAAATACTATAGCTACATTGTTGGTAAGGAAACTTTAATCTAGAGGAAGTGCACCCTCTTTTGCGTGGAGGGATAGTAAAAAATATTTTGGGAAAACTGCCTTCAGTACACCCGACAGATTCGAACCTCGAACCATCAAAGGCAGTCTAGTCTACCACAAGAGTAGTGCCTTAGACCATACGGTCACCGAGGAGGATGTCTGATTAGTTAGACTTAGATTTAAGAGTTTCTACTGGTTCCACTCCCTCATACCCACTATCACCCTCATACTCGCTATCACCCTCATACTCGCTATCTCCCTCATACTCGCTATATATAAATATATTAATGCCTAACTAGCTAAAAAGGTCCAGCAGTCGAGTCTAGCACGCTTGTGGATTTTTATCTTCAATCCGAGATATTTTTTGTCTGTGTGGACAGTGTCTTACTACCCGCTCTAATGAAAAATAGGGATGAGGAAGATAGAACTAACAGCAAATGTATCTGAATTTTCGGGAAGAGAGGTAAAAACCGCTGCAAAATATCCACAGTACACCCCGGCTGGTATTCCAACCCTGAGCTCCCTGTCAACAGCAGTCTATTCTAGCACGTGAATGACGCCTCAGACCATGCGGTCACCGAGGCTTATCAGATAATTATTGAGTGTGACCAAAATTACCTTGACCAGCAACAATCGGTAATGTTATAAGAAAATTAAATAGTTTAATATGAAGAGATACATTTTATTTATTATATATATATAACCCGCCTTGGTGTCCTAAGTTGACTAACGCGCTGGTTTCATGTTGAGCTAGACTGCCGTGGACGGGGAGATCATGGTTTGAATCTCGTTTGGGTGAACTGGGGAGTGAATTTTCCTTAATGGTTTTCCAATCTCCCTCGACGCAAGTGCGGGTTCACTTCCTATAGATTCAACCTTCCAAATTCTTCATGCATTAACGTAATTAGTACTTTAGCGTATAAACGAACGGGTAGTAAGGCGCAGTGCTAAATTAAATTGTATTGTATTAATATATATGTATTAGTTTTCCCACGAGGGCTGGGAAGTATCGGTCCCTACGAGCAGATACAAAGCGCTGTGTGGATAAAGATAAGCCAGGCTGGAATAAAGGACTGTCGCGGTGCGGTATCTTTGATAGTTTAATGAGCTGATCCGACACATTCTTCTTCAAAAGGGATGATAAAGAGTCTACAGGAGCTGTTGTTGGTAGAGATAACTTTGTTACTTTCTTCTAGTCAACGCAGCCATTGTCTTAGTTCTTCAGACTTCTCAAGATGGCACAAACACTACCAGCAAACAAAGATAAGAAACCTTTCCGGATGTTTTCAGCCGTGACTTCGCTCTCCTGGTCCCAGGTCAAAACACATGGTCTTGCAGTTCACTGCGTCGTTGTATAATTCCTCCTTAAATAATTAGTTAAACGGACTAATAAAGTAAATATACTCTCGCAGTAGACTAGATTGAGATTGACAGGAAGATAAAGGTTAGAATCTCAGTCGGGTGTACTTAAGTGTACTTAAGAGGTTGTTTTTTTGAAGTTGATTGATTTCCCACTCTCCCTCCACGTAAATGCGGGTACACTTCCTGTAAATATAACATTCCGCATCCCTAAAACCATTAGCGTAATTAGTACGAACATGTAGTAAGACGCGGTGCTAAAAAACGCGACCACCGGCGACTTCTAACTTTGAATGTGGTAACAATTCATGGATAATATTATTATAGTTTGCGACTCGTTATTAAAATATTTAATTTTCTGCACTAAAACGTAAATTTTAATTTTTTGTTAAATGTATTTAGTTGGAATGTAGGGGGAGGGGGGTGCACATACAGTTCAGTTTGCGATGGACATTTTTAAACCCTTACTTTAACTTTTAAATAATCACAAAATATCCCCAATGTTTTATCAGGGACGGACAGGACAATATTCAAACACAAGAACATACATCGTTGTCAGTTGGCCGATAATTTTGAAAAATCTGTCTTTTGTACCGATGTGCATGGAATTGTTAACAAAAAATATTATTTGATTATGTTTGCTTGTGTATGAATAATTTACACAGCCAGTTTACGAAATATTGAGATTGTTCTAATTATTGAAATGAACACGGAGTTTAACTTTGTTTGTTTTGTATATTATATTATTTTAGGTTGAGTATTTATTAATACAATTTGCTTAGCGGTATATAATTTTGAATTCTTAAATTAATGTATTAATAATGCATTTCAGTTGCTTTAATTATTTTAATAGATTTTTGAAAATATTCTGCAATTTTTTTAAATCGATGTCCATTCCTAGTAATAAGGATTTCATGGAGTTGAACCGACATCGTAGAGCTGGCAACGCTGTAAAAACTCTTTTCGTGGCGTATGGGCCGAGACGACGGTGAATGTATCAATCCGCCGTTTGGCGCCTTCCTAGCCTAGCAACAGAGAAATTAAGACACGTGATTCCCCGCGCTTGAAAGAGATTCGCTGTGGAACTCTTTTTATGGCGTGACGAGACGACGGTGACTGTATCAATCCGCCGTTTGGCGCCTGTTAGCTAGCCTAGCAACAGAATTATTATTATTAGCACCGCGTCTTACTACCCGTTCGGGTTATACGCACTTACGCTAATGTGTAATGGTAGGGTGATTGTGAGATGAAATGAAGGACCTACAGTTTGACGTGGAATCCGAACCACGGTGGAGGCCTGGCATTCCCCACATTCACAAGATGTCTTGTCAGAGGTGAAGGAAGGGTTTGGAAATCAGATAAATCTGTGCCGGGACCGAGGATTGAACCCTAGCAACAGAAGATTGCTTGAAGATTTTATTTTTTCTGCACCCAGGTTTTTGTGAGGGAGGGAGGTAATGGACGACTTTAAATAATTATGTAATTAATTCAAATAAAAATAAGTAACAATATTAATAGTATTTTTGCAACAACAAAAAATTCTACTGAAGATGATCATTATTGAAAGTATATGCAAATAAAATACAAAGACCAAGCTAATACATTTGACAACTCTTTAATTGTTGATATCTTTGATCTTATCCATGTTGATGATGTTTTGTTGCATTTTACTAACATATTTAATTCAACTGAATGATAGATCTTAAATTCATCGTCTTAAAAAGGAATTCATTTTTTTAAACAAAGTTTTAGGGAATGTTAATTTTATAAATATATATATTTTGTCTACCCGCAGCGATGGAGCCTGAAATGAGGAGGGAGGCAACAATAAAAGAAGGGTATTTTGAGGGATTTGGCCCCCTAAGTTGAAGGGGGGGTGGAGGAAGCTTCTCTCAGCAAATCTTTGATAATTTGATTCCCCCCGCATAGACACTATTTGGAGTGGTCTTCATCTGGATTCATTTTTGAGAATATCAAAAGGAAAGGAAAATAGATCTAGGGAGTGTGGAGTGAGAAGGGGGGAATTTATTTCAGTGGGGCTATGCCCCTGTCAGTGTAGCTTATATATATATATATATATTAGTACCTCGTCTTACTACCCGTTTGGGCTATAGGCCTATTTACGAATTATATTAATGGGTTATGGATTGAAAGGCTTAATTTTGAGGAAATGCACTCGTATTTTCGTAGAGGAAGATTGGAAAAAAAATTGTGAAACCTTCAGTGCAACCGATCGAGATCGATCCCCGATCTCCCCTTCTTCTGCAGTCCAGTCTAACACAAGAGTAGCGCGTTAGACCAGGCGGCCATCAAAGCGGGTTTTGGCATTTTAACAGAATTATGTTAGTTTGAAGAGTGATTCAGTTATATTTGTTCCACCTAATAAATTGTACAGATAGGGTGGATTGTCATCAAAAGTTTATTACAAGTATTTTGGGTTCAAATCCCATCAAAACAGTTTGAAAATTAATTTGGTTTGTATGTGTGTGTGTGTGTGCACTGAAGAGGAGTACTAGGGAAATGAGGGGTGAGTTAGTTTCCCGTTGCTTTCCTCACTGGGCCAGCCCATACCAGAATCTTTAGTGCATTTTAAACACTATATATGACCAGAAAGGATTTAAGTTAACAAACATAAAGATTTCCTTAAGGATGTATTTTAAACAATCCAATAGAATATCCTCGGCCCCCAAATCTCTGTTTTCGATATTCCCAAATACGCAATCAATCGGTATGAAGCTGTGTCCCGTAATCGGAAATACTAATTGAACTTCTTTGATATTTCCTGGTGCATTAATAAACCAATAGCTGACCATGCTGGTTAAAATAGTGTTTTTGTTCTGACCCCCCACTGTGATGAATTTATTCATTGGTAACCAAGATGGCCACCGTGGTTTTTCGATCCACCTATGGGATTTTTTTGCTCGTAAAGAGCTTTGAGGACAGCTGACGCCTCCACTTGGCATTCTGACTAGTACGCCGAAAGTTAAGTTGGCAACAAGATAAGAAGGGCGTGGCAAGCTGGCTGAGTGTAGCAGAGGTTGGACGTGGCAGACAGTGAGTGAAGTGAGGAGAAAAACGATTAAAAGGAGTTGAAGGCGGAATTATCCGTGGAGGCACTTCGAGGAGGCTCGAAACGGGCCTCCAATTCCCCCACCTCCACCCCGCTCCTTCTTAATCTCACGTGAGGAGTTCAGGACACCTCGCCACAGTTTGGGCGGCAGACCGAGGTCGAGCCACGCAAGTCGCCAGAGCCGTTCTAGACGGACCTGTCATTTTTTGTGTGTATTAACCTATTGGAAATCATTCGTCTGAATAGAAACTCTATAATTTCACTAGGAGTGTATAGACACTTTATGATTCTGTTAAGTGGGCATAGTCATTTATGATTTTAGTAGGAGTTAGACACTCATGATTGTGCTAAGGGTGGACAGGCACTTGTCGTTTCACCTTCAGGTCTACCACACCTCTACATTGTTAATAATTTAATCTCTCTTCCTGTGTGGTCTTGTCCAGTTCTGTGTACGCATTAACTTTTCTTATGTTACCAAGTTTTACTTAAATTACATCTAAATAGAAACTTATTTTGATATTAGGAGATTTATTCAAGTCAACTAACGGGTTGTGGGGAGGGGCAGTACTGGACTTCTTGCGGTCGCCGTGTACGGTGGTGGCCTTAAACTTAGCTTTAGTTTCGTTTGTCGGGTCTTGGTTCCCCGTTAAAAAAAAACGAGTGGCGCCCATTTGCATCGGGTTCCTTCCCGGATGAGTTGTGTACTTCGCTACATTCCGTTAGTTTTCACCAACTCTAACCCACCCCCAACTCTTGCTGTAGCTGGCCTGGAGGGTTTGTGGCGATATTTCTTGAGAAATCACGTTACACCACCACAATTGCTACAGTCTCACGATGGTATAGGGGTCATATATATAGAATTAAAGAATTAGAACAAACAGGAGACTTCGTTGGCATATTTGCGAAACTTGTTTCAGTCCACACGTAAGCAGTTACATTTTCCTTTGTTAATTTTGATTTTGATTGGCCTTTAGCAACATAAAAGTTGTTTAAATATACCTGTCAGCTCTAGTAAGTTGCTTGGTCAGGGAGTTTGAGAAATGACTGGTTTTTTCATAATAAAAATGAGATTATCAATATGTTTTCGTCATCTTCTTTAAGTAGACCATAAAATTCTCAAGATCTCAACTTATGAACTCTTTTCTCTGTTATAAGCATATTTTTTATATTTCATGACTTTTTCATGTGCAGACTTTTATTTATTTTCGCCTAGCTCTAGGCAAGTAGAGCATACTTCCCCCCTCGGTGTACCAACTCCTATATTGTACTTCCTGTTGAAAATATATCAAAAGTTTGGCTCTTTTCCCTGCAGGGATTCTTCTTCTGTCTCTATCATGTACATCCTCCATAATTTTCTTATATTTAATTCGGAAGGAAGGTATTTTCTTCCAGACATGTTTGCGTTTCAAAGCTCTGAATTTCTCTACTAGATGGCAGTGTTTGTTATGTTCACATTTAGTTTTGCTGCTTCAAAATTTGTTCGGAAGGTTGCACTACTTGTATATTACCCATAATGCATTATTTTAAAAACTGAATACTAGTCGTTGTCAGAGAGAGTCTCAATTTAGTGCTTGGTTGTGTCAGTGTACTGTGTAAGTCCCGGTAGATTTGAAGGAGAAGCATTCGAACGGTAAGTTACAATTTTAATTGATTCTAATACTGACACATTCTTTCAAGTGAGTAAACTTATTCAAGTAAAGTAGGTTAGATATATGGGACAATTAATTCGTGATCGAAATACTTTCTTGCAGTCTACTTTATAGTTGTTCTTTTTTCACCTACGCCGTTTAACTGTACTTTTATCTGTGAGGAAATGTAATGTTATAGGTGATATATCCTGTCATTTTGACGTTCTTCGGGCAGTTGAAGCTAATTATAAAAGAATACATACTCTTTATGCATTACTTGGGCAAAGTGATCCTTTTTAAACACGTGAATGCTCTAATATAAATTAATATAATGCTAGATAAATTAAATGTAGAGATTCAAAATATTTAGTGGGCGTCTTATGTCATCAAAAATACCTAAATAGTATTTAGTTTCTCAGACTGGGGAGACATCTTTGTTCTCAACCATGTTGTAAACTTGAAACACTTAATTTTCATTTTTAAATAATGACTACTCTAGGAATATTTTAATTACGCCAGTTTTTCCACACTTTGTGTAAACCATGTGAATTGTGTAGACGCCTTTAATACATCAAGGTTGAATGGAACCTTTTATCATTCATTGTGTTAACAATATCTCGTGTCTATTCCATACAATCATAACACTGCACCTGGAAAAGTAGGTATTTTATGTTTATTTCCAAATTAGAAATAGTATTAAGTTAATATAGGTTATTTTCAGGAAACTTTCATATTTCTCCTTTATTAAGTGTTGTAATTTATTTTGTTTTAAAGTTTATCGTTTAGTGTTTGTTCATTTACAAAAGTACACGTTTTATAGCTAGACTATCCATTTTTAATAAGAATTAATCACCTTGCTTACTTTAATGCTTGGCTACATTTTTCCGCAGCTAAAGTTGTATAACTTCTGATAACCATATTTTTTTATTACTTCTAAGTTGGAAAACCTTTTTGTGATTCAAAATCGTGCACGTGTAGACTTTTTATTTCCTTTAACAAAGGCTATCTAAAGAGTAAAAATGGAGAAGATAGCTGATAAAAAGTGTACCCGCATTAGCGTTAAGAGAGTATGGGAAAAAAATAGTAAAATTCACATTTGAACCATTCTCGACTTCTCGTTCATCAGCAATCCTTTGTTGCAAACGTGACTCCTTTGACTGCGTGATCACGCGTGTGGGTGACTAACGTAGATGTTGCCCGTCTCATAACTCAACAATTAACAATATTTACATGTACGAACCATAATTTAACTTAATAAAAAGGAGTGCAGTAGATTTTCAATTGCTGCATTTTACCCTCGGCTGGAATCGAGCCCGATACTCGTGGTATTACTTTTAGCTTGGAATGGAACACACTAGTCATGTGTGAGCGTGCGTATGTCGGGTTCTGTATATTTAGGTTACACTAATAGGGCGGAGGTGATTAAAGTGGAGTTTTGAGCAAATTTACCAGAATTTGTGTATGGAGAGTGGGTAAAACAATTTTAGATGAACCCTTGGAGACCAATCAGGGATTTGAACCCCGGCCAATCTGCCACTGGCAGACCAGGAATGGTTGACGCCCTAGCCCACGTGCCCACCTGTAATCCTATTGAATTAATCGTGCTAGATTTGGGTGCGGTCCACTAAGGTTCATTTGACGGTTCCGAAAGTTTTTAACAGAAATAAAGCATGGCCATCTGTTTGCAGCACCCAGCTCTTACTCAGCCCATTAAAGTAAAATTGTGTAGGTAAGAGATGGGCGAAGCGGGCAGTTGCGTTTATATCTACTTCTATAAATCTACTTAAATATGATACTTTCACAAAGACGTGGGTCCTTAAGCTGTCAAATTTGACAATGCCAGCTATAAGATTGAAAAAACAAAAATTTTGTCGATGTTTGCTCATTTCTTATTAATTTCTAATCGTCTTCATGAACTGACTATTGAAAAAAAACCTATCACAATTTATTTTACCTTTTTTTTATTGGCGTCCTTGAACAAGGTTTTTGATTTTAGTGCCTTATTTATAATCCAATCCCGGAAGTCTACTAATCACCAAGTGATTTCGCTTCGGTGGCCGCGTGGTCTAACGCGCTACTCTCACATTAGACTAGATTAGACTGTCGATGATGGAGACATTGAGGTTCGAATCTCGGTCGGATGGTTTTCTCACAATTATTTTCCACTCCCCTACGCAAATATGGGTACACTTCCTTAAATATAACCTTCCTAATCTCAAATCACTAGCGCAATTAGTACGTAGTCTAAGCGTATAACTCTAACGGGTAGTAAGACGCGGTGCTAGGAAAATCTCCCGGTGTATGAACGAGTAGTTAGTCTGATGGGGGATTGGCTGACCTCTGAATCTACTCCACGGAGTGTAGCACAACTTGTGGGGGGGAGGGGAGATTTCAAAAACACCTAAAGGTGTGTCCCAGTTGACTTTGTTGTAGAGCAAGTCTTGTTTGTTCCCCAGTAACATTATAGGAAGTGTCAAAATGTCCGCCTTTGTCCTAAACGCAAACCTGCAGTCGTCTCATAGTAGAATGCAACACCCAGTGGGGGATCCATAGAACATAACAGATCAAGTTCCTTGAAGTAACTCAACCAGTGAGCGTTTGACAATCTGTTTCGGTAGGTGGTAAGGGAAAGACACTCAGTAGACCCGGCCGGGATTCGAACCCTGATTTGTCATCGAGTGTGACGCCTTAGATCGGAGATGGACAAACGAGGGCGGGCCCGCCCTGACCCTCAACATTTCCAAACTTGGTGGATCCATGTCCAAAATAAATGCCTCTTTGCATCCTCATATTCACGGGAACAAGTGTTTAAAAGCCACGAGACTTAGGGAAAGTGCTCTCTTAGATTATAAACGGACTTGCTGATGAGCATCTGTCTTCTCTTTTGCGAATCCCCCCCCCCCCTTTCACACACTAAGGGGGATGTAATTCGCATACATTTCCATGTCATCTAGTTTGTGTTTATATATATAAAACTAAGTTTGTACATCACTGCCTTAGACCATTCTAGCACAGAAGGGGATCTATATCCCCAACGGAATATGGGATAGTTGGAGGGTAACATTATTATTCTCAAGTGTAAACATGTTGTATTTATCCGTCTGGAGCTCATTTTAGATCTACACTCGGATCTAGATGGAAATACTGTTTTAACAAGTGACCAAATACACTAAAATAATTTTAATATATTTATATGTAAAATCATGAGATCTACAGCCGTCATTTTTGATATTATCAGTACCTATAAAATAATAATAATTTAGTAACATGTTATATATATTATTATTTAGTAAGTTTGTTCCTGCCATGTTTTAACTCTGTCCCAACGCTGTTACTGCTGTTATTGATTCCTAATATTTCTTTCTACTTCCCTCCATTCATCTCTAGTGATACAATTTTCATAAATTGGAACATGTAAAGCAGATCCCAGTTTCCAAGCTGTCAGCAAATGGTTCATTGATTCTGTATCATTGTATATTATTTTATTCATGTTCTTATGTGGAGTGGTGATTATACGATGTACATTATTCCTTTCAGAAATCTCACGAATTTATAGAGAGTTTGTGCGGTACCATTTACTTCTTAAAATATTATATCACATATATATACTTAAATAAATATATAAAAATATACAGTTTAATATATATATTGTTTGGTATTGCTGAAAAAACATATACATATAATTATTGGTACTAAATAAATTAAATTACCAGTGGTGGCTCGTGAACTATTGCTAATGGAAGCTAACAATGAAGGCACTGTACCACTTAGCCTTTTGCATAAATTTTAGTCTATATTTTACCTTTAGCGGTAATAATCAAACTTTCAATCATTATATTATTTTGTGTGCGGTTGGTCCGGTAAAGAGGAGATATAAGTTTACTAGTACAGTCCCTTCAAGTTTCTCTTGCCCTTATAACAGCCTGTGAGCTACTGGAAAAATACCACTAAACGTTTTAAGTTTTCTCAAGATTTCCTTAAAACAAATCATTACTAAACTTAGGTAATACAGCTCTAACCTCTTGGGTCATGACTAAAAGTTTAATGTACACCCATGATCAAATTTCCCCAATAATCAATGGAGAACATTTCCCTCGGTCACCTAGAAAATTTCCCGACACGTTTGGCTGTTTCTTCGTTTTGTTAATTTTCCTTTGAGAGCTGCTCACGTACCCCTAGGGTTACGCGTACCACAGTTTGACAACAACTGCTTTAGACTAAAATAATAGCGTTTGAACTTACCTTCGAGGGTAATTCAACTTGCTCTTTCTAATGAAGTCCTTTCTATGCTTTGTCTGTTTTGGGATATATTCACTGTCTATTTATGTCTGTCGAAAGACATTTCAGCAATATTTTCAACAACTTCTTAATATTATATCAATAGTAAAACACTTAACAAAATCACACTAATGTTATATATACAATACAGGTGATTGCAGATAGAACCATTTGGTTCCCAGAATTGCCAATTACTTACACATAAAACTAAATTTCCTTACCCATATCTCAACAGCTGATTTGATTGACATAGAACCTTCTGGTTCTCACGTCATGAAAGGCCAACATTAAATAAAAAGTTGTATATTCTATTATCCGTGCTTCTCTATTATTCGTGTATTCCACTGTACTAATACACTCGGGTAAGCACAAGTTTACTGTACTCAAATTCGGAAGTTATCTATAAAAATGTTTACTAACGAGGATTTTTTTTCATTCTAATTTATTTGAAGTATTTAACGTGGGGTAACCTGGCGGTCTTGGGGGACTTCTGTGCTGGGGTCCGGGGTTCAATCCTCGGTCCCGGCACAGATTTATATGATTATCAAAACCTTCCTTCACCTCTGACAAGACATCTTGTGAATGTGGCGGATAATATTTAACGTGCACTTTCTAAACCGACTGATTATCATGCTCTTAAGTTGACCCGTGATGCATTGCAAAGATAACATAAGACAGTTGAGATTATCAACATATTTTATTTTCTAGATATATATATTCTAGATCATTCTCCCGGTGGATGTTTTCAAACTATTACGCTGTGTCGGGGCTCAATCCAATTCATCGGTACACGCTTTACATCAACGGGTTATTTCAAATCTCCGCACAAAGAGCAAAGCTGCTGTCTACTTGCTGTTAGCTCTACAGCGCATGCGCACTGATTTGAGATGGTTGGTTCTCCTGTGCCGAACATCTCGGGCAGAGCGGAGGAAGCAGAACAACTCGCGCCGATGAGGCGGAAACCTTGCGATTGGATCAGAGCTCACCACGTGGCCACCTCTCTGTTCTGCGCTTGTTATTCAGTGAACATGTGACCCCCCAAAATTTTCTGTTTTAGATCAGGGACAGACACAACATCCAGTGTTTGGCCGGTAATTCATCAATGTTAAAAGGAAAACTCACATTTCACCAATGATACATGTTTGGCCAAGCGAGGAATCGAACTCGGGGGCCCTTAACTCAATAGAAGACACGCCACTGACTGAGTTAGTGTCAGACCCTAGCTACGAACAATTAAAGTACAAGATGTGTGTTATGTAACACTGATATACTCCCCCTCCCACATGTAACACCCTGTAGTAGACATTCCTCATCGTGTCTCGACGACGTAGCGTGATTTGTGGATGACTACAAAGCCCTGTACTCTTGAGATCTAAAGTGTTAGATTATTGATAGATCATATGTCACGGGCGTTAATGAAGCTGTAGACTCTAACGACAGACAGCCGGACCTACACGCGTGTTGCGTATGACACTGTGTAATAAGTCGACGCGTTCATTTTTTAAATCTTATGCTCACGTGATATATCTCTCACCACATATTTCATCGCCGTCCACTAAATCTCCTACATCGTTATTAAAAACAGCCTTCATCTCGTAACCACTTCCTTGTTTGCAATATCGTTTACACATTTTTTAGTGTTTTTTACTTCCAATATCCTTCTTTTTATATTAAAATAAATGTCAATTTTTTAAGGCACTGCATGGCCATTACAAATAATTTGGCCAATAAAAATCTAAGGAGCTTTTTTATTATTATTTATAAATCTGGTAAAAATATAACTTTTATCTCGAAGCTGTGACTAAACTGTTTGGACATTTTTTAGCATTTTATTAATTGTTGGTAAAAATAATGTATTTTCTGAAATTGATAGCTTATAGTTCTAAAAAAACACTTTGTTAGGTATTTTCCACGATATTTGCATTGACACATAAATAATCTCGCACATTTATTGAAGTTTTAGAACGTTGGTAGTAAGATTTCGATAAAAATGCCAAAGTGATTGATAAAAGTTTCCAGATACTTTTGTTCTATTATTATGAATGGTAGTTTCAAAGAGCACAGTAGTTTTCCAACAAAATACATATAATATATATATTTTAGCACCACGTTTTACTGCCCGTTCGGTTTATACATCTATTTAATAATTACTCTAGTGTGTCAGGGATTTGGAAGGTTTAATTGAGAGAAAGTGCACCCATATTTACGTGGAAAGCCATTTAGGAAAAACCACTCTCAGTGCGCCTGATCTCCCCATCTCCGACAGTCTAGTCCAACAAGAGACTAGCGCTTTAGACCATGTGGCCACCGAAGCCAGTTAATAATAGGTTAACAATGACATTTAAATCGAGTGGTAGGCTCAGCCTTAATCGCTAAACTAAATTAATCTGCCTCATTTGAGCAAGATTAGGTACACATAGGTTAGGTTTATCTAAATTTAAAACACACACATGCACAAAGGCACGAGTCTCGTTCAGTCCGATAGTCTGATGACGGGAAGTTCGGTGTTTAAATCCAGGGTGAATATACTGAAGCTGATTTTCCTAAATGGTTTTCCACTCTCCCTTTACTCAAATGCTAGTGCACTACCTCTAAGTCACCCTTAAAAACATAACTACATTGTTGTATACATGGACAAAACGTCAGATTTGTAAAATATGTTTTGCCAGTGACTGAAAGGTTGGTGTTCGAATCCCAGCCAAGTGTACTGAGGTTTTTTTCTCCTAATAATTTCCAAACCATCCACTCACGCTAATTCGGGTACATTTATTATACATTTTATCCTATTCCTCACAACTTATTAGTGGGATTAAATCTTCTCAGACCCGCTTCTTCTGTGACCGCATGGTCTAAGGTGCTACTTTCGGAGTAGATTAGACTGCTGATGGCGGGGAAATTAAGGTAAAATATCGGTCGGGGACATTAAGGTTTTTTACCAAACAGTTTTCCACTCTCCCTACACGCAAATGCGGGTACACTTCCTATAAATATAACCTTCATAATCCCTCAAACAAAAATATAAGCTTATAGCCCAAACGGGTAGTAAGACGGAGTGCTAAAAAAATATTTCCTCAGACCGGATGGGTAGTAAGACATGGAGAAAAATACAACACCTTTTAATTTTAAAAACAATTGTGAAAAAAATGGAAAGTGATTTCATTACAGACTTGTAAGTAAGTAATCTTTATTTTATGACCAAACAAATTTTAGACACGTTGATTTATTATTATTATTATTATTAGCACCTGTCTTACTACCCGTTCGGACTATACGGACTTGCACTAATGTTTAATGGTAGGGCGATTGTGAGATGACGTGGGATCCGAACCACGGCGGAGGCTTGGGTGCAAAACGGTGCAAAACAGGACTTTAATTTTAGAATTTAAAAAAAACCAATTAGTGAGGGGGGGGGGCTACGCTTAACTTGGCCCCCCCCCATCTTTTTCCCTTTTAAATATTTTTTTCCTGCAAAACTATTCAGGTGCAAAACGCCATACTTGGGTGCAAAACGGTGCAAAACTGTGGTACATTTAAATTTTAATTTTTATGGGGAGGGGGGACAAACTTAAGTGATCTTAAAACTCGTCCTGTTCTGCGCATGACGTCAGCTTAGGGGGACTTGCCTTACTGCGAGCATTGCGCGCTGTGGCATGTTATAGATTTCAACAATACACCTTGTCTAAATGGGTACCCGTCATTTGGCCTAAAAGGCATTTGGCCTAAAAGGCATTTGGCCTAAAGTGTAGGCTAAACGCCTTTAGGCCAAATGCCTATAATAGGGGTAACATCATTATGTGCAAAGTGAAAGAACTTGTTAAATCCTTCAAACAAGGATAATAAAACAATAGATTCATATTTTACTACTCAAAATATTATGATACATACGTTAAAGAACGTCTTGTTTCAATAACTCCACCAATATTAGATTAAATTATGAATGTCGAAAAAAATCCCTGACTTGAACGAATAAAGCACAAGAAAAACGTAAATTGGTCACAACAGAAAACAATACAAAATATAATATGCAACCAAGAAAAGCAAAGAACATTCAGAATATTTTAAATCATTATTAAGTAAACTTATATTCCTTTTTCATAATAAACACCTATTTTATAACTGCAATATTAAGGCCAAATTTATTAACTCTTTTGATTTTTTTTAAATCTATGATTGGAAATCACTATTTTTCCTTTATCATATAAATATAAAATAATGCAATCGTGAAATTTTTCTACCTTGAAATTTTGATGAATTTTTGCGTTTAATAAGCCCCAAACCCCAAAAAATGAAGTTAACAATTATATATGTCCCTGGGTCTTGATCCTAGAATATTTAATGAAATTGATATTTAATATGGCTATAGCTCCGGATTTTTTATTCAGACTCTAGCTTTTAAATTAAGAGTAATTTACTGAAAGGTGATTTGTTTAAATTTAAAAAAAATATTTACAAGTGCTTTAACGATTTAGTTTAAAATGGATATCTAATGAGTGTTTATCTGATGATAAAAATTGTATAATTGTTTCTCTGGTAAAAAAAACCATTTATGAGCAGTTTACTAATGAGTAATGGTTAATTTATTCCAAATAGCATCTTTCTACATTTTTGTGAATAATAAAGTAAAACACGACATTGCAAAGACTTCTGGACATATTCTTGTGCAAAATAATCAAAACAGATTGTAGCTGGATGGAAATGTTATAATTAGCTTAGAAGAAATAGTCTAATTTAACGAAGAAATTATTTTGTAAATATAAAAATTAAATATAAATATAAAGGAAACAATCTTAAATTATTTTAAAAATTTAACAAGACTCTTAAAAAATACATAGTTAGAAATATTATCTTCTTATTTTTTCCCCCACGTCCATCTGGGTTATACGCATTTATTTACACACAATAATATGGATATGAGAAATGTAAGATTTAGAGGATATATACCCTCATATTAATACGAAGAGAGGAGGAAACCCTTTATGAAAACCCACCCTTATCACACTCAGCTGAGAATCGAATCTCATCCTTCCCTCAATAGCAAACAAGAATAGATTGGCTTGACCAAGGCTAAGACCGTGATCACCGATGCCTGCCAAACTAAACAATCAAATCACGTGGTGTACATCAATGACGGGAGTTTCAAGCTTAAACATGCCGGAAGGCCAACCCTCTGAATCTAGTGGCGGACCGCAATTTCTGTCAATCTATACAAAAATGAGAAAAGGTATTTAATTGTGAATGAAAAAATAAGTGATAATTTAAACATGATTAGTTACATACTAATAGAATTTTCCAACAAAAATATACTCTTTGCTAAGTCAATATAATACAGCAAATGTAAAGAAGAAATTATTTAGGGCTTTCATGTATTTATTCCCACGCTAGTCAAAACTTTCCGTTTCTCGAATAAAAACACCAAACTTTACTGCGCTTGATTAATTTCACAAGAAACTTCGTGGGCCACCAGTAGGGAATACGAATTTTTATATTGCATGTCTAAAATTTTAAAATACTGACAACTGGTGGCAAATTGTAACAACGGCAGATAAACAATGAAAATATAATACACTCGAATTAAAACGACAAAGTAGAGAAAATTCCTATTAATAAAATACAAGCTACAGTATTGCTAAACTTAAATACTCAATTTGCAGTTCAATCTGGTATGTTGTCCACTTTTATAAAATAAGTATCAAAAGAATATCCATCCACTCACATCGTCGGGAACGTGTACAGAGTCAAGTCTTATCTAGTTTGGTTTGTCGGCGACGGGGAGATTGGGGTTCGAATACCAACCGGGCTTACTTACGTTGGTGTTCCTAAATGGTTTTCCATCCTCTTTCCACGCAAGTTCCTATCTTATCAGTATACATATGAGGACTGCCTGAACAGGTAAAAAGACGGAGTTCACATTATATTTTTTTATAAATACAGGTCTAATAATGCTAATAAAATAGTAGGACCTTACGCAAAAATATTAACAAAATTAATTAATATGTATCCGCTTCATTTGTCAAATCCCGTAAGTGGGGCCCTTTCTTAAACGGTTTTCCACTCTCCCTCCACGCAAATACGGGTACAGTTCATCTAAATTCAACCATTTTCCCGCTAGCATATTTTCGTAGTTAAATATGCATATAGTTCAAAAGAGTACAAATACACGGTGACACAAACACATTTATTTAAAAATAGCTTCTACATGATTTTGGATTTTGACTGGATTAACGGCGATTATAAGTCTTGAAGAACCCGTTGTGCAACTTATTATTACTATTAAATTATAGATGATAATATATTAATGAATGTTTGAACAATTTATCTATAAAGCATCAAACGTTGTCATATTATATTTGTTAATATAGTCGGAGAAAATTGCTTATAAGTTTTTAAATTAAATTTGTCTTCCCTCTTACATACTACTATCCACTTTCTTTTATTAAGTTCACCCTTCGGAAAACTAAGATATTTAATATTGCTGCCAATCTTGGCGTGATTCCTAATTTTAAACATTTAAACTCACTAAATAGGGAGTATATTTGAATTGTTTCCCTCAAGTTGTTCCGTCTACAGGTACCCGATTCCCCCCGAAGCTGACGTCACGGCGAGAAGGAAGTAGTGGGAGAACATGCGCACGGTTTCACCTTACTTCCTCACACCTGGGTCAGTTGGGGTTGAATGGATCAGGCCAGTCAGTCATTCAGTGTTACTGGTGGTTTGAACATGACACTCCGTTAATGATCTTCCTCCGTGGCGAGTCTTCACACAATAAACAGGTAAGTTCAACTTTATAGCCGCGACTACATTGAATAATGTTACTTATTATTTGATGGCGAATATACTATAACGCAAATAAATGTAAATTTTTTTTAATGACACAAATCGAATCCGACTAAGGTAGGAAGGTTCATTTTAGATAGTCACTAAAGCTACTATGACAATGTTTATACATCAACACAGTTAAATGATCTGGGCCATTACTTTTTATATATATTATCAATAATAACATATTAAAATGTTATCAATGTTGACAAAAAATAAATATGTTTATATAATTACTCTAAATTTTCGCTTATACTAGAATCCTTCCTCGTCTGTAAATAAACTCGTGAGCTCAGATATATATTTATGTATTAGTGCGACGTATTAATGTGATATATTTTCTGTCTGTACCACCTATTGGGTTAAGAATCCCAGGTTCATATCTCGCCATAACCGTAAAATATATCGTTAGTTAAATTGGTGCTTGCCAGGTCTCCACCGTGGTTCGGATCCCACGTTAAACTGTAGTTCCTCCATTTCATCTGACAATCACCCTACTATTACACATTAGCGTTAGTGCGAATAAACCGAACGGGTAGTAAGACGAGGTGCTAATAACAACAATAATAATAATAATAATAATAAATTGGTGTTCCCTTTTATTTGTTTAGTGAGGAATCAACTTGTGGAGTGTTTAGTATCCACAAGTAGTTTTCTATTATATAATGTCACAAACAATTATACTTGTTTTACGTTTTACATTTCAAACAAATGGTTTAAATGCTCAACTGCGGTAGAGTGGTTAACAGGGTTAGATGAAAACATTTGGTTACGCCTTTTTATTATTTGATAGTTTGTACCGCTGTGCTTTTAACTATTGACGGTGGGTAATTTTGTGATCAGGGTTTGAATACCGATGGGAAGCTTTATTTTCCCTTTTTTCATGTGATTTACAAAGCGTTTTACTAAGAAAATATTGGAATCCGGAATAGTTTTTATAACAAATGGCATGCGCTAATCCTTTGCTCAATTTGAGTACGCTTAGCTTTTGAGTTACATTTTGAAATTATGTTTAACGTAACTGATTAAATGTTAATTGCTTATAATTATGTGACTTTAAATGTCTTTTTCTAGTGTGTGTGTGTGTGTGTGTGTGTGTGTGTGTGAGATTCACTCTACATAAGCCCCTAATTACCTAGAAAGTTGAAACTTTGTAAATCTAGAGCAGAGATCACTGAAGGGAACTCAACAGTCAAATGTTCTCAATTTTTTTTCATCAATATTGATATGATTAAAATATTCCACTTATAAATTCTTACTCAATAACTGAAGGAGAGATACTATTTTACTCTACTTTCTATATATTTAACAATCTTGGCGGCCACGTTTTGTTAGGTTGGCTAACACTAGAATCAACCTGTTGTATAGAGGCCTACAAACATGTTTGCGATAAAAAGAAGGAAGATCTCCCAAAACTTATTCAAATTGTTTTCCCCACGTCTTTCAGGTCGGTTATTCATAATTACATTAATGGGTTTTTCAAGGTTTTGGATTATTAAGAGTAAAATTTAAAATGTACTTTCTTTTTGGTCATCACCGCATCTCACAAGCCGTTCGGGTTATACGTTTTTGTACTAATTACGCTAATGGCTTTTAGGGATGAGGAAGGTTATATTTAGAGAAAGTGTACTCTCATTTGCGTGGAAGGAAAGTGGAAAACCATTTTGAAGAAACAAACATGGTACACCCGACCTAGGTTTGGACCCCAATCTCCCTGTCCTGTCATTGGCAGTCTAGTCTACTCGGAGAATAGCGCCTTAACACTAATCTACCACCGATAATCTACTCCTTATATTGTAAATACGTGAACAGTCTGGCTTTGGGTCGACCAAGACACGCATAAACATATAATACTCGGCATCTGGCACAGTTCTATAGACCATTTTGTTCCATTTGACCTTGAACAAACTCAGGGTTTTCTTTATATATAGTTAGAGTATTTAAAAAAAAGGGTAGGAAAGAAGTATGTAGGAAAAAAGGAAAATACCGCAAGGGAGGGAAATACTGAATTTCTACGTTGTCGGAAGTTGTCACTAGGAGATTGTTGGCAGGAAATTGAATGAGACAGATTTTAAAATCTGCATGTATTTCTATTTTTTATAAAACGGCATTTGTTCCCTCAACATGTCTCTTTTTACTTGGTCGTCTTGCACTGTTTTGAAGCTTTGCTAAGTTATGTTATGTTAGGTTATGTGTTGTACCTTAGATTCAATTCAAACCACTGAGAAAAAAGTTGAATAATCGAAAAGGTAAAATTTTGGTTTGTGACTCGATTCAATGCTGTCCTCAAAGCAAGAGCAGATAAACAAAGTGTGCAAATGAGAGGAGAAGAATGGTGGAAGGATAGAGGATGTTGGACCAATCTCACAACTCCTACCCTGCCACAGGCTGGAAACAGATGATGATGATGATGATATTGCGCAGTGTTGTTAGAGATGTCAAAGTCGTTGTAATAGCATTAGAGTTAACTGCCATCGACGGGGAGGTTCATGGTTCGAATCCTGACCACAGCTTAGGAGTAGGCTATATCTACACTTTTTATTTTCACTGTAGCTTCATTTATAAACTCTCCACTTTAATATTCGTTAACAGGAGTGGTTTGCCTGGAAGATATACTTGGTTTTAAACTGTCTTAAGTTGATCTATTTGACTATTATCTTAAATTAAACACTTCGCACATAATCTAAGATAAGAAATTCCTATAATAAAAACTATTAATATTTGTTTTGAGTGTCTGTAGTTATTTTGGACTTATTTTAATAATCCGTTAAACTAATTATCAGTGGCGCACTCGGAAATTTATTTGGGGAGATTCTGACTTAGAATAATTATTTATTTAGCATCGTGTCTCACTACCCGTTCGGGTTATACGTCTAAGTACTAATTACGCTAATGGGCTATTAATTTGGAAAGTTGAATATAGAGGACTTGAACCCGATTTGCGTGGAGGGAGAGTGGAAAACTATTTAGGAAAAACCACCCCAGTTCACTCGAGAGATTTGAACCTAGATCTCCCCGTACTCGGCAGTCTAGCTCAACACAACCAGCGCGTTAGCTAACTACGCCACCAAGGAAGTATTGCAAAATAAATATAAGCTATTATCTTACATCTGAGAAAAGCTAATTTATCCCCTTTCATGAATTAATGTCAAGTCATGTGATCTTAAGCGTTCAATTTTGATAAATTATCAATAAATATAAAATAACTAATATATTAAAATGGGGTAAGTTTTAAAATACTTTTCTATTTTCTAACTGGTCCTTTCCATACAAATTGTACTATAATTGTTTTTATTTCTATTGATTACTTATAGGGTCTCTTTTAATAATTATAGCAACTAACATTTAGAACATTAAGCCGCAAAATGGGACTTGGAATTTAACATATGCTTTGTGTAATAGGACTATTTCATGTTTTTAATTTTTATCCGCCTCGTTAGTGTAGTTGGCTAGCGCGCTAGTTCCGTGTTGAGCTAAACTGCCAAGGATGGAGCGATTGAGGTTAGAATTTCACTCGGGTGAACTGAGGGTGGTTTTCCAAAATTGTTTTCCAATCTCCCTCCCTACAAATGCGGGTTCACCTCCTGTATATTCAACATTCCCAATTCCTAGCCCATTAACAAAAATTAGTACTTAAAGTGGGGTGATAGGGAGTGTTAGATTAGTGAATTAATTTTAAAGTTTTTATAGCATAGACATTCTTTTGGACAAAATAAATTAAATGTTTCTTCTATAGAAACAAAGTTTAGTTTGTTGCTCTAATCTCACCAGTTCTTGAATATGTCATTAGCATGGCGGCATTTGGTGAAAACTTTTTAAATTAAAGAGAAAATGTTGTCATTAAATTCCAGAACATCCTTGACATATATATATATATATATATATATATATATATATATATATAGAATGTTGAGATTAGCATGTGCTATAACTAAACTATAACTAAACCTCTGTGTTTACATAGAAGAAATATTTGATTTATTTTGGCCAAAAAAATTGTTATCCTATAAAACTTAAAAAATACTGCCCTAAACTCATGTTTACTAGCACCCCACCTTAGGCATACAGCCCGAAAGGGTAGTAAGACACGGTGCTAAGTATTATTACTATTTGAGATATTCAAACTGCTCTCTCTGAAGATAATATAAACACGCGACTTACAAACTAGCTCAATTGTATAGAACATTCACGCGAGTTAATAAATCACTGAATTGTCAAGATCAAATTTCTAGCATTTTTTCCACCATCATTGCCGGGAATCTAATCTCGGACGCTTAGTTTAATAAACAGGTTATATACCGAATTGAATGATGTTTAGCAAAATTTGTATTCAAACCATATAATGACCGCACTGGTGGGCCAATATGTTATCGTTAGGGTTAGAATCCTGACTGAATAAACTGTGGGTGGGTTTTTTCAATGGTTTAACACTCTACATTCAGTCAAATGCGGTGAAACTCCCATTGAATCTTAACTTACAACAATATAGTAAAACGCTTATAGCAAGTAGTAAACCATACACCACGTGACGCTGTGGTGACGGGTTTATGGGGGAAGCTCTAATGTATACATGGTGCTATATGGTGGGAGCTTTAATGTATACATGGTTACATGGTGGGAGCTCTAATGTATACATGGTGCTACATGGTGGGAGCTCTAATGTATACATGGTGCTACATGGTGGGAGCTCTAATGTATACATGGTGTTACATGGTGGGAGCTCTAATGTATACATGGTGTTACATGGTGGGAGCTCTAATGTATACATGGTGCTACATGGTGGGAGCTCTAATGTATACATGGTGTTACATGGTGGGAGCTCTAATGTACACATGGTTACATGGTGGGAGCTCTAATGTATACATGGTGCTACATGGTGGGAGCTCTAATGTATACATGGTGTTACATGGTGGGAGCTCTAATGTATACATGGTGTTACATGGTGGGAGCTCTAATGTATACATGGTGCTACATGGTGTTACATGGTGGGAGCTCTAATGTACACATGGTTACATGGTGGGAGCTCTAATGTATACATGGTGCTACCTGGTGGGAGCTCTAATGTATACATGGTGCTACCTGGTGGGAGCTCTAATGTATACATGGTTACATGGTGGGAGCTCTAATGTATACATGGTTACATGGTGGGAGCTCTAATGTATACATGATGCTACATGGTGGGAGCTCTAATGTATACATGATGCTACATGGTGGGAGCTCTAATGTGTACATGGTGCTACATGGTGGGAGCTCTAATGTATACATGGTGCTACATGGTGGGAGCTCTAATGTATACTTGGTTACATGGTGGGAGCTCTAATGTACACATGGTGTTACATGGTGGGAGTTCTAATGTACACATGGTGTTACATGGTGGGAGCTCTAATGTATACATGGTGCTACCTGGTGGGAGCTCTAATGTATACATGGTGCTACCTGGTGGGAGCTCTAATGTATACATGGTGCTACCTGGTGGGAGCTCTAATGTATACATGGTGCTACCTGGTGGGAGCTCTAATGTATACATGGCGCTACATGGTGGGAGCTCTAATGTATACATGGCGCTACATGGTGGGAGCTCTAATGTATACATGGTGCTACCTGGTGGGAGCTCTAATGTATACATGGTGCTACCTGGTGGGAGCTCTAATGTATACATGGTTACATGGTGGGAGCTCTAATGTATACATGGTGCTACATGGTGGGAGCTCTAATGTACACATGGTTACATGGTGGGAGCTCTAATGTATACATGGTGCTACCTGGTGGGAGCTCTAATGTATACATGGTGCTACCTGGTGGGAGCTCTAATGTATACATGGTGCTACCTGGTGGGAGCTCTAATGTATACATGGTGCTACATGGTGGGAGCTCTGGATGTATACTTGGTGCTATATGAGGGGAGGGCTGGTGCAACAGTTTTACTCATCATATATCTTATATATAAATTGTAACATCGAACACACACAATTTATAAAGGATTTAAAATGTATTCTGAGTAATTTCAGTTCTGGTTCCCTCCTTTTTAATGCCAGAAAAACCTTCTTAGAAAATATGACATTCACTATTTTGTGAACAGTTACGTAACACAGGTTGGGAAAGGGTTGGGGGAGGGGTAGTGGTTAGGTTGAATGTATATTTGGTGTGTTACGTTGCTGGAAAGTTGGGGGTATCGTGAAGGAGGCGAATGTAAGAAAAATCGTAATAGTTTATGTATGGCCACACAAGAATACAAAGATGCAGAAAGATAATTTAAAACCGTTTAAATAATTTTTTTCCAGTTAAAGCTTGTAGACTTTCACACCCCACCCCCTATTCTAGTTGTGGTACTGGTCATAGGTTGTTTATTGGTCAAAATTTATAAATGAGGAATTTAATAGCAATACGATGACATGAAGATGTGAAACACCTAATAAAATGTCGATAATTTAAATCTAAAAATCTAAATTTTAATAAGATTTGTTGATCCTTTTGCACCCAATATTGATCTTTTTCTATCTGTCCAAACATACAAACGAGGACATTAATGCACTAAAATTAAAAACCGAGACTCAAAAAATGGAATGGAATGGAATGGAATGGAATGGAATACCCCATTATAGGCCACTTTGACTGCACATTTTTATATATATACACACACAAGTTAAAATGGAACTATTGAGTTTATGACTACATTGGTTTCACCACAGGAACACTCAAATAACAAATGAATGGTCATTGTTTTGATACCAACCACAATGACTGACCAAACATAACCTCTTTGTGTCCAAGCACATGATGCAGATTTTGACTCATGTTATAGTACTAGAATAATACAAACCCTCCCCAATAGTTACACTGCTTCCCAGCTTCATTGGTGGGAACTTTGACACCATTATATAACCAAATCCAACCTCAGCCAACCATTTCTCCCTTTCTTCAAACAGGCCTACTCACACCAGTCAGTCATTTCTTAATAAACAATAATTCAATATGATATAAAAACAACATTCTATCCATCTACCCAGAGTCAAGACACAATCAACAACAGTATAGAAGTGACAATGATTTACCTCTAGCCATGATAACATATAGAGAAATTTATTTTGGATTGAATTACACTTTAAGATTTTATGTTTGTAAGTAGCCTCTGGACCCCTTGCTCTACTACGTCACACCTTGAGATAGTATTGTGATTTCAATTAACCTACTTTCCTCTGATTGGCTGTTATAAATAGCCTCCTTCCTCCACCCCACACCATACAGCCCCCTCGCCTGCAAACCCCGGACATGTTGGTTCTTGATGATTGTTAATTATTGTTAATTAATCAATTGGTAGGATTGAGGTGTTGGAGTATTTATTCATTGATTAGGGCACTGTAGTTTATTTGTTGGAACATGCGAACCCGCCATGGCTCTCGCCGGCCGGTGTATGAACCTTTCTCTCCAGTTGCGGGCGTGACAGCCTTTCCCCCCCCACCCCCCCTGTCGGCCTTTCACCGGGAATCTCCCCTCCCTGTAATGAGCCGTGAAGGTCGTTAGATGACGCGACCTTATTGAGGAAGAGATATTCCAAATTGGATACAAACATGATCGAAAATTCTGATCCAATAGGATTTAATTATTCTAAAAGTCATACTTTTGAATGATGGATATTTTTTTTACAGAAACTAAGATTCGTCCAGTGTTAAAATAGAATCAAAAGTTTCATCTTGTTAATTAAATTATATTTTTACTATCATTATTTGATTTGATCTTGAAAAATTTTGACTTCCATAATATTATTTCTTTTTTTTAAAATTGGGCTTTATTTGAAATCAAAATAGAATTTATTATAATATTTGTTTCATTACTGCATTATTTGACTTGGTAGGTAAATATTTGTATTATATTATAAATTGAAAGTATTGGATTTGTGTAGTCCTAAGAATGTTGGTGGCACTGGCTGAGCTCATGTCTAATTGATAAAATAAATGTTGTATGGTTAGAGGTTTATGTGCCCAATTGTTGTTACTGCTACTCCAGCTGAATGGCTCCGGGGCAGGTGGGGACACTGCACTCCTGTCCTCAAGGCGACACTTGAACATATGGAAGATCTCCAGAGACTCCTTGAAGATCAAAGGACACAGGCGGACAAACTTAGAGATCAGCTCGACCAAAGGACAGCAGAGCTAGAGCAGATGAAGCATATCACTCCCAACAAGGCCAAGGTATGTTAAGTGGTGAAACAAACAAGCTGGGAAGTTAGTGAGTCAGTGCTCTATCAACAGTTATTTGTTAGACTCTGAAAGATTTAGGGAAGGACAGAGATACTCTACCATCTCTTGAGGCATAGAAAAGGGGGAGGAAGTAGCTTGCCAAGGTCAACTATTTATGAGCACCAGCCTGTCTGTTGTTAGTGAGTAGAGATTACAGGGGTGCTAAAGAACCTTTAAGGGTGTCATTTCTAGATAACATTAAACCAAGAGGAGTTTAAAGGGGTTTCAAACATACCAAAATAATATTCAAGGTGTTTCAAACCTTGAAAACGTTTACAGTTGGTTTCATATAAAACACAATTTTCAAAGGGGATCAACTATTAAATATAATGTTTTAAAATTAATTATTCGCTTTTTATTATTCATTATTTGTTCCAAATTTAAATATTTGTTTCAATATAAAATGCTATTCGCACAACCTTATTTATATTATGTTTTTATGATATACAATTTGTATTATATTTAATAATGTGAAAGATTTTACGAGTCTTACCGTAAAGTATAAAAACAATATCCATTTTTAATCTAGAATTAATCTAAAGCACCATTTTTATTATTTACTGATCCTGTCTCCAATATTTTGACTAATTTCCTGTCCTGTTCCCACCCCGATGTAAAAATGTAATTCCCGTTCCATCCCTAATTAATTTATATTATAAAAATAAATAAATATATGTATTGGAGTTGGGTTTTTTCATTATTAGAGTATTTTAAAAACCTCCAGAGTTGAGTAATTCATAATTTTAAAATATTAAAATATATTTGTTCATTTTAAATTAGGGCTCTGCAGAATCCTGAACTTTGAAAAGATGGCTGTTCCCGAAATTCGGCCAATAATATTTCCCAGAATTTTTTAGGAAAAAATATTAATTTACAAATAAAGATCGGCTATCAATGTCAAGTTTTTATTTAAATTTCTTTGAAAATATCATTAGTTTATTAAATCTAAATTAACCTTTTCTTCTTTTAATCCTTTTGCTGCGTATTTAATTTTTACTTCTTAATTTCAGAAATGCTAATTATAAGTCATGGTTTAAATTAGGAGGGATAGCCAGCACACTTATCTTGGTGATACTGGAGTAGACCTTGTTAAATTAGGAGGGATAGCCAGCACACTTACCTTGGTGATACTGGAGTAGATATTGTTAAATTAGGAGGGATATCCAGCACACTTACCTTGGTGATACTGGAGTAGATATTGTTAAATTAGGAGGGATATCCAGCACACTTACCTTGGTGATACTGGAGTAGATATTGTTAAATTAGGAGGGATAACCAGCATACTTACCTTGGTGATACTGGAGTAGATATTGTTAAATTAGGAGGGATAGCCAGCACACTTACCTTGGTGATACTGGAGTAGATATTGTTAAATTAGGAGGGATAGCCAGCACACCTACCTTGGTGATACTGGAGTAGATATTGTTAAATTAGGAGGGATAGCCAGCACACTTACCTAGGTGATACTGGAGTAGAAATTGTTAAATTAGGAGGATATCCAGTACACTTACCTTGGTGATACTGGAGAGATATTGTTAAATTAGGAGGGATAGCCAGCACACTTACCTTGGTGATACTGGAGTAGATATTGTTAAATTAGGAGGGATAGCCAGCACAGTTACCTAGGTGATACTGGAGTAGACCTTGTTAAATTAGGAGGATAGCTAGCACACTTACCTTGGTGATACTGGAGTAGATATTGTTAAATTAGGAGGGATACAGCCAGCACAGGTTACCTAGGTGTACTGGAGTAGATATTGTTAAATTAGGAGGGATAGCCAGCACACTTACCTAGTGATACGGAGTAGACCTTGTTAAATTAGAGGGATAGCTAGCACACTTACCTAGGTGATACTGGAGTAGACTTGTTAAATTAGGAGGATAGTTACACACTTACCTGTGATACTGAGAGACTTGTAAATTAGGAGGGATAGCAGCACACTTACTTGGTGATACTGGGTAGACTTGTTAAATAGGAGGGATAGCCCCACACTTACCTTGGTGATACTGGAGTAGATTGTTAAATTAGGAGGATAGCTAGCACACTTACCTGGTGATACTGGAGTAGACCTTGTTAAATTAGAGGGATAGCCAGCACAGTTACCTAGGTGATACTGGAGTAGACCTTGTTAAATTAGGAGGGATAGCTACACACTTACCTAGGTGATACTGGAGTAGACCTTGTTAAATTAGAGGGATAGCCTAGCACACTTACCTAGGTGATACTGGAGTAGACCTTGTTAAATTAGGAGGGATAGCCAGCACACTTACCTTGGTGATACTGGAGTAGACCTTGTTAAATTAGGAGGGATAGCCAACACACTTACCTTGGTGATACTGGAGTAGATATTTGTTAAATTAGGAGGATAGCAACACACTTACCTGGTGATACTGGAGTAGACCTTGTTAAATTAGGAGGGATAGCCAACACACTTACCTTGGTGATACTGGAGTAGATATGTTAAATTAGGAGGATAGCCAGCACACTTACCTTGGTGATACTGGAGTAGACTTGTTAAATTAGGAGGATAGCCAGCACACTTACCTGGTGATTACTGGAGTAGACTTGTTAAATTAGGAGGGATAGCCAGCACACTTACCTTGGTGATACTGGAGTAGACATTGTTAAATTAGGAGGGATAGCCACACACTTACCTTGGTGATACTGGAGTAGACATTGTTAAATTAGGAGGGATAGCCAGCACACTTACCTTGGTGATACTGGAGTAGACTTGTTAAATTAGGAGGGATAGCCAACACACTTACCTTGGTGATACTGAGTAGAAACTTGTTAAATTAGGAGGGATAGCCAGACACACTTACCTTGGTGAATACTGTGATAGACCATTGTTAAAATAGGAGGATATAGCAGACACACTTACCTTGGTGATACTGGAGTAGATATGTTAAATTAGGAGGGATAGCCAGCACACTTACCTTGGTGATACTGGAGTAGACATTGTTAAATTAGGAGGGATAGTCCAGCTACACTACCTTGGTGATACTGGAGTAGAACCTTGTTAAATTAGGAGGGATAGCCAGCACACTTACCTTGGTGATACTGGAGTAGAACTTGTTAAATTAGGAGGGATAGCCAGCACACTTACCTTGGTGATACTGGAGTAGACTTGTTAAATTAGGAGGGATAGCCAAGCACACTTACCTTGGTGATACTGGAGTAGATATTGTTAAATTAGGAGGGATAGCCAACACACTTACCTTGGTGATACTGGAGTAGAATTGTTAAATTAGGAGGGATAGCCAACACACTTACCTTGGTGATACTGGAGTAGAATTGTTAAATTAGGAGGGATAGCCAACACACATACTTGGTGATACTGGAGTAGATATTGTTAAATTAGAGGATAGCCAGCACACTTACTTGGTGATACTGGAGTAGATATTGTTAAATTAGGAGGGATAGCCAGCACACTTACCTTGGTGATACTGGAGTAGAACCTTGTTAAATTAGGAGGGATATCCAGTACACATACCTTGGTGATACTGGAGTAGATATTGTTAAATTAGGAGGGATAGCCAGCACACTTACCTTGGTGATACTGGAGTAGAATTGTTAAATTAGGAGGGATAGCCACACACTTACCTTGGTGATACTGGAGTAGTATTGTTAAATTAGGAGGGATAGCCAACAACACTTACTTGGTGATTACTGGAGTAGACCTATGTTAAATATAGGAGGGATAGCCAGCACACTTACCTTGGTGATACTGGAGTAGATAATTGTTAAATTAGGAGGGATAGCCAGCACACTTACCTTGGTGATACTGGAGTAGATATTGTTAAATTAGGAGGGATAGCCAACACACTTACCTTGTGTACTGTAGAATTGTTAAATAGAGGGAGCACACTTGTAATGGAATTGTTAAATTAGGAGGGATAGCCACACACTTACCTTGGTGATACTGGAGTAGACTTGTTAAATTAGGAGGGATAGCCAGACACTTACCTTGGTGATACTGGAGTAGATATTGTTAAATTAGGAGGGATAGCCAGCACACTTACCTTGGTGATACTGGAGTAGATTTGTTAAATTAGGAGGGATAGCCACACTACCTTGGTGATACTGGAGTAGACCATTGTTAAATTAGGAGGGATAGCCAGCACACTTACCTTGGTGATACTGGAGTAGACCTTGTTAAATTAGGAGGGATAGCCAGCACACTACCTTGGTGATACTGGAGTAGATTTGTTAAATTAGGAGGGATAGCCAGCACACTTACCTTGGTGATACTGGAGTAGTATTGTTAAATTAGGAGGGATAGCCAGCACACTTACCTTGGTGATACTGGAGTAGATATTGTTAAATTAGGAGGGATAGCCAACACACTTACCTTGGTGATACTGGAGTAGATCTTGTTAAATTAGGAGGGATAGCCAGCACACATACCTTGGTGATACTGGAGTAGATCTTGTTAAATTAGGAGGGATAGCCAGCACACATACCTTGGTGATACTGGAGTAGACCTTGTTAAATTAGGAGGGATAGCCAGCACACTTACCTTGGTGATACTGGAGTAGACCTTGTTAAATTAGGAGGGATATCCAGTACACATACCTTGGTGATACTGGAGTAGATATTGTTAAATTAGGAGGGATATCCAGCACACTTACCTTGGTGATACTGGAGTAGATCTTGTTAAATTAGGAGGGAAAGCCAACACACTTCACTTGGTGATACTGGAGTAGATATTGTTAAATTAGGAGGGATAGCCAGCACACTTACCTTGGTGATACTGGAGTAGATATTGTTAAATTAGGAGGGATATCCAGTACACATACCTTGGTGATACTGGAGTAGATATTGTTAAATTAGGATGGATATCCAGCACACTTACCTTGGTGATACTGGAGTAGACCTTGTTAAATTAGGAGGGATATCCAGTACACATACCTTGGTGATACTGGAGTAGATATTGTTAAATTAGGAGGGATATCCAGCACACTTACCTTGGTGATACTGGAGTAGATATTGTTAAATTAGGAGGGATATCCAGCACACTTACCTTGGTGATACTGGAGTAGATCTTGTTAAATTAGGAGGGATAGCCAACACACTTCACTTGGTGATACTGGAGTAGACCTTGTTAAATTAGGAGGGATAGCCAGCACACTTACCTTGGTGATACTGGAGTAGATATTGTTAAATTAGGAGGGATAGCCAGCACACTTACCTTGGTGATACTGGAGTAGATATTGTTAAATTAGGAGGGATAGCCAGCACACTTACCTTGGTGATACTGGAGTAGATATTGTTAAATTAGGAGGGATAGCCAGCACACTTACCTTGGTGATACTGGAGTAGACCTTGTTAAATTAGGAGGGATAGCCAGCACACTTACCTTGGTGATACTGGAGTAGATATTGTTAAATTAGGAGGGATAGCCAGCACACTTACCTTGGTGATACTGGAGTAGATATTGTTAAATTAGGAGGGATAGCCAGCACACTTAACTTGGTGATACTGGAGTAGACCTTGTTAAATTAGGAGGGATAGCCAGCACACTTACCTTGGTGATACTGGAGTAGACCTTGTTAAATTAGGAGGGATAGCCAGCACACTTACCTTGGTGATACTGGAGTAGACCTTGTTAAATTAGGAGGGATAGCCAGCACACTTACCTTGGTGATACTGAAGTAGATAGTGTTTAGAGAGAACACTAAAAAAAATATTCAAAACCTGATTGTTTGCATGATCAGAATAATGATCATATAATATGATTTTCAACTAATAATGCATTTTAAATATGAAATCTAGCACCAGTTTCTCTATAAATCGCATAATATATATTTTATATTGATAAAATCTAATGTCATATGTTACCCAAATGCAATGCTATTCAGGTATAAGAACCATCTTTGGTTTACTAGCAACCCACAAATGTCAAACCAATCGCTAAATGAGGAGTTGGCAGGCCTAATATAAGCCTCATGTAATAAAAAGAAAACTTTTGAAAACTAGGTTACATTAACACAACTTTAACAATTTTGGTCTACATTAGTGCTCTCCTCAGTGTAGTCTATAAGATCCTATATCTGTGTTAGGCATAGTTTCAAAATAGGAATCGGGTAAAGAACAAAAATAAAATATAAATTAGCAGCTGTTAATTGACAGTTCTCAAAACTAGCACCAGATGTCAGAGGCGCATGGGCATGCTAGTATGAAAAATTCAGTGTTCTAACACCCTTGTGGCTATTTCCAACTGTCACAAATAAAAGGTAGATAAAGTTTACACGTCATGGGGTAAAGTTGATTTCCGCAGCCACTGGCCATAATGCTGAGATCAGATATATCTGATTAACACAGCAAAAGGGTTCAGTGAATGGACACGAAAAACTCCAGTTCTTTTATTTTGAAACCCCTTATAAAACAACAGAGCACCACTAAATAACATAACCACACTGACCGGCCTCATAGCACATTTTGGTTGTCAAAAAGTAGGAAAAGTAGGACATGTTTAAAACACCCTACCCTCCTCCTATTGCAAAAAAAATAAATAGATATATAATAGAAAATAAAAACAATATTTTTATGTTATTGGACCCATAGTAAAAATGGAGGGGGGGGGGGAAATTATAAAAGAAGAAAGGAGGAATACTCAACCATCATCAACCCCTTGCAATCCTCCTTTCATCTTAACCCCCCCTTAATTTATTTTCTTTTTAGTACAATATTTACTTTACTTTGGTATTGCATTACAAATCCAAATTTGAAAATAATGGTAGTGAAACAAAATAGTAATAATTTTGATTTGTATTACAATACTAATGTTCATTATAATCAAATTATATAGGTTAAAATAAAATGTCTTCAACCTAAACAATATACTTAAAAAATTATTTGCGAAACATTATAATAAAAAAAAAATCATGCTTTCAGTTTTTTTGGGTTTATTTGATTCAGAATGACTTACACAAAAGTAGTCCAACATTGTTGTCTTCCTCTTTTGAATTTGCTTTTGTTTGTTTCTCATTTTCTCAAAAGCAAAGTCACTTTCTTCCAATTTCTTGCAAGCAGCTTCTAGCATAGTTTGAGCTATTTGCAAACCTTTCCGATCATTAATTTTCATGGCATTCTTAATCCTTTAATTAGCTTCTGCCACTAATGACTTGTAAGATAGAACTTCTTCTTTAGCTTCTGATTCTTGCTTTTCTAACAGTTTCTCTTTTTGTATTGCCTATTTAGCCTCCTGTGATTTTTTTTCGAAAACTTTCTTTTTTGCTTGAAACTCTTCACTTTGTTTTTTTATTTTATCTTTGTCTTCTTGCTCTTGTTTCTTCCGTTCAGCCTCAATTCTCTTCTCTTCTTCAAGTCCAGCCAAGTACAACTTATGGGCCCCACGTTCTTTCTTGATGAAATTCTTCATGAATGGTACTGTGTGGCACTGATAGTTGTAATGTTAAGACCATCTTTGGTAGACTGTGTGGCACTGATAGTTGTAATGTTAAGACCATCTTTGGTAGACTGTATGGCACTGATAGTTGTAATGTTAAGACCATCTTTGGTAGACTGTATGGCACTGATAGTTGTAATGTTAAGACCATCTTTGGTAGACTGTGTGGCACTGATAGTTGTAATGTTAAGACCATCTTTGGTAGACTGTATGGCACTGATAGTTGTAATGTCTAGGACCATCTTTGGTAGACTGTATGGCACTGATAGTTGTAATGTCTAGGACCATCTTTGGTAGACTGTATGGCACTGATAGTTGTAATGTTAAGACCATCTTTTGTAGACTGTATGGCACTGATAGTTGTAATGTTAAGAACATCTTTGGTAGACTGTGTGGCACTGATAGTTGTAATGTTAAGACCATCTTTGGTAGACTGTATGGCACTGATAGTTGTAATGTTAAGACCATCTTTTGTAGACTGTATGGCACTGATAGTTGTAATGTTAAGAACATCTTTGGTAGACTGTGTGGCACTGATAGTTGTAATGTTAAGAACATCTTTGGTAGACTGTGTGGCACTGATAGTTGTAATGTTAAGACCATCTTTGGTAGACTGTATGGCACTGATAGTTGTAATGTTAAGACCATCTTTGGTAGACTGTGTGGCACTGATAGTTGTAATGTTAAGAACATCTTTGGTAGACTGTGTGGCACTGATAGTTGTAATGTTAAGAACATCTTTGGTAGACTGTGTGGCACTGATAGTTGTAATGTTAAGAACATCTTTGGTAGACTGTATGGCACTGATGGATGCCTCAGAGACAGGTCCTGTTGTCAGTCAGATAGTTGGACGTCTGTGAGAATCCTCGCTCAACATCAGCATTTCCATGGGGTAACACAAGAATAGCTTTAACAAGCCTTGTCAACTCAGGATTTAGGATGCCCAAGAGGATCCTTCATATTGAAAATCTTTCCCCAGTAGTGATCAATTCTCTTTGACACCACTCCTTGCCCATCTTGGGTGCAATTCCAATCATCTGGAATTTGTTCACACTGAAGTACTCTCCATTCATCTCCAATGAAGTCAACATTGCAAGGTGGGACAAGAGAAACAGCATTTGCTAATAGCTTTATTGAGCTAACAGTCCAAGCTTCACATCTATTTTCATTATTAAGGCACCTACTTTCATCACATTATGTAACGGCAGCTTTTCAGCAAATGTCCTGATAGTGTGTGGTAAAACTTTCGCATGCCATGAAGCATTTATTTATGTACCTTCAGATTCAATTTCTTCAATGTTTTTCTTGTTTCTACGCCAATTTCAAAATCATCATCACTCTGTTCCTTTTCTATACACGAAAACATAAACTTAAGTTCATCAATAGATTTGTCTCTGATCACAAACTGACCTAGCAAAATCTTCAGGAGAAGACACCAATGTTCATGAAGAACATGGATTAGAGGCTCTTCAGACTGAAACAGGCTCATAAACGTCTCAAACATTTTGCTCACAGATAGAAGGAATTCAATTCGTATGATTGTTGAAAGACACATTACGATTCTTTTGAATCTTGCATTGTCTTGTATTTTTTTGGTCCCTTTTTGGAAGTTCTTTAAGGAAATATTCTTTGAGAAAAGCCAGCTGCCTTATGACTCGTTTAATTGCTGGAACCAATGTAAGCCACCTGCACTCAACATGCTTCAAAAACTTTAATTGGCAAACACCAAGTTCACTTTGTAGATTTTGGTATTCCTCCATTCTTACAGGTGAAAGTTTAAAAAAATTATATAAATCAACAACTAAGTTCACTACTTCCTCTCCAAACTCTGCTATTCCTTTCCCAAATCCACCATGAATAACATGCAAAGTACATGTCCCTACATCTAAAAGTGCAGGGAGGTCTATGTTTTTCTTTGCTTCACTAACTGTACGAAAAACGGTTTTATTTACATTAGGCCCATCACTTCCAAGTGTTAATAGATCTTTCAGAGGAAGTTTAGCACCATCTATTGATTTCATTATTTTATCTGAAATGTCTTTACCTGTTGCTCGTCCCATAAGATATGAGTCTAGATGATGCACACATACAGAAGTTTTCTCATCTGACCAGTATCTAATCTTAAGGTCCAGTTGTTTTTTGACCTGTTTGCTTGTTAGTTCATCATAAGAGATGGAAAATGGTGACATTGATTTGTTAATATCAAATAACAACACTTCCTGGAAGTGAGGACTTGTTGCCTCAGAAATTAAGTGGGATAATTTAGAAGGTCCACAAGAAAACTGAGACGCCACTCTGTCAGGAAACATAGCACTAAATAAATCATTCACATCATCGGAGGAATTGTAAGAAAAGTTACTCTTCACGACCTTTAAGGCCCATAAAAGTTCTGCCTTTGTTGTGTTTTCTTTGAAAGATGACCAAGTTAAAAACTGTGATTCAGACTGAGTAGAACTGCAAGTCTCAATTCCTCTTGTTAGGTGTGATGAGGTTTCACACGTGCCACTTGATAACGGTCCATGAAAGGTTTGAAAAGTCATCAGAGTTTCCTTCACAATATCTTTAACAATATCACTGTGGCTGCGAGTTCTTGCATGATTTAACAAATGACTAAAATACACTGTACTAGCTTTTGGGCATACAATTTGAGTTTATTCAAGCACTTTATAATTCAATATTTTGCTTTGCTAACTTACCAGCAAAAGGCAGATCCACACTTCAACACCAACAGAAACAAACTGTTTCTTTCTTCTGGATGTCAAAAAGTAGGAAAAGTGGGAGTTTTTTTTTTCAAAAGTAGGAAAAGGAGAAAAATGTGCCCTGCACTGAAGGAAATTGAATAGATTTCTCTGAATAAATTCAAGTCAGGACAACATAAATTTAGCGTAAAATAAATAATGAATTGACTAAATCAAACTATGCACAAAATACACAGATCTTCAACACTCTTATTTGCATAAAGAAAAGTCTATTATCAGGCTGTCCAGCCACCTGGAAAACAGTGAAGTCAGGGAATTTAATTAAATCTCTAATTTTCACATAGTAACAAAAAAATATACTCCAATTTTATTTACACTAGTCAAAATCACATTTTTCTATCATTTAATACAAACCACAATCTCTCTTAACACAGTTGAACATACTAATTTTAACTCTCGTAGTTAATATTGAAGTTTTGTGTGTCATCCATCTTTCCATCCTTCTACTTCACATCTTTATTTGTACAAAGCAATATTTTAATGTCTCAATATGATATCACTGAAATCTAACTTAGATCTCTCTACCCATTGGCCCATCATTTCAGGCGGTAACTTTCATAGTTTCACAATTTCAGAGTGTGTAAGTGTTTAAAAATATTATTCCATCAAGTAGCGATCTTAATAAAATAATGTTTGTAATACAAGGTGAACCATCCAGGCTGAGGTGCAGCATCTGTTGGAAAAGTTTTAGCCTCAAACGGTTACTAAAGAGACACGTGTGGACTCACAGTGAGGTTAGGAGGTACCCCTGCACCTTCTGTGAGAAGGGGTTCAATGATAAATCCAACCTCAATAAACACACTTGGACACACACAAGTGGGTGTAGAGGTTTTCACAGTTGATATAATATTTAAAACTAATATTTTAAAATTTGTTTGCTTGGCACTTGTTTCGGTTAAACACATCTTATAAACTAAGAAATATATAGTAACTTAATTATCAATGTACCAGCACTCTGTTAGCAATACTATTATAATTACAACTGACAGACTAACCATTTTAGTCATCGTGGTCAAGCACACTGGCACTTAGCTAACACTGTCCTTGTAGGACTATGGGGTATTATTTATATCGATAGGCCTGACTGAAAAGTCTTTGTGTCCTAGGTAAAGATTGTGTTAATGTGATGTGTTTAGAAAATATATGTAAAATAGCAAAATGAGTTCAGTCTAGTGTTGGTGTAAAGTCTTTTAACATTAGCTTTTGATTGCAGGAGAACGGCCTTACAGATGTAAAATTTGTGAGAAGGCTTTCACGCAATGTCCCACACTTAGGTCCCATTGCCTCAGTATCCTTGGGGTGCAGTATGGTACACTTACAAAGGTAATATTTTTTTTTATCAAACATACGAATATATTTCCTAATATTTCATGATTAAGATTGGTGGTGGGGGGTTAATAATGGTAAGGAAACATAGATGCTAGGTTAGAATCTAAGTCTAATTACAGATCAACTTGGTTATAGCAACAACTTCACTATAGCATTAATATTGATCACTATTAATTAAATCTGGATGAAACATGCTTTCCATGCCTTTCTTGCAAGGACAAATCACTTAAAAGGACATCTGGAACTAGGTTCTAACCCCACCCCATTTCTTTGCATGGGTAGGAAAGGGGAGGCATATATATTGCCTTGGCTGGTCACTTCCTAGAACCTAGCACTTTTCCATCAGGCACAAAGACAAAGGGTGAGGAGGGAAGCTTCAGAGGTATCCTATATCTAAACAATACCAAGTGAGGTTGAGTATTCAATTTCTCAATATGCTCAGAAAATGTATGAAAAGAGCTTAAGTTACAAACAAGCTCCAAAAGCAGACGAGTGAATAAAGGTGCAGAGAAAAGAACAAAGTTTAGTGAGGAGGATAAACTAAATAGAAAGCGAAAAGAATCAAATTGGTCTGTGCAGGGACTTTTCTTTACTTAGTTCCATAATTAAAGTTGTATTGAAAAAACAGAGATAAAATTGTTAGTGCTTTTGAAAAAATGATGCCAGATTAAACGTCGAGGATGTTAAAACAGCGTACAAAGCATAAAGTGGTTTGGACAGGAAATAATTGAAAATATATTTATGAGCATTCTTATAATCATAATCAAGGCTGTTGAACTTGCCAAACTCTTGACTCATAGGGACTTTGTACAACTGGTTGGATCAATAGATTTAAGTTGCGTCGTAACACTTACTGTTGGAAAGTGAGTGTTGAAGCGTGGGCTGGGAACTATAGTAACAATGACTTTTTAAAGCTTATGAAATCTTTATTTTGTTCAAGTTGACTCCAGACAAAATATTTGAAATTCAAAGGAGATAAATGTCCTGTTGGGAATTTATCTAAGGATCATTTTATTGTTTTTATGTCCACTAATTCAAAGGAAAAGAAAAAATAGTTTATTGGGAACCAAAAAAAATCTCACTGTTTATAAAATTTAAAATATCTGCCAGTTTGGTACAGTGCCAATAAAAATTGCAGATGAATGTGATTTGCAAATTGTGGACAAACAATTGCGACTGAAAGATATTCTAATTCGGTTACTTGTAGTCAACTGTTAAGAATATCCTGAGATTGACAGCTTTCTAAACATTAAAATGCTGTTTCTCCCAGCAAACATCACCAGCACATTACACCAAGGAGTGATTAGACGCCTGAAATTTTATTTCCTTAAATTTATGTTGCTGAAAATGATTGAATGTATTGACAAGAAGCAAATACACACATTAACTCTGATACATGGAATTTAGTGTGATGATAAGGCTTACAACAATTTAACACGTCACTGAAAAAACCATCCGAAACTTAGTTTGTCATGCAGGATCTAACCGTGAGAGAGAGAGTTGCTGAAATCACAGCAAACGTGTGCAACAAAGAAAAGGTTCCTGTTCCTGCTAATGACAATGATTACTCGCCTTGTGAAATTACTCTATTGTTCAATCTAGATGTTTCATTATAGAATAAGAATAGGGGAAAACCATATTTGACAAATTGAAAAAGGAAGAACGTAACAGATGTCATTAAATTTTTTGTAATATTGTACTTAAACAATAACACGCATCTTTCAGTATAAGTTATTTAAATAAATTTAGTTTACCATAATGTAACCAGTCACTCGCTGTTTGTCAGCTGGTTTGTAACCAACCCCACAGTTGGACACCATTTGCAACTAGTCGCCCATCCTAGCCTTCTCCTCTTCATCCGGTATCGTCCAAGGCAGTCAGTAGATTCCAGTAGAGCATCTCGGGGTTATACAAATAATGGTGGGGGTAGATGAACACAGCCGATTAAATAGATAAGATTTATGTAGAATTTGAAGTTTTATTTAGTAAAGAAATTGACAGACATTTTGTACCACGGGTTACTTAGTATAGAGAAACAAATTATTTAGTACACAGAGAATTACTTAAAGTTGTGGTAATTTAGCCACTTGGTCTACATCTCTTGCCACCCATCTCGAAACCCTATCTGCCCACGTTACTAAAAGAACCTTTTGAATACAGGTCTTATCTGTTTGCTTGCGAATCGGCCAGTGTCGTGTCTGACACTTCTCTTCCACATAGGGTCAAACACAGACGCCAAATCGAATGTGCTGATTGGCCAGTAATCCGTGCCAACCCCCCCCCCCCTCCCCCCCCCCCTCCCCCCCCCCCCGAGAAACCAGACGTGCAAGCCACAGGTGCATCTCACAGCTTCCGGGTTCAGCTATTAATACGTTGCACGATGCTCAAAATGAAAAGTAAAAGTAGTAAATTTGGATGAGCCTATAATTCAAACAAAGATTTTAAATAATGAAAAACTATTGAATTAAAAGTTTAGGGCCTGAAAATGAAGTTAATGAATTGAAATTTAAAACGTATATTGCTTACAACTTTGGTTATGATTTACAAAACTTATAATTACCATAAAACCCCACACTTTCTTATAATTAACCATTTGATAGTAATAAAGAGAATTAAATTAGGCCTAGACGAAGGGAAAAGAACAAAGTATTTATCATTTTAGTACTTTCAGTATCTTGAGCGTATTAATATGTAAACAATGGCAAACTAAGATATAAATTGAAATGGTTGAGAGCTAAAGACCTAAAACCCTGACCACTTTACAATAAATATCTTTAAAGTTATAGTTAAATATAATATTAATTTCATATCAAATGTAAATGTCAGTTCTGTCCAAAATAATTCCGTGTATTTCTTCTTTGAATCTAATTCTATCCCTTATAGCCCCTTCACTCCATGTTAAAATTTATTTAAATTATATTGATACTTAAATGCTAATATCGTACAGTAACTCAACGAGTCCTACATTATAAGGAGACTTCATTGACAGGATACAAGTAATAACTCAATACATTAGCATCACTATGAGAGTGTGGACCACAGTGAGTGACACCATCAAAGTGACTATCTATACATATTTTGTGTAATGTATCAGTCGAAATTAATTATTTAAAAAAATATCCCTGTAGTTACCTATAACCACAAAAACACTTTTTTTGTAAGCACAGCCTCTATGTACTTTATCAATATACTTACAAAGACAACTCTATGCTAATATACTTATTGAACCTTCTAATGCACTTGTACCCAGGTAACAGTTGTTTTATTTCGAATTCTGTCTGCACGTGCTATTGTTTTTGTTACTGCTGGTGTTTTTATAGTTACTTATTTTGTAAAATTTTCTGGTATTACTGCACTACATTATTTGTGTCGTTATTGATTATGAAAGCCTAACTAATCCATTAATGTATCGGTAAAGTTTAAAGACTTAAGATGAACATAGTTTTGATGTGGTAAAGTTTTTTACTTCAAATTCTTTTGTTTTCCTAACAAATTTTCACTTTTACCACATGAAGCTATGTAAATATAAGTATATTTCAGCTATGCATATATTGTAATTTTTGAAAGTCAATCTCACTGGTTTTGGGCATTCTCTATTATAGATAAAATAAAATTCTCTATTATAGATAGAATAAAATAAATGCAGACTAATATTCATATAAAACAGTTGTTTTTAAATGTACTCAAACTTATAACAATAAATAGTTTTAGAATGTGTTCTGAAAAATATTATAGCACTTTTAAACCTTTGCTAACAGAGAAGTGCTGTGCGTTATAATGTGTACATGTTTATTTGTATAGCAAAGTGGTTCGTGGGCCAAAGGCCTCTGCAGGACAGATTTCTGCTTTAATAGACCATATGATGGAGCATCGGGATTTAGCTGCCGGGCGCTTATGTGGAATGAGGGGCAGGGAGTTTTTGGCCACATGGTGGCTTGAATTGTGCACATTGCTTAACCAACTTGGGACACACAAAGAGTGTAGTACAATGGCAGAAGGTGAGAAATCTCTAGGAAGCAATTATGTTAACGACAATACTAATTTAATCCAAGGGTGGATCTAGGGACTGTTGTTGAAGGTATCGGTTTTAATAAGGCTTTCCCAAATGTAGAAGTATTAAGTTGAAAAATTGGTAAAAACTACTAGCCCAAAGAAATTGTCAATTAGAATAACTTACAGATCAAAATAAGGAGATATTCTTAATAATAGGCCTACTTTAATGAATGATCATGTTGAAAATAGCAATAACATTGACCTTACTTAAAACAAAACTGATTTGTTATTGTCATTAAAATAATGACTTTGCTAGTTACATGATAAAAGTAGTATGGTTGATAAAGTTATAAATATGACAGTGACAGAAAGAAATTTTGTATATATATAGTATTCCATTAATATTTTAACTGATGTATAATTTATCTTAAGGTCTGAACCGAGCTCAAATATAAAGCCTGAAGTCGGGCAACATTGTTGAGGGCAGGCCCGTTTAGCAACTGGGAATAAACCCAACAACGAGCCCGGCCTCAATGACAACGAAAAGGTCATAATGATTATGGGCATAGAGACGGCTGAGGGCTACTGCGTTGCGGACAACCTCCCAGAAGGTCAGGTGAGAACAATTATGAACTATTAGGAGATGCATTAAAAATTACTTTGGTTTGTTGTGTTGTATGCAATCCCTTGATGGCATAAAGATTATTAAATTATTTCTGCAGTGTGTTCACAATATTTTTAATTAATCGTGCTTCTAGATGGGTTATAAAAGAATTACAAATGAAAGTGATTGTTTCTTTTGTAGGAAGACTTGGAGAGGGCTGTTCCTTCAGTTGAAGATGACCCTCCCCAAGTGTTTCTTGAGGAGTTGGTGTTGGTGGTGGAGCAGGATCCAGATGACCCAGTTTACCGTCAGGTTGAGACATGTGAGTTTTTTTTTTATGATACATGTAAAATAACTGGTTTAATTAATAAACAAAAAGTTCATTTAAACCCCATTGTAAAGTACTGCACTATAGGTGGGTTAGTGGCAGTCAAGTCATGATAATGAGTCTCCATCTACCCCTATCCAAGTGTTCAAATGTTAATACAAGCACTTGCTTGGGAGGATATTAGAGAACTATTTAAAGAAAAAAAATCCTTAACCACACCTTACAAAGATTTATACCTAAATCTCCTTGCCATTGGCAGTCCAGTCCATTCCAAGAGCGACACCTTAGATCATTTGACCAGTCTTAATTAAGAGCTCACTAATAATTTCATTCAATGTCTAAATTTGTAGACAGTATTGCTGGCTGAAGAGACTTGATTTCAGAAAACCTAACACACCTGGATACTACGACAACATTACTTGATTTATCTCTAAATGAAATTTGAGACTAGGAAATAAACTTTATAATTTGAAATAGTAAGAGCTTTTTTTTAAATTTAACCAAATACTAACTTCTGATGAAATAATGCAAAATTCATGTTGATAGCATAAGCACACACCTCCTACCTTATTTGTCCCTTCACCACCCTTAAAATAGCCTCACTCACTCTTTCTGTTCTGACTTTTATATCCCCACTCCCCCAATAAAACCAAGGACAATGGTATTTAATTATGAGCAACCAAGATTAAGTACCTGCTTGTCTTGTGCCCACTACCGCGGAAAACCTACTTGACTATTGACACTACTATTCATCATGGTTATTCGATTTTGCTATTCAGAGTTTTGAATAGAATATTCAAAAAGTAATTATTCAATATTTTGAATATTTACACATCCCTAGTAAAGGTTAAGTTAAGGAAAACATGTGAAAATTCTGGAATTAAAAAAAAAAAAAATGGCAGCCTCTATGTTAATGGTCACCAGTCAGTGGTCATACCCTTGTTTGGAGAACTGCATTTCTGCTTAAGCCGGTATTTGTTTGGAATGCAACATCACAGCAAGTTGTTCATTTGATATCTACAAGTCAACATGTTTATATTACATTTATAGTGTAAAGAGTGAAGCCACAAGACCCCCTGGTGTGAATCATCCCCTCCCTCCACTACTCATTAACCTCTTGAGACTCAATTCAATCATTATGCTTATATTGCTATTTGAATCCTAGATACGTTCCTGGGTGTCTTCATCTAAGTTTGTGTGGTTTCCAGGGTTCAGCGGGTAGAGCGACCGGTGCGACTGCAATGAACTCTCAGTCCAGTTGGAGCCATACCATCTTCACAATCAACATTGAACAGGTGAAACTAAACAACGAAGCAACGCGACTGGCAAGCGCTTCAAGGAGGGTGTAAACATCAACCAAGGATTGATCGCTCTAGGGAATGTAATCTCAGCACTTAATGATGGTACCCAGCGCTTCATCCCTTATAGAGACAGTAAGCTCACCAGGCTGCTGCAAGGTATGAAAATTAGGACAATACTTTACTGACAAGTGCTTTTCTCTTGCTGTGTGTACAATTTTGTCAGGTCCACATTATTTTAGAAAACATAAGAATACGATGCTTACTTTCCCATATTGATAAAGTTTTTTTTTCTTTTAGTTTTTTTATTCACATTAATTCTATAGAAAAAAGAACTAAAACTTTTTTTTATATAATTTATTTACCATCATATTTGCATATGCATTTAATCAGTAGATAAATAGTCCTAAGTTTGGTTGCTAAGTGGGATGGAAATGTACACCAGTTAAAGTTTATATTTTTAGCTAAAGTATAAAAAAATTACTTAAGTAAATTGTTTAATTTTCTACACATAAATATTACAACAGTTCTTAAATACTTGCCGAGGGCATTCTGGAATTTGACCAGAAACTTTTTAATTAAGAGGAAAATTCTTGTTCATAAAAAATAACACCATGGTCCCTGGTATGAAGCAGAGAAAGCGCTTTAGTTGTGCATCTGCAAAGTTTGCCAAATAACATTTTAAACCCCATGATGTTACTAAAGATTAAAACTTTATTAATAATTTACTCAGCTATCAGTAAGCCTGAGTGCATTAATTATTAACATAGGCCTTAGGCAACAAATAAGGAAATTTTCCTGGTTTTTTGTTACTGACAAAATCTATAAAAATAATTAATTTAAAAATTAAAACTAGCGTTAAATGACAATAACAAATATCTTAGTTAACTGGAAGCATTGGTGTATCAGTTTGGTACATTGTCAAAAAAGTTTCTACTTTGCAATTGACTGAAATATTAATAGCTTTATAGGAGTCAACGTATCACTGATTGTCTTTCACAAGTGTAAAGGATTTGGTGTTTGGATTGGGAAGTTTCTTGCAGTAACTAACTGCACATATTTAGTTACATGAGGCCACATTTCAAGAGCGCGCGTTACAACAGTTGAATTTTCAACCCACCTTATGGCACAACATTTTATGGGAAAGACACTGATATCAGTTACTTTCATGTAATCTTCTATCTCGCTGGTGTGTCCTTAAATAAGTAATAGAGGCTAGACAACTCGCTCCACATCCCAGGTTGATGATAATGAGCCATGCTTAAAAGCACCATGAATAATATGAAGCCCACAACTGCTGGGATGAATTACTGCCATGTTTGTGTCTCTATTCAATTGATCACACACCAGGTCATAAAATTTCCAATTACTTTTGGACCATCCATGGATAGTTGCAGTAGAGACTGTTTCGGAACATCAATTTCAGAAATCAACTTTTCAAAGGAAGTGAACATAACGTCTGCAGTAGCATGGCCCAGGAAATCTGAATGGATGTAACAAGGCATTTAATTGTCACTTATCAAAGTGTTTTTTTAATTCTTTATTTTAATGTCGTTGCACTTTTATTCTTATTTGTGATAACTTTTAACACTACCTATACTCTTAAAATCCTGATGGCCAAATTCGCTAGATGAGCCACTTAAAATACATTTACTGAATAATTAGCTTAAAAACACAAAAGAATTCACAAAATAAACCCAATTAATTAGAAAAAAATATGATTACATTGTTTCAGGCAGAGAAAGGATAATAATTTTTTAAAAATCTGAATTACCCTACCAAAATTTTATTTATGAGGTTACCTAACCTTAAATAAAATTAAAATACTTGAAATATATAGAAGACCATTTTGGATTATAAAATATGTTTGAAATCATGTCATACTACATATGAAATATTTAAAATTTCCCCTTTCTAATTGAATAATTAATTTCTCATTAGCGAAAAATCTTTAACTGTATCTGTCTCTCTAGATTACAACCTTTTGAATGTTGCCCATTTTAGGCATTTAAAAAAATGAAATTATAATATAAATCTGTTATAGTAGCCTTATTAGGTACAACACCCTAATTAGCTCTCATTATCCTTGTTAATACATTAGTATTGGCTGTTACATAACACAATCACAGAATACCCTTTTAAACTTCTTCATACTCTCCTCAATATCTTTAAATTTTAATCCAGAACTAACCATTGGACATTTATCGCATACTTTTTAGTGGAAAGCATAGGCCTCTGCCTCATTTATTGATACCGACTCTTAAAAGACTGCGTTGTGCTAGCTCTATGTTTGTGAACACCTGCTATCTGATCTTGGTGGTCCCTTGACTCACCAGAAAAAATGAAATTATTAATCATGACCTGCACGTAGCTAAGTTCATGCCTTAATAAACCTTATCTCCTCAACGCTGCTAGATGCCATCCTTAAACCTCATTACGACGATTGTACACAGCCCATAGCTTGTCCATGTCTGTATGTACCTTAACTCCTCAACAAAAAAAACCTCAACTCGGACATATATAAAAAAAATGCTTTTAAACAAGACTAGACTGGCCTCTCTCCCTTCCACACATAACTTACTGTAATAAGCCCTCAAGTGCATATCTAAATTAATTTCTCTAGATATCTTAGATCTTACTCTTCAGCTCATCAGCCTCGCTCTGTGATTCCGTTAAAACTTTATAGAATTTAATTAAATAAATTTAAAATGACCCCTCCCCCCCCATAAATATTAAAATCCTTATCTTGACTGTCATTCTTAAAATTCGTCATTGGTGAAAAATATCCTTATTCTAATTTCCAAGAACGTCTACTAATTAATCATATCTCCTAATTTCTCTTAAACTGAAACTATTTAAATTCTTGTTGAACTTAAAATTTATCTTTTTTTATCTCTGATTATTACTTATATAATAGTTTACTATTAACAAAATATATCACCTACGCTTAGAATTTATTTACTTTAATAATTCCTCGTGTGCTTCCAGGGTTTCACGTACTCTTCCCTCTGACAAAACTTAACCAACCCTCACCTAACCTTCTACCTGATCTTTTACCCTGCATGCTACTAAGGGTTCCATGCCCCCTCCCTCTGATCATGCTAAATCCAATGGGATTAATCTAATCTGCTGAAATATATATTTTAATATTTAAGGATTCCATATCTATTATACCGGGTTCGACTCTGACTGATTGAACTAAAAATAAAAATAAAATGAAAATTATTTATTTTATCTTTCGTGGCCAAAGTCAGCTTTATTGTATTTATTTATTGTAATAGTCACACATAGGACCTCGATGTGGATCATACCGGCCTGTAAAAATATCATTTACTAATTTGTCCTGCTTGTACACGGACCAAAATCTTTTACGAAAAGGTATCTTTATTGCTTCATATGATGTATATTCAGCCACGCTTCAGCGTCACCTACTAACTTTGAATTAAAAAATGCTATTTTTTTGTGCCTCAGTGAATTTACTATTTTCAAAAAGTTTATCCATCTTTTTCAAAAATTGTACAGCATGCACCCTATCATTATTTCCACTGAAGGTGGGTACAGATTCCATTAATTGATTCTGTATGCCTGTACTGGGTAATATTAAGGCACCAGTGGTAATTAGCGTCCCTTTTTCTACTACCTCGTCATATTTTGACTTGGCCTGTTCTAATTGTTGTCGCATTTGTTTGACTGTTTGTGACGTCTTGTCCACAGTCTGTCAGGTTGTCCTTAAATTTGTCCAATTGGTGGTCAACTATTTCCTTTATGTACACATCTGGTACAGTGTGTCCATCAAAGAGGTCATTTTGGAATTTAAGGTTATCACTATATATTTGTTGCTCTTTTTCAACAGTCGCAAACCGTTCTGTTAAATTTTGTACCTGTTCTAGAATTTCATTTTTATTTTTTTCGCAACTTTCCTGAGTAATTTTTACCTTAGAATTTAGAGCCCTGTCTAAACTTCAAGTTTTTCTTTGCATTTTTGAGTTCTTTTATCTGCTCATTTGTCTGCTTTTCTGATTTACTACAGTCTTCCCAAAGCGTCTGTAGTTCGTCCCTTACCTGCCTTTGGTCACTTTTAGTCTGTTCTTGTACTTTCTGTAATTTTTTGTCAGTCGTTTTGTGCTTCTTGAAATTTATTTTGTAATTCCTGTTCTAACCTGTTGAATTGTTTATTTATGTCCTTAAATTTTTCATCAAACTTAATATTTAGTTTGATTATTTTCATTGCTTTTTATTTTTATTTCTTGTAGCTCCCGACTATTTTTGTCGAACCTTTCATCTATTTTCTGACTCAACTTTTCACTACTCTTTCATTTGCTGCACTAACTGCATTAATACTACATTGGGGTCATTTGCTGAGGTGGTTTGTTGAGCTATAACTTCTAACTTTGAAACATTCTCCACCCCCCTTAAGTCTTCTTCTTTATGAGCTATTGGTTCAACTACCTTCTTAATTTGTTGTTCACTTTGTTCCTGATCAGATAGTTCTAAACAAGAATGTTCTTTTACTATTTGGTTGGAAATATTGTGCTGGGGGAAGGTTATCTTCACTGCTACTACTGTCTGTCTCTTCCATAATTAATGCAATTTTTGTTGTTGTTGATGACTTACGTAAGATTCTCCCTGCGTACCTCACCTGTAGTCTAGAAGCATTGACCTTCTTGTGAAGCTACCTGATTTGGAAGTTCTCCCTTTGAAGTAACCTGGTTTGGAACTTCTTCTTCTTAAGTCACCTGGTTTGTTGTTGTTTTTTGTTTTTAAAGTACTTAAGCTGTTTGTGGCACCTTCACTGTTCTTTGAGCACTCACTTTCACTTTCTCGGGTTGTGAACTGAATTTATGTATTTTTTTTTTAACTCAGCTTATCAGACCCTCCACGTAGGGAAGCCATTATTGTAATAATTATAACGCTAGCCTGATAAGAAATGTCTCTTCGCCACCGTTAGGGTGATATTATAATAATAATTAATTATATTATTTTATAAATTAAAAGTTCTGGTGTTTTTTATAGTCTTTTATTTTAATTTTAAATTAATAAACTACTTACTTTTAGCTAGATATCACACGCATTTTATATTTTGATAAAAGCCAGACTATTGCGTTAAGTGGATCTTAGCTATACGTGTTCTTGTCGAGAAGGAAGGATCACTAGCAGTGAGGAGATGTGCGCATTTCAAGGGGTATATCAAGCGACATTTCCTTCTCGAAGCTTTCTAAAAGAAAAGGGGAGAGGTCATCCAGGTGCGTCTCTTTCCACAGAAAGTGAGTTGTCTTTTTAAATAGAGATGTAGAAGGATTTCACCACACTTTACAACTTGACAGTTCTACACAAATAAATCTTACTACCTGCTCGAATATTAAATATCGTAATTTGAAAATAGATTTGAATAATATATTAATATGTATAATTTCATATCATTACAGTGGCCAGAGCCGGATGCAGCCTCAAATTACCTTTTTAAACTTCTATTCAATCTTTCCAGAACAGGAAGTTACTATTTATTATAAACCTTAAATTGTCATATTGACTAACTTTTCATCATACACGCTGACGTCACTTAACAGTGGCTCGTTCCTTCTTAGAAGTGCTTTAAGCGCCATGTAATATATTGTAAAGATAAAATAAAATTAAATACGTTTGTAACATTAGGATATAATATATCATTAAGTGCCGAGATTACATTCCCTAGAGCGAGCAATCCTTGGTTGATGTTTACACCCTCCTTGAAGCGCTTGCCAGTCGCCTTAGTCTCTTTGGAGCGCTCAGAGCCAGCCAGGTCTACCAGATGGAACTTGGCACTTGTTGCTTCGTTGTTTAGTTTCACCTGTTCACTGTTGATTGTGAAGATGGCTAGGCTCTTCTTTAGGGGAAAGTCGGTAACATTACAAAGTTGTTGCTATAACCAAGTTGATCTGTAATTAGACTTAGATTCTAACCTAGCATCTAGGTTTCCTTACCATTATTAACCCCCCAGCACCACTTTAAAAAAATTGTAATTTGAGCTGGTATTAATAAGAAAAGACCGAATTTAGAACAAAATATCAGGAAATTTAAAGGAACCCTTGATACAGTTGGTAAAGCGACACCTTCACTCCGTCCATCACAGGGACTGGCTGAATACTTAATGTCATTACATACCTCTCCCACTTTCATAGTATACAACAATTTAATAAAATAACACAACAGTACTGAATGATAAAATTAGTGATTCTCTAGACTTGACACACCCCTTAAAGGTTCTATAGGCTTTAAACACCTGTAATACTCTCCTCTACCCTTTTAATGTATTCTAGGTTTGAAACCTTCTAAATGGTCTTTGGGTATGACGTTCCTTATGTTCTCTAGACAATCTCTACTATGGCTGGGTGACCTCCCTGTCCTAACAGGCTGACAAGCACTCAAATGGTTGACCTTGCAATACTGGTAGCAGCTATTTCTATCCTTCTCTAAATGTTTCATTGCAAGCAATTTCACTTTTAGAAATATCATGAGTCACTCACGTGGCTCCCAAAACTATTTCTCTCCACCAGCCGTTATAAAAACCTGCCCCCTTCTTACAACCCTTAGGCAGGCCACAACCTCTTGCTTTCTGCTACCTTCCCCCTTAATGAACACAGGACAAGAGTATTTTTAACTCTGTGTCAAGATTATCTCACTACCTGCTTGCTTACTGGACAGGACTTTAAAGAGATTTATGACTTAACTATTCAATATTACTATTTGGGGTTTCTATTCAGAGTTTCAAATCGAATAGTCAGTTGTTAATTATTCACATCCAATTTGTCCCTATTTGTGTTCAGCCTCTATCCTTAAAAATCTTCTGTTACACCTTAAACTCAGAGGTGGGAATGACAGAACTTCCATTAGATCTCAAAGTACTTCACAATATACTGGATTACCCACTGAAACTTTCTGTAAACGCACAGAACAATAGATGAACCTACAGAGTTTCAAATCCTTCAGAAACAGTTGGTTTGTCTACAAGTTTATATTATTATTATTATGACATCCAAATGGTTAAAAGTGGTTAGTAAGAGTGCTGCTATGGATAAGTTTACTTTAGGTGGAGGCAAAGTGTAACAATACAGATTATGGCTTTCAACATTTAACAATGTATGTTTTTTATTTTTGATACATTCAATTTTTCTTCTTATGACAGTGTTCTTTTAAAGCTACATGAATTCGAGATAAACTAATAATTTATACTGATTTATGTTCTTCTACAATGCATTTCAAAACATGTATTACAAAAATATCTGAAAATTCCAGTTACCTTAAAATTTCCCTGTTTTCCAGTTGTGTATCAACGCTGATAAAATTCTAGAAACTATTTCAACTAAGCCTAATATCTAATTTTCATAATATGAAATAAAACTCACCGTGAATGAGATGGCTAACGATGATCTGTTCATCCTCCGTACGGTACTTGAACATGCCTTTGTATTTGGATGCTGTAGAGGGAACAGCGCCCACTTCACGGCAGGGTTCCTGTCTTCCACTGCTAATGAGGTACCAGCGTTAGCTTCCATTACTGTCAACAAACGTTTCACAACAATAACAATTCTCTCTTCACGGCAGGGTTCTGGTCTTCCACTGCTGATGAGGTACTAGCGTTAGCTTCCATTACTGTCAACAAACGTTTCACAACAATAACAATTCTCTCTTCACGGCAGGGTTCTGGTCTTCCACTGCTGATGAGGTACTAGCGTTAGCTTCCATTACTGTCAACAAACGTTTCACAACAATAACAATTCTCTCTTCACGGCAGGGTTCTGGTCTTCCACTGCTGATGAGGTACTAGCGTTAGCTTCCATTACTGTCAACAAACGTTTCACAACAATAACAATTCTCTCTTCACGGCAGGGTTCTGGTCTTCCACTGCTGATGATGTACTAGTGTTAGCTTCCATTACTGTCAACAAACGTTTCACAACAATAACAATTCTCTCTTCAATCTTTACTAACTCTCAAAGAAACTAATTACATACTATATTCTTTGAATAAATCATTTAATAGGAATGGATTGATATATACTTTTTTAAATCAGTCTCAAATTTGAATAACTTACTAAATGAGTCTGAATCAAAGATTTTATAGTAAAAAGTTTCAAATAAAATCTGAAAGAAGTATAAGGCCGGATTTTAATCATGTATTTATTTTTAAATTGAGCCCAATAAAATAATTGTGGTAACAGACCTTGTCAAAAATTAATATTATACAATTCACAAGTTTCTACGATTCAATAAAACTAAGTTAATCCATTAAAATAAAATATGGCTAAATGTCTTCTGAAATAATATACGTTCGGTAAAATGTGCGGAAGTCTAGCAGGAATGGAGTTTTCCCCGCAAGCAAAGAATACTGAACCCACAGGTACTGAGGGAGCTAGAAAGGTTTAGATAGGGACAGAGATATATTATACTTTATCATAATTGAATTGATAAAGTTTTACTAGTCTTACCTTCTGCATGCATGGGATTTTTTGTTAAATTTTTTATCTGTTCACGTTGTAATTCATTTTTTTCTCTAAGGTCCTACAAACAAAAGAACCATTTCAATTTACAACAGTGTTATCATCGTGTATAAATAGAAGTACAGCTAAAAAATTGTGAAACAAGCAAAATTTGAGAGACAATGACAATATAATCCTCAATCTGAAGATAATAATTAGAGACAAGATCAAAGACACTGTTTAATCACAATAGTAGACCTGATCAAATATATAAACAAGTTAGGCCAAAATAATTAGATTACTATGATTATTAAATGTAGAGCCAGCTAGAGATGTATTTTATGTCATGTTGTCAAACTTAATCATTCAATTCCTACTAGTATTGCAAGAATTGATAGCTAATCTCAAGATAAAGATTTTAAATACATTGATTCCTGGCTTCGAAATCCAAACTGCAAGATTAAAAATTAAATATTTTTATTTTGTCTCTTACTCATTTATTTGCAGTTTCATTTAGAGTGCTGAAAAAATGAAAATATGACTGTGTGTAAGAATATTCCACAGATCAGGACTGGCCTTTTTTTTACTACTGACCTATTTTATATTTTTACAAATATATTACAATGCAGTATATAAATAACATATCTTTAGCGAATCTCTTTAATGAAAACCTGTATTCACTTTTTGAGGTAAATTGTGACATATTGGTAAGAAGGTACAGGAAAGATTGGTATATTGATATTCATATGTTTCTATAGATCTTTCCTGTCACTTCTTCACCAATATAACAAAATATCTTAAGAGAGAAATTGGGTGCCTGGAACACACACATATATATATATATATATATATTTGAGATGTTGAGGAATACACATGAAGAATCACTAACTCCAGGTTAAATCTATTCTGAACATAATTATTTATTTATTTTATTTTTGTCAGAGTCCAGAGTGCGTCAACATACCAAGTCCTTTGAGGTGAGCCTCATGACCTCCCGCTGCAGATCCTCCCTCTGACTCCCACATTTGCCTCTCTCTCTCTCTCCTGAATACCTGGAACAGCCCAATACACTTGTTTAACCGTGTATTTTGTGCTTTTATACATGGTCAACAATCTCAAGATGAGGTTATAACATAAATCCATGTTAGAACAAAAACAAAGTATTGTACACAGTAAGGCCAACTGACCAACACAAAATAAACACTCAGCTGAGTTAGGTGCTACTATACAACTTATTAATCGTGCTTTTTTTTTTTTTTTTTAAATACAGATTCATAAGTCAAGGTGTTTTGTTGGGTGGACAATTCTACCAGACCTTGTAACAATATTCGGCAGACTAGTTCCAAGAGGCATAGTATTCAGAAATGATCTGAATTAGGAGACTGAGAAGTTGAGGCTATTATGTCTTCTGGCTTTTTATTAGGAGAGGAAGGTGGTGTTACCTTTAATCCTTCAAGCTCACCCATATCATCACCCTAGAATGATCTTCACAGGAAATGTCATTACCAGAGTGCCGAGGTCTAATATGAAGTGAATTTCGTCTATAAAGTTTTCCTTTTATACACCAGATATGATCTGTTTTTCAATATCTTAAATATCTCCTGCTGCATATTTTCCCTTTCTGACTTCCACCTAACCTTGTCTGCCCGCAACTCTTTCTCCAGTTGCCTGGAACGACCTAAGTCTCTAATAAGGAGTAAATTTCTAACCATTCCCTCGCAGTTGAAGTTAATATATAGACAACGACATCAGATATTCCTCACAACACCTTGCCCGCTAATTTCAGATACAACATATTTGTTAGGCAGCTCTGATAGTTCAACGAGCTCAGCCACAATATTGTTGATTCCTAGATGCCGAGTAAGTTTAAGTTAAAAGTCAAAAGAGATTGAAACCATCAAACAACTAAGACTGTCAGTCATGAATATAAGTAAGTTTCAATAGCAAAAATAAACTAACACCTAATTGATCCGAAAAGATTGGTAACATAATAACAATAGATTAAACCCATCTGACTACTAACACTGACAGTGATAAATATGCAAGTTCCAAAAATAAACTAACACCTGTTTGATCCACTAATGTTGGCTGCATCTTGACCATAATTTGAACCCTAACCTGAATTGTAGCCGAACATAGTCTAAGTTCAATTCCATCTTTTACAATAACTTACGTTTTAATGAGTCCAAAGAGTGCCTTACAGATGAAGTCAAATGAATTATGGTGCCTTGCGCGCCGAAGCGATGTTGCCTAACCCAGTGGAGTTTCCCCCACTGAGCCATCACCATAGGGTTTCCCCGAGGTGCCAGCGCCCAGCGTCTACCAAGGCATAGGCCAGGGCAGGTTGCTGGGAAAAGGGCTTGATTTTCTGTTTGCGTACCAGGTCTATGTCTAGACCCTTAACCGCGTGAGTTGAACATGTATACCCAATGAATGATGCTGAAATAAAGACAGTTTTATGTAATTACTACACTGTGAGGTGAACAAGTGTGATTGTGAGTGATGTCGTGGGGAAGGGAAGGATTTTCTTTTTCTGGGATGTGGTGGGTGGGTAGTGGTACAGGAAGGGAATGTTAGGAAGGATTTTTCCTTCTTAGGGATGGGGCAGGAGGGTGTGGGGACATTTCACACACCTGGGGAGGTTGCTGCAGTAGGTCATGGTGTGTCCATAGCGCTGGACAATGGAACGTTGAAGTTCTATTCTTACTCTAGTGGCGTTGATATATTTGGTCTGGAGGATGTCTAGAGTGTTGGTCGTCTTTGCCAGCGTCACTTTGAAAGTGGGAAGTCGGATTTCAGTCGATGTGGTGTTACGCGTTTGGGACTTTCGCTTGAACTGAGTCACGCTGGTCACGTTGTACCCCATGTCGGTCATTTCTTCCTTGATGGCGTTGGTGGTCATGATGTGTGGCAGTCCGTGGATCACTAATTTGAGAGGTCTCTCCTGTCGTGGTGCAAATGTGTAGAATTCTTGCTTCATATCTTTCAAGAGGTGTTTGATGAGTTCATAATCTTGCTTGATCTCGGAGGTGAATTTTAGTCAGTCTTTCACGAAGTGGATCTTGATTGTTGATTCTGTCTCTTTTGCAGATTTGGCTATTTTTGGTAATTCTGTTTGCCTCTTGTGTAGATGGGTGGTGGTTTGAAGCCTGGGTTTGTCTTGGGGTCGTCCTTGTCTTCGTCATCCTCGGGATCTTCAGTCTCCGATAGTGGTTTGAAGTTGTTCGCAGTCTCAGTCGGTGTTGGCTCATCTTGGAGTCTGGGACGTTTTTTCTCGTTCTGAGGCCCTTCTTTTTCTTCTGGCTTGAGAATGCCCCCTCGCCGTCCGGGTGTGACTCCATAATTTCCTCTTCGGTCATGTAGTAGTATTCCTTTTCATACTTGAGTTGGTTGGTATCCCCTGCCTCGTTCTCCAGGAATACATTGTAGTGTGAGAGGTTTGAGTGATTTTCCTCACCTCAAGGTCTGTTTTCTTGCTGGTTTCCATGTACTTCTTGATTGTTTTCTTGAGGGAGGTCTTGTTGTGGCGGCGCGCAGCCATCTCCTTCTTGCTCTCTTCGCCCTCTTGAGTGACGCCGGTTCGGGGTCCTACTTCTGCTTGGCGCGATCCCTGCATGTATCATTAGGTTATACCTCGTGAAACCGTGTCTCGAATTGTAATTTGATTCTATACCAAATTGTCGTAGAATTTCCGTGAGCTTCCGATGTGCCATCCATGGTGCCTTGCATTATTTGGCACTAGCTTTTATTCGGTTCGGATCAGTGGGGGGGAAAGATATGATTCGCCGACGAGGCACTAGAGATCCCCCAATTAAATTCACGATAACGCGCACGCGCATACTTTAGTGGAGTGGTGAACAATTCAACATCACGGCGAGCTTTCAGACAGTTTTGGTATAGGCAACTTACCACTTCTATGGTTTTCGATGACAGCTAGCAGAAGCTAGCAGTTGGTACCAGTAACGCCAACATTGTCTAAAATTAACTTTTGTGTCCATATTTGGAAATAATTATTTACTAATTACTACTAATATTATTACTAAAAATATTATCAATCACTATTAACAATACTTCTCCAAAGATTACAGTATAATTTTACTTTCCATAATCAAATTTAAGAAAAAAAGTCTATTAATTTCATTTTAGTTTTTCTTTTAACTCTATGGTAATAACAGGTTAAATAGAACGTGAAATTTTACATTTAATGATATTATATTCAGTTATTAATATTTTTATAGGTGCCTTCGCATATCTTTAACATAAATAAATGGTTTGTGGTAATAAATAGGAAAAAACATTCAAAATGTTCGTGAAATAATATAAATTTTGCTGTTTGTAAAAATGTGAATTAACACTTGCCTCATAACTCTCAACGGTTCTCTTTTTTCTACGTCATCAACCTGCATTATCAGCCACTGGGTAAAGTGGCCACTTTTAACGTTCTCTTACTTTTAATAATTAATTTGAATTAAATAGCAAAAGAAAACTTCATTATTAATCAACTAACAAAACGGTTATTCTCATAACCAAAATCTAACAATTTTAAAATACAGTATAACATTGAATTATCATTTAAATTAAATTTAATAAAACCATGTGCATGAATCAACAAGTTGAAGAACAAAATATTTTATAGTTGAGTACTATTGATTTGTATTTAGGCGTGTGTATGCTACCCGTTAATAATTTTATTACAAATTTGAATAGTACAGTGTCTTTTTTGAATATTAATTCGGCTATTTATTAATCTGTGTGTTCTTTTATGAATATTATTTTGGTGTGAGCGTATTATTCTCGGAAAATAAACGGTTTTTTGGTGATCTTTGAATAATTACTTATCTAATAAAATATTAAAGCGTGTGATAAAATTTAAAAAAACGAGTGTCTCTCAGTAAATATTTGAAAATTTAAGTCTATCAGGACTATAAAATAAATCTTTTAACCCCAAGATTGTGTTGTTGCCCTCTAGACTAAAGATTGTGTTTTAAAATGTTTATATTCCAAAAAAAAAAGCTGTGAAGTGAAATAAAAATACTTGTGAGTCTTTCTCCAGTGTTGATTAAATAAATACCAGGTAAGACTTCAAGTTATAAGTTATTGTATTTTTATTAGAGACTTTGTTACAACTGTTTAAGAGGAGTGAATCCAAAATAGATATTCGTTAATTAGGATAGCTTTTGATTTGTCATTGTCATTTATTTTATAGGCCTAAACATATTTTCTAGGATATTGATTTTTATTTATTAAATTATTTAAAGTCATTATAAATAGGCCTACATATTAAAACAATATAATATAGCATATTGTAAAGGCGAGCACAAGCCTGAGGTTGTGTAAAACTTTGGTTAAGTTATTAATCTGTCTTTTTTTCCCCCAGCATGAGTCTGTCCAAACCCGGGGAACACCTATGGTGGAGGGGCCGAGCTGTTCCAGGAAGAAGAGAGAGACATGCACACATCAGAAACAAGAGGACATCATCAACGTTGCAGCTGTAATTAGACAAGAGATGATGGACGACTTCGATTCATTCAACGTGGCAGAAAAAACAGCAAGATACTTGAAACTGTGTTGACACTGTGAGATGGTAAGGATAAAAAAGTTTTGTTTACATAATTACAAGCTACACATCTATGGAGTCACTTGTTTTAAGGCTTGTAGTTCCTCTCATCCCTTGGTTGAAGTTCGTTCATGCTTTCTGTGTAGTGAAAATTATACGGATATTGTACACAAACTATCAATTATAAATATTTTTTTCTCCATAAACAGAATGTTCCCACTCTCTCAGATTTATTTAAATTAAAAAGAGGGGTTTTTTTTGCTCGTCTCGCTCTTTTTAAGGCATCTTGATTTGATAGAATTTCATAGTTATTTGCAATTTCCAAACCTGATAAATATCTATTTAATAGGCTGTTATTTGATTCGCCATCAACTTGGGTGAATAATTATAACTATAATAAAATATTTTGAAATAGTGATGTTACAAAGATAAATGTCTTAAATAAACAATACTGTGTCACCACACACATATATATATATGCCAACATAATGATTTCTTGTTGTTTTTTTATTCAGTTATAACAAGAAAACAGATAATGTTGAAACTCCTGGCAAGATCAGAAAGAAACAAGACCTGGAGTATCTGTAGAAACTCTTGATGATTTTACAAGAGATTCTGTTCGTCAGGTCATCTACAGAATGTATCGCGAAGGTTAGTGCAAATGTATAGATCAACTTGTATTTTTTTCACCTGTTTGTTCTTGGAATGTTAGGTTTTGATAATTAATACTAAAGAAAAGATGTTTACTTTTCATGCATCTTGTGAGTGGAATGACAATGTTAAACTATTCATTGCTCGATGTTTTATCTAAAAAAATCACTTATTTGTACAATTTTTGGCACTCCCTCCCTTGTTGTTGGCAGGATACTTTCTAATCCAATCCTTAAAAAACTAAGATTAAAGGATAGAGGCATCTTTGTACTGACCACATGACACCCTCTCTCTGTATAGGTTGATATTATCTTTGCCAACAGATGACGGCCGATTGGTCAGTATGGTTTGATTGCGGTTTAATGCCATAGTTTTTTTTAAGTGGGGAGTTAATGGTCTATGGTCTGGTTAATAGGTTTGCCCTACTATTGCTCTAAGCCACCATTAAACGCAATCATAGCAAATTCGGTATACAAATTTGAAAAATTAAAATGGAACTTTTTCAGTTCTTGTATCTGATTATTTTCCTTGAAATCCTTGATTCTTGAATATCTTTAAGAATTCGAGGGATTTGGGGCACCTGTATTGAGATAGATAGTTTAAGGTTCTATTGACTGGTATCGTTACAAGAGACACAAGGACAGAACAAACCATATTTCCACTTGACCGGTTTCCTCGATGTTGTTACAGCCAAGGTCATCACCCTGGACTCTCAGCTTCCCCAAGACATGACTGAAGAGAAGCTCAAGGAGTTGGAGAGGGGCCCCATGTCCCAGGCTCCAAGTGAAGATGCTCCTGGCTCTGCACCCAAGTTCATCACACAGGTAGCGGTCAAAACCTATGCACAATAGAATGGTTGGGTGTCAAGCATTAAATACTATAACAATAAGGGCATGAAAAGCTTAGTTTCAACTTGACTTTGAGCAAAATTCTATCTTCAACAATTACGAAGCTTCACCATTAAAAATATTGATGGCTAAAATATTCAATTTATGGTCACTTATTGCCATTAAAAATTACAATATAAATCAATATCCACATGGAAAATAAGTGAAACACAGTATTTGAACTGTAAGCTGTAATACTAGCTTAATTTATAGGATTAAAACAAAATATAACAAACAATGGTGCAATAAAAATAATTCTGAGTCATTTTATTGCATTACTTAATATAAATAAGCACAATTTATGTTTTTCACCTATAAAACAACTAACAAAAAATATTCAAACTTCGATTAGGCTTAGAGAATATTTCACATATTTGACTGGAGTTTGATCTAAATAGAAAGATTGCAAATTCTTAGCTCTGGAGACTTAACGGGCCCCATTTATATTATTTGTACTCTCCTCTCCTTTCAGATTGTGTCCCAAAGCATTGGGGAAGGTGAGCGGGTGCACTTTGACTGCAGAGGGGAGCCCAAGATGGACCCCAAGCTACGCATCGAATGGTACCTACCTTGCGGGCACGACATGGGTTTTGTGTCCTTGGACATTCTTTATACATATGCAGAGGACTCAGGAAAGTCAACCATCTAGGACAGTGTCTTGCAAGAGTGAGTAACACCGTATCTTACTTTTTGTTTGGGTTATACACTTATGCTCTAACCATACTTATGTGTTAAGAATGAGAAATTGTAACTGAATTTGAGTGGCGAGAATGTAAAACCCCTCTTTACACCTGTCTGGGATATGAACCTCGATCTCCTCATCGTTGGCAGTGAAGTAGGTGATATGTTATGATTAATTAAACTTAGGGGTATGTCATGTACCCTATAGGGTACACTCATCACAGTTTAGCAAACACTACTCTACACGAAGGATTGTTACCTAATACTTTGCTTGATTTAACCAGTTTTACAGGTAGCTTGTGTACACCAGGGGAACAGACACTCAACCTTACGGGGGTTTTGCTGCGCTCCTTTTGCCAGCTTGGGCTTTACTAGTGTCACTGCTGGGTGATGATAGGACTAACCTTAGCGACCCTGGTGGTGAAGTACTCAATCTGCCAAAAGGAGCGCCACCATTTTAATATAGAGGTTGAGTGTCTTGCTCTCTTACAGGTAGAAAAAGTATTGTGATCGTCAAAAAAATCGAACTCTAAATGTTGATGGATGGATGTATATATTATTTAGTTTAACATATATTAGTATTATTATATTATGAGTTTTGAGTAAATATTTCCATTTTTAAACAATGGAGTGATAAAGTCCATGTGACCAGGGGTCATTAGCGTAGCAAAGCAACCGACCAAGATAAACGCAGTAGTGCCGTAGGTCAAGCTTTTTAAACATAAAACTAAACATGTATTTTAAAGCAAACTCATTTAGTTTTATGAGCCAAAATAAAAATATTTAATGTTCATAAGATAAATCTAAAATAGAACATATTTGGTATAAGGCAAATTAAAGGTCGTTTAAAACAAACAAAGGAAAACGAACAAAAGATGAATTTTACAATCAAAAAAAGAATATGGTTCACACTTTACATTGTTGTCACTGTTGTTGAAAAAAATCAATACCACCAACTAGTGTTTCATTCTATTGGAACTCGTTAGGAGGAAGTGTGAAACGGTGAGGGGTGGCGGAAAGGTTTTGAGGAGAAAAAGTAAAATGGTAAAGAATGACAGGAATTAGAGAAACCTGTAAAAGGAACAAATAGAATTAAGGGCAAATGCAGGAAATGAATATTGAATGTGAATATAATAATTATTATCTATCTGATTTCCAAACCCTTCCTACACCTCTGACAAGACATCTTGTGAATGTGTGGAATGCCAGGCTGCCACCGTGGTTCGGATTCCACATTAAACTGTAGGTCCTTCCTTTCATCTCACAATCACCCTGCCATTACACATTAGCGTAAGTGCGTATAACCCGAACGGGTAGTAAGACGCAGTGCTAATAATAATAATAGTAAAAATAATTATTATTATTATTAGCACCGCGTCTTACTGGACTGGACTTGACTTGACTGGACGCATGAGAAAGTCTGTTCACAAATATAAGTAGAAGCAAATAACATAAACATCTTTCTGGCAAACGTTTTTAAATTACCAAACTTTTCTCTACAAGTGATGCATACAATTCAGTTAGTTTCATATTCTTAAGTCTCCTTCAGAGCATTGTCTGCTTGAAGATTGATTAAATAAACTGTGAGCTCATTTGATTTGCTCTTACACATGGAACATTATAATCGAGCTTGCCCACTTGTTCAAATGTCTAAAAACATGCACTGATTATCTATTTAATTTGAAATTTTTGTTAGTAAAATCACAACAATTTTACAATTGCGTGTGGCCCTGGAGCGGCCCGTGGGCCGTAGTTTATAAACCGCTGCCTTAGAGAGCATCATCATGATAGCTTTTCTTTGGTTATATAGTAAGCAACAAAATTGAAAGGATCAGGGGTGGTAGTGGCGGCCTGGAGTATGACACTCCGAAAGGGGAAGGGAGAGTATTAGAGGGGTGAGAGGGGTTGGTGTTACTGCCCTAGCTACAGCAGCGCAGCTCCGGTGAGGTGTTAGCACATGGTACTACTTGGAGTAGAGATTTGCCAAACCTCGATGTCCATCCGAATCTTAATCACAATGGGACATAAATGTGGGGCTCAACCTTCCCCCACCCCTACAATCCAATGATTTGGTTTCTTATCATCTTCTTAAAACATCATTATTAATCTACAGTTTAGTATTTACATTTTGAATGAAATGGGACCACTTCTCGGCTTGGTGCTATGTAAAAGAATGTGTGCTATATTGATTAATAAAAAAAGCGCTACTTCAGAAATAATAATTATATAACTAATAATATTATAATATTTGCATTATTGCATTTTTATTTGTTTATTTGAAAGATAACTTCAGGGAATTCTTCACTAATGCGGTAGTTGTGTTACGGTAAAACATCTCTTTATCGAAAAGTTGTGTTGTAGAAAACATTAGGTCACCAGACCAATGAAAAGTTACTTTTCGTTCATTTTTTTACATATGCTGGTGGTGGATGACACGACTACCAGTCAGTCACCAACTGTGGGTATTTTACAGTTAATTTTTTTATACATTATCTACATTATGTTTGTATAAAATAATTTAAAAAAAATACTAATCATTTAAATACCTAAATAATACCTTGATTACATGAAGCAGAATAAAGTGTAAAGAGGAAAAACAATTATATAATTGGCATTGAGCTGAAAACAGATTGAGAGACAGGCACAATTACCACACAATGTAATATGCAATCTCGAGACGATCCCGTTATATACAAATTGCAATGTAAAAACATGCGTTATAGGAGAACTCCCTGTATATGCTTACTGAAGTATGAAGATTTATAAAAAACAAAAACGAATGCTAGGGACCTCATCATTAAACATAAGGTAAAAAATGCACACTTATTATAATTTAATTTCTATTTTTGAACGATGGCAGAGTTACAGGGAATGTACGTCTGATTCGGAATCAACAGAAAATGCATGGTTTGATACAAGCTTTATGAACTTTTTGTACAGATAGCGGTAGTGGTTTTAGGTTCTCTTTTCAGAAGAAGAAATGCAGATGCAATTATTTTTGACTGGCCACATTCTCTTTTCTGGGATTAAAACATATCACCAACAAAAATTTCCTCTCATCTGCCCTACAGAGAATCGTTTCATGCCGATATCTGACTTTGGTTACGGGGCAATGCACTTTGGTTGGGTGTACCCTCAGGACAGTGTAGAGTACCTGTGCAGAGGGCTACCAACTTGTACGGCATGGACGAGACCCGGGCTTTCAAGACGGCTGGCAAACCTGGCATCATCTAAGACTCGCAGCTCCCCAAGGACATGAGTATCGAGCGGTGGATCAGGAGATTGAGGCTACGTGGCAACTGCAAGTGGCATCAATTACGATAACTTTAGAGTTGGATTTTATAGTGCGTGGACTGAATAGGAAGTTGGCTTTAGTGGTGCCAAATACCTCCTGAGAAAAATACCATGTGGCATAGAAATGTTGAATTGTTGATTGACAGGTGTTGTCTTTTTTTCAAACATTTCATTCGTTTATTTGTGATTCAGTTTCTAAAATTCTATCATATTTATTTAATGACATAATATACTAATTTAATAGCCAAAACGAATTACTTTATTTAACTAATTCTTAGGCCATACCCCGTTAGAGTAATTATCATTAATCTATGCGTATATATAACATGAACAGGTAATAAGACGTGATAAAAAAAATTGTAATACTTGTTTCTCATCACATTCAACTCATATTAATACCGTATTTTCTTTTATTTTAAAATGACAACCTAACACAAGAATTGAATCCGGGACCTTTGACTTAATACACCAATGTTCTTACCATTAAATTATCAAGCAGTATCAGGGGTCATTAATCACCAATATTTTAAGGCAGAATCTGTGATGGACGCGCAGAAATCGTCAGCTACATAAGAGAATTTGATTAAGATCGCAAACTATCAGATAACGCAGCCACCGCTGACTCAGAAGGGTGTAATCAATAATATTAATTAATATATTGATAAATGTATATTCAAACATGAATAGCACAACTTTGTCAGTTAAATAAAAATGTATACTAATATATATATATTCAAATTTTAAGTGAAATTTCAGCCATAGCTTGATGTCAGTTTTTGATTCCCAAGCAATTTTTATATGTATGCACAACACGCGCCATGACCCCAAGTGGGGTATAGTGATAATTTTAACAGTAAATTCACACATGTTTTGAAAATATAGGTCGAAGAGAATGTTTATAGATGGTATCAACACATGTAATTCACTATTCTGATATCAGATGGCACTACCTGATTGGTTTATTAAAAGTGAATGAGAAGGGTTAAAACTAGAGGGGCTGAAATTCTCAATTTTTAAACTTCTTTGAATCTTGGGGTATTAGAAATTTGAGATTCATAGAAATCTTTAAATAAATATTTAAACACAGTTATGGAAGACCTTGAACTCAAATAACAATTTTAAGAAATTGGTAGAAGGAATTATTTAGACTTGTTTAACTAGGCGAGTAACAAAATAACAAATAAAAAGAAAATGTCAGGATTAAATTACTAAAAAAGTGTTTACTTTGTAGTTTATGGCGTATGGACATGACAAACAAAATAGCATCTGTCAGTGGCACCAAACTTTGAGCAACTTATTTTAAATTTAATTTTGAAATTTTCACTTTAACCAAAAGTGTAAATCTTTTAAGATTCGAGGATGTAAATTTGAATTTGAGATTTGAAAGAGATTAATTAACAGTTGGATTCAAGATTCGGATTTGACCTATCTAAAGTTAAAACCTTAATTGATCAAGAAAGTTTGTCTGTGTTGTAAATTATTTATAACCAGGGCCCCAGAGTAACCGGGAGATGAACTGAAGCCAAAGCTGGCACCGACATTTGTCACCAAGCCGGAGCCCTTCACAGTCGCAGAGGGAGAGAGCGCACGGTTCTGTTGCCGAGTCACCGGACACCCTAAACCTCGGGTCATCAATGGCCACACTGTTGTTAATGTGAGTCAAATAAACGAACTGTATATTCACTCTTAAATTATACAAGAGAGGAGAATGCACGGTAATTGTCAGGCTATGTGGACATACTTGTACAACAAAATAAGGATGTGCGAGAACCACTTTAGCAATTAAAAATATCGAGACAACTTCCTTTGAAAGAACAAAAATATAAATTATGTTTACTAGAAAGTTCATTTTAACATTTGTGCTGGTGCTTGATATAGATTATCTTATAGTTAGAGCCCTGTAAAAATGGGGAGACGCGAAAAGTGCCATACAAAGATGAATCCAGTACTTTCTTCCTTTGATTGTTTTTAGATATGATTTACAATGTTTTTGAAAAGTGAAATAAAACTAAATCATCTTGTTACAGATGATACAACGAAATAACACTGCTTTTACAAAAAATTCTTTAAATAAATATGAAATTAACAAGAAATTAAGCAGAAAGTTTGACCACTCTGTAATTTGATTAGTATTTTGTTGTAGTTTAACTAACTGTAGGCTACAAAATTGTGAAATATGCAGACAAATTTGACAAATAATTTTAAAGCAAATATATAGGGTTTCAATAATAAATTTTAATTTTGTGTACATTGTCTCGATATGTAAATAATACTTAACACCTCAGATACAATGTAATTTTGAATAAACACTAAATAACTATGGTTCATTCTAACATGCAATATATACACATTTTAAATACAATTAATAAAATGGTGAGAGTTGCATTGTACACCATTAATAACTTGATTTAGTAGTGTAACAGTTTTATAGTGTCAAAGTTTGATATAGAAATTTTTTTTTAACCAAAACATTATTTAATGAAGACTATATTTGGGGAAAAAGTGCAGACTATTTTTGGGACTTTATGGTATTATTAGAATTCATAAATTCTTGGCTTGGTTTGTAAACTTATTGGATTTCTGTAAAATTTTAAAGATTAATTTTTAACTTTCGAGGCGAGATAAAGATATCATCTCATTCAAGATATTTATGAATCTCGCATATCTTACAGTAAACATTTCTCTCTCAAAACAACCTCATGTTTACTAAAGAAAACAATACATTAATTTATAGATATTATTAAATCCTATGACCTAAGGGACCAATGGTCAGCCATTGGAGCACTTTGTCACTCATTCATGGGGTCCCCAACGCAAACTCCCTGAATTTTTTTCCCCCAACTTTTTCCTAATCCAAAAAATCTAAATTTTCCTGACTAAAACCTCTACCATGATTTATAAGGATTTTAGAAAAATACTCAATTTGTAATGAAAAGCACTCAAAAACATTAATATTTAGAGGCTTTGATAAAAACTAGTGTTAGAATATAATGCATATTAAGATGTTTATCTTCCCTAGAGCCAAATATACAATTTCTTTGTTCGAATACAGAATTTTAGGACCATGAGAAGCTTCGAAAAAAAGTAGAGCTTCAATAATAATTATGAATCTTCACCAGAAAAATGTTGGCAACTAAAATACTCCAGCAATTTTCACCATTTTGAGATTATGCAAATTGATAATCATATGAAAACATTTGAAGTAATCGAACCGCTTGCTTTGATAGTAATTAAATTTATCAGATTGCATTAAGAATTACAATCACTTGTGAAATAAAGTATCTTTTATTTGATTATAGTGCATACAATATTTGTTCAATATAACAATTAACAAAAATATTTTAACTTTGATTCAACTTCAAGAATATCTCATTTGATTTACAAAAGTGGACTTCGCATAACCCTACAAACCTCCTTGATTTTATTAACAGTTTTTACCTCTAATTTTGAAGGTTTCCATATTTTTCCTGGCTGTGGCCCAGTGTGACCCCTTTCACTGGCCAAACAGTCTAGAGCATCACTTTCGTGCTAGACTGGTCTAATGAACATGGTTCCTCAATCCTCTTCCTAGAAAATGCTCCCTTCCTCATCCCTGTCTGATTAAAGTAATTATAATAGATGTGCATAACCTGAACAGGTACAAGCTGGCATACGACACGCCAGTATGACCACGGGTGAGGCCATCGCAGAGACGGTGTTAACCGTCAAGTCGAGGGAGGATGACTACAGGAACGGGCTGAAGAACTCTCCAAGACGTAAGTTGGTCGAGATGGCCAAGTCGACAAACTGTTTCTTTTTCTAGGTTATGTCATCGAGGTACAGTGTACAGAGATGAACATTCAACACTTATTTGGGAACTACTGGAATAATCTGTATTCCAGAACATATTGTGTAAAATTTTCTAATATTTTCAACAAGCTGGAGTAAATTGAGAAGATTTAATTGCAGCGGAGTCCATGGTGAATGTTTTGTTTATTCGAGCCGACTATGTCTAGCTTTTGATTGTTTTATTATTGAACTTTTTGATTTGTGATAATAACAATTTTTTTTATTTGTGTGCACCATTACAATGAACTACTAAAAAAGAAAATATGATACATGAACCATGGTTTTTAATACAATGATTTCTTTATTATACTTGACAGATAAACACTAACACTGCACTTTCCCAAGTGTACATACAGTGCATTCCATTAAATTAATTTTGTTTCAAGCATTTTACAAAAAAAAAACTTATTGTGAAACTAATAGGTCAAAAGTTTTAGACTATTTATCAATATTAATATTAATCTTAAAAGACTCGTTGCAACAAAGTGTCTGGGAAGTACTGTTTAGTGAAGTGCACTTGGGGATGGTATTATACTAACATGTACAGTATGACACGCCTTGCACAAAACACACAAGGACCCTTCCCCACCTCCTTTATCCTCCCTTACTGCTTCGCTGACGGGCGGTGGTCACTCTAAGCGCCCCGCTCGTCCTCTGCGCTTAGGCGGGATTATTAAAGTGACTTCAAATTCTTTGTTTGACTTCATGGCTGCATTCAGAGAAAGGTCAGGGATGGACTTTTTCATACAAAATATGTTAATTTTTTCAACTATTTTGCAATGTTGTAGTGTCCTGCCCTGACATTTTATTTTTCTAACAAACTAATATTCTTTAGATATTAGAAACTATTTATGACTTTTAAGCATGTACTAAACTTAGACACTAATATTATTTTTAAATAATTATTTCTTAATAACAGTAATTCATAAATAGTGGTTTTTAACTTTTCTTCCATATCTATTTTTCATCATAACAATAAAATAGTTTTTGTAAATGTTTAACTTTATGTTTTATGCACGAGTATTACACAAATGTACAATTGAGTTTCTCATACCGGGTTTATGGCCTTAGGCCTAGATTTGAGTATAGTACTAAAAAAACATTAAGAAAGAGAATTATATAAATTGAATCAAACTTTAATAAATAAGTTGAGATCACCATCACAATTCTAAAAATACCACATGCATTGATTAAAGGAAGCACATATAAATCTATCTTATATAATTTGATTCTAACCAAATATATATTAATTAACAATTAGTGCTGTCACACTTGGAAGATGTTGGTTTCAAGGTACATGATATGATCATTAAAAATATTTATTCCATTCGTGTGAAACATATTTAAATGTTATTTGATTCTGCTAGTGTAAATTTATGAGAAACTTGGATACCTCATTTTCTTTATAGTTTTACATCGTTTTAATAAAAATTTGATTTTGGCTCACATCATTAAAAAAACTACTTCATTATCTTTTACTTAAAGAAAAGTTAATATCGTTTGAGTAAATATGATTGTAAAATATTTAATTATCATTTTCTTTGACTTGTGCTCAAATGACTTAAGCTCAATGAATATCAAATCATTGAACTGTTTGTATGTAGAGGACTACATTTCAATTAATGGACGTTTATAGCTACTGATTAACTAAAATTCAGTGATACAACATTAATTTACCAAGCTCATTTATTTAATCAATAGCTTATGTTTAATCACACAACGTTGTTCGGAATGTAACTGTCTTTGCTAATAACCTATTTCTTTTTGTCATTGTGTCTTCTTATCGTTTAAACCTTTTTGTTCTGTTCATTTATCATTAGTTGGCTTTACATATGATTATAAATCAATTTCCTTATGGTTTGAATAATTTTAATTCACTTTCTACGATTTATCAAGTTCATTAATCTAAAAATTAACAGTTTAAAAACTACTTTATTTAATTTTCCAACCCAATATTAAAATATGATTTAGCTCCCATTAAAAATGCAATAATTGATAAATTTCCATAAATTACAAAGCACCAATTAGTTAAGTCATTTATTGTGATTTTATTAAATACATTATTAACTAAATTGTTATGATTAATATTTTTTTTCTCGGTCCAAGCCTCAACCTATTTTAAGAATCAAACTATTGACACATTAGTTTAATCTTTAGTCATTGAAATATTCTGCCCCTTTTATATTAAATGTGTTCTTCATAACATGTTGGCATGAATATATTTGTTGAGGTGTCGGAAAATAGTCACTCAAACTTTGGTTGTAAAATTCCTAACTAACCATCATGAGTTTAAAAAAATTAATGTGTACTACCTTCATAATGTGATGTCACGATAAGTCATACTTGTAATAAAATAACAACTTAAAATGAGTCAAGTTAAAAAAGTGAAGTATAAAAAATTTTTCCTCTCTCGACTAAAACAAATTTAACTGTACTTTTACCGAAAGTGTGTTGTCCTCGTGTTAGCGTGGTACGACTATGGGCTGACGCAGTACCTGGGGAACGCCAGGAGACTAAGTTGGAGAAAGTATTCGACGGCACGAGCACGTCGACATTGATGACGCGACCAAGCAGAAGATAATACGAGAGCCTGAAACAGAATGGCAGCAGCAAGAAGGGTGAGGACTATTACACGAAGCTCAAGGGGGTACATTCTTTAACAAATTACTCTAATACATGGGTAATATGTCCTTTGACAAGTCTACAAAAAATTCAGCTATTTAATTTACTTTACATCCATTACTGTTTCCCGCCTGTGGCCTGGGTCATTTTTATATCCAAGACATTTATTTTCTACTACCAGCTTGCTAGTCCTGTCGTAGCTTCATACAGCATTTTTTAAAAAAATATATCAAATACTTGCCCGCCTCATTCCTTGTGAAATGTTTCTTGGTTTTTTTAATGCGCTTGGCATATCTGGAACCTCCTGAGATCATAGTAGAAATCTAGCTTCTTATATCTCGACTACTACATTTATACTTTAAACAAACATAATATTAACGCTTGGGGGTCGAATGTTGTAAGGCATCACTCTCGAAATAGACTGGACTGCCGATTATGGGGAGATTTCAGATCCTTGTTGGGTGTACTGACAATTATTTATAACCCCCCACTCTCTCTCTCTCTCTCTCTCCATGAAAATGTAGTTACAGCTCCTCTAAGTCCTACCTCGTTTATTTCAAATCCCATAGTGTAAATATGAAGATAGCCCCAAGCAAGACTTGTCAGGGTTGATAAACTTGCTCTTATCACTAGCACCATGTGGCA